>CAMTDV010000012.1:3475608-4135608 GCA_947069175.1 Scalesia atractyloides | reverse complement strand
TGTACACATGTGTATACAGTAACAACTGTGTATCTTGTATATACGGAAACTAACAAGATTTTAGGAATTTTGATTATATTGTTTAATAAATGCAATTTACAAAAGACGCAAATACCCTTCTGTCAAATAATTTAAAGGGAAGTTACAATATTATAATTACAATCTTGCTATTGTTTAAAAATCTCTAGATGATATAATCCAATGGCTCAGATAAGTTCACACAGTTCACTCTCAACCTAGTGTTCACTCTAGAACCCTACCCTAATATATATATATATATATATATATATATATATATATATTATATATATATATATATATATATATATATATTTCACCTTCGGTTATCCAAAATTAACCTAACCGAACCGAATGATTCATATTTTCATATATAAGTTGCTTTTATACCTCCATTTCAAGTATTATATCTTCATTACATGTATTTATACATCCTTTTAATGTACAATTACTGATTTACCCTGGATATATATAGGGTAAGGTTCATGCGAGAACCACCTTATTGTGATAACCACAAAAACCAATGTGAACACAACAAGATAAACCTACCCCACCACCACCTAAAAACATAAAACCCATCCCCACCACAACCCAAACCCCCTCCCAACAAACCAAAAAAACTATACCTCACCAAATAACTCCCAAAAAACCTAACATCCACCCCCAAAACCTAAAAAAACCAACCCTAACCCCCACCCCCAAACCTAAATCCCCCACTCACCCTACCCCACCAAGTTAAATGCTATAAATTAAACCATAAAGCTAAACCCCACAACTAAATGTTAAAAAAGTTTTTTTATTTTTTTATTAAAAATCGTTAAATTTCGTCACTAAAAAATTTGAACGACAGTACTGCTGCACATTGCATGCGTATACACATATGCATCAGTGCCGTTGTTCAAATTTTTTTAGTGACGAAATTTAGCGAATTTTAATAAAAAATATTTTTTTGTGTTTTTTTTTTTATTTTTTTAGGTATTTTTGTTTGTATTCACACTGGTTCTCGTTGTTCCCAACGGATCCTTATCCTATATATATATATAAAATATATATATATATATATATAACAAAACAACCCATTACATAATTATTTATTATAATGGTAAAAAAATAATGTTTGTTGATACATTCTTCGACACCTAATATTATTCAAGACCAAGCAATAATCTTATAGCCACAACAGAACACGTGGACATTAGAACCGCCCTCCCATGCTTCAACCAACGGGTCTACTTATACTTGTGCATAAAACAATAATGAAATTAGTTCTAGACCAAGCAAAATCAGCAATTGGGTGGCCGACATTACGTATTAAGGGGTGTTCATATACCGTTGGAACCGTCTAAATAGAAACAAGTGAGCTGGTTTGAGATATTATACAGTTCGTTTTTTTGCAGTTTTAACTTTCATGATTCGGCCTGCAGTTTGGAACTTGGAACAGGTTGTTTAGCCTTTTTTGGAGATTACATTTAGGGATAGTCTCTTATTCATGAGCCTTATTTTCATTTTTTAAAACTATTAATACAAACCAACGATTTTGAAAAAGAAGAGAAAAAAATCTTAAACTGCCAAACCGCTAAAAATGATAGGCCCACCCAACCAACCAACCTGGCTTGTTTGGCTTGTTGATTCCTGAAATCGTAGTTAGCGGTTAGGCCTAGAATTTTAGTCAAAACCGCTAAACCGGATCTTAAACACCACTAGATGTATTACTACGAAACTATAGAAAATGGTAGACTAAGGTTAGTGGTATTTTAAAGGACCCGGTAAACAAGGCCCTAAGCACTACAACAATACTGATTGATATGCAAATAGGAACCAGCAATGCAAAGAAACCTTGCTCCAGGAATAGAAATCCCATTTTTGAACTCACGGATGCAAATTCTTACTAAAACCATATCGGGTCAATTTGGGTTATATTTTTACCAGCATTGAGAAACTAAACCTGTACTATTAGAATAATGGTAGCCATAATGGATGGTCCTAGCCAAGATCATGGCCTTAAGCATCTCTCCAATGAACAACCAAATTGTTTGCTGTAACCATAAATATCATTTAATCATTTATCACCAACGTAGTATCTAATTATAAAAAAATAACAAGAGTGATGTTTTATAAAGCCTTGTTAACAACGCAAAGCTTGAGATTTCCGACCATGGGGTCGAAAACGTATATACCAAAAAATTTTTATAAAACCGTGGGTCAAAAACGTATAAACCAAAAAATTTCTATACGAAAACTACATACTCTCCAGTACTGAGTGAAAAATTCAGGGGGTCGGCCGCCCCCTCCCGCCCCCACTATGCTGCGCCATTGCTTGTTAAAACCATGTGATAAGGGTTACCTCTCCTCGTAGTCGCAAAGCTTCTTGATCCAAACTTCTCGTAAAATCATCCTCAAGATCTGTTTAAAGTGCAAGAGATATCAAGTAATGCCATATTTCTTCTTGGAAAAACACAATTTTATTTCAGGGGGTGTTTCGATGTGCATTATAAAGTTGATTATCGCAACTTGATGTCATAGTAAACAGTTTTCAGTGTTTGGATACAATGATTCTAATAATGATTATCTCACCAAATAATCATATGGGTGCAAAGAGGCCGAGCTACTCGAGCTTAGCTCGAAAAAGCTCTAACGAGCAAGTTTAAATAAGCTCAAGCTCAAGCCCAAACCTAAAAACAAGCTCGTTTATAAATGAGCCCGAGTCTGAGCTTTGCTTATCGAGCTCGATCCTGTCACGAGCCTAAACAAACCTACGGTTTATATAATCAGTTATTAATATATATTTTAATAATAGTATTTAATATTTATAAGACTAAGAAATTAACAACTAAATTATCTATAAAATAATAATTACAATTGATTTGAATTATTTAGTAAATAATAACTTAGCCGAGCACAAGCCTAGCTTAAGCTTGAATAATTACCTACGAGCCGAGCTCGAGCTTTCATAAGTTAAACGACCTTGAATCTAGTTGAATTCGGGCTCGGATCGACTCGTTTGCACCCTACTTATAAATAATGACATTCATATCCAACGTCTTTCAACTCATGATTCAAGAACCCTATTTTTTCTTAGAATCTAAGGCGTACATACGGATATAATTAAGATATGTGAAATAAAGTGGAAGATCATTCAGATGAAGTAAAGGGACTTGACATATGAAAATGGATTAGGGATGGCAAAAATACCCGAGTTCAACGGGTATACCCGAAACCCGACACAGATAGGACAGGTATATCCGATACCCGACGGGTATTGGGGTGGGTATGGATTAGTTTTAAAATTTTGGTGGGTATGAGTCGGGTATGGGATTAGATGATACCCGACCCGATTACCCGAAACCACATACCCGTTTACACGAACTATATATCTGATCATATTCCCGATTTTTTTAATTTGTATTTTATATTTTCATTAACATTTGTCTTTAGTGATTTATTTTAGTATGTTTATAATGTGAAACATAAACTTCTTTTTAGTATATGTATTTGATAATAGTATATATATTTTGTATGTTGTGAAGTATATACATATATAAATGTATAAGTATATTAAAGTTATTATTAATTTATGATAAAATTTATATGTATTTAATGTACATTTTTTGTTTATTATAGTTGTATAAATAAAATTATATAATAATTATAATAGTAAAGAAATGTATTTTGAAATCCCAGGTACCCGACGGGTATTAGATCGGGTAGGAGATCCGATTTTACAACCGAGCATGAATATAGGTATGAGATTACCAATATCTGACCCGTACTCGACCCATTATCATCCCTGATGCATTCAGTAGATGTGCTCTAGCTCCATAGGATACTCTTGGAAAGCATAAGGAAATGAAGTCTAACCCTCCATAAGATACTCTTGGAAAGCATAAGGAAATGGAAGTCTAACCCTCCATAAGATACTCTTGGAAAGCATAAAGAAATGGAAGTCTAACCCTTGGTTGGTAAGCACCGGTAACAAATATATAAGCCTACAAATCCATCTTTTTTCTATCTAATAGAGATGTTGACTGATATATTGCAAAATACATACATTTATTATGTATAGTTTGTATACTTTTTGTTTTCTTTATTTTGGTTTTTAGGTAGATATAGTTTCTTTTAATAGTTTATTTGTTTACAGGTCCCGGTTGCTGAAAAGTTGAAGAAAAGAGTTAGAAACGAGAATCAGGTCATGTTGTAGCTGAATGAGAACGAAAATAGAGAATTCTATGAAAAAGAGCTCATCGCACTACGCGACCATGGATGTGAAGAGGTCGTCATGCAACGCAACGACACTAGAATATAATATGTGAAAAGGACGTGCTGCGCTATGCGACGCCTCAGTGAGTTACCCGTCGTGTAACGCGACGGGGGTTTAAATCGCGGCAGAGTTGTTGCCGGATTCTTGCTGATACATATAAAAACCTCATTATTATGCATAATTAACCTAGTTACGAACCAACAACAACTTGGGCGAAAATTGGACATCTTTTAGAGCGTTTTTGCAAGCTTGAAGCAACCGGTTGAAGTTTGGAAGCTTAGGAAATCATTCGGGTCGTTGTCATACTATTCGGGTGTCTTTATTCTTCGTTTCGTACTTTGATTATGTTTCTTGTTATTAAAGATACTTCTTTTGTGATTTGTTCAATGACTATGATTGGATAGATTTTGATACTACCTAGATTGGATGATTGGTTTGTAAAGTTTTGATTTTTATTATAGACATTTAGTTACTTATGGATTATTTACGAAAGTAGTCGACTAGGTTATTTTTTTGATGTATATGCATGCTTAAAAGTGTTTGAATATTGTTTATTGCTTTGTGTGAGTCTTGGTGAATGTCTTTCACGAAATAGGTTCATGCTAGATTATAATTAATTTTGTGATTTTTAAGGTTAATTGGCCAATACACCTTAGAAGTGGTAATCGGTAATTAAATAAGTTTAAGTGTTCTACTAATCTCAATAGTTGTGAGGTGCGAGGTTATTGTTAGGTCTAAGTCATTAAATTGCTAGGTAGGAGCTTCGTGAGGAGTCTGAACTAGTTTACCTTTTAACCGTTATCTAACAAGTCTAATCAAGAACCCGAGTCTATCTTAGGTTTATAGCCTGTGAGGGAGTAAATCGAATTAGAGTACTTTCGTAAACCACTTAGATAGCTTGTGAGGGAGTCTAGATCAACCTGTGTTCCTAACAGCCTTTAGAGTGCCATAAGTGTCTTCCTGAGAAGGGTCGGGGTCTTGTTCGGTATTTCAATAGGTTTAGTATTAAAAGATCCCGGTTCCATAATAACTAATATCCTAATAATATCATTACTAACGCAAACCAGGATTCCAGTCTAGGTAGTCGTTTCCACCATCCGAGTAAAACCCGAGTTTAGTTCGTGCTTAGTTAACTTATTTAGTTAGTTTTAATTAATCTACAATTCTTAAGATATTTAAGAACCCCCCCCTCCAACAAATATAAAAATGGTTAGTGTCGTGTCAGTCTAGATAGAGTAGATAACGTAGTTAAATAGAGTCTCGTGGGTTCGATATCTGGACTACTTAGCTTTACTAGAGTCGATTGGTTCACTTGCCTGTTAGTAGTTTAGTCGAGTTTAGAGAGTCTAGAGTATTACTTTGTGTCTAGATCAGGTTAATTTTAGTTATTCTTATTAAACTACTTTTAGCACATCATTAACCAACATCACACCCACCAAGAGGTTTGTATAATGTTTCCGACTGATACAAATGTCATCAACAAAACTAATCAATCATCTTATATAACGTCTTATTTCGATATTGTACTTTAGCATTTAAAAGATTTTTAATTTAAATAAATTAATTTATATTTTACTTTAAAACTTCATATAACTAAAATAGTTATGAGATTAATTGATGAAAACTAATGAAACTAAGGGCTAGTAATAAAAAGTAGTCACGCATTTATATATTATGTTAAATGAATATTACAATAAAATCCGCATTCAATTTTTTAAAGATTTATTTTATAGCAGTAAACTCACTAACATCTCTAGCAGAAATTGAGTACTGTTGATAATCACATTAAGTGTTACATGGCCACATCGGATCGTAGCAAGTCATGTTAGATGGTAATAGACAATAATAAATTACTCAAGTTATAGTGGATTATTTTGGGCCTTAGTAGTTACATGACTCTTGATTATTTATGTTAATTATAATATTATATTATTATGGGTAATAACATATCATAGATGTATTTAATTGAACATATCAGGTCTTAATAGCTCTTAATGGCCATGACAGTCTTTATTATATCATATTGAATCTTAAAGGGCTAGACCATAAATGAGTCCTATAATGTCATAAGAGGAAATAACAGATCATAAATATCTTTGACAGACTATAGTGAGTCATGATGGAATTTACTATGCCATATATGGTTTAAAAGGCTTATAAGAGGTTATAGTGAATCATAATAGACCATACATATCTTAGTGGACCATGTTGGGCCTTAATAGCTCCAATGGCGCACGGCAAGCTCTATTGAGTCATTATTTCACAAAAGGTCAAATTGAGTTGTAGTGAGTTATATGTGATCATAACGAGAAATAACAAGTTATACGTGTCTAACATACCATATTGGGTCTTGATAGTTCCTAATGGCCAATGATGAGCTTCATTGTGGTCTTAATTGGTTATGTCACCATATCGTTATTTGAGTTATGTCATATCGCCATTGACCATCAGTGGCCATAGTTGACCCTAACTTGCTAGCATTGACTCATATTAACCCTAGTTGACGACGGGTGGCGGCGGTAGTGGTCGAGCTAGTGGTGGTGGTTGATGGCAGAGGGTGGCAGCGATTGCAGGTGGTGGGTGATGGTGTTGGTGGGCAGTGGCAGTGGTGGTGGGCAGTGGCAGTGGTGGTTGGTGGTCATAACAGTGGTGGTGGGTGGTGATAACGGCATGTGGCGGTGGTTGCAAGAAGGGATGACGGCATGTGGCGGTGGTTGCGGGTGGTGCTGGGAATGAAGTGTGAGAGATGGAATGGAATGGAAAAAAGCAAGGGGGGTGGATGGAATGAATTTGAGGGAATGAGATGCCTTATGTAATGGGTCATTCCATTACGTTGACAAACCAAACACATTTTTTTCGTTCTCTCGTAATACTCAATTCCATTTTGCCTCTCGTTATTGCATACCAAACAACTACCTTACTATTTCATTACTTTCCTAGCCATGCCACCGAACACAACAACACTACCCCCTACCCTACCCTCAACTAGGGGTGAGCAAATTAATTGTCATAACCGATAACTGAACCATAACCGACATAACCCAACTGCTCTTAACCGATAACCGACATAACCGATGGTTAAGATTATGAAACTTTGTTTAACCGACCAATCGGTTATGGTTACGTTTTTTGAAACTTTGGTTAACCGCTATAACCAAGACCGAACTTGTAACGTTAAGTTCATATAATGGATTTATGTTACATTAACCATATTGCAGTTTTTTACCGAGATACAATAACCTTGATGTAGATGTGAGAAATTGAGGTGTTATGGTGTAGTCTTGTTTTGTTGTGAATTACCTTATTAAAAAGAATCTCACATCGGTAGTTTAACCAAAAAGTGTAGTCTCAGTTATCATATAAAAAAGGACAAAGCTAAGTCCAAACCATGCACACCCCTATTTATTTCAAACCTTGATTGGTTACATAACCGAAATAACCATAACTGAAACATAACCGACTTCATAACTGTTTAACCATATACTGACTTCATAACTGATTAACCATAACCGAAGTTCAGTTATGGTCATGGTTAAGGAATGCTATAACCGAAGCTAGTGGTTATGGATATGGTTAATGACAAAAATCAAACCAAACCGACCCCTGCACACCCTTAACCTCAACTAACAAATGCTAATGAGTTTTTTTTTTCATTTTAGATTTTGTGTCTTTGAATGTGCCAAAAACATGTATTAACATGTATTGCAAGTGATACTTGATTGGCATCTTTTGGATAATTAGATGGTCCTTGGTGATAGATTAATTGCTGAATTGCTGCAATGGTGATGGGTAAAACCCAAGCGAATTTGCAAGTGGTCATTAACGCAAAGTACACAAGGCATGAAGTTCAAAAGGGTGTCAATGATTTAGATTAGACCTAGGTATTCTGTGTCTTAATATAATTAATTGTAAATTTTGTGTCAGCTTAACATATTAAAAGTTATGATAATCTATTGAAAGGTTTGTATTGTGGTTCGTTACGTGGCCTATGTGGCCCCGCGCAGATGCTTTGTATGTAGTTTGTACCTCGTGCTTTGGTGGTTGATTTAGCACGATTTAACGCCCCCTGTCGCAACGCATGAGGGCTTGATATTAGTTTGTATTTATATTTGAACATGTTACAAAAAAAATTGTACACTAACTTTTATCTTTGTGTATGTATGTGTGGGATTAGGATATTTGTGAACAATTTTCTAATAGTAAACTTTGTGAACTAATCTGGACCATTGATCTATTTTTTAATTATCAAGGATAGGATGGTAATTAAACTTATTATTTTAATTTTCAATTTTTTAAACAAAATTTGTACAAGGTAGTTACATTGTTTCCTAATATGTAGATTTAATCAAATCAAAACATCTTTTTATAATCTTTTATATTTGTTCTTTAGTTACAAAAAAATCTTTTCGAAAACTTTGAGAATTCCCAATTCTTTTCCATATTGTTCGGACAGATTGTTAATCCGAATCTATATCTAATCAAATCAAAACAACTTTTTATAATCTTTTATATTTGTTCTTCAGTTACAAAAAAATCTTTGGAAAACTTTGAGAATTCACAGTTCTTTTCCAATTTGTTCGAACAGTTTGTTAATCCGAATATTCTTCACCTTTTGTTCATATTCTTACAATCTATGTCTTTCCAAGTTGTTCGAAAACTTTGAGAATTCACAGTTCTTTTCCAATTTGTTCAAACAGTTTTGTGTAACATCCGGCAAAAAAACCGGATTAACCAAACTCGCTTCGTTTATTAACCGAACAACCAGTCAAAAATTTCGTTGCATATTTAATGCTTAAATTAATTTTAAACGATACATAATTAATAAGTATATTAGAATATAAAAGTTATATTTGAAAAAGTATTAAAAATAGTGATTTAAAAATAAAATGCTGAAGCCGGGACTCGAACCCGGGTCAGCCGGGCTTAAGCCCAACGACTTATCACACACACAGATAACCACTCCGCCACTTGTTGTTTTCTGTAAATGTTAGGAAACAAATAAATCTTATAGTCATTAATGAAGCGACCGGTTACGCCAACTGTAACCGAAATCGGTCATCAAACGTCCAAAGACGTTTGATTGATCGCGGTTTACTGAGTTTAACCGATACACCGACACTTCCAATCAATTTTGCTATGAATGAAACTTGAATTCGGGAGTAAATCGGTTTACTAACCGAAAACTTTCAATTCTTGAATTACTTCAATCAAAGACCCCTCTCGCGACTCAAACACACTCTGCAAACTTCCAATTACATTTTCGCACAACTTTCAGTCCGCCGGAGAAGCTTTTTGGACTCGCCGAACTTTCACCGGAAAACCGAGTTCAATCCATCTTTTCTTCTTACCCAAAAATAGGATCATAGAACTCATACTGACATCACTCCCACTCACCTTAAACCTCTGAAGAATCTCTATCGCAAGAAATTTCACTCGCCGGAATTCTCTGCAAGTCGCCGGAAAACCGGGACTTTCATCTACGCGGTAAATACCTCGACTTTTTTGTTTCATTCCATTATTATACAAATTCTAACATCACTCCATCACTCAGAATCAACCCCAGACGACATTGCCGGATTTCTTGTTTTCGCCGGAAAAGTTCTGAAATTCCAGAAACTTGCTGTTAAACGGTATGATCATTTTAAACCTACCGATAATCATTACTCATTAGTTCAATTTCACATCTAATCCCTCCAAACTGTTAATTGATTCTAACAGCCGAAGGTCACCAAAACAGAGCCGACGATCTTCGCCGGATTTTCTGAAGAAGACGATCTGTTCGGTACTTTCTTTCCCCAAACTCTTCGGTTCAATACTTTTCAATTGTTCATCTTGTTCATTAACCGAATTAATCAAGTAACAGTTGCTTTGACCGATGTCTGTGTTTTGAACGAAGAGACGAAGTTCAGTTATGTTATAAGATTAATTAAAATCAGTTTTATTAACGGGTTAGACACACAGTCCAGCGGTGGACTGTGTGCAAACAAATACATACACGTCCCGAGTTCGATTCTTGACACACGCACCTTCGCAGTAATAAAATGTCTTTTTTTAAAACTGAACCGGGTTAACTCCGTTAGATGTTAAGTATAATAAAAATCTGTATATTAACCAAGTTAGACACACAGTCCAGCGGTGGACTCTGTGTAACATTAAGTCACAGGTCCCGGGTTCGAGACCTGTTGACGACACCGGTCCGATGATTTAAAACATTTTTGAAAATAAAAGAATTTTGAATAAACTGAGTTAGTATATAAACATAATTAAAAACAGAATTATTTCGGGTTAGACACGTAGCTCAGTTGGTAGAGCTGCGTGCACGCGAACGGGAGGTCTCGGGTTCGAGCCTCACCCGGCGCATACACTTACACAATAAAACCGGTCAACAAGTCAACGGTCCATGGTCAACAAGTCAACGGTCAAAAAGTCAACATTTTTTTATTATTTTATTTATTTATTTAAATTAAAAATCAATTAAAAATACTTAAAAATAACATTTTTACAGTTAGAAAATAGCCTTCAACTCACAAAAATATATCCAAAAATACTATTAAAATTGTTAATAAAATCCATTTATTTACATTATTTTTTCGTTATTAATTAGGTTAGTTTTTCCTCGTCGATCAATCCTCTAAACTCGTGCGCATTCAACATCATTCACCGAACGCACCTGAGGTGAGTGAATCTCTACAAATTCACCGTTTAAATCACGTTTTTGGTGTATCATGTGTCTTACTATTTATTATATTTAAATCATTGTGCATACCTCATATCATGAATAAATATGTATTCAGCTTGTATAAACTGTTTGTGTGGTTATTGTTTAGATTTAATTTATTATTTTCAGTACATGCAATTTCATAGGCCGCCGCTCCCATTACATTATGAGCGTTGAGCATGTTCCCCATTACATTATGAGCGTGAACCTGGCGTGCCAACATACGATCGGCTCCGTTTGATTGAGCCTTGATCGCACAGACATTTATCATTTTCAGTACATGCAATACGATCGGCTCCGTTTGATTGAGCCTTGATCGCACAGTTTCATTCATGTTATATATTTATGCAAGTTGATATGTTATTGTATGCTGTTGGTTTGTTAACGTATGTTATTGTTTGTTGTTGTGCGATATCGTATGCTAATGGTTTGTTATTGTATGCTAATTGTTGTTATTGTATGTTTATTTACGTTTGTTCATATATGAATAGTGCACAATTTTTCCATATAAAATACAACAAGAAATAAATAATAAATGTTTTCTAACAAGGTTCACTCGCCAACTTTTTGTTGATCCAAAAACCATTTTTACACATGATACATGTGAACAGGATGAAGCAAGGAAAACATAAGAAATGCCTTAGAAGAAAATAATGAAGTCTAGAATGATGTGTAGGACATGATGTAATTATGATTGTATGTTTCCCTTTAAATTGTAATAATAAATATGAAACGTTATAATAAATGTCATGAGCTTTGATGATAACCCAATCATGCCCCGATCACCTTTTCCGCTGCGGGTCGGGGTGTGACAGATTGGTATCAGAGCTTTTGACTATAGGGATATAGGATAGGTTATTAGACCCTTAGAGCCTATACTATAGTTGATTAGATTTTAATTGTTTATGTGGTTATATGCAAACTTATGATATTTATTTGTTTCATATTTATTACATACACAATGCATGCAAATATTTCCAATATTACCTTTTGTGATATCTAGTGAATTAACTTACAGTCAAACATACATACTTACATACATATTCATCATACATGTTACAATATTCACATATTCAAATCATCTTCATACTTCCGTTATTCAAGATTTTGTCGCATTTTTCATTTTTCAAATCTCATCAAAGGGAGTTCTGCGACGGGCATGTAGTAACTGTAAGGGTACAAGTACCGGTAGTCGGAACGTCCTGTCTAGGTTGGCATTCGTATAAATCCAATATAACGGACCAGTTTTTCTACCTGGGGACTAACGATGAGAGTACGAAGGACCTATTAGGCCAAAGCATGCCACACCAAACGTCGTTTGAACTAACCCCACTTTGAGGTGTCACCGTGTCCACACCTGGACACATTCCGAATATCATACGTTACATATTTCTCGATTTTCTCCGGGTTTTAGTGTACGTAACCAGGCTAACACATGCGAACCATATGAAAAACCCGGTAATCATGGGGGCCCACGTGATTATGAAGGTGAAGTATGGCGGCATGCAAGGCCCAATTACGAGCAAAGCCCAAGACATCCTATTGATGTAGTAGATTTATTATGCTATGTTTATTTTATGAATGTTCATTCCTAAATACGATATATGATCCCAAAAGCATCCAACTCATACTCTTGATATGTATTCCTTGTAGATGTCTTCTAGTCTCGCTCGTAAGAAGATGAGAGCAGGAAAAGCCCGCTAGCGCATGGCTGCCCAAATCGCTCAACAAATGGCTGCCGTAATACCCAACATTGTAATTCATGTCCAACAAGCCCTTACCGCTAATCCCGTCAATCAAGAAGTTCAAAATATTGTCAACCCTCACCCAAACACCACTAAATGCACCTACAAGCATTTCAAATCTTGTGACCCTACAAAATACGAAGGGACTGAAGGTGTCACCGCTCTTCACTATTGGTTTGAAGAAATGGAAAACATTTTTCTAAATTGCGATTGCCCCGATGATCGCAAAGTGCGATATGCTACTGGTCGTTTATTTGGAATAGCACTTACTTGGTGGAATACAGAGAAGGCTAAACGAGGTGTTGAAAATGCTATGACTTTGACTTGGGAAGAGTTGAAGGAAATCATGACAAGAAGGTTTTGCCCAAGGAGCGAAATCAAGAAATTAGAGGATGAGTTCTATTCTTTGAAACAAAAGGAAGGCGACCACACCACGTACAACAAAAGATTCATGGAGTTAAATCAAATGGTTCCCAACTTGTTCACTCCCCACTACCGTTTGATCGAGCACTACATTCGAGGTCTTCCTTCAAAAATTCAAGACTCTGTAATAAGTACCACACCTGCAACTTTGGAAGCAGCAATGGAGATAGCTACAGAGCTCACCGAGAACTGTATACGGAATAAAGACTTCAAGGAGGAAAAGAAGAAAGATAAAGCATCAACTGAAACCTCCAACTCCACCCAAACCGAATTCCCTTCTCAACCCATTCCAAGAGGAAACGAGATGAGCAACTTTTCGCTGTCACCCAACGCAATCAACCAGCCTTACAAGCCGTACCCCTCCAAGCTATCCCAATCACTCAAGTAGCACCCAACCCAACCTACCCAAATAAGAAACCTTACCTTGGACCTCACCCTTAATGTAACACCTGTTTTTATCACCATCCATCTACCTTACTTTGTCGACTATGTGCGAATTGTGGACGCTATGGTCATTTGAGCAAGGTTTGCCGCACCCCTCAAAACCAAACCTCACCCCTACTCAAAACATGATCCAAACATATCAACAACCCCAATACCCCATGTTCCCATATGTTCGAGCTTGTTTCAATTGTGGCGACCCTACCCACTTTAGAAACACGTGCCCTCAATTGGTTAACATCATAAACGCCCAAGCTCAAGCAAACCCAGTTAACCAAGCAAATCAAGAAAACCCAACCACTAGGCCACCAGCAAGAGGAAGAGTTTTCAACATCAACGCCAATCCTGTTGAAGATAATGACGGCCCAAACGAAAACACCCAACTAGTCCTTTTCACTGAAAATCAAGATTCAACTCCAACCGCTTAGTATTATGTTTTTCTTTATGATTATCTCAATTTTCACGTGTCTCAATTTTAAATTGGAAATTTATCCAAGGATCGTAATGCGAATTACTATTTCAGTTTTGTTTTTTTATACTCATTGATTTAACATTCATATCATCATACCTCACGACATATCACAGTGTCATCATTTAAAGAAGTTGAGCTGTGTCTCACTTCTACATGGACTAACCTCTCCATCATAACAAACTAGAGAGGTACTGTCATCATTCAAAGACTCAAGCTTTGGTTGATTGTGTTTATTTATGTATTAGAGTCACATAGAACTAATCATAACTTACTGATAAAACCAATGAAAATTTGACAAGAATATGGTGGATACGCCGCTGGTACTTCCTATATATAAGTATTCTTGTCAAAGGATCAGAGGCATTGTCAGGCGGTTATGAGAAGTTCCATGTAGGATTTAGTAATGTCTTGGTTGAAATTTGTTTTACACTCACTGATTTAACATTCATATCAACTCATCATTTAAAGAAATTGGATTGTGTTCCATTTTCTACATAGACTAATCTCTCCATCATAACAAACGAGAGAGGTACTGTCATCATTCAAAGACTCAAGCTTAGTTGTTGTGTTTGTTTATGTTTTAGAGTCACATAGGACTAATCATAACTTACTGATAAAATCAATGAAAATTTGACAAGAATATGGTGGATACGCCGCTGGTACTTCCTATATATAAGTATTCTTGTCAAAGGATCAGAGGCATTGTCAGACGGTTATGAGAAGTTCCATGTAGGATTTAGTAATGTCTTGGTTGAAGTTTGTTTTATACTCACTGATTTAGCATTCATGTCATCCCATCATTTAAAGAAATTGGATTGAGTCACCATTCAAACATGCATACTATCAGAATTAGGACTCAGACATTGGTTGTTGTGTTTATTTATGTTCTAGAGTTTCATCATAGAACCAATCATAACTTACTGATAAAACCAATGAAAATTTGACAAGGATATGGTGGATACGCCGCTGGTACTTTTTATATATAAGTATTCTTGCCAAAGGATCAGAGGCATTGTCAGGCGGTTATGAGAAGTTCCATGTAGGTTTTAGTAGTAGAAGTTTTGTTTTAGGATATAACCTTATCTTCCCAAACATATCAAATGTCACACCCCGACCCGCAGCGGAAAAGGTGATCGGGGCATGATTGGGTTATCATCAAAGCTCATGACATTTATTAAGCGTTTCATATTCATTAATACAAATTAAATGGAAATTTACAATGATTGCTACAACATAATCTAACTAACAATCTAACTTCTTTGTTCTCTTCTAAGGCATATCCTATGTTATCCTTGCTTCAACCTGTTCACCTGTATCATGTGTAAAAAGGTTTTTTTTGGATCAACATAATGTTGGCGAGTGAATCCTATGGAAAACATTTTAACAATTTATTTAAATTGATTATGAAATATGTGCACAACCAAACATGAGTAAAATTAGATGTAACTTGATCAATAATCATAAGATGTTAAATGAAACACGCATGAACAATAATGGAACAATTAAAGGCACGCGATGCTCAACTCGTCTCTCACGAGGAACTGAGGGGCCTGATGAATGAATTGCATAAACATGATAATATGAATAACACAACTACAAACAATATAAACTCAATGATACACACATGAACAATAATGAAATTGATATGAAGCACGCGATGTTCTACTCGTCTCCCACGAGGAACTGATGGGCTTAATGTATGAGTTTCATATGACTTGACAAATGGCAATAAGTAAATCACAACAATAAAAACAATCTAAGTTTAAGTCATGATGTGGTATGGCACAAGTTTAAATAAATAAATTAATTAATTTCATAACACATGACACACCCCAAAACGTATAATTTAAAAGGGGGAATTGTAAGATTCACTCACAGTGGGTGCGTTCGGTTGATGACGTTGAATGCACGCGAAGTGGTTTTAACCACGAGTGAGATTTAACCTAGATAAATCGCATTATGGTTTGGTAAGTAAACGGATTTTATTAAACTATTTTAATGGGATTGTTGGGTGTATTTTTGTGAGTTTGAGGCTATTTTCTAACCTTAAAAATGTTAATTTTAAGTATTTATAATTGATTTTTAATTAAAATAATTAAATAAAAATAATAAAAAAATATTTTATTTTTTTGCTACAGTTGACTTTGACCTGTTGACTTTGACTGGCGTTGACCGGTTCGAGGCATATTGTTGTGCGCTGGGTGAGGCTCGAACCCGAGACCTCCCGTACGCGTGCACGCAGCTCTACCAACTGAGCTACGTGTCTAACCCGTTATATATCCGATTTTAATTTCATATATACATTAATTAGAATTAACAGAAAATCATTTTTATTTTAAAAACAGTTTAAGCGGACCGGTCTTGCACTCCACAGGTCTCGAACTCGGGACCTGTGGTTTAATCTAACACACAGTCCACCGCTGGACTGTGTGTTCAACATGTTATATCATTCGATTTTTATTATACTTAAATACTATTTATTTATTTCCTTTTCTGCCTTAATTAAAAAGAGGAGATAATTGTCCGAGTCGGTGCTGAAGACTGGACTCGAACTCGTGACCTGTGATATAAACAAACACACAGTCCACCGCTGGACTGTGTGTCTAACTTGGTTATTATTCCGGTTATTAATATACTTAACATATATCTAAGGCGACTCCGGTTCAGTAAACAAAAAAATGGATTTTATTAAGGCAGCGTGTGTGAGACGGGAATCGAACTCGAGACCTTTGCATGTTTAACGTTTTATGTGCACACAGTCCACCGCTGGACTGTGTGTCTAACCCGATTACTAAGTTGCTTTTAATTATACTTATAATATAACGAAATACATCGTCTTCTTCATCAAGGTTGAACCAGAATTCGGAAATCGACGGGTTCAAAGTTTTTATCGGTTTGATAGTGTTTTACAGTTCATTACGGTGAGATAAATGTGAAAAAGGAAAAGAAATTGGGCGGAGAAAGTATACCGACAGGACTCTCTGTTTTCCGGCAGAACTCCGGCGATAGCAATCAACTCCGGCGTCAGGTGTCTTGCAGCAGCGAGTCTCTGGAAAGCTTGGAAAGAGTATGGGTATCTCCGGGATAAGCTTCAGGGGCTCAGTGAGGTTCAGAAATAAGAAAGTCGGTTTTCCGGCGATGAGCAGGGAAATTCCGGCGAGTGGAATTACGCCGAGAAAAGCTGTGATTTTGAGCGAAAGTGTTTGTCGTGGGTTGTGGGTGAACTTATAGTGCAAATCGTTGAAGAATCTGGTCTGAATTCCGACTGTATTCGTTTATTTAAAATTTCCGGCGGTTTTGAAAAGTGTCGCGGACTTCAAACATCGGTTATAACCGATATCTGGTTAATGGTTTACGTTATAACGTAAATCGTAGTTAAGACTCGCGAGTTTACCGGGATTCCGATGACTGAACTGATTGGGCGCCGGTTTTGAATTCGTAACGACACTTTATCAATTAAATGATTCTACTAGATAACAAACAAAGTAGTTGGCGCAGTGGTTTGTGTGTGAGGTGATAAGTCACTGAGTGACTCGGTACAGACCCGGGTTCGAAACCCGGCAGATGCATAATATTTTTATTTTGCGATTTTTGACAGTTTTTCAAAAACTAAATATATATTCCCGTATAATAATTGATTACGGATCGTTTAAAAATATTTTGGGCATTTAATTCGCAACGAAAATTTTGACTGACTGTTCGGTTGATAAACGGAGCGGGTTTGGTAAATCCGTTTTTTGACGGATGTTACAGTATCCCCTGCTTTTTAGAAATTTCGTCCCGAAATTTAAATTGATATATTTTGACTAACAGGATGATGATGTTTTGTTTGACAGTTGTATGCTTAACAAAATAAGGGCTTAAGTTTTTGTTCGAGGCGGTAACGTTCCTTGTAAGGGTTAAGTACCCTATTCAGGAATCGCTTTTTGTTGCCTACTGTATAAGTATTGATAAACAGGAATGATTTGCTAAAAAAATGATATCATGCATAAGAGTTTAGATACGTTTGGGAAAATATGGTTATATCCTAAGGCAAAACCTTTAACACTACAATCTACATGGAACATAAATAAAAACACAACAGCTGATATTTGAACATAAGTAAGCACAACAGCTAATATCCAAACATGAATGAACACATCAGCAAATATTTGAACATGAATAAACATAACAGCAAATATTCGAACATGAATGAACACATCAGCAAATATTTGAACATGAATAAACACAACAGCAAATATTCGAACATGAATAGACACATCAGCGAATATTTGAACATGAATAAACACAACAGCAAATATTTGAATCCACATTCTGATAACATATATGTTTGAATGATGGAAGTTCCTCTCTCGTTTGTTATGATGGAGAGGTTAGTTTATGTAGAAATGGAACACAATCCAATCTCTTTAAATAACATGATGATATAAATGTATCACAAATTCCAACCAAGGCAATACTAAATCCTACATGGAACTTCTCATAACCGCCTGATAATGCCTCTGATCCTTTGGCAAGAATACTTATATATAGGAAGTACCAGCGGCGTATCCACCATATTCTTGCCAAATTTTCATTAGTTTTATCCACAAGTTATGATTGGTTACCAAGAAACTAATAAATCCTACATAGAACTTCTCATAACCGTCCGATAATGCCTCTGATCCTTTGACAAGAATACTTATATATAGGAAGTACCAGCGGCGTATCCACCATATTCTTGTCAAATTTTCATTGGTTTTATCAGTGAATTATGATTAGTCCTATAACTCTACAATCAATACAACAAACATAAATTACTGAAATGAAATATATATCTGTGCGATCAAGGCTCAATCGAACGGAGCCGATCGTATTGCATGTACTGAAAATGAGATGGATGTGCGCTCAAGGCTCAATCAAACGGAGCCGAACGTATTGAATGTACTGAAATTGAAATTGTGTGCTCAAGGCTCAATCAAACGGAGCCGAGCGTATTGCATGTACTGAATATGAATAACTTAACCACACAAACAGCCTATGCATGGAACCTCTCATAACCGCCTGATAATGCCTCCGATCATTTGACAAGAATACTTATATATAGGAAGTACCAGCGGCGTATCCACCATATCCTTGTCAAATTTTCATTGACTTTATCCGTAAGTTATGATTAGTTCTATGCGACTCTACAACAAACACAACAACCACAAGATACTGATAATGAAATTGTATGTGCGCTCAAGGCTCAATCAAACGGAGCCGAACGTATTGAATGAAATTGTATGTGCGCTCAAGGCTCAATCAAACGGAGCCGAACGTATTGAATGTACTGAAATTGAACAACTTAATCTAAACAACCATCACACAATCAGCCTATGCATGGAACCTCTCATAACTGCCTGATAATGCCTCCGATCATTTGACAAGAATACTTATATATAGGAAGTACCATCGGCGTATCCACCATATCCTTGTCAAATTTTCGTTGACTTTATCCGAAAGTTATGGTTAGTTCGATGCGACTCTACTACAAACACCACAACCATAAGATACTGATAATGAAATTGTCTGTGCGCTCAAGGCTCAATCAAACGGAGCCGAACGTATTGCATGAACTGGAAATGTAAATTGAAATGTGCGCTCAAGGCTCAATCAAACGGAGCCGAACGTATTGCATGAACTGGAAATATAAATTGAAATGTGCGCTCAAGGCTCAATCAAACGGAGCCGAGCGTATTGCATGTATTGAAATGTAAAATGAAATAACCGATCAAGGCTCAAACAAACGGAGCCGATCGTGCGGGCACGCCCTGATCAACCCATAATAAAATGGGGATCAAACTCAACCTCGATGGATGGGGAGCTACGGCCTCGGCAAAAGCATATACTGAAAACAATATATAATATATAATATCCAATAATTTCTCTAACAGTCTACACATGTGATAAAGAAAAACACAAGACTAAACAATAGGAGTTGAATCTGGATCTTCGGCGAAGAGGGCTAGCTGAGTATCTTCATCTGGGCCGTCATTATCTTCGACAGGATTGGCGTTGATATTGAAGACTCTTCCTCTTGTTGGTGGCATAGTGGTTGGGTTTTCTTGGTTTACTTGATTAACTGGGTTTGATTGGGCTTGAGTGTTGATAACGTTAACCAATTGAGGGCATGTGTTTCTAAAGTGGGTAGGGTCGCCACAATTGAAGCAAGCTCGAGCATATGGGAACATGGGGTATTGGGGTTGATGATAAGTTTGGGCCATGTTTTGAGTAGGGGAAGAGGTTTGGTCTTGAAAGGTGCGACAAACATTGCTCAAATGACCATAGCGTCCACAAGTTGCACATAGACGACAAGGTAGAGTATGGGGATGGTGATAAAAACAGTTGTTGCATCGAGGGTGAGGTCCAAGATATGGTTTCTTATTTGGGTAAGCTGAGTTGGGTGCCACTTGGGTGATTGGGATAGCTCGGATGGGTATGGCATGAAAAACGGGTTGATTTCGTTGAGTAGCAGCGAAAAGTCGCCCGACTCTTCTTCTCTTAGGATTGGGTTGAGAAGGGGATTCAGTTTGAGTGGAGTCGGAGGTTTCAGTTGATTCTTTATCCTTCTTCTTCTCCTCCTTGAAGTCTTTGTTTCGGATTCGGTTCTCGGTGAGCTCTGTTGCTAGCTCCATTGCTGCTTCCAAAGTTGCAGGCTTGGTACTTATTACAGGGTCTTGAATCTTTGACGGAAGACCACGAATGTAGTGCTCTATCAAACGGTAGAGGGGAGTAAACATGTTGGGAACCATTTGATGTAATTCGAGGAATCTTTTGTTGTAGGTGATGTGGTCTCCTTCCATTTGCTTCAATGAATAAAATTCATCTTCTAGCTTCTTGATTTCGCTCCTTGGGCAAAATCGTCTGGTCATGATTTCCTTCAATTCGTTCCAAGTTAAGGACATAGCATCTTCAACACCTCGTTTGGCCTTCTCTGTGTTCCACCAAGTAAGTGCTATCCCATATAGTCGACCGGTAGCATAACACACTTTGCGATCATCAGGGCAATCGCAATTTAGAAAAGTATTCTCCATTTCTTCAAACCAATGGAGGAATGCGGTGACACCTTCAGTCCCTTTGTATTTCGGAGGGTCGCATGATTTGAAGTGCTTGTAGGTGCATTTAGTGGTATTTGGGGGAGAGTTGAAAATGTTTTGGTTTGCTTGATTGACGGGATTATCGGTGAGTGCTTGTTGAACTTGGATTACAATGTTGGGTATTACGGCAGCCATTTGTTGAGCGTTAAGGCAGCCATGCGTTCGCGGGCTTTTCTTGCTCTCGTCTTCCTACGGGCGAGGTTAGAAGACATCTACAATGAATACATGACAAGAGTATGAGTTGGATGCTTTTGAGATCATGGGTCGCATTCAAGAATGAACATTCATAAAATAATTATAGAAAAATACTACATCCATAGGATGTCTTGGGCTTTGCTCGCTGTTAGGCCCGTCATGCCGCCATACTTTACCTGTGTAATCATGTGGGCCCCCATGAATACCGGTTTTTCATATGGTTCGCACGGTTTCTGCCTGGTTGCGTACACAAAAACCCGGAGAAAATCGAGAAATATGTATACAACGTGTGATGTTCGGAATGTGTCCAGGTGTAGACACGGTGACACCTCAAAGTAGGGTTAGTTCGAACGACGTTTGGTGTGGCATGCTTTGGCCTAATAGGTCCTTCGTACTCTCATCGTTGGTCCCCAGGTAGGCAAACTGGTCCGTTATATTGGATTTATACGAATGCCAGCCTAGACAGGACGTTCCGACTACCGGTACTCGTACCCTTCCAGTTACTACATGCCCGTCGCAGAACTTACTTTGATGAGATTTGAAAATTGCACAAAATCTTTGGATAAGGAGAATATGAAAATAAATTGAATTCATGAATATCGATATATGTATAATGAATATGTATAATGAATATGTATATGAGCATGTATGTTTGACTGAAATGTAAACAAATATGAAACAAATAAATATCACAAGTTTGTATGTAACCACCTAATCAATTTAAAATTTAGGCAGACTATAGTATAGGCTCTAAGGGTCTAATAACCTATCCTATATCCCTATAGTCATGGCTCTGATACCAATCTGTCACACCCCGACCCGCAGCGGAAAAGGTGATCGGGGCATGATTGGGTTATCATCAAAGCTCATGACATTTATTAAGCGTTTCATATTCATTAATACAAATTAAATGGAAATTTACAATGATTGCTACAACATAATCTAACTAACAATCTAACTTCTTTGTTCTCTTCTAAGGCATATCCTATGTTATCCTTGCTTCAACCTGTTCACCTGTATCATGTGTAAAAAGGTTTTTTTTGGATCAACATAATGTTGGCGAGTGAATCCTATGGAAAACATTTTAACAATTTATTTAAATTGATTATGAAATATGTGCACAACCAAACATGAGTAAAATTAGATGTAACTTGATCAATAATCATAAGATGTTAAATGAAACACGCATGAACAATAATGGAACAATTAAAGGCACGCGATGCTCAACTCGTCTCTCACGAGGAACTGAGGGGCCTGATGAATGAATTGCATAAACATGATAATATGAATAACACAACTACAAACAATATAAACTCAATGATACACACATGAACAATAATGAAATTGATATGAAGCACGCGATGTTCTACTCGTCTCCCACGAGGAACTGATGGGCTTAATGTATGAGTTTCATATGACTTGACAAATGGCAATAAGTAAATCACAACAATAAAAACAATCTAAGTTTAAGTCATGATGTGGTATGGCACAAGTTTAAATAAATAAATTAATTAATTTCATAACACATGACACACCCCAAAACGTATAATTTAAAAGGGGGAATTGTAAGATTCACTCACAGTGGGTGCGTTCGGTTGATGACGTTGAATGCACGCGAAGTGGTTTTAACCACGAGTGAGATTTAACCTAGATAAATCGCATTATGGTTTGGTAAGTAAACGGATTTTATTAAACTATTTTAATGGGATTGTTGGGTGTATTTTTGTGAGTTTGAGGCTATTTTCTAACCTTAAAAATGTTAATTTTAAGTATTTATAATTGATTTTTAATTAAAATAATTAAATAAAAATAATAAAAAAATATTTTATTTTTTTGCTACAGTTGACTTTGACCTGTTGACTTTGACTGGCGTTGACCGGTTCGAGGCATATTGTTGTGCGCTGGGTGAGGCTCGAACCCGAGACCTCCCGTACGCGTGCACGCAGCTCTACCAACTGAGCTACGTGTCTAACCCGTTATATATCCGATTTTAATTTCATATATACATTAATTAGAATTAACAGAAAATCATTTTTATTTTAAAAACAGTTTAAGCGGACCGGTCTTGCACTCCACAGGTCTCGAACTCGGGACCTGTGGTTTAATCTAACACACAGTCCACCGCTGGACTGTGTGTTCAACATGTTATATCATTCGATTTTTATTATACTTAAATACTATTTATTTATTTCCTTTTCTGCCTTAATTAAAAAGAGGAGATAATTGTCCGAGTCGGTGCTGAAGACTGGACTCGAACTCGTGACCTGTGATATAAACAAACACACAGTCCACCGCTGGACTGTGTGTCTAACTTGGTTATTATTCCGGTTATTAATATACTTAACATATATCTAAGGCGACTCCGGTTCAGTAAACAAAAAAAATGGATTTTATTAAGGCAGCGTGTGTGAGACGGGAATCGAACTCGAGACCTTTGCATGTTTAACGTTTTATGTGCACACAGTCCACCGCTGGACTGTGTGTCTAACCCGATTACTAAGTTGCTTTAATTATACTTATAATATAACGAAATACATCGTCTTCTTCATCAAGGTTGAACCAGAATTCGGAAATCGACGGGTTCAAAGTTTTTATCGGTTTGATAGTGTTTTACAGTTCATTACGGTGAGATAAATGTGAAAAAGGAAAAGAAATTGGGCGGAGAAAGTATACCGACAGGACTCTCTGTTTTCCGGCAGAACTCCGGCGACAGCAATCAACTCCGGCGTCAGGTGTCTTGCAGCAGCGAGTCTCCGGAAAGCTTGGAAAGAGTATGGGTATCTCCGGGATAAGCTTCAGGGGCTCAGTGAGGTTCAGAAATAAGAAAGTCGGTTTTCCGGCGATGAGCAGGGAAATTCCGGCGAGTGGAATTACGCCGAGAAAAGCTGTGATTTTGAGCGAAAGTGTTTGTCGTGGGTTGTGGGTGAACTTATAGTGCAAATCGTTGAAGAATCTGGTCTGAATTCCGACTGTATTCGTTTATTTAAAATTTCCGGCGGTTTTGAAAAGTGTCGCGGACTTCAAACATCGGTTATAACCGATATCTGGTTAATGGTTTACGTTATAACGTAAATCGTAGTTAAGACTCGCGAGTTTACCGGGATTCCGACGACTGAACTGATTGGGCGCCGGTTTTGAATTCGTAACGACACTTTATCAATTAAATGATTCTACTAGATAACAAACAAAGCAGTTGGCGCAGTGGTTTGTGTGTGAGGTGATAAGTCACTGAGTGACTCGGTACAGACCCGGGTTCGAAACCTGGCAGATGCATAATATTTTTATTTTGCGATTTTTGACAGTTTTTCAAAAACTAAATATATATTCCCGTATAATAATTGATTACGGATCGTTTAAAAATATTTTGGGCATTTAATTCGCAACGAAAATTTTGACTGACTGTTCGGTTGATAAACGGAGCGGGTTTGGTAAATCCGTTTTTTGACGGATGTTACATCAAAACTCTTGCGCATGAAATCATATTTAGTCAATCAACTCTGCTTATCAATATTTTTACCGTAGGCAACAAAAAGCGATTCCTGTAGCAGGGTACTCAACCCTTACAAGGAACGTGACTGCCTCAAACAAAATTTGAACTCTTACTCCTTTCTAAGTATGTAACTGTCAAACTAAACACCATCCTTTTTAGACAAATATGTCACTACTTAAATTTCGGGACGAAATTTCTAAAAAGTAGGGGATACTGTAACATCCGGCAAAAAAACCGGATTAACCAAACCCGCTTCGTTTATTAACCGAACAACCAGTCAAAAATTTCGTTGCATATTTAATGCTTAAATTAATTTTAAACGATACATAATTAATAAGTATATTAGAATATAAAAGTTATATTTGAAAAAGTATTAAAAATAGTGATTTAAAAATAAAATGCTGAAGCCGGGACTCGAACCCGGGTCAGCCGGGCTTAAGCCCAACGACTTATCACACACACAGATAACCACTCCGCCACTTGTTGTTTTCTGTAAATGTTAGGAAACAAATAAATCTTATAGTCATTAATGAAGCGACCGGTTACGCCAATTGTAACCGAAATCGGTCATCAAACGTCCAAAGACGTTTGATTGATCGCGGTTTACTGAGTTTAACCGATACACCTACAATTCCAATCAATTTTGCTATGAATGAAACTTGAATTCGGGAGTAAATCGGTTTACTAACCGAAAACTTTCAATTCTTGAATTACTTCAATCAAAGACCCCTCTCGCGACTCAAACACACTCTGCAAACTTCCAATTACATTTTCGCACAACTTTCAGTCCGCCGGAGAAGCTTTTTGGACTCGCCGGACTTTCACCGGAAAACCGAGTTCAATCCATCTTTTCTTCTTACCCAAAAATAGGATCATAGAACTCATACTGACATCACTCCCACTCACCTTAAACCTCTGAAGAATCTCTATCGCAAGAAATTTCACTCGCCGGAATTCTCTGCAAGTCGCCGGAAAACCGGGACTTTCATCTACGCGGTAAATACCTCGACTTTTCTGTTTCATTCCATTATTATACAAATTCTAACATCACTCCATCACTCAGAATCAACCCCAGACGACATTGCCGGATTTCTTGTTTTCGCCGGAAAAGTTCTGAAATTCCAGAAACTTGCTGTTAAACGGTATGATCATTTTAAACCTACCGATAATCATTACTCATTAGTTCAATTTTACATCTAATCCCTCCAAACTGTTAATTGATTCTAACAGCCGAAGGTCACCAAAACAGAGCCGACGATCTTCGCCGGATTTTCTGAAGAAGACGATCTGTTCGGTACTTTCTTTCCCCAAACTCTTCGGTTCAATACTTTTCAATTGTTCATCTTGTTCATTAACCGAATTAATCAAGTAACAGTTGCTTTGACCGATGTCTGTGTTTTGAACGAAGAGACGAAGTTCAGTTATGTTATAAGATTAATTAAAATCAGTTTTATTAACGGGTTAGACACACAGTCCAGCGGTGGACTGTGTGCAAACAAATACATACACGTCCCGAGTTCGATTCTTGACACACGCACCTTCGCAGTAATAAAATGTCTTTTTTTAAAACTGAACCGGGTTAACTCCGTTAGATGTTAAGTATAATAAAATCTGTATATTAACCAAGTTAGACACACAGTCCAGCGGTGGACTCTCTGTGTAACATTAAGTCACAGGTCCCGGGTTCGAGACCTGTTGACGACACTGGTCCGATGATTTAAAACATTTTTGAAAATAAAAGAATTTTGAATAAACTGAGTTAGTATATAAACATAATTAAAAACAGAATTATTTCGGGTTAGACACGTAGCTCAGTTGGTAGAGCTGCGTGCACGCGAACGGGAGGTCTCGGGTTCGAGCCTCACCCGGCGCATACACTTACACAATAAAACCGGTCAACAAGTCAACGGTCCATGGTCAACAAGTCAACGGTCAAAAAGTCAACATTTTTTTATTATTTTATTTATTTATTTAAATTAAAAATCAATTAAAAATACTTAAAAATAACATTTTTACAGTTAGAAAATAGCCTTCAACTCACAAAAATATATCCAAAAATACTATTAAAATTGTTAATAAAATCCATTTATTTACATTATTTTTTCGTTATTAATTAGGTTAGTTTTTCCTCGTCGATCAATCCTCTAGACTCGTGCGCATTCAACATCATTCACCGAACGCACCTGAGGTGAGTGAATCTCTACAAATTCACCGTTTAAATCACGTTTTTGGTGTATCATGTGTCTTACTATTTATTATATTTAAATCATTGTGCATACCTCATATCATGAATAAATGTGTATTCAGCTTGTATAAACTGTTTGTGTGGTTATTGTTTAGATTTAATTTATTATTTTCAGTACATGCAATTTCATAGGCCGCCGCTCCCCATTACATTATGAGCGTTGAGCATGTTCCCCATTACATTATGAGCGTGAACCTGGCGTGCCAACATACGATCGGCTCCGTTTGATTGAGCCTTGATCGCACAGACATTTATCATTTTCAGTACATGCAATACGATCGGCTCCGTTTGATTGAGCCTTGATCGCACAGTTTCATTCATGTTATATATTTATGCAAGTTGATATGTTATTGTATGCTGTTGGTTTGTTAACGTATGTTATTGTTTGTTGTTGTGTGATATCGTATGCTAATGGTTTGTTATTGTATGCTAATTGTTGTTATTGTATGTTTATTTACGTTTGTTCATATATGAATAGTGCACAATTTTTCCATATAAAATACAACAAGAAATAAATAATAAATGTTTTCTAACAAGGTTCACTCCCCAACTTTTTGTTGATCCAAAAACCATTTTTACACATGATACAGGTGAACAGGATGAAGCAAGGAAAACATAGGAAATGCCTTAGAAGAAAATAATGAAGTCTAGAATGATGTGTAGGACATGATGTAATTATGATTGTATGTTTCCCTTTAAATTGTAATAATAAATATGAAACGTTATAATAAATGTCATGAGCTTTGATGATAACCCAATCATGCCCCGATCACCTTTTCCGCTGCGGGTCGGGGTGTGACATTTTGTTTGTAATCGATGTTTTCTTTGTTCCGTACACATTTGAATAAACCACGTGGTGCAATTTTTTATACATTTTTGAGATTGAAGGTACGATGAACTGCCATGATTGTTACAGATAAGTACACATGTGCATAGTTAGTAGTATACACAATGACTGTGCTGTTTTTGATTTTGTACCTGGGAGTTGTAATTTTTGACGTATATGAGAGATTCAATTTAGTACACTTGTGTTTTTTATGTATTAGTACAAAACTGGACAATTACGTTAATACTGTAGTACACATATGCACGACCTACATGTGGTCGGAAATACTAAAGTACACATATGCACGACCTAGATATGGTCAGAAAAACTATAGTACACATATGTAATACGTAAAGCAATATTTACCGTGGCTATTTACAAAGCTATATTTTCAACAAGTTCAATAAAAAATTCAATAAAAAAACCAACAAGTTCGTTAAAGTAATATGTCTACAAAGTTACCATGTTTCAACAATTTCCATCAAAAAACCAACTAGTTCCAACCATTACCAGAATTTAGGGAGATCGTGGGGAATCACAATGCGCGAATGTTATGGAAACCATTTGGTTTCCTTAATTCAAAAAGATTTTGCATATGTTTAGTTACCAAACTACCCTTTTCCTTTAATTTTTAAGTTATAAACTTATATTCTTAATTACAATCAAGCCCCTATTAAAAGTTTAAAGATTCATCAAATCAACAGTCTGGATCAGTTCGCACAGTTCACTCTGATGGAGTTGTTCACTCTTGATCCCTACCCTGTATGTGTGTGTGTGTTTGTATATATATGATATGAAATTTTGAGTTTTAGATACAATAACTTGCTTACATCCTATCTTTCTTAGAGCATACAAATAGCTTAGCTATATGTGTGGAATTATACTGCGTACCGGTTGTTATTGATGTATTGTTATCATTTTTATAATTGTTTTCGGATGTATCATGAGTAATGATTTTATATAAAAGTAGTTGTAAGGAAGGGCTTCTAATTAGTTAATACTATAGAGACAAATTATATATCAAATGAAACCATAAAAGAGTTCCCATCCTAAGGTGTATGTAAGTACACCTATCACCATCCACATGCATAACATAACATTACCTATTTATCCACAAAATAGTTACCAATTAACAACCCATCTTACAAAACACATAAAAATCCCTGAATACCACAATTACATTTAGTCCAAAATTTATGAGCCGGTTATCTACACAAATACAATCTCAAAGTCTACACATTACTGCCAGGTTATAAAGTACTTAACACCTTATCACACCACTTCTATTCAATTTTTTTTCACTAACCCTCTCTTCAATTACACTAGTTTTCACCCCCACCCTAATAATTTTTTAATTATTTCCTATTTATTTAAATCTTATTTTTTATATAAACTAAAATCACTTAAATAAAACTATAAAAATAAAAAAACTACAAAACTACAAAAAGTGGAACTAAAATAAAAACAACTAAAATTTAGTTAATAATAATAATAAAAAGTAAGGGTTCGAAGTGTAAATTGCAAATGTTAGGATTAGAAGTGTAATATGTCTTTGTTTTCTTTACCTATCCCTGTCTTGTTCACCTCCACAAAAAAATCATGTTCAAAAAAAAAAAAAAAACTGCACAAAAAATTAAACATATAACATTGTTTTGCAAGACAACCAAAGGGCCCCACCTCTTTTCACCCTTCACGTGCTTTGCCTCAAGCTACACCTCATCATCACTAAACTGGGATGGGCTAACTTGGGTTAAAGTTTGTGGACAACACTTGAGTAAGTGCCGTGACATTGTTGATAAATTTGGTTTTGGACGAGCACTAAACACCTTGTCGCAAATGAGGCAACTTGTCTTTGGCAATCCGTCTTCACCGATTATCTTCTCAAAATAAATTCATACATGTGATATTTCTCTAGCCTTTTTTTATTCGGAGGATATATAATGAGACAAGTTTTTAAATTTGTTAAGCCTAAACAGGTATTCTTAAAGACGGTGACATTTATGATTCATCAAACACTTTAAACTTCATCCAAAAACCAATTGCGATTCACAACTTTCAATCGAAAACATTTCTAAAACAAATAATCATAAATTGATCACCTAGGTTTTCCAAAATTGTTTCTTATTAAAATAATAATAATAATAATATAAAAAAAAATTTATTGTTCTGAATTCGTTCATTCGATGATTACTAAAACTGGAACAACTTTAAATCAACAATTTCATATCTGAAAAAAAAGAAGTAAACGATACTAAAATATAAAATTGTGGATTAAAGTGAAGAGAATACCTTGATTCTTCGAGCCATGAGAGGAAAATCGGTAAGAGAGCAAAAAGGCCAAAGCATTCTCCGTTGAGGAAAGCATGTTGAGGAGGTTGTATGTAGGGATGCAGAATCCGGTGCGTCTTACCCTTACTAGACATACCTAGTATTCTACACATGTCTGGTACCATACCGTACCTGGTACTGTACCCGCTTTTCTCAAATTCGGTATTCTATATTTTGTACCCGTAGGTGAAAACGTCTCATAAAAATGTGTGTTGTGTAATTGTTTGATTGGGTTAATAGAAAAAAAAAATAAAAGGAGTTTTCCTACTATCTCCATTGTTTAAATCTCGAATATCAACAATACGGGTTTTCAATGGTATTTGTGGGCTCCACTTCTGGCTCTTTTCTGTGTCTAGATCTTTGTGACTTTGATGAAATTTTGGTTGTGTTTTGTGTTTAAAGCTCGAGCTTACGGAGATCAGGTTTTCGAGTGGCGGGAATGAGTGGCCAAGAAACGTTGCTTCGCCTCACGCTACACCACGTCATCACTAGACTGGGTTGGGCTAACTTGTGTTAAAGGTTGTAGACAACACTTGAGTAAGTGTCGTGACATTGTTGATATACTTGGTTTTGGAACTAAACACTTTGTCGCAGATGAGGCATCTTGTTTTTGGCAATCCGTCTTCACTAGTTATCTTCTCAAAATAAACATTTTCTAGCCTTTTTTCTGTTTGTAACATATGAAGGATATATAATGAGACAATTTTTGAAATTTGTTAAGCCTAAACAAGTATTCTAAAAAGTGGACACATTTATGATTTATCAAACACTTTAAACTTCAACCAAAAACCAATTGCGGTCCACAACTTTCAATCGGCAACATTTCTAAAACAAATAATCATAAAATGATCACCCAGGTTTCCCAAGACTGTTTTTCTTAAAACAATAAAAATATAAAAAAAATATATTTTACTGTTTAGAATTCGTAAAGTTCATTCGATGATTACTAAAATTGCAACAACTTAAAAACAAAAGTTTCATATCTAGAAAAAAAAACAAGAAGTAAACGGTACCAAAATACAAAATTGGGGATTAAAGTGAAGAGAGTACCTTAATTCTTCGAGTCGTGAGAGGAAAATCGGTAAGAGAGCAAAAAGGTTAAATTATTCTCCGTTGAGGAGGTTTTATTTGTCGTTTTAATATATTTTCTTGTGAGTTGCTCGTTAGCTTTTGTGGTTGTTGTTGTTGAATCAAAATCCAGGCTGCCGGCTTTGAGAAGGAGCTCATATATGGTGGAGGGGATGAGATCGGTTTAGTTGGCATATTATTAGTATTTTGGATTGTTTTTCAGGTTTTGGGTGTGGTTGATTTCGGCGTTGGTTCGTTTTTATTTTTACTGGTGGGGTGTATTGTTTGTTATGGTGTTGTTTGGTTGGCCATTGTTAACCTCTTATTTGTTAGACATAATTGATGGGTTTGATCACAAGGTCTAGAGCTGGCCCGTGAGTGATGCATATTATCCATCATGCAGGCCGGCCACTCATGATCAAGAAGGTTTTTTAACGTTTGTTTTTGTGTAATGTGATGCTTGATGATCAAGTTATATAACTTAATTAATTGTGTATACATATAATAAACCGATCAATTATTAGTGAAATGCAAGATCCAAATTCATGTGTGGACTTAGTTGAGGTGACAAAAAATAATGGTAAGGCCGATTGTTATGGATTCACGCGCTCGCCAACATGGAAGTTTCGGAGCAGCGGGTGTGACCAGTGTGGAAGATGTTGAGCGTGACTCTACTCACGCCTTGGAGCGGAGTAGACGTGAGCGTGTGGATTTAATTGTTTCTTCCAATGAAATGTGCACACTCATCCCTTTGCTTTTTTGAAAAAAATTCATTTAATTTAAATATTTTAATTAGTAGTGGATAATGAAGCTATAAGAGTGCAAAGCGAAAAAAAAGTGAGCGAAAGTGATTTAGTGATTTGTCAGTAATGTAACAGTCACTTTATGATATTACACTAAAAAAATGTGAAATCATAATAGATAGCCTAAGGAGGTTTAATAACGGTTATGTTAGTGAAAAAGTTTTAAAGACCGGTTATAATTTATGTATTTTAATTATTTTAAAGAAATTTTGTAAAATTTAACCTCCTTAATTTAGGGAGCTATATTTATTTAATTAGATACCACCTATGCTATTTGATATTTGGATTTTTAATATTGGTATATTCAACTACCAATTTTCTAACACAATTATTTTTCAAAATTATCACCATTGTGTAGCAATTCAAGGTTGTCAACTAGTTGAACCGAATTCGGCTCATTTCGAGCTGTCATCTAAACCTCGTGCTTAGCTCGTGGTGTAGTTTTCAAAATTAATCTTGACTTGTTAATTATTTATAGTGTTTAGCTATTTTTACCATCATTTTATATATAAATCTCTATTCTTGTATAAATGTCTATTTAATAGGCTCGTTAACCGAAGTATTTTTAGCCTTCAGTAAGGCTCAAGTCTCAAGCTTGTTTAAGTCTCTCTGAAGGAGTTGAGAGATAGTATATTATAGTTTTAATGTTTTATTTTCTATAAAAAAAATACATTATCCATCTCAATCAATCAAAGATCCTCAGTAGTCTATATATGTAGATTATAGTGTAAAAAAAACTTCTCCCACCAGTAGTTAAATTATATGTTGACTATCCAATCAAGACCCATTCAGTAAACATTACATTGTAGTGAAAAGAAATCAGGAAGTCTTGCTTCGATCATGACAATCTTTCTTTCATTTTGAATCCAACGATTCATTTACAAAATACCCAGAACGTACGGACTTTTAGAATCAATCAATTATTAAGAATCCCCGTATTGTGTTCCTCGATGAGCAGTTTCCCTCTTTTACATCACTAGATTCAAGACATGATGGGTTTTTTTTTTTCCAATATGTATTCTTTCATTAATTTTCACTCTTTTTTTTCATCTTTAACAATCAACCCAAGTTCTTCCATTATACAAATTCTTCAACAATCAATTCAATATCATGAACACGAAGAAAACTCTATTTATTATTAAAAAAGGGGACAATTTCATATATACACCTACAAATTTGCAAAATATCATATATACTCCTGGAAAATTATACATATCATATATACCTTACAAAGTAGTTGAAATATCATATATACTCAATTCATTAAAAACAATTTAATAAATGACAATTTTAACGTTATTTTTCTAAAACTTTAAAATCTCATATATGATACTTAACTTCAAATATTATATTTACTAATTTGTAACTTAATTTATTTAGCTTAGGTATTACTATATATAAGGAGAATTATTTAGCTTAGATATTATTATATACAAGGAGAATTCTATCGTTTATGGGAAAAAATGAGTGTAATTAATTTAAGCTTAAATAAGTTATATAAAAATATGAAGTTAAAAGATGAGCATATATGAAAACTTAGAAGTTCAAAAAATAAGGGTAAAATTGTAACACCCTGTAAAATCGTGTCCACTAATATAGTGACACGTGTTGTATTTTAATTATAGTCTGTTAAAGACCAATAAGAACTAAGGGCGTCAACATGCTCAAACTGAGCCTCTGAGTGACGGTCCGATGTCAACATGCATTAATAACATCCTCTGAGCGACTGATATGTCAACATGCTTAAATCATTAGCCTCTGAGTGACTGATATGTCAACATGCTTGAAATTTGGCATCTGAGTAACTGATATGTCAACATGCCTAGCCTCCTGAAGATAACGTTTGCTAGACCAATTGACGGGTCAAAGTTATGATATTAAAAAGTTAAACAGGCCATTTTTCGGAAAAATCATAAATTGATATTATACATATTATGAAACCTGTTTTGACACTTAAACAAGTTGGTAATAATTGTTAGAACATGTGTAAACATGTTCGGCTCGTCAATTTCAGTTCTAGAGTCGGTTCGCAACCGAAAGTCGCAAAGTTTGACTTCTGCTTTGACTTTTGATTCGGACCCAATTTAGATTAGTTACCGACTGATCTAAAGTTGCATTATGATCATAATGTTGTGTATCATAACCCTCTTAGGTTATGTTACATGATCATAATTAGAATCTGAGTTTATGCACAAGTTCCATAGTTATGCCATCTTTGACCAAAATGTCCTTTTTGCATAAAACAAGGTTTTAAAGATAATAAACTTGAAACTAAGTTTCCTACTGATGTAATATTATAAGTAGGATTATTTGGAATGTTAAACCAAGTTATAAACTGAGTTTTCAAGCAAGTCCTTAAACTATGTCGATAAACGACGGTTTTAGCCCTTGTGGCTTATAAAATAGTTTTAATCAAATTTTTTCAAGGTAAATCATTTACCTACTGATATGTTATACTAAATAACATATTTTAAACATTTAAACATGGCCTTAACATCAGTTTCCGTAAACATCGTTTAAAGACGTCATAGTACGACATAAGCGCCGTTTCGGCGCATAGTATGGTTTTAAACCATATTATTGACCAAGACTTGATGCCTACTGATTTTAAAACTTATTTTTAAACATATTTACAGTAGGTACATGTTATAAACTCAGAATCCCAAATAATTTACAAACTATGTGTAAATGACTAAAATGCCCCTTTGGTGCATAGTTTGGTCATAAAAGGTAAATTACACATATAATTGTTAATCTATTGATATTATATCATAAATAAAATATTTTTCCAGAATACCTATGATCATAAACTTAAAGTATGTTCAAGTTCCTTTTATATGATATGGAATTACCAAAACGCCCTTATGAGGCATAATTTCATTTTAAAACCTTAACTGGCATATAAGTTGATATCCTACTGATATCTAACTTATTTAAAATATAATGGAATATAGAACTTGTCCATGACTTATCCGGTTACCCGATATCGCTTATATGCGCATAGTTACGTATACGTAACTATTTTTCGGAAATTAACCAAAACGGGTTTAACCTTGTCATTTTAATCTCAAAATCCAGAATGTTTATAGTTTACCCATATTATACAAGTCAAGGTACTTGTCGGGTTTAAACTACATTCTATCCAATCATCGTTTAATCTAGCGTTACACGTTTTGATCAAGTACGCTAGTCGGTCTAAGTCTATGACTTGAATAAGACCGTTAGTTTTAATTGGTTAGTTTATGCCATAATCCAGACTAGAGACTTGCCGGTAAATGCTATCTGCACTTAGTCATTTTTAATACGGCTGAGTTATTAAAATAAAAGAAGAAAAGCTCAGGTAAAGACTCTCGACTTATTTCCCCTATACGGGCTTGGGTTACGGTAAATTATTACTGCTTGGTCGGAAATGGGATTAATCGAACGCCGGTTCGGAATAGAAATTCGCATATTCTGTTTTAATCAGTTTTGTTTGATAATTTGACATCGGGGGGGTTAACTACCGTGTCCTGGATATCCTCGGCTCATTACAATAGAAATGGCCACGACCTTAGCGCGGGTGTAGGCATACACCCGATAGACACTCAATTATGCATTCCCACGAGGTTGGGAGGAATTGACTCCTTCGTGAGTCCAAAGTGGTGTGTATGTTATTGTGTCTCGGTCAAGGTACCGAGCCCCGCATGTATGACAAACATATAAATCTGTTAACAAGGTTGGACGGTCAATTAACCCAAGTTATAAAATGAATTTGTGCTGATACGCACTTAAAACCTTTTTGAAATGTTTTCAAAACGAGTCGGTTGGGTGTATTTACCAGTGAAAGCTGACGTATTTTCAAAAGACTAAACTGCAGGTACAATACGAAAATAGTCCGGAGGTGCTCGGTAGTGATAGAGGATCTTGCAAATCCTAAATCTGCCCAAAGTCTGTTTTATATTCTTTCTTGTACAATTTAATGATCCGCATGTGGATCTTCTATTACGAGCCTGTATATTATTTTGTATTTTCGATCATTCGGTTTGTAATAGTAATTTTACTCCAAGACTTCCGTTGTGCCGTGTTTAATTGACTATGATGATTATCAACTGATGTCACGATACTCCCCACCGGGGCCCACCGGTATATGGATTTCGGGTCGTAAATCCGGGGTGTGACAGGGTTGGTATCAGAGCCAACGTTTGAGAGAATTAAACACTAGCCTTTTGTGTTTAAACTCAAACTTACATGAGCACATTCCTTAGACTTCCGAGTCTAGACATTGACCTAGGATTACTCATTTCATTATTAAGTTATTAGTATTGCTTTTAAATTGATTTTTGACAGGAAAATGCCGCCACGAGTACGAGGACAAAGTGGAAGAGGAAAAGGTCCAATGAGGGGAGGACCATCAGGGCGTAATCCCCCACAACCTCATGACTTTGATGCTTACCAGGAATCAGGAGATTCATCTCCTTGGCAACCAGCAAGGCATTCAGTCTTTAATAGGCACTCACCTTCACATTCCCAAAATTCCTACCACTCTCACCACTCTTATCATTCACACCATTCCCACCATATCCATTCTCACCACTCATACCATGAAGAGTTCAACCCAAACCATTACCTTAACACGCCTCCAGCCAATCAAAATCAGTTGGACCAACCTAATCCTATGGACGAGGACTCTGACCCGGAGATGCTGCCGTCGGGATCAAATATGCATCCCTTTGGGAATTTCTAGTGATTCCAACTCGTATACTCGATCGCCCTATCAAGGCCCTAAAGAGTGGGACCAATACTAGAACCAATTCACCTTCGCCCACACTCCTTCTCATAACTCTCAACCACCCCCAATACAAGAAGATGTCCACATGGAACCAGTGGACCAACCTCAACCACCTGAACCACCTAGAAGGAAGCGTGGAGCACGTATGTCGGTACGTGCTGGACAAAGGTCGGGATCACTGCCACCTTTTCCCAATTCCTACCCTACAATCCAAGAGGACCCACAAATGGGTGGACCCTCTAATGTTTCACCTATAGTGGAACCAACACCGACGCCAACACCTGTTGTTCAACAACCACCATTGGGTTATACAAACCCAATCCCTACGTATCCAGATATGTCTGGATATGATCCTTTTAGCCCATCTACACCAGTAGACTATCAAGCATGGTCACAAGACCCTTACATGCAGGCGGTTATGCACAATGCACTTTACCTGTCTCCTTTCCCACCTGTTCTTCCATAACTGGATATCCAACTTATGGGTACCAGTATCCAGCTATGCCACAATCACAGCCACAACCTCCACCACCACTTGAGGCCATTAATGAGGCCCTAGAAAGGATGAAGGAATTGCAACAGCAAGCGGAGAAAACGGAGAAGAAGACGAATAAATTCTTCAAGAAACTCTCCAAATTGGTCAAGGGAAAGAAGGACGAGTGAAGTCTCTTCTAACTATATGTAGTCCCTGCGTGGACAAGTTATTTCTTTTAGTCCCTGCGTGGACACGTTATTTCTTTAAAGTCCTTGCATGGACGGTTTATTTCATTTTCTGGTATTGTAATTTCTATTTGAAATTTAAAGAAGTATTTTGGAATTATATATATGTATTCATTCTCTTCAAACAAGCGTCTCGATTTTACTCGAGTTTTATGCTCTGCTATATAATTCCAAAAGATCTTAGTGAATTGATTATGCCAAGTGGCGTAGACCACATATTGGCCAAGGAATGATAGTTAAGTACGAAGGGGTCTTCTATCAGGATAGTTAAGGGAAGTTATCCTTCTGTCCAGGAGTAAGGGACTAGGTCCAAACCTCCAAGGCCGTTAAGGTCGAAGGTGACCGGGACCATTAATTAATCATTAAGGTACTCTTATGTAACATTAAAGAATGTTTATACTCCTGGTAGTGTGGCTTCAGGAACCACACTAGCCGTTAGGCCAATGTGCCCAATTATCCGAAGGGATAGGCTGATATGCCATTGTACATCTGTTATGATGTAGGCCAATGTGCCCAATTATCCGAAGGGATAGGCTGATATGCCATTGTACATCTGTTATGATGTAGGCCAATGTGCCCAATTATCCGAAGGGATAGGCTGGATATTGTGGTCCAAACGTATTCGATCACAGTGGTTGATTGTTATCACCCAAATAACTATGGATTAGTTGTTTGAATGTGTAAATACTAAGAAAAACCAAGCAAAAAAGATGAAGAATATTGTATGGATCAAACAACTAGTGTTGTATATGAAATCCCAATAACATGTAATCAAAATCAGCACCTGGATATTCGGATGTAAGCACAATAGCAAAAATCACAACACAAGAAGATCACCAAAATCTGTCCAAGAAACTTGGACATACATACATTGATCATAGTATATATACAAACTGATCACCCAACGTATTTATTAAATACGCTGGGCAATTAAATACGCCGCGTACATAAGTTTCACAGTTTAGCACATTTGACCCTTCAACATTATCTAACTATTACAACTAGCTCAAACTATAGATTATCCAAGCACCAACGGTCTCAAAAGTTCTAACAATATCCCCCCTAGACTGTTGCATGCTTTGGTTTCTTCAATCTTGTTTCCGAGCTTCTGGGTCTGTGGCTGGATCTTCTATTTGTTGTTCGGTTGCTGCATAAGTTGATTGTTGAATAAAAGCTTCACTAACTGTTGGATGGGCCTCCATTGTGACTTCATATGTGGATGAAGTCGGAGGTGGTTGGATGATCTGAACATCTGAATCTAGAGATGGTTCTTTGGTTGGTGGAGAGGATGGTTCTTGCTCAGCTGGTTTCTTCTTTCTGGATTCTTATTTTTCCTTTTTAGTTTCCATTCGGAGCAAGATTTCCATCACTTCAATCGTTCGAGCTCTCGCTCGCTCGACTACCCTCTGAAAAAGCATTCCCTCCTCAAGATATTCATTTCCGGCCCCAACGTTTATCTTATGTCCGTACAAGATATTCAGGTCGGAAAGACAGAACATAAATACATCCATAGGGTCCAGAATGCGAATGTCTTCATTTGAATTAGACCTTATGACTACCTCACCTGATTTGCCATCATAAAACCACTTCTTGAAATCAGTGAGCATCACCGGTTGTTCTGGAGGAAGCTTTACCCGTGTAACCACCTTTGCTGGATTTATAACCCATGTGATTTTTCCCTTTCTGGTGAACGGGTCCTTGGTGGTCTTAGATACACGTTTTCTGGGGCGCTGAGGCTTGAACACTGAAAATCCTCGCAAGCATTCTCTTTGTATTAACCTTTCTAAATCTCCGCCAATGCTGCTATTGGTCAGATTAATCAGCTCGTGCTTGCTTAGCTCTTGTATGTCCCACATGGGTAGGATTTGCATATCGTGAGCACTTCGAAAATATTGAATCACTCCACCTCTCTGATTTACCACAACCAGCCAGTCAGGTTGCAGTACGTCCAACTTATGATTTTATCAGTGATCTCTGTTTTCTCAACTGTGATTACCTGATAGAAGTCAGACATCTTTGCTCTTTCTCTTTTAAACCACTCAGGATACTGTGGTTCAACTTCATCACCCCCATCCGTTTCATAAACACTTCATCTTCTAACCCCCACTCTAGAAACTTTGCAGGCATTTCTGCTTTGTCAACTTCCTCTTCATCGCTGTCCCCATCAAGACTTACATCAACTGCTGATTCAAGACGCTTTTCTTGTTTTCGGTCTTATCAACTTTCTTTTTCTGCTCTCTTTCCCTGAATAAGTCAAAATTGAAGATGTCTTCATTCGAGTACTTTGGCTTTCTGTTTGCAGCACCATACAGCTCTTGCACTAGCTCATGCAGTTTCTCGAGACCCTCCTGTTGAAATCTAATGAACTCTATTGTGAACGTAAGAATGTAATTCCTTGTTCTTCCTTTTCTGATCTCTTAACTTTCTTTTCAGCACCTCAGTGTCATTCACTTGATTTTTCATCAAACAGAACTCCTTGGCGGGAAATGGACCAATTTCCTTGGATAGACGGTTATAGAGCTCTTGAAATGGTCTGGATCTTGATGGAACTTGCTGAGGTGGTGGTTGTGCCGATACAGGTGGTTTGGGTGGAACGTTTGCTGATGATCCTTCACCTTTCTTTCTCTTCTTTGGCACAACTGTTTCACTTGGAGTGGGTTCCGACGGATCAGCAAAAAGGCCTTCTACGAATCTATCCAACTGTTCTTGCTCAGAAGTAACAACAGTAGGGGTTTCTGATTCAGTCATTTCCCTTCTTTTCATTCTCCTTTCCCGTTTCCCAGCCTCCGCCACCGCATGGATGGCTTGCATCCTTTCAATCTCTTCCCTGTTCGATCCAACTCGAATGCTATCAGCCATGATTCATTCTGGATTAGGAGCATCTTTCTTGCTTTTCTTCTTTGACGGTTCCTCTTCGATCACTTTCTTTCCCTTTTCTTTCCGCTTACGCACTAGAGGAATTTCTTCTTCTTCTTCAGCCTCTTCAGCGACATCAACTGGATGACTTCCACCTTCCTTACCTTTTCTTGTCTTTTCTCGATACTTGTTGTAGGCAGCTAGAACTACTGGAAGTCTTTCTTCACGATACATCCAGTGGTGCAACATCACCCATTCTTTGGTTTTTAACTCAGTAATCTGCCTTCCTTTGGTAGTTGGAAATGATACGTATTTCCATCATGCGGTAAGTTTCTAAGCTGATCATCAATGAGTTATTGCACAAATCTCGGGTACATCACCCATGCACCGTTGTTGACATTATCAATCATGCAGTAGAAGATTAACCAGAAATATTGAACGGCTGATTCGTGCATAGATTAAGCATAGCCGTGGACCACTCTAAATTCAACCCATCATAACCTCCTTTTCGATGACAGATACTCATACAAAACGTGTGCAAAATGAACCTCCAGTCTTTCGTGAGCCCAGACTTCTTGATCTCGTTTTTTGACGAAAGTCTCCGACGTAGTTCATCCCATGAAAACATTCAGAATTTCTTCTTTCTTTAACTTCAATGGATTGCTGGCATTGTCTTCGAGGCTCAGAACCTTTCTAATTTGTTCCTCAGTCACTTTAATTTCTTTGTTTCGTACCGTCGCTGTGATATGTTTCACGTTGTTCAGCGTTCTTACTTGTGCCGTTTTCCAAAATTCCTCAACGTCGATTGAGTGAATAGTGGGATTTGCTTGGATTGCATAGCTGATTTTACTCCGCGACAACCAGTCCATTACGTCTTCAAAGTCGGACTCCGGAGGAACTAGAGTGATCGGCTGATTGTGCTTTCTCGTACCATCCCACACTAAAGGTTGAGCCATTTCTGAAAAATGAAAACTAGCCAAGTTAGATTTTTATACAACAAAATAAAAGTAGATATGTATATAAATACAAGTATTTAAGTGAATTAAAAATATACAATATATATATATATATAAACAATTTAAATTCACTGATATCTACGCTGAACCTAAGAATAAATACGCAGAACATCTGACTGGCGAAATTAAGGTATTTTCGGCGTAAATGCTTTATTATGCTGGTTTGACCGGCGTATTTCTCTACTACGCCAGTTACTTAAATCCGCCATTAGAGGTCTCATACAAATACGCTAATCAGACTATTTACGCTGATCATAGATTGGCGTTTTTAAGTGTAACCAGCGTAGATGATTATCGACGCTAGATTAACCGGCTTATTTGTCTAATACGCTGGTTGCTTGAACTCGCGTCCAAGACTTAAATCCACCGATCCTTGATCTGAATAACTACGCCATCTTCAACGTATAGTAAATACGCTATATTCATAACTAAATACCGCTCTTGATAAACCCTTTTTAAACCAGAACTGACCCGATCAAAAACTCTATGTACATTAGAATAACAAAAACATACCGATATTGATTTCGTTCAGTTATGCTAAAGGAATAATTGAAAAACATAGGGTGTGAGAGTGTGGGTGTTTGCTGATGAGGAAGAAAGGATTTGAAATTTTTACAAACGGTGAAAAATCAATTATATATACGATTTTACATTCCAGCGTAATTATTAATTACGCGGGACAAATAATTACGCCGCCTGATATTTTTCAAGGTTTCTTCAAGCTTAAGAATTTGAAATCAATTACGCTCGAAAACTTCAAATTTTCTCGAAAAATGTGCCCTTTTTGGTTAAAAATAATGCAAGAGATGAAAAATAAGCTTAAGAAAAGTAGAAAATTGCAGTATGGATCCAGAAATTTGTTTTTGGGGCCAGAAAGCTTCCTTTTTCACATAAAAATTTACGCTTACTGATTTCGGATCCTGTGACTTTCCTGCAGAAGATCACACCGATAACACTTAGTTAGTTTGAGATAAAATATATGACTTTTGAATAACCAAGGTACAAGAAAAACTGTCATTATGTTTGTCCTTTTAAATCCATGCACCTATCTTTCAACATGCATTTAGAGAATATTTTATCATGTTAGGTAATATTGACAAGAAATTCAATGTTCCCCACTCCTGCTGAGACAGTCAGAATGTTGTGCCTGTGAATCCCACATCAGGACATACCCCCACGATCAAGGTATGCGCAAAGATTCCTCATAGCGGGTGAGTATACTGACTTCATTCATTTTTGGGATTTCAACATTAGACAGTTGGTGTTCAGGTCAGTACTTCCGTACAGCAGAGAGACCAAGGTCTAACGAGGGCTATGACAGGTACCAGATGCGGTACGATTTAAGCACTTGAATGATTCTCAATGAGAGCTTCATTTGTGTTGGGTTTTGGCCGCATAGGCTCTTTTTGAAAAAGATATCATAGTTGTGTCTTGGTCAGCATATTTCTGATGCAGCAGAAGAGAAACTATGATATCCCCTAATGATTAGCCAATATAAGACCCGCAATCTCAGACTTTGGCAATCTATCAACGCAAGATTTAAGACCATTAAGCCATACGCCGCAACGTGCTACCCGTAAGTTGCACAACATTGTGGGTATCCAGAATTCTTGTGTAATTATTTGCTTTTGTCTCCTTTTCGCTGTTTACTTCAAGGTATTGCTGAATCTACTGACACATCATTGCTTGGTGCCTCAACCTGATTTTATTTTAAGATCAAACAAAGTGTCAGATGTTTCTCTATCATTTCTCGTGCAGAAAGAAAGGATTCAGTCTCTGTAACATCCATAAAAAAAAACGGGTTTCCAAAACCCGCTTCGTTATTAACCGAATAGTCAGTCATAATTTTCGTCGCGTATATATTGGTTATTTTAAATGATACATAATTAATAAACATTGTTAGAATTTTAAAACATAATTAATAAATAATAAAAATAAGGGAATAAAAAAATATTTGAGGCTGCCGGGTTTCGAACCCGGGTCAGCCGGTTCAACAAGCACACTTCACACCACTCCGCCACACGCATTCATCTGTTAAGACTATAAACTAAACAAAATTTATACAAGTCTCGGAAATTCAATTCCTGAACACTGCCCAGTAACGGCTGTAATCCCCGGCAATCACCAAAGATTTGCGAATTCTTCGCAAATAACCGACGCAAATGCTTCCAGTCTTGAACCAAGACTCAAACCGAGTCAAAATGCGTCCAATTAGCTAAGCAATCAATCCGCCATAACCCATTTGACCGAAACCGAAGTTTATACTGTACGACCTCCTCATCTATAAACAGGAGCTCTCAGAACCATTGGAATGCACACACACTCTCGCTAACCTCTCTCTACAAGTCTCTTTTCATCCAGAACACCTCGCCGGAATTTTCTGTAAATCGCCGGAAAACCGAAGAATCGATCCCACTGTTGCCTTACTTTATAAATAGGACATCTAGAGCTCAGACCGAAGTCACCCACACTCACCTCAAACTTCCTGTAGAGCCTCTGTCACAAGATAAACTTCGCCGGAGTTAACCTCAGCCTCCGGAACTTCATCGGAGATCACAACTGTACGGTACAACACCTTTAATCCTTTCTGTTTAAATTATTTCGTTAACAGTACTGATCAATCAACTAAATCAATAAGAATGATTGATTAAACAGTCGGGTTGATTCCCGGGTTTCATAAAAACGAAGAAGATGAACAGCGAGTAGTTTATAAGTATAATTAAAAATGGGATTTGTATCGGGTTAGACACACAGTCCAGTGGTGGACTGTGTGCATTTGAAACGCAAAGATACCGAGTTCGAGTCTGTACATGCTTTCCAGTTCGCCAATTATACACAACCTTTTTAAAACCAGTTAACGAAATAATCTAGTAAATATATAAATTTAATAAAAATCTTATATCCTTCGGGTTAGTCACACAACCCAATTGGTCGGGCTGTGTGCAACACGAAGCCAAGGTATCGAGTTCGAATTCGGTTAGTTACACCGCCCCTGGAATTATCCAAACCTTTTTAAATTAAATAAAAATATGTTAGCTCTAGTATGTGTATATGTATAATGAAATTTCAATATATTTCGGGTTAGACACGTAGCTCAGTTGGTAGAGCTGCGTGCACGCGTACGGGAGGTCACGAGTTCGAACCTCACTCAGCGCATGAATACACTGAATCCGACCGGTCAACGGTCAACGTCAAAGTCAAAAAGTCAACATTTTTATATTTTTTTATTTATTTATTTAATCATAAAATTATTTAAAAATACTTAAAAATAATATTTTTGAAGTTAGAAAATTTCCTTAAACTCACAAAAAATAAACCTAACAATCCTATTAAGAACACTAATTAAAATTATTAATCTCAAGTAAAAGTTTATTTATTTATCGAATTATTATGTTATTATTTAGGCTAGTTTCTCTCGTGGTTAAATCCAAAATTGTGCGCATTCATCATCAATCCAAGAAACGCAACCACTGTGAGTGAATTCTTACAAATTCCCCTTTTTATTCATGTTTTGGGGTGTATCATGTGTCGCTTAAATTAATTCGCTTATTCAAACTCGTGCCATTACCATTATATGATCTAAACTTAGAATGTAAATATTGTTTGTTGTGATGTGTGTTTACATATTGTCAAGATTACGTGCAAAATCATTCATTAGGCCCATCAGTTCCTCGTGGGAGACGAGTTGAACATCGCGTGCCTCAAAAACAATCATTTGGTGTATGTGTGTGCAATAATTAATATTATGTGTTTTGTGAATAAATTTATATTTACGTTTACTCATATGTGGTTATGCACTTTATTTTATAATCGATACAATAAACACGTTTAAATGTTTTCATAGGATTCACTCGCCAACTTTTTGTTGACTCAAAAACCCTATTTTTACACATGATACAGGTGGACAGGTTGAAGCAAGGAACACATAGGAAATTGCCTTAGAAGAGAAATAATGAAGTCTTGAGAAATGTATAGAACATGTTGTACTAGTATGATTGATTGTAATGATTCTCTTTCAAAACGAAATAATAAATATGAAACTTTATAATAAATGTCATGAGCTTTGATGAAAACCCAATCATGCCCCGATCACCTTTTCCGCTGCGGGTCGGGGTGTGACAGTCTCAACAATATTTTCTGGAAAACTTCCCCCCTTAAAATTTTATATTTGAGAATCCATTGCTTGAAAAGAATTAACCTTGCAGAAAATCTTTTTGGTGGGAATATTTTATGAGAATTAGTTATTTTGAAATTTTTTTTTTTTTACCAAAATCAATTCCACTCAAGGAAGTTCACCATTTCCAACCACGTTACCAACTGGTTGAATCGAGCTTTATCGAAGGCTTTCTTAAATATATCAGCTTTTTGTTGCACTGAATTCACTGGCACCACTTGGATGTATCCTTTCTCGTACGCATCTCTAATCGCATGAATGCGAATTTCGACGTGTTTCGTTCTGGAGTGGTGGATGGGATTCTTCATAATCCCCAGACATGCTTCATTTTCGATGAATATCGGGGTCTTTATGATGTTGATTCCATAATCCAACAACTGATTCTGTATCCAATATAACGGACCAGTTTGCCTACCTGGGACAACGATGAGAGTACGAAGGACCTATTAGGCCAAAGCATGCCACACCAAACGTCGTTCGAACTAACCCCACTTTGAGGTGTCACCGTGTCCACACCTGGATGCACTCCGAGTTTCATACGTTACATGCATATTTCTCGATTTTCTCGCGTTTTAGTGTACGTTACCAGGCTAACACATGCGAACCATATGAAAGACCCGGTAATCATGGGGGCCCACATGATTATGAAGGTGAAGTATGGCGGCATGCAAAGCCCAATTACGAGCAAAGCCCAAGACATCCTTTGGATGTAGTAGATTTATTATTCTATATTTATTTTCATTCCTAAATACGACACATGACACCTAAAATGTCAAACTCATACTCTCGATGCGTATTCCTTGTAGATGTCTTCTAGTCTCGCTCGTAGAAAAATGAAAGCAGGAAAATCCCGCGAGCGCATGGCTGCCCAAATCGCTCAACAAATGGCCGCCATAATACCCAACATCGTAGTTCAAGTTCAACAAGCCCTTACCGCTAATCCCGTCAACCCAATCCACCAAGAAGATCAAAACATTGTCAACCTCCCCCAAAAGCCACTAAATGCACCTACAAGCATTTCAAATCCTGCGATCCTCCAAAATACGAAGGGACGGAAGGTGTCACCGCTCTCCTCCATTGGTTTGAAGAAATGGAAAACACTTTTCTCAATTGCGACTGTCTCGATGATCGCAAGGTGCGATATGCTACATGTCGTTTGTTTGGAGTAGCACTTACATGGTGGAATACAGAGAAGGCCAAGAGAGGTACTGAGAATGCTATGACTTTGACTTGGGAAGAATTGAGGAGATCATGACAAGACGTTTCTGTCCAAGAAGCGAAATCAAGAAATTAGAGGATGAGTTCTATTCTTTGAAACAAAAGGAAGGCGACCACACCACATACAACAAGAGATTCCTTGAGTTGAATAGATGGTCCCCAACCTGTTCACTCCTCTCTACCGTTTGATCGAGCACTACATTCGAGGTCTTCCTTCAAAAATTCAAGACCCTATATAAGTACCACACCTGCAACTTTGGAAGCGGCCATGGAGTTAGCTACAGAGCTCACCGAAAACCGCATACGGAATAAAGATTTCAAGGAAGAGAAGAAAAAGGATAAAGCATCAACTGAAACCTCAAACTCCACCCAAACCGAATCCCCTTCTCAACCCATTTCTAAGAGAAAACGAGATGGGCAAATTTTCGCTGTCACCCAACACAATCAACCAGCTTCACAAACCGTACCCCTCCAAGCTATCCCAATCACTCAAGTAGCACCCAACTCAACTTACCCAAATAAGAAACCTTATATTGGACCTCACCCTCAATGCAACACCTGTTTCTATCACCATCCATCTACCTTACCTTGTCGACTATGTGCGAATTGTGGACGCTATGGTCATTTGAGCAAGGTTTGCCGCACCTCTCATAACCAAACCTCACCCCCTACTCCAAGCATGATCCAAACTTATCAACAACCCCAATACCCCATGTTTCCATATGTTCGAGCTTGTTTTAATTGTGGCGACCCTACCCATTTTAGAAACACGTGCCCTCGATTGGTTAACATCATAAATTCCCAAGCTCAAGCAAACCCAGTTAACCAAGAAAATCAAGCAAACCCAGCTCCACCGCTAGCAAGAGGAAGAGCTTACAACATCAACGCCAATCCTGTTGAAGGTACTAACGGCCCAAACGAACCACCCAACTACCTTTCCTTCACCAAAAATCAAGATTCAACTCCAACCGTTTAGTTTTTATGTTTTATTTATGTTATCTCAATCTTTACGATCTCAATTATAAATTGGAAATTTATATATCCAAGAATCTTAATGCGAATTACTATTTCAGTTTTGTTTTATACTCATTTATTTAACACTCATATCATCATACATCTCGACGTATCTCAATCTCATCATTCAAAGAAGTTGGGTTGTGTCTCACTTTTACCTAGACTAACCCATTAATCATAACAAACGAGAGAGGTACTGTCATCATTCAATCATGTATACTTTCAGATTTGAGATTCAAGTTTTGGTTGTGTGTTTGTTTATGTTTTAGAGTCACATAGAACTAATCATAATTTACTGATAAAGCCAATGAAAATTTGACAAGAATATGGTGGATACGCCGCTGGTACTTCCTATATATAAGTATTCTTGCCAAAGGATCAGAGGCATTGTCAGGCGGTTATGAGAAGTTCTATGTAGGTTTTAGTAATGTCATGGTTGAAGTTTTGTTTTATGATATAACCTTATCTTTCCAAACGTATCAATTCTCTCAAAACTCTTATGCATGGGATCATACCTAGTCAATCAACTATGTTTATCAATATTTCTTATCTTAGGCATCAAAAAGCGATTCCTGAAGCAGGATATTCAACCCTTACTAGGAACGTTACCGCCTCAAATAAAATTTAAACTCTTACCCCTTCTAATTATGTAATTGTCAAATTAAACCACCCTCCTTTCGAATCAAACATACCACTACTTAAATTTCGGACGAAATTTCTAAAAGTAGGGGATACTGTAACATCCGTAAAAAAAACGGGTTCCCAAAACCCGCTTCGGTATTAACCGAATAGTCAGTCATAATTTTCGTCGCGTATATATTGGTTATTTTAAACGATACATAATTAATAAACATTGTTAGAATTTTAAAACATAATTAATAAATAATAAAAATAAGGGAATAAAAAAATATTTGAGGCTGCCGGGTTTCGAACCCGGGTCAGCCGGTTCAACAAGCACACTTCACACCACTCCGCCACACGCATTCATCTGTTAAGACTATAAACTAAAAAAAATTTATACAAGTCTCGGAAATTCAATTCCTGAACACCGCCCAGTAACGGCTGTAATCCCCGGCAATCACCAAAGATTTGCGAATTCTTCGCAAATAACCGACGCAAATGCTTCCAGTCTTGAACCAAGACTCAAACCGAGTCAAAATGCGTCCAATTAGCTAAGCAATCAATCCGCCATAACCCATTTTGACCAAAACCGAAGTTTATACTGTACGGCCTCCTCATCTATAAATAGGAGCTCTAAGAACCATTGGAATGCACACACACTCTCGCTAACCTCTCTCTACAAGTCTCTTTTCATCCAGAACACCTCACCGGAATTTTCTACAAATCGCCGGAAAACCGAAGAATCTATCCCACTGTTGCCTTACTTTATAAATAGGACATCTAGAGCTCAGACCGAAGTCACCCACACTCACCTCAAACTTCCTGTAGAGCCTCTGTCGCAAGATAAACTTCGCCGGAGTTAACCTCAGCCGCCGGAACTTCATCGGAGATCACAACTGTTCGGTACAGCACCTTTAATCCTTTCTGTTTAAATTATTTCGTTAACAGTACTGATAAATCAACTAAATCAATAAGAATGATTGATTAACAGTCGGGTTGATTCCCGGGTTTCATAAAAACAAAGAAGATGAACAGCGAGTAGTTTATAAGTATAATTAAAAATGGGATTTGTATCGGGTTAGACACACAGTCCAGTGGTGGACTGTGTGCATTTGAAACGCAAAGATACCGAGTTCGAGTCTGTACATGCTTTCCGGTTCGCCAATTATACACAACCTTTTTAAAACCAGTTAACGGAATAATCTAGTAAATATATAAATTTAATAAAAATCTTATATCCTTCGGGTTAGTCACACAGCCCAATTGGTCGGGCTGTGTGCAACACGAAGCCAAGGTATCGAGTTCGAATTCGGTTAGTTACACCGCCCCTGGAATTATCCAAACCTTTTTAAATTAAATAAAAATATGTTAGCTCTAGTATGTGTATATGTATAATGAAATTTCAATATATTTCGGGTTAGACACGTAGCTCAGTTGGTAGAGCTGCGTGCACGCGTACGGGAGGTCACGAGTTCGAACCTCACTCAGCGCATGAATACACTGAATCCGACCGGTCAACGGTCAAAGTCAAAAAGTCAACATTTTTATATATTTTTTTATTTATTTATTTAATCATAAAATTATTTAAAAATACTTAAAAATAATATTTTTGAAGTTAGAAAATTTCCTTAAACTCACAAAAAATAAACCTAACAATCCTATTAAGAACACTAATTAAAATTATTAATCTCAAGTAAAAGTTTATTTATTTATCGAATTATTATGTTATTATTTAGGCTAGTTTCTCTCGTGGTTAAATCCAAAATTGTGCGCATTCATCATCAATCCAAGAAACGCAACCACTGTGAGTGAATTCTTACAAATTCCCCTTTTTATTCATGTTTTGGGGTGTATCATGTGTCGCTTAAATTAATTCGCTTATTCAAACTCGTGCCATTACCATTATATGATCTAAACTTAGAATGTAAATATTGTTTGTTGTGATGTGTGTTTACATATTGTCAAGTTACGTGCAAATCATTCATTAGGCCCATCAGTTCCTCGTGTGAGACGAGTTGAACAACGCGTGCCTCAAAATCATTCATTAGGCCCATCAGTTCCTCGTGGGAGACGAGTTGAACATCGCGTGCCTCAAAAACAATCATTTGGTGTATGTGTGTGCAATAATTAATATTATGTGTTTTGTGAATAAATTTATATTTACGTTTACTCATATGTGGTTATGCACTTTATTTTATAATCGATACAATAAACACGTTTAAATGTTTTCATAGGATTCACTCGCCAACTTTTTGTTGACTCAAAAACCCTATTTTTACACATGATACAGGTGGACAGGTTGAAGCAAGGAACACATAGGAAATTGCCTTAGAAGAGAAATAATGAAGTCTTGAGAAATGTATAGAACATGTTGTACTTGTATGATTGATTGTAATGATTCTCTTTCAAAACGAAATAATAAATATGAAACTTTATAATAAATGTCATGAGCTTTGATGAAAACCCAATCATGCCCCGATCACCTTTTCCGCTGCGGGTCGGGGTGTGACAGTCTCAACAATATTTTCTGGAAAACTTCCCCCCTTAAAATTTTATATTTGAGAATCCATTGCTTGAAAAGAATTAACCTTGCAGAAAATCTTTTTGGTGGGAATATTTTATGAGAATTAGTTATTTTGAAATTTTTTTTTTACCAAAATCAATTCCACTCAAGGAAGTTCACCATTTCCAACCACGTTACCAACTGGTTGAATCGAGCTTTATCGAAGGCTTTCTTAAATATATCAGCTTTTTGTTGCACTGAATTCACTGGCACCACTTGGATGTATCCTTTCTCGTACGCATCTCTAATCGCATGAATGCGAATTTCGACGTGTTTCTTTCTGGAGTGGTGGATGGGATTCTTCACAATCCCCATACATGCTTCATTTTCGATGAATATCGGGGTCTTTATGATGTTGATTCTATAATCCCACAACTGATTCTGTATCCAGAGGACTTGTGAACAGTAACTGTAAGCTGCCGTGTATTCAGCCTGAGCGATAGATGTAGAGACTGTTGTATGCTTTTTGCTCTGCCATGAAATAAGACGATTTCCTAAGAACTGGCAGCCTCCTGAGACACATTTTCTGTCCACTTTGCAACCTACATGATCACAGTCAGCGTAAGCAATAAGATCAAAATTACTATCTTTAGGATACCACAAACCAAGCTTTGGAGTTCCTTTGAGATAGCGAAAGATTCTCTTGACGGCGGCATCATGCGATTCTTTGGGATTCGTCTGAAAGCGGGCACAAAGACAGACAGCCCACATTATTCAAGCCTACTCGCAGTTAGATACATTAACGAGCCGATCATAGAGCGATAGAAAGATTTATTCACTGGTTTTCCTTGAAGATCTGAAGTGAGTTCTGTCTGAGCAGCAAAAGGAGTGCTGGAAGATTTGCAATCATTCATGTTATACTTTGAAAGAATATCTCTGATATACTTAGCCTGATGAATGAGATGCCGTCTTTTCTTTGCTTCACTTCTAATCCTAAGAAAAACGTGAGTTCTCCCATCATGCTCATTTCGAATTTAGTTTCATGACCTTCTCGAACTCCCTGCAAAGAGCTTCATCGGTTGACTCAAAAATGATATCATCTACGTAAATCTGAACCAGCATCACATCTTCTCCAATCCTTTTGGTGAAGAGAGTCATATCGATCTTCCTTCTAGAGTACCCGCAATCCAAAAGATATGTTGACAAAGTCTCGTACCATGCTCGAGGAGCTTGGTGAAGACGATATAGAGCTTTGTCAAGCTTGTAGTATCTTGCAGGGAAGTGAGTATCTTCAAAACCTGGAGGCTGACAGACATAGACTTCTTCTTTCACCTTCCCGTACAGAAAAGCACTCTTCACATCCATCTGAAACACCTTAAAGTTTTTAAACGAGGCATAGGCTAAGAAGATTCTGATAGCTTCTAAGCGCGCAACTGGTGCAAAAACTTCCTCGTAGTCAATCCCTTCTTCCTGTCGAGACCCTTGAACCACTAATCTAGCCTTATTCTTGATGACTACACCACGATCGTCCATCTTATTACGAAACACCCATTTGGTACCAATTGGATACTTTTCGTCTGGTAAATCAACGAGTTCCCAAACTTTGAGTTTCCAAAATTGGGCTAGTTCTTCTTGCATAGCTTGTACCCAGCTTGAATCTTGAATAGCTTCTTCGATATCTCTTGGGACAGACTGTGACAGAAAAGCTGCATACAGTCCTGTGTTGATGGTATGAGTTTGTCCGCGTGTTCGAACTCCATCTTCAACAGAACCGATGACATTTTCAATTGGATGATTTCGATTGATCTTATACCCTGTATTGGTGTGAGTTTCAATTTGTTGAGGCAGATTAGAAAAATGTTCATCGACGTAGATAATTGGAGTTTCGTTGTCTTTGGGTGGTTCATCCATAGCCTGCTGTAAAGAAGAATCATCATGTGCGGATGCATTCTCAGCAGATGTGTCACCATTTACTTCGAACACCGGAAGAGTAGGAGAGGCAGAGGCAGGGGTGAAACGGGTTGTGAAAGGAGTAAAACCAATGTCTGAGGCTCAAACAAAGGTTCCATCGGAGTGGATTCTGCAGGTTTGGATTCAGTGATGGGTTCATCGATGCTGAAAGTGTTGAATATAATATCTACGTCATAAAACCAGTTTGGTTTGCTTCCAGTGTTAGTGGAGTTTCCTTCCCGAAAATCAACATAGTATGATTCTATCACCATCTTGGTCCGTTTGTTGTAGACTCGATATGCCTTTTGAGAGGATGAATAGCCCATGAAGTAGTACACGTCACCAACTGCTTCAAACTTGATGAGATTGTCTTCAGTATTGAGAAGTGTGCATGAACACCCGAACGGTCTGAAGAAATCTATCAGAGGCTTCCTTTTGAAAAGTAGTTCATAGGCTGTCTTTCCGTGAGGTTTGATGATAAGAACACGATTCAAAACATAGCATGTTGTGTTGACTGCTTCAGCCCAGAAGATTATTGGAAGCTTAGAGTCGTTTAAAGCATAGTTCTTGCAGCTTCGATGAGTGTTCTGTTTTTCCGTTCTGCTACTCCGTTTTGCTAAGGAGTCCTGGCAGCGCTGTATTGGAGGCGAATTCCCTTATCTTCACAGAAGGAGTTGACTTTCAGCTTGATCATGTTTTCAATCAGGGAATGAAGCTCTTCAAAATGGATGCCGTTTCGCTTTTGACTTCAAGAAAGAATACCCATGAAAACCGTGAGAAATCATCTGTGATCACCAAACAATAAGATCTTTTAGCTAAACTTTTAACACTAATTGGGCCGAAAAGATCCATGTGAAGTAATTGCAGAGGGCGGGTATCGTATTCACTGCTTTGGACTTATGAGGCTTTTTATGTTGCTTTCCTTCGGCACATGCAATGCACTTTTCTGAAAAAAGGAAAATCTTTCATAGGTAAACCTCTTACTAGATTTAATTTAGAAAGTTTATTTATGTTCTTAAAATTAACATGCCCCAAACGCCTGTGCCACAGCAGTGATTCCGATTCAGATGCTTTTGAAATAAGACATGTCATTTTCTCATTTGATTTGGCATTTTTCATGTTTAGCACGTAGGTATTATTTTGACGGGGAGCTCTAAGCATGATCATTTCTTCAGGGACGGAGTAACCGGGTTTGAGAAATAAGCACTCCATGTCATTGAATAGTACCGCAATTCCTTTGTCACAGACTTGTGAAACGCTCATGAGATTGTAACACAATTCTGGAACATACTTCACATTTTCCAAAGTGAGTGCTTCTGACACAACGTCACCCATTCCAACGATTTTTCCTCCCTTTTCGTCTCCGGCAAAGGATACAAAGTCGCCATCGATAACTCGAAAGTTTGTAAGCAGATCCTTTAACCCGGTCATGTGCCTAGAGCAACCACTGTCAACGTGCCATATATATTCCTTGAGCATCCGAAGCCATTTCTGAATTTTATTCTATTATACAACAACAACAACACATAAAAATATATACAGATTAGCTAGCTTTTGGAACCCAGACTTGCTCTACATTAGTTCTATCATGATTTAGAACAAGAGAATTTTCTTTTCTTTTCCAAAAACAGTTGAATCAACTATGCATTTTACTTATTTCTTTAAATTGTCAAATTGGTCAGTAAAACTCTTGACGAGATCTTGACTAGGTTTAGAAAATTTCTTGCTTTTGCAATGTTTCGCCGTATGCCCTAAATGACCATAGCGAAAACATTGTTTTTGACACGATATTTTCTTCCTGGGTGCTGAGTGTGAAGATGATGTATGTGATGAGAATCTGGAGCAGCGTGAGGAGTTTGATGACGTAACGTGGCTTGAAACTTTGGCTTTCTTCAGTTCTCTATCAGAATGATGTTTATCGTCAATGTCGTCTTCACAGTGCTCACTATCTGATGAGGAGTTTGATTCTTGACTTTCATCTGACCTTTCTTCATCACTTTCTGAAGTTGTTGTGCTTGAATCTTCAGTGAAATCTTTATCAGTCTCTAAAGTGCCTGCAATTGATGGAACAAACTCTGGAATTTCCTCTGTAAGGAAGTTTCCAAACCTGTTTTTCTTTAACTCTGGCACAAATACAGAAGATTCACACATAACATTTTCATCATTAAGAACAAAGTTTAGGTCATGACCCTCAACCTCAGCAAGCCCTTGGTTGTGAGTCTTAAGTGTAGGTACACGACCATTACAGTCATCCCGAATATTCAATTTTGGCATACTGCCGTTACAATCATCCATCCTAGATAAACTATTACAGTTATCTCGAATAGAAATATTGTTTGTCTTATCACAGTTCCAGGCGAACCAATTAACAGTTGAATAACTGTCGCCTGAATAGCCTATTCCTATTTTCATCCCTCCACAATCATCTTCCCCATCGCACACACCCTTCTTACTCTCGCACAGATCTGCATTGCTTTCAGAAAAGTCAGTTTTGTTTTCGGATTTATAAAAAATACTTTGATCCAAAGGTCATTTTTATTTATTAATTCGTTATTAGGGTGAGGAGATGGCATGGGAACATAATTCTTGCTGTACGGAGGAGGAAATAATTTTCTTTCATTTTCGAATTTATCTTTATATCCAATTCTATCCTTTATGAATGTCGGTCGTTGGCAGTTTACAATATCAACCAGTGCTATTTGACTAATTTTCCACTTATCAATAATGATTTGCAATTTGATATTTTCGTTTTGGGATTTTTCTAGCTTTTCTGGCAAATCATTTATGATAACATCTTTTCTGAAACAAATTCCTTTAGAGTTTGCATTTCAGCTATGGTTGAATTCAACTTTCGCTGATATGCAGCCTCATTTTCTTTTAATTCTTGATTTATTTTCAGAACTTTTTCTTTTTCTTTAAATATGTCACGGTTGAGTAATTTGTAGTGTGCCACAACGTTCAAACATGGTTTGGAGCACAACTTTGCTTTAAATTCATATGGAATGCTGTTTACCAAATCCTTCTCCTCGGCTTCTGATTTCATGGCAGTGGTAGATGTTTCAACCGCTTCCTTCTTACTGGTACTGATGGCTTCTTGAACTGCAGGCCTTGACTCATTCATTTCAGCTTTCTGTTGTTTCTTCTCTGAGGCAGGAGTGATGATGCTTTTCAAACCAGTGTCATCTTTTGGAATCTTGGCGGCTTGCTTTTCAACACCATTTGAGACAGACTTGGCAGAGATAGTGGAGATGTTTGCCATGAGAGTCCTGTTTACTTCAGTTTTAGTCTCAACAATCTCTTCTGACCAGTCATAATCCTCCACAACTAAAGCCTTGGGATTATTGTCAGCAGCGTTGTCATTTCCCTCAATGGAAATATGCCTCCTTGTTTGATTGATTTCGCCATTCTCATTCTTCAGCAACGGACACTCGCTTTTGAAATGGCCCAAGTTTTTGCAGTTATAACACCTATGCTTGGACTTGTCGAATCCGACTTTTCCAAGGGCCAATCTCTTTCCCGTTTTATCTTGGAATTTCTTCAGCCGTAGAGTGATCATTGTCATCTGCCATTTCAGATCCATCTCCTCCATGTCGTCTGGATCTACTTGATACATTACCTCTACTGTGAGGAAATCTCTCTTCAACTCTCCTGACATAAGCGCCTCATAGCTGCTTAAGAAAATATTAAAAAGAGCTACATGTTCTGTAGAGATGCTAAGTGCTTGAGTGTCGTTGGCCACAGTGGTCTTCTCAGAAGAAGACGAGGCCTTCACAGAGTTTGCGAAAGCATTCGAATAGGATTCGACAGCACTTTGGGAATTTAATCCACATGAGGTGACAGGAGCAAGAAAATGCCATATTCTTGGGGACCGAGGTTGCAGCAGCTTGCTGATTCGTCTTCTGAGAATATCTAGTTTGATTCATCTCTCGTTTAAACAATGTCCATTTCAAATGCTTTTAAGGTGTTAATCAACTCCGAGAGTGTGACTAGAGTGTGCTGGTGAGGAAAGTTCTCTTGAAAGAGAGTCTAGCAGCTTCTTGATAGATGCATAATTTGCAACTGGGTTCCTCACTTTCTTCATCTTGGTCAACACCCCCAGAAATCGACTTATGTGATCGGACAAGCTTTCGCCACGAATACTCCCAACATATCATATTCTTTCTGCACCATGTCTCGCTTGTTCTCCATAAGTTCCTCATTACCTTCATAATGATCGATTAGAGCCAGCAACAGTTCGTGTGTCGAGGAGTATTCTTCAAACAAGTTGTTATCATCTTTGACAAGGCCATAGTAAGAGCAGCATGAGCCCTCCTGTCACGTTGAATGAGCGTCCTGTCTTCATCTGTAATCGTTGAAGGATCTTCATTGATAGTACGGATGTCGTCACGGATTATCATAGGAACATGTGGACCCATAGTAACTGACATCCATTGAGTATAATCGGTATACTCAAAAAATGATTTGATCCTGTTTTTCCAACTGCTGAAATCTTCGGAACCTTTTAGCTTTTGTGGCCTTGAAGCAGTTCTGGTTTCTAGTTCGGCTTGGGCAACCAGATTTAGTTGATTTAGAGACATGTTGGATGATCGGTGAAGGAGGGCGGTAACACCTTCGGTCCCCTCATATTTTGGGGGATCGCAAGATTTGAAGTGTTTGTAGGAGCACTTTTTGGAAGGAGGGTTGGCGACGCTCTGGTCTTCTTGATTGGGAGGGTTGATGGGATTTTTGGTGAGAGCTTGTTGAACTTGAATCACGATGTCAGGAAGCACTGCGGCCATTTGTTAGCAATTTGTGTGGCCAAGCGTTCATTTGATCTTCCTGACTTTCTACCTCCACGTAGTTGCCTAGCCGACATCTACAGGAACATACATAGGAAGATTGTGAGTTTAAGAAGTTTCTAGGTGTCATGTGTCGTAAAAAGAATGAAAAAATAACATAACTGACAATAATTCAACTACATCCATAGGATGTCTTGGGTTTGATCATGTTTGGGCCTCCAATGTCCCCCATACCATCGCCTGTGTAGTCATGTGGGCCTCCATGACTATTGGGCTTGGTAGGATTCACATTGGTGTTGGCGGATTAACACTCGCACCACCCGAATGAAAATCGTAAAATATGATTGCGAGATGTATGGTAGGAGGTGTCCAGGTGTAGACACAATGACAACTCTAAGTGGGGTTAGCTCACACGACGTTTGGTATAGCATGCTTTGGCCTAATAGGTCCTTCGTACTCTTATCGTTAGTCCCCAGGTAGGCAAACTGGTCCTTTATTTTGGATTTATACGAATGCCAAGCCTAGACAGGACGTTCCGACTACCGGTACTCGTACCCTTCCAGTTACTACATGACCGTCATGAGAACTCACCTTGATGTGATTTGAAAAATACAAAAAAATCATTGCAAAAATCATGGTAATCGTGAGGTGTGTGCTCTCATGGATATGATATGTTATGAGGATATGATTCATGATGAGCATTGTATAATAACATGTATTTATGAGCATGCTTGCATAACATTGAGTGTGAAAATAAACATAAAGCATATAAACATCATGAATTTTGTATGTAACGCATAAACAATTTAAAATTTAAACAACTATAGTATAGGCTCTAAGGGTCTAATAACCTATCCTATATCCCTATAGTCATAAGCTCTGATACCAATCTGTCACACCCCGACCCGCAGCGGATAAAAGTCGGGGCATAATTGGGTTATCACCAAAGCTCATGATGTTTACTAAAATGTTTCATATTTAGTAAATTCAAATTACAACTTAAATATCCAAAACAAAATCCATACAATTACAAGATAATGAAACTACATAATTATTCCAAAGCTTAAATTTGTTTATTCTTCTAGGCCTTCCTATGTGTTTCTTGTCTCAGCTGGATCACCTGTATCATGTGTAAAACGGGGGATATTTTGGGTCAACAAAAGTTGGCGAGTGAACTTGATAAAACATTGTTACTAATTTCTTGTTTTATTTAATAAGCAAAATTTGTGCAATAATCACATGTGAGCAAACATATATAGATAAACAAATACACACCACTTTGGATGAGTATATGATATGAATGATGATGTATATGAGATCAAGGCTCAATCAAACGGAGCCGATCTAATGAGGCACCTGATGCCCAACCCGTCTCCCACGGGGAACTGATGGGCCTAATGAAATGCGTGCACTGAAAATGATAAATCAAATCTACATATAATTCACACAACAATTGATACACATTTGATACACACTTGATCACGGATGAGATGTATGCACAAGAGTTTAAATAAAATAAAAGGATTATACGACACATGATACACCCAAAACATGATTAAAACGAGGAATTGGTAGAGATTCACTCACTTTGGGTGCGTTCTTTGATGACGTTGGATGCGCACGAATTTTAGGATTCAATCAACGAGGGAAAAAACTAGCCTAGATAATAACAAAATGATTCGATAAATAAATAAATTTTATTTGAGATTAATATTTTTAATTAGTGTTCTTTAATGGGATTTTTAGATTTATTTTTGTAAGTTTAAGGAAGTTTTCTAACTTTAATAATCTTATTTTTAAGTATTTTTAAATATTTTCCAATTAAATAAATAGATAAAAAGAAATTAAAAAGGTTGACTTTTGACCGTTGACCGTTGACCGGGTCTTGACCGGTCAGACTGTGTTTTCTATGCGCTGAGTGAGGTTCGAACTCGGGACCTCTTGTATACGTGCACGCAGCTCTACCAACTGAGCTACGTGTCTAACCCGAAATATTCTCTATTTTAATTATATATATATACTAATTAATTTTAACCTTTTTTAGTTTATATAAAAAATGATTTAATATGGCCGAACCGGCTTCAGAGGCCCAGAGTCGAACTCGGGACGTTCGGTTCGAGTGCGCACAGCCCAAGCAGTTGGGCTGTGTGTCTAATCTGTTTAACTAATGGATTATATTAGTCTTATAAACATTATGTGACTTGATCTGATTAAGTTCTAAAAATGTTGGTTTTATTTCTGAAAGTCGGTATCTTGTGCGATTCGAACTCGGGACGTGTGTATTGTTTGTGCACACAGTCCACCGCTGGACTGTGTGTCTAACCCGGTTATATACCCGATTTTAATTATACTAATACACATGTTTTAACTTCATCTTCTTCACTTAGGGAATTACAGAACAGTGAAACCGACTGTTTGTTTAATTGACCAACAACGCTTATAATTGTTTGAATTGAAATAGAAGAAGGAAATTAAGGAATAAGATGTACCAACACAGAGTGTCTTCTTCATATTTTCCGGCAAAACTCGTTGGTTCTGATTTGCGGATTCCGGCTAAGTGAACTGTTTAACAGTTTCGATTATTGGTTTGAACAATTAAGATATAAATCAAGAGATAGCAGGAAATTATACCGTCTGAAGACAACTGCGGTTTTATGTTCAGTGATTCCGGCGATATTCCGGCGAGTGCAGAGGAACTCCGGCGACGTGCTCTGGAAGAATTAAAGCTTCGAAAAAGTGTGCGGTTCTGAGCGAAAGGATTTCCAGATGATTGAGTGGGTATTTATAGGGATGAACAGCTGAATTGAGTTTGATTTTAAGGTCAAAGTTCGCGATTAAGGATTTCCGGCGGTTATGACCGAAATTGATGGTTAGACATCGGTTAAAACCGATGTCGAAGTCGGTTATCGCGTTTTAGTCAAAAGGAAAAGGCAACATTAGCGGAGTTTTGGTTTTACTCCGGCGATTCCGCGTTCTGAGCGCGCTGATGTCCGGTTTTGAATTCGGGTTTACTTTAAGTATTGTTTGTTTCAATATTGTCACAAAGAAAGTGTGTGGCGGAGTGGTGTGTTGTGTGTTTGTGCTTGCGGGTGACCTGGGTTCGAAACCCGGCGTCTCCATTTTATTTTTTATTCACTATTTATTATTAATTATAAATTATGGTTTTTAAATTCTAATATATTTATAATTATGTATTGTTTAAAATTAATATGAACCATAAATACGCAACGAAACTTATAACTGAATATTTGAGTGGTAAACGAAGCGGGTTTTGAAACCCGTTTTTCGACGAATGTTACAGTATCCCCTACTTTTAGAAATTTCATCCCGAAATTTAAGTAGTAATGGTAACAGGAAAAAGATGCGGGTATTTGTCGCGCATTGAGTCTTCACGTTCTCAAGTAAACTCAGGTCCTCGTTTTGACTCCCAACGTACCCTGACAATTGGAATACGACTTCGTCTTAAACGCTTCTCTCCGAAGTCCATGATTTCTACCGGTCTTTCAACGAAGTGCATAGATTCATCGATTTGAATGTCTTCTAGAGGAATATGGAGGTTTTCATCGGTGAGGCACTTCTTCAAGTTTGATACGTGGAATGTGGGATGAATTCTATTGAGCTCTTCTGGTAGGTCAAGCTTGTATGCTACAGGACCTACTCTTTCGAGTATCTTGAAAGGTCCTACGTAGCTTGGTGCTAGCTTACCCTTTTGGCCAAAACAAACCACTCCCTTCCACGGTGATACTTTTAAAAGTACTTGATCACCAATGTCAAACTCCAAGGGCTTTCGTCGTTTGTCTACATAACTCTTTTGATGACTTTGAGCCGCTAGAAGATTGTTTTGAATTTGAATGACCTTGTCGGTTGTTTCTTGAATTAATTCTGGACCGGTGATTTGTGATTCCCCAATTTCGTGCCAACACACTGGAGATCGGCACTTACGACCATATAAAGCTTCGAAAGGAGCCATGCTGATACTTGAATGATAGCTATTGTTGTACGAAAATTCAACTAATGGTAGATGTGTGTCCCAGTTCCCTTTGAAATCTATGACGCATGCTCGCAGCATGTCTTCAAGGGTTTGGATGGTGCGTTCAGATTGACCATCAGTTTGAGGATGAAAAGCGGTACTGAGGTCTAATCGTGTCCCAAGGCGGTTTGTACGGCTCGCCATGTTCGTGAAGTGAAACGACCATCACGGTCTGAAATGATGCTTAATGGTACACCATGACGGCTTACGATCTCGCTGATGTAGATACGAGCTAACTTCTCGTTCTTGAAGTCCTCGCGAATCGGGATGAAATGAGATGACTTTGTAAGACGATCGATTATTACCCATATGGTGTCATACCCACTGGAGGTGCGAGGTAACCCAGTAATGAAATCCATGGTTATGTTTTCCCACTTCCATACAGGTATTTCGGGTTAGACTAGAAGTCCTGAAGGTCTTTAATGTTCAGCTTTTACTTTGGAACAGGTAAGGCACTTGGAAACAAAAACAACGATATCCTTTTTCATGCCAGGCCACCAGTAGGTGTATCGTAGGTCTTGATACATCTTGTCGGCTCCTGGGTGTACAGAGTATCGTGTTTTGTGCGCCTCATTCATGAGGAAATCACGAAGGTTATCGCGATCAGGAATCCATATGCGATTTAAATAGTATAGAATACTGTCGGATTTGGTTTCGATTTTTAGTTCAGCTCCACACGACAGCTCATCGCGTACGTCATTTTCTGTTACAGAAACATGTTGAGCTGCTCGGATTCGATCTTTGAGTCGGTTACGATTTGCGAACATAGAAGACGAATGGAGTTCGCATAACCTTTTCGACTAAGCGCATCGGCCACCACGTTTGCCTTGCCAGGATGATACCGAATTTCACAGTCGTAGTCGTTAAGAAGTTCGACCCCATCTTCGTTGTCTCATATTCAACTCCTTTTGGTTGAAGATATGTTGGAGACTCTTGTGGTCAGTGTATATTTCACACTTGGTACCGTAGAGGTAATGTCTCCATATCTTGAGAGCGAACACAACGGCTCCAAGTTCCAGGTCGTGGGTGGCGTAATTTTTCTCATGAACCTTGAGTTTCCTAGAAGCATAGGCTATCACTTTTCCTCTTTGCATCAATACACAGCCTAGTCCTTGCCCTGATGCGTCGCAATATACTACAAAGTTATCGCAACCTTCAGGGAGTGTGAGGATAGGTGCGTCACAAAGTTTTTGCTTTAGAGTTTGGAAGGCCTCTTCTTGCTTAGGTCCCCATATGAAGGGTTTTCCTTTATGAGTCAAGGCCGTGAGTGGGACAGCAATACGAGAAAAAATTGGCAATGAAGCGTCGATAGTAACCAGCCAAACCAAGAAATGACCTTACTTCGGTAGGGGTACGTGGCGCTTGCCATTCTTGCACTGCCTTGATTTTTGAAGGATCAACATGAATTCCCTTGTCATTGACGACATGTCTAAGGAATTGTACTTCTCCTAACCAGAATTCGCATTTTGAGAACTTAGCGTAGAGCTTTTCAGTCCTTAAAAGTGTAACGATGAGTCGAAGGTGTCGCTCATGATCGGATTTAGACTTGGAGTAGATAAGAATATCGTCGATGAAGACTATGACGAAACGGTCGAGGTAGGGTTTGCATACCCTATTCATTAGATCCATGAATACAGCGGGGGCGTTGGTTAAACCGAATGGCATGACCATGAATTCGTAATGACATAACGATTCCGGAAAGCGGTCTTTGGGATATCTTCTTCATGTATGAAACATCGGCCAAAAACCGGATTTACCAAACCCGCTCCGTTTATCAACCGAACAATCAGTTAAAAATTTCGTTGTGTATTTAATGCCCAAATTAATTTTAAACGATAATAATTAATAAGTATATTAGAATATAAAATTTATTTTTGAAAAAGTATTGAAAATAATGAAATAAAAATAAATGGCTGAAGCCGGGTTTCGAACCCGGGTCAACCAGATACAAGCAACGATTTAACTCACACTTCTAACCACTCCGCCACTTGTTGTTTTCTGTCAACTTCAGGAAACAAATGAATCTTATAAACAAACATAAAACAACCGGTTACGCCAACTGTAACTGAAATCGGTCATCCAACGATCAAAGACGATTGGATTACTCGCGGTTCACTGAGTATAACCGATATACCGACGTTTTCAATCAAGTTGCTTTGAATGAACTTGAATTCTAGAAGTGGATCGGTTTTTATAACCGAAAATCTTCAATTCCAGTATTACTTCCATCTTAGTACTCCTTCGCGACTCACAAACACTCTGCAAACCTCCAATTACATTTCCGCACAATTTTCAGTCCACCGGAGAAGCTATTTGAACTCGCCGGAAAAATTCTGCAAGTCGCCGGAAAACCGTATTCTTCATCAAAACAGTAAGTCTTTCAATTTCTTCGTGGTCTAACAATTGTTAAGCTATTTCTGACTCAAACCTTTCAATTGAAATCGAATTCAGACGCTGTTTTCGGATAATTCCAGTTCGCCGGAAAACTTCTGGAAATCCTTATTTTCATCTGTGAACCGGTAAGGACATTCAAACACTATGTAAACGTTTGTTTAGCACTTCAATTCCACAATTAGCTAATCAAAACGGTTAATTTGCTTGCTCAGTTGAAGTTCATAAAAACAGAGCCGACACCTTGCCGGAATTCTGTGATAAATCGTTCACCGGTATGTTTACTTCTAAATATCGTCTCTGTCATTTCATATTAGTCTGTACAATGTTTATCAATCGAATTAAACAAGATATAATGGTGTAATCGCAGTCTGTAATTTTGAAATGAAGAAGACGATGATAGTTTAATTATAAGTTTAATAAAATCTGGATATTATCTCGGGTTAGACACACAGTCCATCGGTGGACTGTGTGCATATACATATCACACGCCGCGAGTTCGATCCCTGTTACACACGCCTTCTCGGTAATAAAAACGTTTTATTTTTCTAACTGAACCGGGTTAACTACGTTAGTTGTTAAGTATAATAAAAATCTGTATATTAACCAAGTTAGACACACAGTCCAGCGGTGGACTGTGTGTAGCGTTAAAGCACAGGTCCCGGGTTCGAGACCTGTTAGTAACACCGGTTCGATGATTTAAAATGCTTTTGAAAATAAAAGAATTTTGGATAAGCCGAGTTAATATATAAGTATAATTAAAAACAGAATTATTTCGGGTTAGACACGTAGCTGAGTTGGTAGAGCTGCGTGCACGCGAACGGGAGGTCTCGGGTTCGAGCCTCACCCGGTGCATACACTTACACAATAAAACCGGTCAACAAGTCAACGGTCAACGGTCAAGTCAACGGTCAAAAAGTCAACATTTTTTTTATTATTTTTATTTATTTATTTTATTTAAAAATCAATTAAAAATACTTAAAAATAACATTTTTAAGGTTAGAAATAGCCTAAAACTCACGAAAATATATCCAAAAATTCTATTAAAGTTGTTAATAAAATCCATTTATTTACCTTACTTTTCATTATTAATTAGGTTAGTTATTCCTGGTCGAGCAATCCTCTAAACTCGTGCGCATTCATCATCATTCACCGAACGCACCCACTGTGAGTGAGTCTCTACAAATTCCCCGTTTAAATCACGTTTTTGGGGTGTATCATGTGTCTTACTATTTATTATATTTAAATCATTGTGCATACATCATATCATGAATAAATGTGTATCCTGCCTGTGTAAACTGTTTGTGTGATTATTGTGTAGATTTAATTTATTATTTTCAGTACATGCAATTTCATAGGCCGCCGCTCCCCATTACACTATGAGCGTTAAGCATGTTCCCCATTACATTATGAGCGTGAACCTGGCGTGCCAACATACGATCGGCTCCGTTTGATTGAGCCTTGATCGCACAGACATTTTCATTTTCAGTACATGCAATACGATCGGCTCCGTTTGATTGAGCCTTGATCGCACAGACATTTTTCATTTTCAGTACATGCAATACGATCGGCTCCGTTTGATTGAGCCTTGATTGCACAGTTTAATTTATGTTATATATTTATGCAAGTTGATATGTTATTGTATGCTGTTGGTTTGTTAATGTATGTTATTGTTTGTCGTAGTTTGATATCGTATACTAATGCGTTGTGATTGTATGCTGTTGGTTTGTTAATGTATGTTATTGTTTGTTGTTGTTTGTTATTGTAAGCTAATTGTTGTTATTGTATGTTTATTTACGTTTGTTCATATATGAATATTGCACAATTTTTCCATATTAAATACAACCAGAAATAAATAATAAATGTTTTCTAACAAGGTTCACTCGCCAACTTTTTGTTGATCCAAAAACCATTTTTACATATGATACAGGTGAACAGGATGAAGCAAGGAAAACATAGGAAATTGCCTTAGAAGAAAAATAATGAAGTTTAGAAGGATGAATAGAACATGTTGTATTTGTTTGATATGATTGTATGATCTCTTTTAAATTGGAATAATAAATATGAAACATTATAATAAATGTCATGAGCTTTGATGATAACCCAATCATGCCCCGATCACCTTTTCCGTTGCGGGTCGGGGTGTGACAGATTGGTATCAGAGCCATGACTATAGGGATATAGGATAGGTTATTAGACCCTTAGAGCCTATACTATAGTTGACTAGATTTTAACTATTTATGTGGTTACATGCAAACTTATGGTATTTATTTGTTTCATATTTATTACATACACAAATGCATGCAAACATTTCCAATATTACAATTTGTGATACATGGTGAATTATACTTGCAGTCAAACATACATACTTACATACATATTCATCATACATGTTACGATATTCACATATTCAAATCATATTCATACTTCTGTTATTCAAGATTTTGTCGCATTTTTCATTTTTCAAATCTCATCAAAGTGAGTTCTGCGACGGGCATGTTGTAACTGTAAGGGTACAAGTACCGGTAGTCGGAACGTCCTGTCTAGGTTGGCATTCGTATAAATCCAATATAACGGACCAGTTTGCCTACCTGGGGACTAACGATGAGAGTACGAAGGACCTATTAGGCCAAAGCATGCAACGTCGTTCGAACTAACCCCACTTTGAGGTGTCACCGTGTCCACACCTGGACACATTCCGAATATCATACGTTACATATTTCTCGATTTTCTCCGGGTTTTAGTGTACGTAACCAGGCTAACACATGCGAACCATATGAAAAACCCGGCATTCATGGGGGCCCACATGATTACGAAGGTGAAGTATGGCGGCATGCAAGGCCCAATTACGAGCAAAGCTCAAGACATCCTATGGATGTAGTAGATTTATTTTGCTATGATTATTTTATGAATGTTCATTCCTAAATACGACACATGATCCCAAAAGCATCCAACTCATACTCTTGATATGTATTCCTTGTAGATGTCTTCTAGCCTCGCTCGTAGGAAGATGAGATCAAGAAAAGCCCGCGAGCGCATGGCTGCCCTAATCGCTCAACAAATGGCTGCCGTAATACCCAACATTGTAATTCACGTCCAACAAGCCCTTACCGCTAATCCCGTCAATCAAGAAGTTCAAAATGTTATCAACCCTTCCCCAAATACCACTAAATGTACTTACAAGCATTTCAAATCCTGCGACCCTACAAAATACGAAGGGACTGAAGGTGTCACCGCTCTTCTCTATTGGTTTGAAGAAATGGAAAACATTTTTCTAACTTGCGATTCTCCCGATGATCGCATAGTGCGATATGCTACTGGTCGTTTATTTGGAATAGCACTTACCTGGTGGAATATAGAGAAGGCCAAATGGGGCGTTGAAGATACTATAACTTTGACTTGGGAAGAGTTGAAAGAAATCATGATAAGACGGTTTTACCCAAGGAGCGAAATCAAGAAATTAGAGGATGAGTTCTATTCGTTGAAACAAAAGGAAGGCGACCACACCACGTACAACAAAAGATTCCTTGAGTTAAATCAAATGGTTCCCAACTTGTTCACTCCCCACTACCGTTTGATCGAGCACTACATTCAAGGCCTACCTTCAAAGATTCAAGACTCTGTAATAAGTACCACACCTGCAACCTTGGAAGCAGCAATGGAGTTAGCTACAGAGCTCACCGAGAACCTAATCGGAACAAAGACTTCAAGGAGGAGAAGAAGAAGGATAAAGCATCGACTGAAACCTCCGACTACACCAAACCGAATCCCCTTCTCAACCCATTTCTAAGAGAAAACAAGACGAGCAACTTTTCGCTGTCACCCAACGCAACCAACCAACCTTACAAGCCGTACCCCTTCAAGCTATCCCAATCACTCAAGTAGCACCCAACTCAACCTACCCAAATAAGAAACCTTACCTTGGACCTCACCCTCGATGTAACACCTGTTTTTATCACCATCCATCTACCGTGCTTTGTCGACTATGTGCGAGTTGTGGACGCTATGGTCATTTGAGCAAGGTTTGCCGCACCCCTCAAAACCAAACCTCACCCCCTACTCAAAGCATGATCCAAACATATCAACAACCCCAATACCCATGTTCCCATTTGTTCGAGCTTGTTTCAATTGTGCGACCCTACCCACTTTAGAAACACGTGCCCTCAATTGGTTAACATCATAAACGCCCAAGCTCAAGCAAACCCAGTTAACCAAACAAAACAGAAAACCCAAGCACTAGGCCACCAGCAAGAGGAAGAGTTTTCAACATCAACGCCAATCCTGTTGAAGATAATGACGGCTCAAACGAAAACACGCAACTAGTCCCCTTCACCAACAATCAAGATTCAACTCCAACTGCTTAGTTTTATGTTTCCTCTATGTTATCTCAATTCTCACGTGTCTCAATTTTAAATTAGAAATTTATCCAAGGATTTAATGCAAATTATTATTTCAGTTTTGTTTTATACTCATTGATTCAACATTCATACCATTATACATCTCAACGTATTTCAGTCTCATTATTTAAAGAAGTTGGGCTGTGTCTCACTTCTACATAGACTAACCTCTCCATCACAACAAACGAGAGAGGGACTATCATCATTCAAACATGTATACTATCAGAAATATGACTCAGGCATTGTTTGTTGTGTTTATTTATGTTTTAGAGTCACATAGGACTAATCATAGCTTACTGATAAAACCAATGAAAATTTGACGAGAATATGATGGATACGCCGCTGGTACTTCCTATATATAAGTATTCTTGTCAAAGGATCAGAGGCATTATCAGGCGGTTATGAGAAGTTCCATGTAGGATTTAGTAATGTTTTGGTTGAAATTTGTTTTACACTCACTGATTTAACATTCATATCAACTCATCATCTAAAGAAATTGGATTGTGTTCCATTTTCTACATAGACTAACCTCTCCATCATAACAAACGAGAGAGGTATTGTCATCATTCAAGGACTCAAGCTTTGGTTGTTGTGTTTGTGTATGTTTTAGAGTCACATAGGACTAATCATAACTTACCGATAAAACCAATGAAAATTTGACAAGAATATGGTGGATACGCCGCTGGTACTTCCTATATATAAGTATTCTTGTCAAAGGATCAGAGGCATTATCAAGCGGTTATGAGAAGTTCCATGTAGGATTTGGTATTGTCTTGATTGAAGTTTGTGTTATACTCACTGATTTAGCATTCATATCATCTCATCCTTTAAAGGAATTGGATTGTGTCATCAATCAAACATATATGCTATCAGAATTAGGACTCAGATATTGGTTATTGTGTTTAATTATGTTCTAGAGTCACATCATAGAACCAATCATAACTTATTGATAAAACCAATGAAAATTTGACAAGAATATGGTGGATACGCCGCTGGTACTTCCTATATATAAGTATTCTTGCCAAAGGATCAGAGGCATTGTCAGGCGGTTATGAGAAGTTCCATGTAGGTTTTAGTAGTAAAAGTTATGTTTTAGGATATAACCTATTCTTTCAAACGTACCCAAACTCATATGCATAACATCATACTTAGTCGATCAACTCTGTGTATCCATGTTCCGTATTCATACACTTTAGGCAACAAAAAGCGATTCCAGTAGCCGGGTATTCAACCCTTACAAGGAACGTTACCGCCTCAAACAAAATTTAAACTCTTACTCTCTTCTAGTGATGTAATTTTCAAATTAAAACATCATCCTTTCTAGACAAATATGCCACTACTTAAATTTCGGGACGAAATTTCTAAAAGTAGGGGATACTGTAACATCCGCCAAAAACCGGATTTACCAAACCCGCTCCGTTTATCAACCGAACAATCAGTTAAAAATTTCGTTGCGTATTTAATGCCCAAATTAATTTTAAACGATACATAACTAATAAGTATATTAGAATATAAAATTTATTTTTGAAAAAGTATTGAAAATAATGAAATAAAAATAAATGGCTGAAGCCGGGTTTCGAACCGGGTCAACCAGATACAAGCAACGATTTAACACTCACACTTCTAACCACTCCGCCACTTGTTGTTTTCTGTCAACTTTAGGAAACAAATGAATCTTATAAACAAACATAAACAACCGGTTACGCCAACTGTAACTGAAATCGGTCATCCAACGATCAAAGACGATTGGATTACTCGCGGTTCACTGAGTATAACCGATATACCGACGTTTTCAATCAAGTTGCTTTGAATGAACTTGAATTCTAGAAGTGGATCGGTTTTTATAACCGAAAATCTTCAATTCCAGTATTACTTCCATCTTAGTACTCCTTCGCGACTCACAAACACTCTGCAAACCTCCAATTACATTTCCGCACAATTTTCAGTCCACCGGAGAAGCTATTTGAACTCGTCGAAAAATTCTGCAAGTCGCCGGAAAACCGTATTCTTCATCAAAACAGTAAGCCTTTCAATTTCTTCGTGGTATAACAATTGTTAAGCTATTTTTGACTCAAACCTTTCAATTGAAATCGAATTCAGACGCTGTTTTCGGATAATTCCAGTTCGCCGGAAAACTTCTGGAAATCCTTATTTTCATCTGTGAACCGGTAAGGACATTCAAACACTCTGTAAACATTTGTTTAGCACTTCAATTCCACAATTAGCTAATCAAAACGGTTAATTTGCTTGCTCAGTTGAAGTTCATAAAAACAGAGCCGACACCTTGCCGGAATTCTGTGATAAATCGTTCACCGGTATGTTTACTTCTAAATATCGTCTCTGTCATTTCATATTAGTCTGTACAATGTTTATCAATCGAATTAAACAAGATATAATGGTGTAATCGCAGTCTGTAATTTTGAAATGAAGAAGACGATGATAGTTTAATTATAAGTTTAATAAAATCTGGATATTATCTGGGTTAGACACACAGTCCAGCGGTGGACTGTGTGCATATACATGTCACACGCCGGGAGTTCGATCCCTGTTACACACGCCCTCTCGGTAATAAAAACGTTTTATTTTTCTACTGAACCGGGTTAACTACGTTAGTTGTTAAGTATAATAAAAATCTGTATATTAACCAAGTTAGACACACAGTCCAGCGGTGGACTGTGTGTAGCGTTAAAGCACAGGTCCCGGGTTCGAGACCTGTTAGTAACACCGGTTCGATGATTTAAAATGCTTTTGAAAATAAAAGAATTTTGGATAAGCCGAGTTAATATATAAGTATAATTAAAAACAGAATTATTTCGGGTTAGACACGTAGCTGAGTTGGTAGAGCTGCGTGCACGCGAACGGGAGGTCTCGGGTTCGAGCCTCACCCGGCGCATACACTTACACAATAAAACCGGTCAACAAGTCAACGGTCAACGGTCAACGGTCAAGTCAACGGTCAAATAGTCAACATTTTTTATTATTTTTATTTATTTATTTTATTTAAAAATCAATTAAAAATACTTAAAAATAACATTTTTAAGGTTAGAAAATAGCCTAAAACTCATGAAAATATATCCAAAAATTCTATTAAAGTTGTTAATAAAATCCATTTATTTACCTTACTTTTATTATTAATTAGGTTAGTTATTCCTCGTCGAGCAATCCTCTAAACTCTGCGTATTCATCATCATTCACCGAACGCACCCACTGTGAGTGAATCTCTACAAATTCCCCGTTTAAATCACGTTTTTGGGGTGTATCATGTGTCTTACTATTTATTATATTTAAATCATTGTGCATACATCATATCATGAATAAATGTGTATCCTGCCTGTGTAAACTGTTTGTGTGATTATTGTGTAGATTTAATTTATTATTTTCAGTACATGCAATTTCATAGGCCGCCGCTCCCCATTACATTATGAGCGTTGAGCATGTTCCCCATTACATTATGAGCGTGAACCTGGCGTGCCAACATACGATCGGCTCCGTTTGATTGAGCCTTGATCGCACAGACATTTTCATTTTCAGTACATGCAATACGATCGGCTCCGTTTGATGGAGCCTTGATCGCACAGACATTTTTCATTTTCAGTACATGCAATACGATCGGCTCCGTTTGATTGAGCCTTGATCGCATAATTTAATTTATGTTATATATTTATGCAAGTTGATATGTTATTGTATGCTGTTGGTTTGTTAATGTATGTTATTGTTTGTTGTAGTTTGATATCGTATACTAATGGGTTGTGATTGTATGCTGTTGGTTTGTTAATGTATGTTATTGTTTGTTGTTGTTTGTTATTGTAAGCTAATTGTTGTTATTGTATGTTTATTTACGTTTGTTCATATATGAATATTGCACAATTTTTCCATATTAAATACAACCAGAAATAAATAATAAATGTTTTCTAACAAGGTTCACTCGCCAACTTTTTGTTGATCCAAAAACCATTTTTACATATGATACAGGTGAACAGGATGAAGCAAGGAAAACATAGGAAATTGCCTTAGAAGAAAAATAATGAAGTTTAGAAGGATGAATAGAACATGTTGTATTTGTTTGATATGATTGTATGATCTCTTTTAAATTGGAATATTAAATATGAAACATTATAATAAATGTCATGAGCTTTGATGATAACCCAATCTTGCCCCGATCACCTTTTCCGCTGCGGGTCGGGGTGTGACAATGTACTCTGAGCTGATGATAACCAGAACGAAGGTCGATTTTTGAAAAGCAGGTGGCGCCTTGAAGTTGGTCTAGGAGGTCATCGATACGAGGTAGTGGATAGCGATTTTTAACCGTTAGCTTGTTGAGTTCTCTATAATCAATGCAAATGCGAAATGCTCCATCTTTCTTCTTCACAAAGAGGACAGGTGCACCTCAAGGCGAGGAGCTAGGACGTATGAATCCTTTGTCAGTCAGCTCTTGCAGTTGACTGGCCAGCTCTTGCATTTCGGATGGGGCTAACCTATAAGGAGATTTTGCGACTGGTGTAGCGCCAGGTACAAGATCGATGCGGAATTCGACTTCTCTCACAGGAGGGAGTCCTGAAAATGTCGTCGGGAAAGACTTGTGGGAATTCTTTCACAACTGGGATATCTTCGAGTTTCTTCTCCTTGTTTCCCTTTTTGACGACGTGAGTTGGGAATGCGACATAGTTCTTGCGGAGATATTTTCGGGCTTGAAGGCAGGACATTAATTTGAGTCCTTTCGAAGGGGTTTCTCCAGAAATACGTAGGGTCTGACCGTCTGTAAGAGGAATGCAAATGAACTTTTCGCGGCACACTACTTCAGCGTGATGCTGGCTGAGCCAGTCCATACCGATTATAACATCGAAACTTCCCAACTTCATAGGAATGAGGTCAACTGGAAAATCGTGATCGTTTAGAGTGAGGGTACAATCGCGTATAATAGAATTTAATGAAACGGGTTTTCCGTCAGCAACTTCCACCGTTAGAGATTCCATGAGATTAACACGAGTTTGGTTGAGGATAGGTTCAAATTCTAAGGACACAAAACTCTTATCCACGCCAATATCGAATAACATGGATGCATAACTACCATTGATGAGAAACGTACCGTTAACCACGTTGTTGTCAGCCCTTGCTTGGTTGGCATTTATGTTGAAAGCTCTTCCTCTGGCAGGTGGAGGAGCTTGGTTAGCTTGGTTTACTGGGTTCGCTTGGGCTTGAGCATGGATGATTTTCACTAAGTGTGGACAAGTGTTTCTGAAGTGGTTTGGGTCCCCACAGTTGTAACAAGCTCGCATGGGTTGCATCATGGGGTAGTTGGGTTGGTAGTAAGTTTGGGCTGCGTGTGGTGCATGTGGTAGAAGTAAGGGTTGTTGGGCTTGACCCGTTATCTGATGGTGGGTTTGGGTTGGGGGTTGATTGCGGTTCATTCGTTGAAGAGTACGACAAGTTTGGATGGTGTGACCCGCACGGCCACAGCTGGTGCAATGTTGGCAGGGGTTTTCGGGAGGGTGATGGTATTGACAGCGGTTGCATTTTGGGTGTGGGCCGGTGTATGGCTTTTTAAATGGTGCAGCTGAGGGAGCGATTTGGGTGATTGGTGCAGCAGTGATAGGAGGGTTGGTTGGAGTGACAGCAAAATTCTTGCTGTTTCGTTTCCTCCTACCAGCAAACTTTGAGGATGAGACTGAGTGGTTTGCAGTTGGGGTCTCTATGGGTTCTTTCTTCTTTTCATCTTTGAATTTGCCGTTTCGGATGCGATTCTCAGTGAGTTCTGTAGCTAATTCCATTGCGGCTTCAAGTGTTGCAGGGGAAGTGCTTAAAACCGAATCTTGGATTTTCGAGGGGAGGCCTCGAATGTAGTGTTCGACTAAGCGGTACAAGGGGTGAACAAATTAGGGATCATTTGGTTCAGCTCGAGAAATCGCTTATTATAGGAGGTGTGATCTCCTTCCTTTTGTTTCAGCGCGTGGAATTCATCTTCCAACATTTTGATTTCGCTTCTTGGACAGAAGCGTCTTGTCACGAGTTCCCTTAACTCTTCCCATGTTAAGGCCATGGCGTCTTCAACTCCTCGTTTACCCTTTTCCGTGTTCCACCAGGTAAGGGCTACCCCGAAGAGTCTTCCAGTTGCATAACGTACCTTGCGATCCTCGGGACAATCGCAATTGAGGAAAGTGTTTTCCATTTCTTCAAACCAGTGAAGGAGGGCGGTAACACCTTCGGTCCCCTCATATTTTGGGGGATCGCAAAATTTGAAGTGTTTGTAGGAGCACTTTTTGGAAGGAGGGTGGCGACGCTCTGGTCTTCTTGATTTGGAGGGTTGATGGGATTTGCGGTGAGAGCTTGTTGAACTTGAATCACGATGTCAGGAAGCACTGCGGCCATTTGTTTAGCATTTTGTGTTGCCAAGCGTTCATTTGATCTTCCTAACTTTCTACCTCCACGTAGTTGCCTAGCCGACATCTACAGGAACATACATAGGAAGATTGTGAGTTTAAGAAGTTTCTAGGTGTCATGTGTCGTAAAAAGAATGAAAAAATAACATAACTGACAATAATTCAACTACATCCATAGGATGTCTTGGGTTTGCTCATGTTTGGGCCTCCAATGTCCCCCATACCATCGCATGTGTAGTCATGTGGGCCTCCATGACTATTAGGCTTGGTAGGATTCACATTGGTGTTGGCGGATTAACACTCGTACCACCCGAATGAAAATCATAAAATATGATTGCGAGATGTATGGTAGGAGGGTGTCCAGGTGTAGACACAATGACAACTCAAAGTGGGGTTAGCTCACACGACGATTGGTATAGCATGCTTTGGCCTAATAGGTCCTTCGTACTCTCATCGTTAGTCCCCAGGTAGGCAAACTGGTCCTTTATTTTGGATTTATACGAATGCCAAGCCTAGACAGGATGTTCCGACTACCGGTACTCGTACCCTTCCAATTACTACATGCCCGTCATGAGAACTCACTTTGATGTGATTTGAAAAATACAAAAAAATCATTGCAAAAATCATGGCAATCGTGAGGTGTGTGCTCTCATGGATATGATATGTTATGAGGATATGATTCATGATGAGCATTGTATAATAACATGTATTTATGAGCATGCTTGCATAACATTGAGTGTGAAAATAAACATAAAGCATATAAACATCATGAATTTTGTATGTAACGCATAAACAATTTAAAATTTAATCAACTATAGTATATGCTCTAAGGGTCTAATAACCTATCCTATAGTCATAAGCTCTGATACCAATCTGTCACACCCCGACCCGCAGCGGAATAAAAGTCGGACATAATTGGGTTATCACCAAAGCTCATGATGTTTACTAAAATGTTTCATATTTATTAAATTCAAATTACAGCTTAAATATCCAAAACAAAATCCATACAATTACAAGATAATGAAACTATATAATTATTCCAAAGCTTAAACTTGTTTATTCTTCTAGGCCTTCCTATGTGTTTCTTGTCTCAGCTGGATCACCTGTATCATGTGTAAAACGGGGGGATATTTTGGGTCAACAAAAGTTGGCGAGTGAACTTGATAAAACATTGTTACTAATTTCTTGTTTTATTTAATAAGGAAAATTTGTGCAATAATCACATGTGAGCAAACATACATAGATAAACAAACACAAACCACTTTGGATGAGTATATGATATGAATGATGATGTGTATGAGATCAAGGCTCAATCAAACGGAGCCGATCTAATGAGGCACCTGATGTTCAACCCGTCTCCCACGGAGAACTGATGGGCCTAATGAAATGCGTGCACTGAAAATGATAAATCCAATCTACATATAATGCACACAACAATTGATACACATTTGATACACATTTGATCACGGATGAGATGTATGCACAAGTGTTTAAATAAAATAAAAGGATTATACGACACATGATACACCCCAAAACATGATTAAAACGGGGAATTGGTAGAGATTCACTCACTTTGGGTGCGTTCTTTGATGACGTTGGATGCGCACGAATTTTAGGATTCAATCGACGAGGAAAAAACTAGCCTAGATAATAACTAAATGATTCGATAAATAAATAAATTTTATTTGAGATTAATATTTTTAATTAGTGCTCTTTAATGGGATTTTTAGATTTATTTTTGTGAGTTTAAGGAAATTTTCTAACTTTAATAATCTTATTTGTAAGTATTTTTAAATAATTTTCCAATTAAATAAATAGATAAAAAGAAATAAAAAAAGGTTGACTTTTTTACCGTTGACCGTTGACCGTTGACCGGGTCTTGACCGGTCAGACTGTGTTTTCTATGCGCTGAGTGAGGTTCGAACTCGAGACCTCTCGTATACGTGCACGCAGCTCTACCAACTGAGCTGCGTGTCTAACCCGAAATATTCTCTGTTTTAATTATATATATATACTAATTAATTTTAACCTTTTTTTAGTTTATATCAAAAATGATTTAATATGGCCGAACCGGCTTCAGAGGCCCGGAGTCGAACTCGGGACGTTCGGTTCGAGTGCGCACAACCCAAGCAGTTGGGCTGTGTGTCTAATCTGTTTAACTAATGGATTATATTACTCTTATAAACATTCTGTGACTTGATCTGATTAAGTTCTAAAAATGTTGGTTTTATTTCTGAAAGTCGGTATCTGTGCGATTCGAACTCGGGACGTGTGTATTGTTTGTGCACACAGTCCACCGCTGGACTATGTGTCTAACCCGGTTATATACCCGATTTTAATTATACTAATACACATGTTTTAACTTCATCTTCTTCACTTAGGGAATTACAGAACAGTGAAACCGACTGTTTGTTTAATTGACCAACAACGCTTATAATTGTTTGAATTGAAATAGAAGAAGGAAATTAAGGAATAAGATGTACCAACACAGAGTGTCTTCTTCAGATTTTCTGGCAAAATTCGTCGGTTCTGATTTGCGGATTCCGGCTAAGTGAACTGTTTAACAGTTTCGATTATTGGTTTGAACAATTAAAGTATAAATCAAGAGATAGTAGGAAATTATACCGTCTGAAGACAACTGCGGTTTTATGTTCAGTGATTCCGGCGATATTCCGGCGAGTGCAGAGGAACTCCGGCGACGTGCTCTGGAAGAATTAAAGCTTCGAAAAAGTGTGCGGTTCTGAGCGAAAGGATTTCCAGATGATTGAGTGGGTATTTATAGGGATGAACAGCTGAATTGAGTTTGATTTTAAGGTCAAAGTTTGCGATTAAGGATTTCCGGCGGTTATGACCGAAATTGATGGTTAGACATCGGTTATAACCGATGTCGAAGTCGGTTATCGCGTTTTAGTCAAAAGGAAAAGGCAACATTAGCGGAGTTTTGGTTTTACTCTGGCGATTCCGCGTTCTGAGCGCGCTGATGTCCGGTTTTGAATTCGGGTTTACTTTAAATATTGTTTGTTTCAATATTGTCACAAAGAAAGTGTGTGGCGGAGTGGTGTGTTGTGTGTTTGTGCTTGCGGGTGACCCGGGTTCGAAACCCGGCGTCTCCATTTTATTTTTTATTCACTATTTATTATTAATTATAAATTATGGTTTTTAAATTCTAATATATTTATTAATTATGTATTGTTTAAAATTAATATGAACCATAAATACGCAACGAAACTTATAACTGAATATTTGATTGATAAACGAAGCGGGTTTCAAAGCCCGTTTTTCGACGAATGTTACAGATATGCCATTGTACATCTGTTATGATGTAGGCCAATGTGCCCAATTATCCGAAGGGATAGGCTGATATGCCATTGTACGTCTGTTATGATGTAGGCCAATGTGCCCAATTATCCGAAGGGATAGGCTGATATGCCATTATACATCTAGGCCAATGTGCCCAATTGTCCGAAGGGACAGGCTAATATGCCATTATACGTCTAGGCCAATGTGCCCAATTGTCCGAAGGGACAGGCTGACGTGTCATATACATCTATTATGATGTAGGCCAAGGTGCCCAATCTATGTCCGTAGTGACAGGCCAACGTGCCAAGCTAATATGCCATAAATATATTATGTCTAATGTGACCGGCCAATGTGCCAAATTATCCGAAGGGATAGGCTAATATGCCATAAATATATTATGTCCAATGTGACCGGCCAATGTGCCCAATTAATATGTCCGCTAAGGGACAAGCTTATGACCTATGGATGATTGTTATTATGACAATGACAGTTGTGACATTATGATCCACTGTCCAATAATAAATGGACTTCGTCCAAATTGTAATTTGCCTATGATGGTCCTATTAAGACCTAGGCCAAATATAGATATGTTAAGCCTAAGAGTTGTGATGGTATTCATACTAGTATAGGCAATGGATTGTTATATCCAATGTTGAAAAGCCGATATGGTTGGTATACCATGGCTAAGACAAGTTTTATTGATATATAGAAATCAATACTTAAAGATGGTTAATTCAAATGAAGCCCAAAGTAGCCACCGGAATGTGGAATCTAACAAAGCTGAAAATATAACTGATGACAATTTCCAAGCTCGCATAGATGCGGCTGTGGGAAAGGCCATGGAAAAGGCCTTAGAAAAGCTTAGGGAGTCGAGTGCTACTCGCTCCAGACCGCTATCTATTGCCCCATCTTCAGCTCATAGAGAGAACTCTGTTCACTCTTCGAACGTGAAGAGTGAACCAAAGAAAATAGACTATGTTGATAAGTCCCGTTCTTCTAAGGACGGATGTACCTATAAGTATTTCGTCTCATGTAAGCCCCGAGACTTTAATGGGGAAAAAGGAGCTGTGGAAGCTCCAAAATGGCTAGATGAGATGGAAACAATTGTAGATATAAGCAACTTTGCTGATAAGGATATGGTAAGTATGTATCACAGTCCTTTAAGGGTGATGCCCTGATATGGTGGAAAGCCATGATCCAATCTATGGGTAAAATACACCTGTATAATTTAGGATGGTCCAAGTTTGTGGACCTTGTTAAGGAAACTTACTGTCCAACCCATGAGGTGGAGAAGTTAGAGACAGACTTCTTGTCTCTATCAATGAAAAACCTAGACTGTCGAAAGTACGTCTCCGATTTCAACTCCCTATCTAGGTTAGTTTCCTATTTGATCACCCCAGAATCCAAACACATTGCGCATTTTATAAATGGGTTGGCACGCGAAATAAAAGGCATGGTAAAGGCTGCTCAGCCTAGTACCTATAGGTCCGCTGTAGACCTGTCTCTCTCCCTCACCTTAGATTTAGTGAGGCAAAAGTCAGTCAAGCCTGAGACTGACGAAAAAAGGAAACGGGAGGATGATAACTCCCAGAGGTTCAAAAAGAAAGGAAATTTTGGGTTCAGGAAGAACCAGCACACGTCAAATGACAAACCCCTATGCAATAATTGTAAATATAGGCATTGGGGACAGTGTGGCATAAATCCACAAACTAAACCTTGTGGTATCTGCAAAAGAAAAGGGCATAAGACCCTAGATTGTAAAGACCTTAAGGATGCATTAACTGCAATGAAAAAGGGCATATAACGTACAACTGCCCCAAGAAACCCAAAGGTAATGATGCAAAGCCTAGAGAGGCCAAGAAGGGGAATGCACGTGCCTTTCAGCTGACCGCTAAGGAAGCTGTTCATGACAACAACGTCATAACAGGTACTTTCCCCATTAACCATATTTATGCTAGAGTTCTTTTCGATTCGGGTGCAGATAAATCATTTGTTGATCATAAGTTTTGTAAACTATTAAATTTGCCATAAGAACTCTAGATAAAATTTATGAGATAGAACTTGCTGATGGAACGATAGAATCCACATCTTCCATTCTTGATGGATGCTCTATATCCATTAAGAATCATTCCATCCCTATCTCTCTTCTGCCAATGAAATTGGCGGGGTTCGATGTTGTCTTAGGCATGGATTGGTTATCTCATAACCAAGCCCGCATTGCCTGTGATAAGAAACTCATCGAAATTAAGACCCCATCTGGTGAAATGATCACCATCCCTGGAGACTCATACTATGGATTGCCGGACAAGGTGTCGTTATTCAAAGCATCCAAGTGTTTGAGAAAAGGCTGTGTCATCTACTTGGCACAAGTAACCATAAATGAACCAAAACCGAACATTGAAGATCTTCCTGTTATCTCAGAGTTTCCCGATGTTTTACCTGAAGAATTGCCAGGCCTACCTCCGGATAGGCAAGTGGAGTTTAGAATTGACATTATACCAGGGTCAGCTACAGTGGCTAGAGCTCCATACAGGCTAGCACCAACAGAACTGAAGGAATTGAGGACGCAGCTAGACGAACTCTTAGAGAAAGACTTTATTCAGCCTAGTTCCTTGCCCTGGGGAGCTCCTATCCTCTTCGTTAAAAAGAAAGACGGTTCAATTCGGATGTGCATTAACTACCAGGAGCTGAACAAGTTGACGATCAAGAATAGATATCCTCTGCCCAGGATCGATGATTTATTCGACCAACTCCTAGGGGCTAGTTACTTTTCTAAGATTGATTTGAGATCAGGATGTCACCAACTGAAGGTTAGAAGTGAAGATGTTCCTAAGACTGCCTTTAGGACCCGCTATGGTCATTTTGAATTTTTGGTGATGCCTTTTGGACTCAGCAATGCACCAGCAGCATTCATGGATCTCATGAATAGAGTCTGCAAACCGTATTTAGATAAGTTTGTCATTATCTTCATAGACGACATACATATTTATTCTCATAATCAATCTGATCACGAGAAACATCTACGGTGCATTCTGGAACTACTAAGAAAAGAGAAATTTTACGCAAAGTTCTCTAAATGCGAATTTTGGCTTAGAGAAGTCCAATTCCTTAGACATATGGTAAGTGAGCGTGGTATCCAAGTGGATCCCGCCAAAAATTAGGCCATTATGAATTGGGAAGTACCCAAGACCCCAATAGAGGTTCGTAGTTTCTTAGGACTGGCTGGTTACTATAGAAGGTTCATTGAGAATTTCTCAAGAATAGCCACTCCTTTAACTTCCTTGATCCGTAAGAATATTAAGTATAATTGGGGTCCAAAGCAACAAGAATCTTTTGAGATTCTTAAACACAAGTTGAGCAATGCTCCTGTGTTATCTCTACCGGAAGGTATTGAGAATTTTGTTGTTTACTGTGATGCATCGCACACCGGCATGGGCTGTGTGTTAATGCAAAAAGGCAAAGTGATTGCCTATGCATCACGACAACTAAAGGTGCACAAAAAGAATTACACCACCCACGATTTGGAATTGGGTGCCGTTAGATTTGCACTAAACTTATGGAGACATTACTTGTATGGTATAAGTGTATTATATACACTGACCATAAAAGTCTCCAACACCTGTTCAATCAGAAGGAATTGAACATGCGACAACGCGTTGGATGGAAACTCTTAATGATTATGATTGCGAGATTCGCTACCATCCAGGCAAGGCAATTGTAGTTGCTGATGCCTTAAGTCACAAGGAACGGGTTAAACCAATAAGGATTAACTCCAAGAGCATCGAGCTCAGAAGTAGCTTAAATGAGAAGCTACTAGATGCGCAAAAGCAAGCTCTATTAGAGGCTAATATCCCTAATGAGGGATTAGGCGGAACTGTTGATCGGTTAGCGCCTGGAAAAGATGGAATCCTTCGACTTAATGATAGGATCTGGGTTCCAGTCTTTGGAGGACTTAGAGATCTAATCCTCCAAGAGGCGCATAGTTCAAAATACTCAGTTCACCTGGGAGGTGACAAGATGTATCAAGATCTAAAGAAGAATTATTGGTGGATGGGTTTGAAGAAATCCATAGCCACTTATGTAGCTAAGTGTCTGACATGTTCGGAAGTTAAGGCCGAACATCAGAAACCGTCAGGACTTCTACAACAACTTGAAATTCCCATGTGGAAATGGGAAATGGTAACTATGGACTTGGTTACCAAGTTACCAAAGACCAGAAGTGGTAATGACACTATTTGGGTCATAGTGGATAGACTGGCCAAGTCAGCACACTTTTTGCCAATAAAAGAAACTTATTACTCTGACAAATTGGCTAAGTTGTACGTGGACAAGATTGTGTCCCTACACGGTGTGCCAGTATCTATTGTATCTAATAGAGATACTAGATATACTTCTCATTTTTGGAAAAGTTTCCAACAATCTTTAGACACACGATTAAATTTTAGTACGGCTTACCATCCACAGACTGATGGTCAAAATGAGCGTACCATCCAAACATTGGAAGACATGCTTAGAGCATGTGTGATTGACTTAAGTGGAAGTTGGGATGACCACATACCTCTAATAGAATTCTCCTACAATAATAGCTATCATACGAGCATCAAAGTTGCTCCTTTTGAGGCCTTGTATGGGAGAAAGTGCCGAACGCCCGTGTGCTGGGTAGAAGTTGGGGAAGCCCAACTATCAAGACCTGAGATTGTCCTGGAGACCACGGAAAAGATTGTGCAAATCCGTGATCGTCTCAAAGCTGCCAGGGATAGGCAGAAGAGCTATGCGGACAAGAGGCGTAAACCTCTTAAGTTCCAAGTAGGGGGCAAGGTCATGCTAAAAGTATCACCCTGGAAAGGTGTGATGCGTTTTGGAAAGAAGAGCAAGTTAAGCCCAAGATATATTGGACTATTCGAGATAGTCGAATGTGTCGGCACTGTAGCTTATAAGCTCAGGTTGCTAGAGGAGCTTAGTGGAATTCATGATGTATTCCATATATCTAACCTTAAGAAATGTCTAGCCGATGAGTCGCTAGCAATGTCGCACGAGGATGTGCAGATTGATGAAAACCTGAGGTTCATTGAGAAACCAATTTCGATCGAGGATCGACAGGTGAAGGATAACTATTTAGCTTAGACATTTAACTTCAAATATTATATTTACTAATTTGTAACTTAATTTATTTAGCTTAGATATTATTATATATAAGGAGAATTATTTAGCTTAGATATTATTATATACATGGACAATTCTATCGTCTATGGGAAAAAATGAGTATAATTAATTTAAGCTTAAAATATGTTATATAAAAATATGAAGTTAAAAGATGAGCATATATGAAAACTTAGAGGTTCAAAAAATAAGGGTAAAATTGTAACACCCTGTAAAATCGTGTCCACTAATATAGTGACACGTGTTGTATTTTAATTATAGTCTGTTATAGACCAATAAGGACTAAGGGCGTCAACATGCTTAAACCGAGCTTCTGAGTGACGGTCCGATGTCAACATGCATTAATAACAGCCTCTGAGTGACTGATATGTCAACATGCTTAAATCATTAGCCTCTGAGTGACTGATATGTCAACATGCTTGAAATTTGGCCTCTGAGTGACTGATATGTCAACATGCCTAGCCTCTGAGTGACATCGGAATCAACATGCTTATTAATAAGCCTCTGAGTGATCCTTTGCGAAGTCCTAACTCTCGTACGTGCCATTTGTTGGACGAGAGGGTTCAATTTTGTAAATATGTGAAAGTTGGATAATGGAGGGATTAAAAGTGTCAACATGTTAATTTATACCTCTGAGTGACCTTTTAATGAACCGAGACTCGACATGTCCGGGCATAATCCTGGGTATGCCAAGTATTGGCTACGGAGGGCTAAAAGTTCCAAAAAGGTGTTTAAATAGGTTTTTATAAGCTTTATAAAGTTAAGGGGGCTAAAGTGTCAAACTTTGAATCTGGCCATGGGGCGGTCGCGGGCCGCGAGAGACATGGCATGTGTCTCTCGCGCCCCGCGAGAACAGGTCTGACGCAGAAAATTTGTTTGGAGACCAAGCAAAGCTCTAAAACCGTTAAAACGAAACCATGGATTCTCTAAACTGTTATGCCATGTTTTGGGACACTTGTAAGCTTCTTCATACACCCCTAAACACCTGGCTTCACCTCCTTTGAACTCTCCAACTATAAATAGGTGCATAAGTTCTCATTCCAACTTGCACCTTTCTCATTAATTAACTCTTCTCCCTCCTCTGGAAGTTCCTAACTGAAAGGAGCAATCCAACTTAGTTCTTTTGCATCTAGGAATCACTGGTAAGTGTTCCTTCTTTGTGCATTTTCGTTTATAGGCTTCTATAGCCAAAAGTCAAGCGTTTTACGGCAAACGCATTGACTTTCGGTTAAGACCATTATGGTCAGGCCATTGTTCGAAATGAACATGGCTAAGTGATCATAACAAGATAGGTGTTAGTTCCGATAAAGGGCACCTCCTGAAGATCACGTTTACTAGACCAATTGATGGGTCAAAGTTTTATGATATTAAAAAGTCAAACATGCCACCTTTTGGAAAAATCATAAATTGATAGTATACATGTTATGAAACCTGTTTTGACACTTAAACAAGTTGGTAATAATTATTAGAACATGTGTAAACATGTTCGGCTCGTCAATTTCAGTTCTAGAGTCGGTTCGCAACCGAAAGTCGCAAAGTTTGACTTTTGCTTTCACTTTCGATTCTGACCCGATTTAGATTAGTTACCTACTGATCTAAAGTTGCATTATGATGATAATGTTATGTAGCATAACCCTCTGAGGTTATGTTACATGATCATAATCAGAATCTGAGTTTATGCACAAGTTCCATAATTATGCCATCTTTGACCAAAATACCCTTTTTGCATAAAACAAGGTTTTAAAGATAATAAACTTGAAACTAAGTTTCCTACTGATGTAATATTATAATTAGGATTATTTTGGATATTAAACCAAGTTATAAACTAAGTTTTTAAGCAAGTCCTTAAACTATATCGATAAATGACGGTTTTAGCCCCTCTGGCTTATAAAATAGTTTTAATCAAATGTTTTCAAGGTAAATCATTTACCTACTGATATGTTATACTAAATAACATATTTTAAACATTTAAACATGGCCTTAACATCAATTTCCGTAAACATCGTTTAAAGACGTCATAGTACGACATAAGCGCCGTTACGGCGCATAGTATGGTTTTAAACCATATTATTGACCAAGACTTGATACCTACTGATTTTAAAACTTATTTTTAAACATATTTACAGTAGGTACATGTTATAAACTCAGAATCCCAAATAATTTACAAACTATGTGTAAATGACCAAAATGCTCATTCGGTGCATAGTTTGGTCATAAAAGGTAAATTACACATATAATTGGTATCCTACTGATATTATATCATAAATAAAATATTTTTCCGGAATACTTATGATTATGAACTTAAAGTATGTTCAAGTTCCTTTTATATGATATGGAATTACCAAAACGCCCTTATGAGGCATAATTTCATTTTAAAACCTTAACGGGCATATAAGTTGATATCCTACTGATATCTTAACTTATTTAAAATATAATGGCATATAGAACTTGTCCATGACTTATCCGGTTACCCGATATCGCTTATATGCGCATAGTTACGTATACGTAACTATTTTTCGGAAATTAACCAAAACGGGTTTAACCTTGTCATTTTAATCTCAAAATCCAGAATGTTTATAGTTTACCCATATTATACAAGTCAAGGTACTTGTCGGGTTTAAACTATATTCTATCCAATCACCGTTTAATCTAGCGTCGCACGTTTTGATCAAGTACGCTAGTCGGTATAAGTCTATGACTTGAATAAGATCGTTAGTTTTAATTGGTTAGTTTATGCCATAATTTAGACTAGAGACTTGCCGGTAAATGCTATTTGCACTTAGTCATTTTTAATACGGCTGAGTTATAAAAATAAAAGAAGAAGACTAGCTCAGGTAAATACTCTCGACTTATTTCCCCTATACGGGCTTGGGTTACGGTAAATTATTACCGCTTGGTCGGAAATGGGATTAATCGAACGCCGGTTCGGAATAGAAATCCGCATATTCTGTTTTAATCAGTTTTGTTTGATAATTTGACATCGAGGGTTAACTACCGTGTCCTGGATATCCTCGGCTCATTACAATAGAAATGGTCACGACCTTAGCGCGGGTGTAGGCATACACCCGATAGACGCTCAATTATGCATTCCCACAAGGTTGGGAGGAATTGACCTTCGTGAGTCCAAAGTGGTATGTACGTTAATTGTGTCTCGGTCAAGGTACCGAGCCCCGCATGTATGGCAAACATATAAATCTGTTAATAAGGTTGGACGGTCAATTAACCCAAGTTATAAAATGAATTTGTGCTGATACACACTTAAAACCTTTTTGAAATGTTTTCAAAACGAGTCGGTTGGGTGTATTTACCAGCTAAAGTTGACGTATCTTCAAAAGACTAAACTGCATGTACAATACGAAAATAGGTCGGAGGTGCTCGGTAGTGATAGAGGATCTTGCAAATCCTAAATTTGCCCAAAGTTTGTTTTATATTCTTTCTTGTACAATTTAATGATCCGCATGTGGATCTTCTATTACGAGCCTGTATATTATTTTGTATTTTTGATCATTCGGTTTGTAATAATAATTTTACTCCAAGACTTCCGTTGTGCCGTGTTTAATTGACTATGATGGTTATCAACTGATGTCACGATACTCCCAATCCGGGCCCACCGGTATATGGATTTCGGGGTCGTAAATCCGGGGTGTGACAAAAATGATTATTTTTTATATTGTAATTAATAAATTAGGTATATTTGATATTTTAACTATTTTGTAAGAGCATATATGATATTTTTAGTTTTTGTTGGATGTTTATGAAATTAATCCTTAAAGTAAAAAAAAGGCAGTAAAATGGTAATTGTGTCGCACATCAACATGTATATTCACACACTTAACCTACAGGTGTATCGAAGTACCCAAGGTTCAAACTGTAAGTACAAGCTCCAATTAATGTTGGAATATTGCTTACATTGTTCACATACATGCTTAAGTATAGACAAACAGGATGAATGTGGAATCCTGTTAGTGTCACACATGAGCCCGTACATGGTAATTGTGTCACACATCGACATGTATATTCATGGGTTGACAAGAACACGATACTGAGGTCAGTGTCACACATGAACGCATACATGGTAAACACAATACTTGTAGCATGTCAACACAAACACAAATTATGACGTAGGCCCAACCACTTGGGCCGACCTTAGGCGGGCACCCCTCCTAAGAGCAATGGAGGTCACCAACCTAGGCCTTGGACCCTCTTGATCTCCCATTGACCCCGTCCCGTGCCTTCTGTCCCTATTTTATACACGCCTCCTCACCTTCTCTTTCTAGCCGATGTGGGACAGTGGACTAATGAAACAGAACATAATTGTTTCCATCTTATGCGAATAAACTTATGAAAATTCTCAGAATTTAGGACCTTTTTTTGAACATTCATGCCGAAATTTTTCAAAAACAGCCATTTCAACCGCAATGTGTTTCCCTAGGTACATCACAGTGATGTTGATATCACAAGCAGCTGTTGTTTACATCGCCAAGTGTACTTATTCACGTTTTTTGATTCCACAAAGTTTTACCTGATTATTCACAAGATCTGGAGGTGAATCGTTTCCACATACTTGGTAGCATGCTTCCAATAATCAGTTGTACGTCTTGCTTCATTTCTTGTTTTACTCCCTGGTGTCTGCACTCAGCAGCTTGTTTTACTCGTTTTTTGAGGTGGATGAAGATGTGTAGTTTTTAAAAAAGCTTGTAACGCGTATATACAATCACATAACTAGTTTGCTAGAGTTTGGTGATCACTAGGGTTTCGCATGTCACATTGAAACAGTTATAATGAGAGAGATCACCTCCATACACATACTAAACCAATCAAGGTGATTATTAGAAAGATCCGGAAGCGAATCGTTTGCACATGCTTGTTAGTATGCTTCTAATAATCAGCTGACACGTTTCATTTCTAATAATCGTTTGCGAATCGTTTACTTACTAAGTACTAACATCATACTTTTAATGTGGTTTCTGTAAACAAAACATATCTGGGGTAGCAAGATCAATAGAACTTAAAAATAAGATTCATCACATTACTTACTACTAGTAAAAAAAATAAAAATAATAAAAAAACAAATGATCCAGCTTGTCATTGTTTTCTCGCAAAATTCAACAATTGTTCATGCTTTGAATTTTAGAAGCATATTAAGCATCCAAGATGTCAAAGATTGGTGAAAGTTAGATTCTTGAACTTGGGTTGATTCTTGAAATTTATCATTTTTGGAAAAAATGTGAAGTTGCCATTAATGAATTATAAGCACCATTATCAAGATCATCACCGTTTCGTTAGATGGAATACATTATACATGGCCAAAAACTGGTTCGAGTGTTTGGTCAATGAAGCAAGACATGCCGCTTCATCAAATGTGCCCAAACATACTCTTATTTGTTGTATGACGTCTTTAAAGTAAAGCAAACAAACATCAATCCCACTCATACCAAAACCTACTGGTATGGTCTGAAGAAGGTGGGACGAGGCAAAGATTTCCTGTGTGCTACAGAGGATAGAGAAGTTGCTCCTATAAAACCCTCTTTGAAATTAACTATCAAAATAATAAAATCAAATACTTAGTTTTTTTGTGTTTTTTTAATATCTTTGAAAATAACACCCTTAGCCTGTCTAAGGCTCAAACTGTAAATACAAGCTCCAATTAAATATTGAATGTTACTTATATTGTTCACATACATGCTTAAGTAATTGTGTCACACATGAACCCGAACATAGGTTGAACGTGAAATCGTGTCAATGTCACACATGAACCCGAACATGGTAATTGTGTCACACGTGAACATGACATGTATATTCGTGAGTAGGAAGGAACACCAGATACGTGTATAACACAAACACGATACGTTCAATCAAAAAAACTTAATCCTTTTTTTTTTTGCATTTTAATACTTCAATATTAAATGTACTTTATTCAGTTTTAAGCAGATGAAACTGGAAACACAGTTGATAACACAACTATCTAACTAACTAAACAAGTACTAAAAAGGATATGATAATGTTTTATCAAGGTTGAAAAGACGATCCAAAGTCTGAAAATAGTTGCGAACAATAAAACTACAACTAAAGATTGTGCAGGGGCTGCGCGAACGCAGGCCTCCACTGCCACAAATTATGACGTAGGCTCGACCATTGGGCCGAACTTAAGCGGGCACCCCTCCTAAGTGCAATAGAGGTCACCAACCTAGGCCATTGACCTTCTTGATCACCCATTGACCCCGTCCAGGTAAGTGAGTAATCCGATATCTTCTGTGCCAATTTATATTAGACCCCTGGTCACCTTATCTTTCTTCAAGCCGATGTGGGACTCTGGACTAATTAAATTACTTCCATCTTATTTAAATAGAGTTGTTATTAATGTTATTATATTTCATGCTTTCAAGATCATGTGATTTAATTTGCAGTCAAATGTTTTAGCACAGACAGCAAGACACAAAAGCAGCTTTTTTTTTTCTCATAAGTGAAATATGAATTTGAATGACATAATCACAAACCATTAACCTTGGACATTCTAGCGAGCATCGGAGATTCTCATTTCTTTGACTTAGTTACACACCAAGTGTTTTTTACTCGTATTTCAATGAACGCGTGCGTTGGAACTCTAGAGAGAAACAATGAGGATTTAAGGATTTAATGTATAATATTTGGAAATAGAGTTAGATATGTTGTTTCATGATTGTAGTGGTATGAAAAATGATATGAAATTATGCTCATAGCCACTGTGGACTTGGAGTTAGATTCAAGATGTCAAACATTTGGTGAAAGTTAGATTCTTGAACTTGGGTTGCCATTAATGAATTATAAGCACCATTATCAAGATCATCACCATTTCGTTAGATGGAATACATTATCCATGGCCAAAAACTGGTTCGAGCGTTTGGTCAACGAAGCAAGACATGTCGCTTCACAAATGTGCCCAACCATACTCTTATTTGTTGTATGCCGTCTTTAAAGTAAAGCAAACAAACATCAATCCCACTCATACCAAAACCTGCTGGTATGGTCTGAAGAAGGTGGCACAGATGATAGAGAAGTTGCTCCTGTAAAACCCTCTTTGAATTTAACTATCAAAACAATAAAATCAAATACTTAGTTTTTTTGTGTTTTTTAATATCTTTGAAAATAACACCCTTAGCCTGCCTAAGGCTCAAACTGTAAATACAAGCTCCAATTAAACATTGAATGTTACCTGCATTGTTCACATATAAGTAATTGTGTCACACATGAACCTAAACATGGTAATTGTGTCTCAAGTGAACATGACATGTATACCCGTGAGTAGGAACACCAGATACGTGTATAACACAGACACGACATGTTCGATAAAAAAAACTTAATCCTTTTTTTTTTCATTTTAATACTTCAATATTAAATGTACTTTTTCAGTTTTAAACAGATGAAACTGAAAACACACACAACTGTCTAACTAACTAAACAAATGCTAAAAGAGGATATGATTAAGTTTTATCAAAGTTGAAAAAGCCACCCGAAGACTGACAATAGTTGCAAACAACAAAACCAATAGTTGCAAACAACAAAACTACAACTTGAGATTGTGCAGAGGCTGCGCGAACGCAGGCCTCCACTGCCACAAATTATGACGTAGGCTCGACCACTCAGGCCGACCTTAGACAGGCACCCCTCCTGAGTGCAATGGAGGTCACCAACCTAGGCCATGGACCTTCTTGATCGCCCATTGACCCCGCCCAGGTAAGTGAGTAATCCGTTATCTTCTATCCCAATTTATATTAGACTCCTGGTCACCTTATCTTTTTCAAGCCGATGTGGGACTCTGGACTAATTAAATTACTTCCATCTTATATAAAGAGAGTTGTTATTGATGTTATTATCTTTCATGCTTTCAAGATCCAGTGATTTAATTTGCAGTCAAATGTTTTTTCTCATAAGTGAAATATGAATTTGAATGACATAATCACAAACCATTAACCTTGGACATTCTAGCGAGCATCGGAGATTCTCATTTCCTTGACTTAGTTACACACCAAGTGTTTTTTACTCGATCAGATCACGTATTTCAATGAACGCGTGCGTTGGAACTCTAGAGAGAAACAATGAGGATTTAAGGATTTAATGTATAATATTTGGAAATAGAGTTAGATATGTTGTTTCATGATTGTAGTGGTATGAAAAATGATATGAAATTATGCTCATAGCTACTGTGGATTTGGAGTTATATAAATAATACAAAAAAGACGAGTTATACATGCGATTTTCATGGTGATTGTAACATATTTTCTCCTGAACTGGTCGCTGGCTTTTATGGTCATTGTTGTTGAATCAAAATGGGGAATTGCAGCTTTGATGAGTAGCTCGAATCTGGTGAAGGGGATGAGATTAGTTTCTTTGTTATTATTTTTTGTATTTTGGATGTTTTGCAGGGAATTTGGTATGGGTGGTATCGGACGGTCTTCATGTGTTATGTATTGTTTGTTATGATGCTTGGTTGTGGCTGGATGATGTCGCGTATACACGGTGAATTGGGAATTGATAAGTTGTTTGATGAGAATGTTCCTTGTGTTGTTGAAGCTTGGTGATCAAGGTTTGTATGCTCTTTCAATGGAGTTGTATGTCTTTATACGGTTTAGTTTTTGTACAATTTGCAGGTTGATGATCAAGATTTCTGTGAAAACATACGATTTGTTTTTTTGTGTAATTTGTAACATTTTGTGTCGCTATATCAGAAATCGGATATCATACATACATCCATTTATGGGTAAAATATTTGACCATTTAAATTTTCAGAAACAGCCATTTCAACCACAATGTGTTTCCCTATGTACATCACATTGATGCTGATATCACAAGCAGCTGTTGTTTACCTCGCCAAGTGTACTTATTCACGTAAAACATTTTGATTCCACAAAAGTTCTACGTAATTATTCGCAAGATCTGGAGATGAATCGTTTCCACATACTTGTTAGCATGCATTCTAATAATCAGTTGTACGTCTCACTTCATTTCTTGTTTTACTCCGTGGTGTCAGCACTCAGCAGCTTGTTTTACTCGGTTTTGGAGGTGTATGAAGATGTGTGGTATTTAAAAGCATGGTTAAATTTAATCTTTGATGATAAAATTTTCATTTTGGGAATTTTTTTTTGTTCGGGAATAGAGTTAAAAGAGGCCTAGAGTTAGATATGTTGTTTTATGATTGTTGTGGTATTAAACTTATAACTGAAGGAATGCATTGAGTGGGTGAGGGTATGTGTTGTTTGTGATGGTGCTTGGTTGCGGCTGGATGATGTCATTGTTGCGTTACATGACTGCTGTTACTACTGTGTTGTATAACTACTGCACTTGTGTTGTTGAAGCTTGATTGATCAAGGTTTGCAGATGGTTTGGTTTCTATGGAGGTTATATTTGTTTCTATGGTTTTCTACTTTTGTTTGTGTAATGTGAAGCTTGATGATGATGATGATCAATATTAATTTCTATGAAAACTTACTCAGTTGGGTATTTACATTTGTTAAAGCATGACATGAAATTGTATGTAATTCGGATCGATTTATAACGTGTATACAATCACATACATGGCATAAACTTGTATTGACATTTGCTAGATTTTGGTGATCACTAGGGTTTCGCATGTCACGTTGAAACAGTTATAATGAGAGATCACCTCGATACACATACTAAAGTACTAAACCAAGCAATGTGATTATTAGAAAGATCCGGAAGCGAATCGTACTTAATGGAAAACATTCGACTCCTCAGAACTTTATGTGATTGTTAGAAAGATCCGGAAGCGAAACGTTTCCAAATACTTGTTAGCATGCTTCAAATAAAAAAAGCTAAACGCCGTTGCGCACTTGTTGTTTGGAAATAAAAAATGCCAAACGCCGTTGCCGGGGATCGAACCCGGGTCACCCGCGTGACAGGCGGGAATACTTACCACTATACTACAACGACCTTTTGTTCTTTTTGTTAACATTGTTTTCTAAGTTATACGTTGTGTAAACAAAACAAATATAAAAAACTTCATAGTGGTTGCTTAATAATATTAGTATAAGCTAACAAAGACCGTATCCTAGATTCTTAATGAATCCACTATAGAACATATCTTGAGTAGCAAGACCAATAGATGAACTCGAAAGATAAAATTCATATCCTACTTTACCACTTGCTCGAAGAAGAAAACGATTCATCGTCTCATTGTATTTTTTTTTTCTGGACCAAAATTCAACAATTGTTCATGCTTTGTATTTTATTAGCATTTTAGGCATCCAAGATGACAAAGATTTGGCCAAAGTTAAAATCTTGAACTTGGGTTGATTCTTGAACTTGATGATTATGGAAAGAATCTGAAGTTGCCATTGATGAATTATAAGCACCAATATCAAGATCATCACCATTTTTTGCTGCAAGCTGTCTTTGAAAAAGATGAGCTGGAGATTTGTTAGACGAAATACATTATACATGGCCAAAAACGGGTTCGAGTGTTTGGTCAGCGAAGCAAAACATGTGGCTTCAGTGCTTCGTCATAAGCTCTAGCAGCCACCTATAGTGTACTGTCTTTAAATTAAACAAACAAACATCAATCCCATTCATAGTGAAACCTATGATTTCCTCTATCGCATAGGATAGAGAAGCTGCTCCTGTGAAACCATCTTTGAAAATAACTAATGAATTTTTTAAATCTAATACTTAGCATTTTTGTGGTTTTTTCTTATATCCAAGTACCCAAGGCTCAAACTATAAGTACAAGCTCCAACTAAATGTTGAATGTTATACCCTTATACAATTAGCAACTTGGGTTGCCTTTCAAGTTTCAAGAATGAAAAGTTGTGACTTTTAAAAAACCACACATAAATACCCCTTTGTTTGGGTTGCCTCTATAGAATAAAAAGTGGCGACTTTTAAAAAAAACACATATACATACCCCTTTGATTTTTTTGCACACGAATATATGTTGGAATTGAGGATGAACATGTAAAACAGTTTGATTTAGCTGCATCTCACAAAGGCTGCCTTCAATAGTATCACTTGACTATGAAACTTTGCAAAATCTTGATTCCTTTTGAGGTAGAGACCATTTTATTGCCCGATATTCATCATCATACTTTATTGATAGCACTGGGTTTTGAGGCAAGGTTTATATAAGATATTAGCGATGATGTTTTGCAAAACACAATTATATGAGTTGCATTATTCTCAGATCATTTTTGTTTGTTGCAACAAATATCTGTTCAAGGGTGGTTATATTTCATCCTCTTTAAATAGAGTTGTTATTAATGTTATTATATTTCATGCTTTCAAGATCATGTGATTTAATTTGCAGTCAAATGTTTTAGCACAGGCAGTAACACACAAAAGTTGCTACTTATCTCTTAAGTGAAATATGAATTTGGATGACATAATCTCATACCATTAAACCTGGGACATTCCAGCAAACATCAGAGATTCTCATTTCTTAGATCTAGTTACGCACCAAGTGTTCATTACTCAATCAGATCACGTATTTCAATCAACCATGCTTTGGAAATCTAGAGAGAAACAGTGAGGATTTAAGGTATTGTATTTGTGGATTCACGGCAACTAGGAGACCATCACTTAATCGTAACGTTTCAGCTGTTATACCTCTAAATGTTTTAGTTGATTAATCCTCGTCAACGACTTGCTATTAGGCTTTTATTAGTTGCAAAATCTTCTGGTCTCCCTTTAAGACCTTTTGTGGAACCTTCTTGCCAAAAATTCTCAAAAACAGCCATTTTGACCACAATTAATTTCTTGATTTACTTTCCCGTGTCCGCAGCCTGTGTTACTCATCATTGGAGGTGGATGAAGATGTGCAGCATTTAAAAGCTATGGTAACATCAATCTTCGATTAAAAAAAAGTTTTCATTTTGGGACTTCTTTTGTTTTTGTTTAGAAATAGAGTTAGATATGTTGTTTAATGATTGTTGTGGTATGAAAAACGATATAACACTATAATCATAGTTGTATGGAATACGATATGAATTTTATACTCATAGTTATTGCCGATTTGCAGTTAATAAAATAATACAAAAAAGATGAGTTATTTATGCAATATTCTTCGTGATTGTAACATAGTTTCACCTAACACGGTCGCTGGCTTTTGTAGCCGTTGTTGTGGAATCAAAATGGGGAAATCAGCTAAGATGAGGGGCTCGGATCTAGTGAGTTTCTTTGTTATTGTTTTTGTAATTTTGGATGTTTTGAATGGATTTTGGTATGGGTGGTATCAGACAGTCTTCCTGTGTTGAGTGGCTTGGGTTATGTATTGTTTGTTATGAGGCTTGGTTGTGGCTGGATGATGTTGCATTGTCATCACGTGACCACTGCTACCACAATGTTGTATAATTGGATTTAAAACAGAGACTCTATACTTAAGATTGTGCAGAGGCGCGCGAACGCAGGCCTCCACAACCACAAATTATGACGTAGGCTCGACCACTTGGGCCGACCTTAGGCGGGCACACCTCCTGAGTGCAATGGAGGTCACCAACCTAGGCCATGGACCTTCTTGATCGCCCATTGACCCCGTCCAGGTAAGTGAGTAATCCGTTATCTTCTGTCCCAATTATATTAGACTCCTGGTCACCTTATCTTTTTCAAGCCGATGTGGGACAACGGACTAACATAACAGAAGATTATTGTTTCCATCCTTTTTAAATAAACTTATTAAGGTATAAGCGTAGCGGATTCATGGAAATGGGGGCATCTAATCTTTCTCTCACATTTTTTATATTCCAATCCACCAGTGCCTTAGAAATCTTGAGAGAAACAGTGAGGATTTTAAGGTATAGGCTTAGTTGATTTATGGCAATTATGGGGCTGCAGATTTGTCCTGTTTCAGCTGTTCTATCATCAAATGTTTTAGTTGATGAATCCATTGTCAAATGACTTGCTATTATGCTTTTATTAGCTGCAAAATCTCCTGGTCCTCCTTTAGGACCTTATGTCGAACATTTGTGCGTAAAGTTCTTAGACACAGCCATTTCAACAACAATGTGTTGTGTGTTGCCCTATGTACATCACATTGTTGTTGATTTCAAAAGCAGCTCTTGTTTACACCGCCACTTATTCCCGTAAAATTTTTTGATGCCACAAAGTTTTACGTGATTATTCAAACAATCTGGAGGTGAATCGTTTCCACATACTTGTTAGTATGCATTGTAATAATCAGCTGCCTCACTTCATTTCTTGTTTTACTCCCTGGTGTCAGCACTTAAAACTTGGTAAACTCAATCTTGGATGAAAAAGTTCTATTTTGGGATTTTTTTTGTGTGTTTGGAAATAGAGTTAGATATGTTTTTCTGATGATTGTTGTGGTATAAAAAATGATAATAAACTATCCTCATAGCTGTATGAATAATAATATGAAGTTTTACTCATAGTTATTGCATATTTAAGTTCATAAAAAACTACAAAAGAAAGAGGATTTATTAAAACTTTGAGTTGATGAAAATGCGGTTTGTGAAAAAAACAAACGTGATCAAATGTGTAAATTCTTATAACCGGGTATAACATATTGTCAGTAAGCTTGGTTATAACAAAGGTGATCAAATCTGTTTATGTCACACCTGACCCGCAGCGGATATGGTAGTAGGGGCATGGTTAGGTTTTCATCAAAGCTCATGACATTTACTATTATAAAGGTTTCATATTTATTTTTTCAAAGTTTAAAACATAACAATTCAATCAACACATAATTCATACAAACACAAAATGTTCCAAACAAGGTTTGCAAGTAACATTTTATTTCTTCTAAGGCCCAAGTCCTACGTGATCCATGTTTCACACCTGTTCACCTGTATCATGTGTAAAAATAAAGTTTGGGTCAACATAAGTTGGCGAGTGAACATTTAATCATTAAGAAAAATGATATGTTTATTATTTTTAATAAAATATGCAATAACCAAATATGAGAAATGTATATGTAATCTGAATCACAAACCACGCAATCAACTAGCAATGTACATGTGAGCACGATAAGCGATGTGCTGTGAGATCAAGGCTCAATCAAACGGAGCCGATCTAATATATTAGGTAATGCGACACTCCACCCGTAAGTAACGGGGAACAAATGGGCCTAATGTGAGAGCTTGACTTAAATGAGAAATATAAACACAAATAACAATAAACAACAATATCACATAGCACGTTAGATCCCATAATGGTAATAGCACGAAGTTTGAATTAGTGAATTAAACAAAAGCGACACATGATACACCCAAAAAATATGAATAAAAAGGGAAGTTGTAAGAATTCACTCATAGTGGGTACGTTTGTGAAGATGAAGATTGCGAACGATTAAACGTTTAGATACCAAACGACGAGAAAAGGCTAACCTAAATACTCACGTAATAAATTCGATAAGTATATATTTCTTTTGGTTAAACTTAGTATTTTTACTTACTCAATTTTATTAGACATTTAAGATAATTTTATTGTATTTATTACTATTTTTATGTGCTTAAAAAGAGATTATATTATTATATATTTTTATAGTTTTTAAGTAAAAATAATCAAAAATTTAATAAAAAAATATGTTTCTTTTTTGATCGAACCGTCCGAATTATACGCTGCGTGTGAGGATGGAACTCGAGGCCTCACCTTTACGTGCACGCAGCTCTACCAACTGAGCTACGTGTCTAACCCGAAATATATCATATTTTAATTAACTTTATACACTTATTGAACCAAACTATATTCTGATTTATTAAAAAGGTTTGGTAGGTTATAGGAATCGTGTGATGGAACAGGCTTGAACCCGCGTCTGTTGTTTCATGTGCACACAGCCCCACCAATTGGGCTGTGTGTCTAACCGTTGGATATCAACTTTTAATTAATTTTATATACTTACAGTCACGTTTTATAATTTAGCTTTTAAAAAGATTTGATTTATTTCAGCGTAGCAGAACATGAACATGATTCGAACCCGGGCATGTGGTTTCATGTGCACACAGTCCTACCAACTGGATTGTGTGTCTAACCCGGTTTAAACATAATTTTAAATTCTTATAAACACAAGCTCACTTTGTTTTCTTTGTTTCAAAAAAAAAAACATAAATTGTTTAACCCAATGTATTTGGATTTGTTTAGCAAATCCTTCGTTAGTTTCTACTTTTTACATATGCGATTGATAAGGATGAAAGAAAATAAACGAAGGGTATACCAAGCAGTGATGCGTTAGATCTCCAGCGGGAATCCAGCGTTTTGAAAATTTATATACTTACAGTCACGTTTTATAATTTAGCTTTTAAAAAGATTTGATTTATTTCAGCGTAGCAGAACATGAACATGATTCGAACCTGGGCATGTGGTTTCATGTGCACACAGTCCTACCAACTGGATTGTGTGTCTAACCCGGTTTAAACATAATTTTAAATTCTTATAAACACAAGCTCACTTTGTCTTCTTTGTTTAAAAAAAAAACATAAATTGTTTAACCCAATGTATTTGGATTTGTTTAGCAAATCCTTCGTTAATTTCTACTTTCTACATATGCGATTGATAAGGGTGAAAGAAAATAAACGAAGGGTATACCAAGCAGTGATGCGTTAGATCTCCAGCGGGAATCCAGCGTTTTGAAAATTTCTCCAGTGAGGTTATTATGATGAACAGGAGCTTTGTAGAGAACTTTGGGAGTGGGCGAGTGCTTTCTAAAGAATTCCCTAAGTTCCTATTTATAGCCAAAATTGATCACAAGAATTGAGTTTCGGTTTCTGTCGTTACGGTCAAAAGTAGTTATGGTAGCAATGATTGCAGCTCATAATTGGATCCATTTACTTGGTTTTGAGTCTAGATGCACAATTTAGAGACGTTTTCTTTAGTTAATTTGCAAAGAAACGGTAATTCTTGATGATTGCCCAGATTTAAGCTTGGCTGTTACAGGTGGGATGATTCAAGAAGAAGACTTGATTAAGAAAGTTTAAAAGATTTATTCGTTTGATTTGTTCGGATGTAGTGGTGAGTTGTGTGTGTGTGTGAATCTATGCGACCCGGGTTCGAGTCCCGCGGTCAGCATATATTTTTTAATTTTTATTTACTATGTTTTAGAATTATTAAATATATATATATTATTATATATATTATTATTTTTATTATTATTTATAATACACCAAAATCCATTAAACGATTAACATAAATTTTAAACAAAGGATCATATACTTGATTACAAAGTGGGGCGGGTTTTAGGACCTGTTTTACGAAAGATGTTACGGTATCCCCTACTTTTAGAAATTTCGTCCCGAAATTTAAGTAGCAATAGGTTTGTCTTGGAAGATATGAAGGGTATTTTTCGCGCATTGAGTCTTCACGTTCCCAAGTAAACTCGGGTCCTCGTTTCGACTCCCAACGTACCCTGACTATAGAATTCGACTTCGTCTTAAACGTTTCTCTCTGAAGTCCATGATTTCTACAGGTTGCTCTTCAAAATGCATCGACTCGTCAATTTGAATATCTTCTAGCGGTATATGAAGGTTTTTGTCGGCAAGGCACCTTTTCAAATCAGAGACAGTATCCTAGATTCGTAGTGGTTGCTTAATAATATTAGTATAAGCTAACAAAGACCGTATCCTAGATTCTTAATGAATCCACTATAGAACATAACTTGAGTAGCAAGACCAATAGAACTCGAAAGATAAAATTCATATCCAACTTTACCACTACTCGAAGAAGAAAACGATTCGTCGTCTCATTGTATTTTTTTTCTGGACGAAAATTCAACAATTGTTCATGCTTTGTGTTTTATTAGCGTTTTAGGCATCCAAGATGACAAAGATTTGGTGAAAGTTAAAATCTTGAACTTGGGTCGATTCTTGAACTTGATGATTTGGAAAGAATGTGAAGTTGCCATTGATGAATTATAAGCACCAATATCAAGATCATCACCATTTTTGCTGCAAGCTGTCTTTGAAAAAGATGAGCTGGAGATTTGTTAGACGAAATACAATATACATGGCCAAAAACGGGTTCGAATGTTTGGTCAGCGAAGCAAAACATGTGGCTTCAGTGCTTGTCATAAGCTCTAGCAGCCACCTATAGTGTACTGTCTTTAAATTAAACAAACAAACATCAATCCTACTCATAGTGAAACCTATGATTTCCCCTATCGCATAGGATAGAGAAGCTGCTCCTATGAAACCATCTTTGAAAATAACTAATGAATTTTTTAAATCTAATACTTAGCATTTTTGTGGTTTTTTCTTATATCCAAGTACCCAAGGCTCAAATTATTAGTACAAGCTCCAACTTGTCACACCCCGACCTGCAGTGGAATAAGAGTCGGGGCATAATTGGGTTATCACCAAAGCTCATGATATTTACTAATATGTTTCATATTTATTTAAGTAAAAATTACATCCTCAATAATCCAAACATGTTCATACAAATACAAAGAAAAATAATCAACTAAACAATCCAAGCTCTAAACTAGTTTATTCTTCAAAGCCAATCCTATGTGTTTCTTGCTGCGGCTGGATCACCTGTATCATGTGTAAAAATGGGGGTTTTTGGGTCAACATAAGTTGGCGAGTGAACCTTGTTAGATAAACATTTATTATTGATTTCCTGTTATCTTTATCATGGAAAAATTGTGCAATAGTCATATGTGAGCAAATGTAAATAATCAAACAATAACAATAACAACCACAAACAATAACATACAATAACATATCAACTTGCATGAATATATAACATGAATGAAACTGTATATGTTGGCAACGTCACGTTCACGCTCATAATGTAATGGGAAACGGACGGCCTATGATGAATGTCTGTGCGATCAAGGCTCAATCAAACGGAGCCGATCGTATGTTGGCAACGCCCGGTTCACGCTCATAATGTAATGGGGAACAGCTCAACGCTCATAATGTAATGGGGAGCGGCGGCCTATGATAATGTATGTACTGAAAATGATAAATTAAATCTAACAATAACCACACAAACAGTTGATACAAGTTGAATACACATTTGTTCATGGATATGATGTATGCACAATTTTTTAAACATAATAAATGGTAAAACACATGATACACCCCAAAAACGTGATTAAAACAGGGAATTTGTAGAGATTCACTCACATTGGGTGCGTTCGGTTGAAGATGATGAAATGCGCACGAGTTTGAGGATTGATCGACGAGACTTAACTAACCTAAATAATAACGGGAAGTATGGTAAATGAATGGATTTTATTAATAATTTTAATAAAATTTTTATATATATTTTTGTGAGTTTAAGGCTATTATCTATCTTTAAAAACATTATTTTTAAGTATTTTTAATTGATTTTTAAACTAATTAAATAAATAAAAATATAAAAAAATTGTTGACTTTTGCGTTGACCATTGACCGTTGACCGGGACTGTTGACCGTTTGACCGGTTTGCTAAAGTGTAAGTGTGCGCCGGGTAAGGCTCGAACCCGAGACCTCCCGTACGCGTGCACGCAGCTCTACCAACTGAGCTACGTGTCTAACCCGAAATAATTCTGTTTTTAATTATATTTATATACTATTTTAGTTTATTCAAAATTCTTTTATTTTTAAAAAGGGTTTTAATCATCAAACCGAAGTGTGCAACAGGTCTCGAACCCGGGACCTGTGGGTTAGTGTTGCACACAGTCCACCGCTGGACTGTGTGTCTAACCTGGTTAATATACCGATTTTTATTATACTTAACAACTTCAGTGAGTTAATCCGGTTCAGTTAGAAAAAGAAAACATCTTTATTACAGAGCATACGTGTGTGTCAAGGATCGAACTCGCGGCGTGTGATATATGTGCACACACAGTCCACCGCTGGACTGTGTGTCTAACCCGAGATAATATCCAATTTATATAAAACTTATAAACAACCTAACTTCGTCTTCTTCGTTACAAAATCACAGACTACGATTACTCTACTGTTTCTTGTTTAATTCGATTGACAAACATTCAAATGACTAAAATGAAATGGCAGAGAAGATTTTGGAAGTAAACATACCGGAGAAACGATCTATCTCAAAATTCCGGCGAAGTCGTCGGCTCTGTTTTTACGGATTTCGTCTGAGCGGACAGATTAACAATTTTGATTAGCTAGATGCGGAATTGAAGCACTGAACAAGAATTACCAGAAGGTTTAAAAGGCTATACCGTTTCACAGCGAGAATTGGGAACTTTCAGAAGTTTTCCGGCGAGAGTTAATTATCCGATATCGTCGTCTGAAACTGATTCTGATTGAAGGGTTTGAGTTAGCAAAAGCTTAACAATTGATAGACGATGAAAGAATTGAGAGACTTACTGATTTGATGGAGACACGGTTTTCCGGCGAAAGTCCGGCGAGTTCAAAAAGCTTTTCCGACGAACTGAAAGTAGAGCGAAAGTGAAATTGAAGGTTCTGCGGATGAGTTTGAGTCGCGAGAGGGGCTATGGTTGGAGTAATTCAGGAAGTGCAGATTTTCGGTTATTAAAACCGATCACCTCATGAATTCAAGTCCATTCAAGACTAAATTGATTGAAGGTGTCGGTGTATCGGTTATTGTCAGAAAACCGCGAACACTCAAACGTTTTTGGACGTTTGGAAACCGATTACGGTTATAGTTGGCGTAAACCGGTTGATTCATGGTTGAACATAAGATTTAATTGATTCCAAGAACTAACAGAAAACATCAAGTGGCGGAGTGGTTATAAGTGTGCGTGTTAAGTCGTTGAGCCTTTCCGGCTGACCCGGGTTCGAGTCCCGGCAGCCTGTTTTTCATTTTATTTATTTTATTTTTACTTTTTATCAATTATAGCTTTTATATTCTAGTTTGTTTATTAATTATGCATCGTTCAAAATTAAAATCAACATAAATACGCAACGAAACATTTATAACTTGATATTCGATTACAAACGAAGCGGGTTTGGAAAACCCGTTTTTGACAAATGTTACAGTATCCCCTACTTTTAGGAATTTGTCCCGAAATTTAAGTAGTAGTAGTAGTAGGAAAAAGATGCGGGTATTTTTCGCGCATTGAGTCTTCACGTTCCCAAGTAAACTCAGGTCCCCGTTTCGACTCCCAACGTACCCTAACAATTGGAATGCGACTTCGTCTTAGACGTTTTTCTCCGAAGTCCATGATCTCTACTGGTCTTTCAATGAAATGCATAGATCAATCTGAATATCTTCCAGAGGAATATGGAGGTTCTCATCGGCGAGGCACTTCTTCAAGTTTGATACGTGGAATGTGGGGTGAATTCTGTTGAGTTCTTCTGGTAGATCAAGCTTGTATGCTACAGGTCCTACTCTTTCGAGTATCTTGAAAGGTCCTACGTAGCGTGGTGCTAGCTTGCCTTTTTGACCAAAACGAACTACTCCCTTCCACGGTGATACTTTTAAAAGTACATGATCACCAATGTTAAACTCCAAAGGCTTTCGTCGTTTATCTGCATAACTCTTTTGACGACTTTGAGCCGCTAGAAGATTGTTTCGAATTTGATGGATCTTGTCTGTGGTTTCTTGAATCAATTCTGGACCGGTGATTTGAGCTTCCCCAATTTTGTGCCAACATACTGTAGATCGGCACTTACGACCATATAAAGCTTAAAAGGTGCCATGCCGATACTTGAATGATAGCTGTTGTTGTATGAAAATTCAACTAATGGTAAATGAGCGTCCCAATTTCCCTTGAAGTCTTTGACACATGCTCGAAGCATATCTTCAAGAGTTTGAATGGTGCGTTCAGATTGTCCATTAGTTTGAGGATGATAAGCGGTACTGAGGTCTAATCGTGTACCCAAAGCGGCTTGTACGGCTTGCCATGTTCGTGAAGTGAAACGACCATCACGATCTGAAATAATGCTTAACGGTACACCATGTCGGCTTACAATTTCGCTGATGTAGATACGAGCTAGCTTCTCGTTCTTGAAATCTTCGCGGATTGGAATAAAGTGAGCTGATTTTGTAAGACGATCAATGATTACCCATATAGTGTCATACCCACCAGAAGTGCGAGGTAACCCGGTAATGAAGTCCATGGTTATGTTTTCCCATTCCATATAGGTATTTCAGGTTGGACCAGAAGTCCTGAGGGTCTTTGGTGTTCAGCTTTCACCTTGGAACATGTAAGGCACTTGGAAACAAAAACAGCAATATCCTTTTTCATTCCAGGCCACCAGTAGGTGTATCGAAGGTCTTGATACATCTTGTCGGCTCCTGGGTGTATAGAGTATCGTGTTTTGTGTGCCTCATTCATAAGGAATTCACGAAGGTTGTTGTGGTCAGGAATCCATATGCGATCTAGATAGTACAGAATACCGTCAGATTTAGTTTCAATTTTAAGTTCAGCTCCACGGGACAGCTCCTTTCGTACGTCGTCTTCTGTTACTGAAACATGTTGGGCTTCTCGAATTTGATCTTTAATGCCAGTTATGATTTGCGAACATAGAAGACGAATGGAGTTCGCATAACCCTTTCGACTGAGTGCATCAGCCACCAAATTTGCCTTGCCAGGGTGGTACCGAATTTCACAGTCGTAGTCATTTAGAAGTTCGACCCATCTTCGTTGCCTCATGTTTAACTCCTTTTGGTTGAAGATATGTTGAAGACTCTTGTGGTCAGTGTATATTTCACACTTAGTACCGTAGAGATAATGTCTCCATATCTTAAGAGCGAACACAACGGCTCCAAGTTCTAGATCGTGGGTGGTGTAGTTCTTCTCATGAGTCTTGAGTTGTCTCGAAGCATAAGCTATAACCTTTCCTCTTTGCATTAGAACACAGCCTAGTCCTTGCCCTAACGCGTCGCAATAAACCACGGAGTCATCACAACCTTCAGGAAGATGAGGATTGGTGCATCACAGAGTTTTTGTTTAAGGGTTTGGAAGGCTTCTTCTTGTTTGGGTCCCCATATGAAGGTTTTCCTTTATGAGTTAAAACCGTGAGTGGTACAGCAATGCGGGAGAAATTTGAAATGAAACGGCGATAATAACCAGCCAAACCAAGGAATGATCTTACTTCGGTTGGTGTACGTGGCGCTTGCCATTCTTGTACTGCTTTGATCTTTGAGGGGTCGACATGTATTCCCTTGTTATTAACAACATGTCCAAGGAATTGTACCTCTTTTAACCAGAATTCGCATTTGGAGAATTTGGCGTAAAGCTTTTCATTCTCTAAGAGTGTAAGGATGAGTCGAAGGTGCCGTTCATGATCAGACTTAGACTTTGAATAAATGAGGATGTCGTCGATAAAGACTATAACAAAACGATCGAGATAGGGTTTGCAGACTCTGTTCATTAAATCCATGAAGACAGCTGGAGCGTTGGTTAAACCAAATGGCATGACCATGAATTCATAATGACCATAACGAGTTCGGAAAGCGGTCTTTGGGACGTCTTCTTCATGTACTCTGAGTTGATGATAACCAGAACGAAGGTCGATTTTTGAAAAACAGCTGGCGCCTTGAAGTTGGTCAAGAAGATCATCAATGCGAGGTAATGGATAGCGATTCTTGATCGTTAACTTGTTGAGTTCTCTGTAGTCGATGCACATGCGAAACGTTCCATCTTTCTTCTTCACAAAAAGGCAGGTGCACCCAAGGCGAGGAGCTAGGACGTATGAATCCTTTGTCAGTCAACTCTTGCAATTGACTGGCTAGCTCTTGCATTTCAGAGGGGGCTAACCTATAAGGAGACTTTGCAACTGGTATAGCACCAGGTATAAGATCAATGCGGAATTCGACTTCTCTCAAGGGAGGAAGTCCTGAAATGGCGTCAGGAAAAACTTGCGGAAAATCTTTTACTACTGGGATGTCTTCGAGTTTCTTCTCCATGGTTCCCTTTTTGACGACATGAGTTAAAAATGCGACATAATTCTTGCGAATATATTTTTGGGCTTGAAGACAGAACATTAATCTGAGCCCTTTCGATGGGGTTTCTCCAAAGATTCATAGAGTCTGACCGTTTGAAAGAGGAATGCGTATAAACTTTTCGCGGCATACAACTTTAGCCTGATGTTGGATGAGCCAGTCCATACCAATTATAATGTCAAAGCTTCCCAACTTCATAAGAATGAGGTCAACTGGAAAATCGTGGTCGTTTAAGGTGAGAGTACAATTGCGTATAATAGAGTTTAATGAGACCGGTTTTCCGTCAGCAACTTCTACTGTTATGGATTCCATGAGCTTATCACGAATTTGATTTAGGATGGGTTCAAACTCTAAGGACACAAAACTTTTATCCGCGCCAGTATCAAACAACATGGATGCATAACTACCGTTGATAAGAAACGTACCGTTAACCACATTGTTGTCAGCTCTAGCCTGATTAGCGTTGATGTTGAAAGCTCTTCCTCTTGCAGGTGGAGGAGCTTGGTTAGCTTGATTCACCGGATTTGCTTGGGCTTGAGCATGTATAATGTTGACCAAACGTGGACAAGTGTTTCTAAAGTGGCTTGGGTCTCCACAATTGTAGCAAGCCCGCATAGGTTGCACCATGGGATAGTTGGGTTGGTAGTATGATTGGGCTAAATGTTGGGTAGGTGGTAGTAGTAGGGGTTGTTGGGCTTGACCCATTATTTGATGGTGGGTTTGGGTTGAGGGCTGGTGGCGGTTCGTTCGCTGAGGTATGCGACAGGTTTGAACAGTATGACCTGCGCGACCACAGCCGGTGCAATGTTGGCAGGGATGATCAGGAAAGTGATGGTATTGGCAACGGTTGCATTTTGGTAATGGGCCAGAGTATGGCCTTTTATATGGTGCAGGTGAGGGGGCAACTTGGGTAATGGGTGCAGCAGGGATAGGGAAATTGGTTTGTGTGACAGCGAAGTTTCTGGTGTTACGTTTCCTCTTGTTAGCAAACTTAGAGGAGGAGGTGGAATGGTTTGAAGTTTGGCCCTCAACGGGGGCTTTCTTTTTCTCCTCTTTAAATTTACTGTTGCGAATTTGATTCTCGGTCAGTTCAGTAGCTAGTTCCATAGCAGCTTCAAGTGTTGCTGGCGAAGTGCTGAGAACTGAATCTTGAATTTTCGAGGGAAGACCTCGAATATAATGCTCGACTAAGCGGTAAACTGGGGTGAACAAGTTAGGGACCATTTGGTTCAACTCTAAGAACCTCTTGTTGTAGGAAGTATGATCTCCCTCCTTTTGCTTCAATGAATGAAATTCATCCTCTAACTTTTTAATCTCACTTCTAGGACAGAATCGTCTCGTCATGATTTCCCTTAACTCCTCCCACGTTAAGGCCATTGCATCTTCGATTCCTCTCTTACCCTTTTCAGTATTCCACCAGGTAAGAGCTACCCCAAATAGTCTCCCGGTTGCATATCGTACCTTGCGATCCTCGGGACAATCGCAGTTGAGGAAGGTGTTTTCCATTTCCTCAAACCAGTGAAGGAGAGCAGTGACACCTTCGTCCCTTCAAATTTCGGAGGATCGCAAGACTTGAAATGTTTATATGAGCACTTGTTGGTAGGGGGGTTGCCGATGTTCTGGTCTTCTTGCTGGGGAGGATTGGTGGGATTTGTGGCGAGAGCTTGTTGTACTTGAACCCAATGTCAGGAAGTACCGCGGCCATTTGTTTTGCGATTTGAGTGGCCAAGCGTTCGTGTGACCTTCCTGATTTTCTACCCCCTCGTTGTTGCCTAGCCGACATCTACAGGAACATATATAAGAAGATTGTGAGTTCATGGAGTCTTTTTAGGTGTCATGTGTCTTAAAGAAAATGAAAATAACATAAATATCAATAATGCAACTACATCCATAGGATGTCTTGGGTTTGCTCATGTTGGGCCTCAAATGTCCCCCATACCTTCACCTGTATAGTCATGTGGGCCCCATGACTATTGGCTTGGTAGGATTCACATTAGTATTGGCGGTTTAACACTCGCATTACCCGAATGAAAACCACGAAATATGTTTACGAGATGTATGGTCGGAATGTGTCCAGGTGTAGACACAATGACAACTCAAAGTGGGGTTAGCTCACACGACGTTTGGTATAGCATGCTTTGGCCTAATAGGTACTTCGTACTCTCATCGTTAGTCCCCAGGTAGGCAAACTGGTCCTTTATTTTGGATTTATACGAATGCCAGCCTAGACAGGACGTTCCGACTACCGGTACTTGTACCCTTCCAGTTACTACATGCCCTCATGAGAACTCACTTTGATGTGATTTGAAAATACAAAAATCATTGCAAAAACAATCATGAAAATGATGTGATGTGTGCTCTCATGGATATGATATGTTATGAGAATATGATTCATGATAGGCATTATATAATAATATGTACTTATGAACATGCTTGCATAACATTGAATGTAACATTAAACATAAAACATATAAACATCATGAATTTTGCATGTAACACACAAAAAAAAATCTTAAAAATTTCTAATCAACTATAGTATAGGCTCTAAGGGTCTAATAACCTATCCTATATCCCTATAGTCATGGCTCTGATACCAATCTGTCACACCCCGACCCGCAGCGGAATAAGAGTCGGGGCATAATTGGGTTATCACCAAAGCTCATGATATTTACTAATATGTTTCATATTTATTTTAAGTAAAAATTACATCCTCAATAATCCAAACATGTTCATACAAATACAAAGAAAAATAATCAACTAAACAATCCAAGCTCTAAACCAGTGTATTCTTCTAAGCCAATCCTATGTGTGTCTTGCTGCGGCTGGATCACCTGTATCATGTGTAAAAATGGGGGTTTTGGGGTCAACATAAGTTGGCGAGTGAACCTTGTTAGATAAACATTTATTATTGATTTCTTGTTATCTTTATCATGGAAAAATTGTGCAATAGTCATATGTGAGCAAATGTAAATAATCAAACAATAACAATAACAACCACAAACAATAACATATCAACTTGCATGAATATATAACATGAATGAAACTGTATATGTTGGCAACGTCACGTTCACGCTCATAATGTAATGGGGAACGGACGGCCTATGATGAATGTCTGTGCGATCAAGGCTCAATCAAACGGAGCCGATCGTATGTTGGCAACGCCCGGTTCACGTTCATAATGTAATGGGGAACAGCTCAACGCTCATAATGTAATGCGGAGCGGTGGCCTATGATAATGTATGTACTGAAAATGATAAATTAAATCTAACAATAACCACACAAACAGTTGATACAAGTTGAATACACATTTGTTCATGGATATGATGTATGCACAATGTTTTAAATATAATAAATGGTAAGACACATGATACACCCCAAAAACGTGATTAAAACAGGGAATTTGTAGAGATTCACTCACATTGGGTGCGTTCGGTTGAAGATGATGAAATGCGCACGAGTTTGGAGGATTGATCGACGAGACTTAACTAACCTAAATAATAACGGGAAGTATGGTAAATGAATGGATTTTATTAATAATTTTAATAAAATTTTTATATATATTTTTGTGAGTTTAAGGCTATTATCTATCTTTAAAAACATTATTTTTAAGTATTTTTAATTGATTTTTAAACTAATTAAATAAATAAAAATATAAAAAAATTGTTGACTTTTGCGTTGACCATTGACCGTTGACCGGGACTGTTGACCGTTTGACCGGTTTGCTAAAGTGTAAGTGTGCGCCGGGTAAGGCACGAACCCGAGACCTCCCGTACGCGTGCACGCAGCTCTACCAACTGAGCTACGTGTCTAACCCGAAATAATTCTGTTTTTAATTATATTTATATACTATTTTAGTTTATTCAAAATTCTTTTATTTTTAAAAAGGGTTTTAATCATCAAACCGGAGTGTGCAACAGGTCTCGAACCGGGACCTGTGGGTTAGTGTTGCACACAGTCCACCGCTGGACTGTGTGTCTAACCTGGTTAATATACCGATTTTTATTATACTTAACAACTTCAGTGAGTTAATTCGGTTCAGTTAGAAAAAGAAAACATCTTTATTACAGAGCATACGTGTGTGTCAAGGATCGAACTCGCGGCGTGTGATATATGTGCGCACACAGTCCACCGATGGTCTGTGTGTCTAACCCGAGATAATATCCAATTTATATAAAACTTATAAACAACCTAACTTCGTCTTCTTCGTTACAAAATCACAGACTACGATTACTCTACTGTTTCTTCTTTAATTCGATTGACAAACATTCAAATGACTAAAATGAAATGGCAGAGAAGATTTTGGAAGTAAACATACCGGAGAGAAACGATCTATCTCAGAATTCCGGCGAAGTCGTCGGCTCTGTTTTTACGGATTTCGTCTGAGCGGACAGATTAACAATTTTGATTAGCTAGATGCGGAAATGAAGCACTGAACAAGAATTACCAGAAGGTTTAAAAGGCTATACCATTTCACAGCGAGAATTGGGAACTTTCAGAAGTTTTCCGGCGAGAGTTAATTATCCGATATCGTGGTCTGAAACTGATTCTGATTGAAGGGTTTGAGTTAGCAAAAGCTTAACAATTGATAGACGATGAAAGAATTGAGAGACTTACTGATTTGATGGAAGACACGGTTTTCCGGCGAAAGTCCGGCGAGTTCAAAAAGCTTTTCCGACGAACTGAAAGTAGAGCGAAAGTGAAATTGAAGGTTCTGCGGATGAGTTTGAGTCTCGAGAGGGGCTATGGTTGGAGTAATTCAGGAAGTGCAGATTTTCGGTTATTAAAACCGATCACCTCATGAATTCAAGTCCATTCAAGACTAAATTGATTGAAGGTGTCGGTGTATCGGTTATTGTCAGAAAAGCGCGAACACTCAAACGTTTTTGGACGTTTGGAAACCGATTACGGTTACAGTTGGCGTAAACCGGTTGATTCATGGTTGAGCATAAGATTTAATTGATTCCTAGAACTAACAGAAAACATCAAGTGGCGGAGTGGTTATAAGTGTGCGTGTTAAGTCGTTGAGCCTTTCCGGCTGACCCGGGTTCGAGTCCCGGCAGCCTGTTTTTCATTTTATTTATTTTATTTTTACTTTTTATCAATTATAGCTTTTACATTCTAGTTTGTTTATTAATTATGTATCGTTCAAAATTAAAATCAACATAAATACGCAACGAAACATTTATAACTTGATATTCGATTACAAACGAAGCGGGTTTGGAAACCCGTTTTTGACAAATGTTACACAATTAATGTTGAATATTATACCCTTATACAATTAGCAACTTTGGTTGCCTTTCAAGTTTCAAGAATGAAAAGTTGTGACTTTTAGAAAACCACACATAAATACCCCTTTGTTTAGGTTGCCTTTGTAGAATAAAAAGTGACAGACATTTAAAAAGCCACACATACATACCCCTTTGTTTGGGTTGCCTCTGTAGAATAAAAAGTGATAGACTTTAAAAAACACACATACATACCCTTTTGTTTAATATATATATTATATAATCTTACAAAAAGTAATTGCGGTCACCACCAGCTTAGAGAAACGTCACGTCTACACAAACACACCGTTTAAGTGATAACTAATAGCCTGTTGAATTAATAAAATCATATTATACATCCAACACCATCCACCCACAACATTGAAAAAATACCGGAAGTCCTTTCTGTTGAAACAGTATGATTTATTCTTCAAACGTATTGCTGACTGAGATGTTGACTTGCTAACTGTACAGCATAGTTGGCAGTTTGTTTATGTATTTGTTAGACAGGTACAGCGCATTATGTATACCAGGAAAGTGCGGGGTTCAAAGCCTAATATCCATAGTTTACAAGCGCTTGTGTGAAGATATGCTTTGTACTTCGGATATAAAAGGAGCAGTGTACGCAGAGCCTTCAATCATCGAGTTATTTTCTAGGGTTTTCTTCTCTATTCTTCTTTGTTGGTTTTCAGTAGATTATTAGAGGAATCTTGTTGATGTTGCAGAGATATTGCATCTCTGTATACAGTTTATATCAGATCTGTCTGATCTGATGTGTTTTGTTGTTTGTATTTTGTAGATCTCGTAATCACGAGATCTAGGGTTTTGGTTTGGGATCTTTTGGGTTGGTTAAAGAAATAAAAGCTTTTCTTTGCCGTTTTGTCATTATATCAGGTGTTATCGTTCTTGTTATTCAGTTCATAAAGTTTTACATGGTACCAGAGCGTTTACGCTCCTGATCTGTGATATCTTCCGCTGTGTTGTTGATTTGGTTGTTAATCTGTGTTTAGGTTTACCCCTGGAGTGTTACGGGAGTGAATCGATTTTTGATCTGTTGTCTGTGGCTATAGATCGTCTCGATCTTGGGTTGTTGAAGGCTGTGTTGGTCTCTGAAACCCTAGAAGGTTTCAGGGAAAACTGACTAGTTCTTATCTTGGTTCTTGTGCCCTCTTGTGTGCGATCTGTACCCCTAGAAGGTTACGGTTGTTACACTCGTTCTTGAAAGAAGACTAACGCAAAGTTGTAAGATCGTTCTTACTTTATCTTGATTCAATTCTGTTGTTGGCTTAGTTGATGCCGGGGTAATAAGGACCGGCCTAATTCTTTGATTGATTGGTTTGTTATTCTAGTTGATGTCGGGGTAATGAGGACCGGCTTAATTGTCTAGTTGCTTTTTCTTGCATATTCCTGTTACTGTGATATATCTATTCTTTGAGAGTGGTGTTTTTTTTGGTTTTTTTCTGTTATTATCTGTTGTTTGTCATCTGTGTGTCTAGTTGTGGCTCCTGAGTAAAGTCCAGGCACCTTGAGTGATGAACCTGGAATCTGGCCCCTGACTCAGCTTCGCCTAGGATCTTTGTTGTTACCTGCTAATCTGGTTTATATCTTGATTATTTCTCTTTTGTGGTGGTTCTTTGCTATTTGTTATCATGACTGAAGGTGAAGGCACCTCTCAGACCTTGATTAGTAAGTTGGATATAGGAAACCCACTGTATTTACATCCAAGTGACTCGAGTAGTTTAACAATAGTTAACATCAAACTAAAAGGAACGGAAAATTATGTTGTTTGGTCAAGTGCTATGAAATTGGCACTTGAGGCTAAAAATAAATATGGTTTTGTTGATGGTAAAGTTGAAAAACCTAAAGATAATGAGGTCTTAGCTAATCAATGAGATAGATGTAATTCTGTTGTGTTGACATGGTTGTTAAATTCTGTTTCTGAAGAACTTTTTCTTGGCCAAGTATTTTCTAAGTTGGCCTCAGAAGTTTGGAATGATTTGAGGGAGTCCTTTTATAAGGTGGATGGTTCTGTTGTCTATGATTTATACAAGAAAATAAATAATATTTCTCAAAATGGCAGTTCTGTTTCTGAATATTATAATAAGTTGACACTATGTGGAAGCAGTTTGATGCTATGCTTCATCTGCCTTCGTGTTCTTGTCAAGCTGCTAAGGACTATAATGATTTTTCTACTTTGATAAAACTAATGCAATTTCTCATGGGTCTTGATGATGTTTATCAGCCGGTGAGAACTAACCTTTTGACAAGAGAACCATTACCTACTGTCAAAGTGGCATACTCTATTGTTTCTAGGGATGAGTCACATAGACAATCTAGTCCTACCTGTTCACAACTCAAAGTATGTCTTTCATATCTAAGTCCAACCAAGTTTTTGATTCAAAAAGGCGAATAACAAGGGGACCAAATCCAAACCTAAAATGTACCCACTGTAACATGTTAGGTCATACTATAGATAGATGTTTTGAAATTGTCGGGTATCTTGCTGGGTTCAAGAAACGGGTTAATAATTCAACAAGTAAAAGCAATGTTGTTAATAAACCAAATCTGTCTACTTCTGGTATGCCTTTTATGTCTGAACAGATTGCAAAGCTGTTGACTCTTGTGGGTGAAAAGAATGTAGTGGAAACTCAGAATACTAATATGGGAGGTGAGTTTGTTAATATCAATAGATTTGTTAGTTGTTCTAGTTTTGTGGTCTTTGGGGGTTGGTCTAACTGGATAATTGATTCTAGTGTGAGTCAACACATGGTAAACAATGATAGAGATATGTTTGATGTCATTGATGTATATGAGTTTGATCTTACTGTTGGTCACCCGAATGGAACTAATGTTAAAGTTATTAAAATTGGTAGTTTAAAATTGCTAAATGATATTGTCTTGAAAGATGTTTTTTATGTTCCTAGGTATAATGTTAACTTGCTGTCGGTTTATAGGCTAGCTAGTGATAATCAAATACATGTTGTGTTTAATACGGAAAACTGTATATTACAAGATTCCAAGTCAAAGAAAATCCTGGTGATTGGTAGACAAGAAAGTGGGTTATATTTTGTGGATAATAATGGTAATAACGAAAATGTGTGTTTTAATAGTTGTGTTAAATCAAACTTGTGGCATTGTAGGCTAGGTCATCTGTCTGATCAAGTCTTAGCTGCGTTGAAAGAATATGTTGATGTTAAAAATATTGAACATGGACCATGTGAGGTCTGTCATAGGGCCAAGCAGGTTCGTGTGCCTTTTCCTTTAAGTGAACATAAAACTAAAGCTGTTGGTGATTTGATTCATCTAGATATATGGGGTTCGTATAAGGTCACTAGTAATGACGGATGTAAATATTTTCTTACAGTTGTGGATGATTATTCCAGAACTGTATGGTGCTATTTTTTAACAAATAAAACTGAAGTGTTCGACTGTTTAAGTGCTTTTTATGAATTTGTTCTCACTCAGTTTAAAGTAAAAGTTAAAACATTTAGAAGTGATAACGGGACAGAATTTCCAAAAATCAAATGGTTCAGTTTTGTAAAAATAAAGGGATAATCCATCAGACATCCTGCTCCTATACACCACAACAAAACGGTGTGATGGAAAGGAAGCATAGACATCTTTTGAACACGGCTAGGGCGTTGATGTTTCAAAGTGGTATGCCACTTAGATATTGGTCTGACGGTGTATTAACTGCTGTCTATTTGATTAACAGGTTACCCTCTTCTGTGTTAAATGGTAGGAGTCCTTTTGAGGTAGTTTTTGGTTTTAAACCTTCTTTGTCTCACTTAAGGAACTTCGGGTGTCTTTGTTTTAGTACTGTGTTGGTTAATACAGATAAATTCACTTATCATGCTGATAAGTGTGTGTTCATTGGTTATTCCAATGTTAAAAAGGGATATAAATTGTTAAGTTTGGACAGTAAGAAAATTTTTTATTCAAGGGATGTTAAGTTTTATGAAAATGTTTTCCCTTTTAAATCAAAACAAGACACGGTTAATAATTACACTTTAAATAATACAAATTTTTTTGACCAGTATGAGACATTGTCATCCGAAGTTTCTGATATACCCGATGATGAAGAAGGTGATAGTGGTGCTCATGATCTCTCCAGTGATGTCAGCAACCATTGTTATCTTCTGCATCTGCCAACGACTCAATTGTTGGCTTAACTGCTGAAAATAATCGGCAGTCGAGCAGTGGACTGTTAGGTAGTAGTGAAAATAACAATGGCGGGGCAGAGGACATTGTAGAGACATATGATGAGACCAACCTATCTGAGGGTCAAACTGTGAGACAGTCGACTAGAAATCCTGTTTTTCCAAAAAAAAAATTAGTGATTATGTGGTAGAAGGAAAGGTTAAATATGGTATTGAAAAAGTTGTTAGTTATTCAAATTTATGTGTAGATAATATGTGTCTAGTTGCCTCTTTGAATAAGTCTATCGAACCTACTTCTTATGATGAGGCCAGCAAGGACCCTAGGTGGATAGAGGCAATGAATAGTGAAATGGAGGCCTTATATAGGAATAAAACCTAGGAAATTGTTGATCTTCCTCAGGAGAGAAAACCCATTGGCTGCAAATGGGTTTACAAAATTAAATATAAGGCTAGCGGTGAGATAGAAAGATATAAAGCTAGGCTTGTGGCCAAAGGGTTTAATCAAAGGGAAGGAATAGACTATGGAGAAACGTTTTCTTCGGTTGTAAAAATGGTAACTGTCGTAATTATTTTAAAGTTGGTTGTTAATAATAATTAGGCTTTGTACCAGCTTGATATTAATAATGCTTTCTTGTATGGTTCTTTATCCGAAGAGGTGTATATGTCTCCACCTCAAGGGTATTTTGATGGCAATAAAGGAAAAGTGTGTAAGCTTGTTAAATCCCTCTATGGGCTTAAACAAGCTCCAAGAAAGTGGAATGAAAAATTAACCACTGTTTTAATTAATATGGGATTTGTTCAAAGTTTGTGTGACCATTCTATGTTCATTTTGTGTAATAAAGATGTTTTCTTGGTTTTACTTGTTTATGTAGACGACATTGTTATTACTGGAAATAATAAAACTGAAATAGATAAAGTTAAGAAACATTTAAGTGACAGTTTTCAAATTAAATATCTGGGAATACTTAAATATTTCCTAGGTATAGAAGTTCTTTATTCAGATTCTTCTATCTGTTTATCTCAAAGAAAATATTGTCTTGAACTATTAAATGAGTTTGGGTATTTAGGGTGTAAACCCGTTAATACTCCCATTGAGCAAAGTCATCTTATTACAAGCAAAACTAGTAAAGATCACACAGATCTAGAAAATTTAAACGGATTTCAAAAGCTTGTTGGAAAGCTGATCTATTTATCTTTGACTAGGCCTGCTATAAGTTATACCATTCAATTCCTAAGTCAGCTTATGCACAAACTATGTCAGTCACATTTAAACATTGCTTTAAGACTGCTTAGATACTTAAAAAGGTTCCAAGGCAAGGTGTTTTGTTTCGGAAAACTGATAATCTTGATCTGAAAGGATATGTTGATTCAGATTGGGCTAAATGCACTGTATCTAGGAAGTCGGTAACAGGGTTTGGTGTGTTTTTTGGAGACACATTAACATCCTGGAAAAGTAAGAAACAAAATGTTGTTTCGAGATCCACAGCCGAGGCTGAATACAGGTCTATGTGTTCAGCCACCTGTTAAATTATGTGGGTTTTAAATGTGTTACAAAAATTGAATGTTAAGTATGTTTTACCTATACAACTGTTTTGTGACAGTAAATCTGCTATTTCAATTTCATTGAATCCAGTTTTCCATGAAAGGACAAAACATTTTGAACTGGACTTGCATTTTTTGAGAGAAAAAATTGCAAGTGGTATAATTGAACCACAGAAAATCGCTACTGAACTGCAAGTAGCGGACATTTTTACTAAAGGTTTGAGTGCTATTCAGCATGCTGGTCTGTGTAAAAAACTGAACATGTTTGATATGTTTGCAGTATAAATCATGGGGGATGTTGAAACATGTTGAAACAGTATGATTTATTCTTCAAACGTATTGCTGACTGAGATGTTGACTTGCTGACTGTACAGCATAGTTGGCAGTTTGTTATGTTGTTGGCAGTTTGTTATGTTTGTTTATGTATTTGTTAGACAGGTACAGCGCATTATGTTTACCAGGAAAGTGTGGGGTTCAAAGTGTAATATCCATAGTTTACAAGGGCCTGTGTGAAGATATGCTTTGTACTTCGGATATAAAAGGAGAAGTGTACGCAGAGCCTTCAATCATCAAGTTATTTTCTAGGGTTTTCTTCTTTGTTCTTCTTTGTTGGTTTTCAGTAGATTGTTAGAGGAATCTTGTTGATGTTGCAGAGATATTGCATCTCTATATACAATTTATATCAGATTTGTCTGATCTGATGTGTTTTTGTTGTTCGTATTTTGTAGATCTCGTAATCACGAGTTCTAGGGTTTTGGTTTGGGATCTTTTGGGTTGGTTAAAGAAATAAAAGCTTTTCTTCGCCGTTTTGTCATTATATCAGGTGTTATCGTTCTTGTTATTCAGTTCATAAAGTTTTACTTTCAACATTTAAAATCATGAATTTGTTTACTTTCTGCAATTGTAATAACGTAACTTTCTGCAAGTCACTATGTAGTTTCATCACGCATGACTAACGTCTAACTACAGTGTTAAGCTTTGGTAGCATCAAGCCTGAGCTTATTGTAAGTCATTTCTGATCATATGATTCTATTCTATTAATGTATATTTTTACGGGTATAAATTCATGGTTTAAATTTCAATATGTGACTGGGACGTGACATAAGAATTTACTGTTACAACTTTCTGAAAATGTTAACAATCTGATCAAGACGATGCTTCTAAAAATGTGAGTGGTTAGGCTGGAGAAAGGACATTCTAAAAATAGTATTTGTATTTGAATGAATGTCTTTGATCATAGAATATACTTATTCACATCATGGCCTCATTTTCTAATTTGTGAGGCAGGGAATTATAACTGTTGTAAATAGCATCTTTCTAGCTTCTATATATTGATTTTTTTGCACACAAATATATGTTGGAATTGAGGATGAACATGTAAAACAGTTTGATTTAGCTGCATCTCACAAAGGCTGCCTTCAATAGTATCACTTGACTATGAAACTTTGCAAAATCTTGATTCCTTTTGAGGTAGAGACCATTTTATTGCCCGATATTCATCATCATACTTTATTGATAGCATTGGTTTGGAGGCAAGGTTTATATAAGATATTAGCGATGATGTTTTGTGAAAGACACTTATATGAGTTGATTCTCAGATCATTAAGGTTTGTTGCAACCAAAATCTGTTCAAGCGTGGTTATTAAAAGGACTGAAAAAACAGACTTTGTAGTTAAGATTGTGCAGGGGCTGCGCGAACGCAAGCCCCCACTGCCACAAATTATGACGTAGGCTCGACCACTTGGGCCGACCTTAGGTGGGCACCCCTCCTATGTGCAATGGAGGTCACCAACCTAGGCCATGGACCTTCTTGATCGCCCATTGACCCCGTCCAGGTAAGTGAGTAATCCGATATCTTCTGTCCCAATTTATATTAGACCCCTGGTCACCTATCTTTCTTCAAGCCGATGTGGGACTCTGGACTAATTAAATTACTTCCATCTTATTTAAATAGAGTTGTTATTAATGTTATTATATTTCATGCTTTCAAGATCATGTGATTTAATTTGCAGTCAAATGTTTTAGCACAGACAGCAAGACACAAAAGCAGCTTTTTTTTCTCATAAGTGAAATATGAATATGAATGACATAATCACAAACCATTAACCTTGGACATTCTAGCGAGCATCGGAGATTCTCATTTCTATGACTTAGTTACACACCAAGTGTTTTTTACTCGATCAGATCACGTATTTCAATGAACGCGTGCGTTGGAACTCTAGAGAGAAACAGTGAGGATTTAAGGTATTGTATTTGTGGATTCATGGCAACTAGGAGACCGTCACTTAATCTGTCACGTTTTGGCTGTAATATCTCTAAATGTTTTAGTTGATTAATCCACGTCAATGACTTGCTATCAGGCTTTTATTAGTTGCAAAATCTTCTGGTCTCCCTTTAAGACCTTTTGTGGAACCTTCTGTCAAAAATCTCAAAAACAGCCATTTTGACCAAAATTAATTTCTTGATTTACTTTCCCGTGTCCGCAGCTTGTGTTACTCATCATTGGAGGTGGATGAAGATGTGCAGCATTTAAGAGCTATGGTAACTTCAATCTTCGATTAAAAAAAAAGTTTTCATTTTGGGACTTCTTTTGTTTTTGTTTAGAAATAGAGTTAGATATGTTGTTTGATGATTGTTGTGGTATGAAAAACGATACAGCTGTAACTTCTGTGTAAAACGAGTTTCAAAAACCCGCATCATTTCCATTAATCAAGTGTATATTTTTATGTCGTTGATTTTAACTTTTTGTTTATTGTTTAATACATTAGAATTTTATATATATAAATAATAATAAGAAATGTTTAAAATAACCTTAATGAAATAATAAAATAACTAATCAATTTAAAATTTAAATATTTATAATTAATAAATGATTAAAAATAGACTTAATAGAAGAATAAAGTAAATACAAAAAAGGGGTAAACCGGGATCGAACCCGGGTCCCCGGGTATCACTCGCACACCAAGCACCACTACGCTACACACACAAGATGTGTTAGCTTTTATGCCGTTTCATATAAATACGCAACCTGGGTGGAAATCCAGCAACCGACATCACCACAGCACCGGAGATCCCGCCAAATCTTCAAACGCGGCTTTCTTGACGACAGCTGTTGCGTGACCTATTCAGAGTAAACCTTAATCAGGTCTCTGTCATTGATCATCCTTTCCAAATTTACCAAATTAAAACCAAAATTTGGGTGACCGAACCACCTATAAATACCCTCGACAACAGTTTCCTTAGCTTCTAATTCAGTTTGTATATTGTTCATATATCATGTTAATCATTTCGGTATAATAATCAAGTTTAATTGCGTTTGAAATTAAGAATGTGTTCTGGGTGAACTTTCAAACGAAGAAGATGAAGTGCAGTGTGTGTATATATATATTATAATTCGGCTTATAATCAGGTTAAGCACCCAGCCCAATTGGTTAGGCCGGGTGCAAACCCACTTCAGGACGCGGGTTCGAGACCCTCCTGGTACGCGGTTTAATTGATTTCTAAAATCTTTTTGAATTACTTAAATCAGAAATTATTTGAACTGTATATAAATTTAATAAAAACCAAGAGTTTAACGGGTAGACACCCAGCCCAGTTGGTTGGGCTGGGTGCAAGTCACACCTAAGGTCTCGGGTTCGAGACCCTTAGTGCACGCCGGTTCGATCCTCTTAAATTTTTTTAATTTAAATAAATTTGTAGAATAGCCTAAAGTATGTATTAATATAATTAAAATCAGGATTCTTTCGGGTTAGACACGTAACTCATTTGGAAGAGCTGCGTGCACGCAACCGGGAGGTCTCGAGTTCGAATCTGGTCACACGCAATCCATTCCCACTAAAGAACCGGTCAGATCTGACTGTCAGGTTTTTTTTATTTTATTTTATTTCATTTTTATTTATTCTCTTTAAATTATTCATTCATTTAAATACTTTTATTAATTTATATACCTTTATACTTTAAAGAGCTTAATATACAAAAATATAACTTCAACCAAAATAACTAATAACCTAATAAAAAGTATTAAGTCCAAATATAAATTTGTTTATAAGGTATCGTATTTATTATTTTAGGTTAGTACTCCTTCATCGGTTAATTCTCAACTCGTGCGCTCTCATTATCAACCAAGATACGCACTCACTGTGAGTGAATCTCTATGAATTCCCCTTTTTAATCATGTTTTGGGGTGTATCATGTGTCGTATATTTTTAATATTTATTTTAAGCACTTGTGCTAATATCATCTCGTGATCAAATGTGTATAGTTTTTGTGTGATTATATGTGGTTACATTTTATCATTTCAATGCAATCATTTCATAGGCCCACCAGTTCCTCGTGAGATACGGGTTGAGCATCAGGTGCCTCATTAGATCGGCTCCGTTTGATTGAGCCTTGATCTCAAGTACATCATTCATCATGTCATATGTTCATTATAATGTGGTTTGTGATTAGTTATTTATATACATATGCTCACATGTGATTCATACACAATTTTTATTTAACAACAATATAATTCAACTATTTAAATGTTTTACCAAGGTTCACTCGCCAACTTTTGTTGACCCAAATTCTTTTGTTTTACGCATGATACAGGTGAACAAGCTGAAGAAAGAAATACATAGGAATGGCCTTAGAAGATTATACAAATTTGTTACGTTTTGAACAATCTTTTGACTATGTTTGTGTTTGTATGAATTTTGTGTTGAATACTTGAAGTTCTAATTTCAATTTAATAAATATGAAACTTATTAGTAAATATCATGAGCTTTGGTGATAACCCAATCATGCTCTGACTTTTATTCCGCTGCGGGTCGGGGTGTGACAGATTGGTATCAGAGCGTGTGACTATAGGGATATAGGATAGGTTATTAGACCCTTAGAGCCTATACTATAATTGATTAGATTTTAATTGTTTATGTGTTACATGCAAAATTCATGATGTTTATATGTTTCATGTTTATTTTCACACACAATCATATGCAAGCACTCTCACAAGTACATGCTAATATATGATGCTCGTTATAATTCATATCTCAATAACATATCATACCTATGTAAGCACACACCTCACGATTTCCCAATTTCCATGGTTTCTTTTCAAAGATTTTTGCAATGTTTTCATATTTTTCAAATCACATCAAAGTGAGTTTTCACGACGGGCATGTAGTAACCGAAAGGGCACGAGTACCGGTAGTCGGAACGTCCTGCCTAGGCTTGACATTCGTATAAATCCAAAATAAAGGACCAAATTGCCTACATGGGGACTAACGGTGAGAGTACGAAGGACCTATTAGGCCAAAACATGCTACACCAAACGTCGTGTGAACTAACCCCACTTTGAGTCGTCATTGTGTCTACACCTAGACACCCTTCGACATTACATCTCGCAATCATGTTTTACGATTTTCATTCGGGTGATGCGAGTGTTATCAGGCGGACACCAATGTGAACCCTTCCAAGCCCAATAGTCATGGGGGCCCACATGACTATACAGACTATGGTATGGGAGACATTTGGAGGCCCAAACATGAGCAAGCCCAAGACATCCTATGGATATAGTTAAGTTATTTTCTTGAGTTGTTCATAAATGTTGTTTTTCATTCTTTTTACGACACATGACACCTAGAAAGCTATCAAACTCACAATCTCCCTACATATATTCCTGTAGATGTCTGCTAGACACTTACGAGGTGGTAGATGGTCAGGAAGGTCGAGCGAATGCATGGCCACTCAAATTGCTCAAAAAATGGTTGCGGTACTTCCTGACATTGCTTTTCAAGTTCAACAAGTTCCTCGCCGCCAATCCCATCAACCCTACAAATCAAGAAGGTCAAAACGTCGCCAACCCTCCACCCAAACCCACTAAATGCACCTACAAGCATTTCAAGTCCTACGATCCCCCAAAATATGAAGGGACTGAAGGTGTCACCTCTCTCCTCCATTGGTTTGAGGAGATGGAAAACACTTTTCTCAATTGCGACTGCCCTGAGGATCGCAAGGTGCGTTACGCTACTGGACGTTTGTTTGGGGTAGCACTTACCTGGTGGAACACGGAAAAGGGTAAGCGAGGTGTTGAAGATGCCATGGCCTTAACATGGGAAGAGTTAAGGGAAATCATGACGAGACGCTTCTGTCCTAGAAGCGATACCAAAAAGCTAGAAGACGAATTTTACTCTTTAAAGCAAAAGGAAGGAGACCACACCTCATACAACAAGAGATTTCTCGAGTTGAACCAGATAGTCCCCAACCTGTTCACTCCGTTATACTGTTTGATCGAGCACTATATTCGAGTTCTCCCCTCGAAAATTCAAGATTCGGTTTTAAGTACTTCTCCCGCAACACTCGAAGCTGCCATGGAACTGGCTACGGAACTCACTGAAAATCGCATTCGAAATGGTGATTTTAAAGATGAGAAGAAGAAAACACTTGTTGAAGCTCCAATCCCAACCTAATCAAGCTCATCCTCAAAGTTCGCTGGTAAGAGAAAGCGAAATGGCAAAAATTTCACCGTCACCCAAACCAACCCTCCCATCACTGCTGCCCCAATCACACAAGTCGCCCCTCCAGCCGCACCATTCAAAAAGCCATACACTGGTCCACACCCAAAATGCAACCGCTGCCAATATCATCATCCCCCTGAGAACCCTTGCCAATATTGCACGAATTGTGGCCATGCAGGTCACACTATCCAAACTTGCCGTACACTCCAAAGATCAAACCACAATCAACCTCAAGCCTAAACCAATAATCAAATGGTGGGCCAAGCCCAACAACCTCTACTTTTACCTGCCCAACCCATGGCTCAACTATACTACCAACCCAACTACCCGATGATGCAACCCATAAGAGCCTGTTTCAACTGTGGTGATCCGAACCATTTCCGAAATACTTGCCCACGCCTGGTGAACATCATTAATGCCCAAGCCCAAGCAAACCCGGTGAACCAAGCTAATCAAGCTAACCCACCTGCTAGAGGAAGGGCTTTCAACATCAACGCCAACCAAGCAAGGGCTGATAACAATGTGGTCAACGGTACGTTTCTCGTAAATGGTATTTAAGCATCCATATTATTCGATACTGGTGCGGATAAGAGTTTTGTGTCTTTAGAATTCGAATCTATTCTTGATCTAACTCGTGTTAGTCTCGCTGAATCGTTCACGGTGGAAGTTGCTGACGGAGAACCCATTACGTTAAATTCGATTATACGTGATTGTACCCTTAATCTAAATGATAACGATTTCTCGATTGATCTTATTCCTATGAAATTGGGAAGTTTCGATGTTATCATCGGTATGGACTGGCTCAGCCAGCATCACGCTAAAGTAGTTTGCCATGAAAAGTTCATTCGTATTCCCCTCGCTCACTGTCAGACATACGTATCTTTGGAGAAACTCATTCGAAAGGGCTCAAATTGATGTCATGCCTTCAAGCTCGAAGATACCTTCGCTAGGATTATGTCGCGTTTCTAGCTCACATCGTCAAGAAGGAAGGCAAGAAAAGGAAGCTCGAAGATATTCCAATCGTTAAAGAATTTCCTCAAGTTTTTCCCGACGATGTTTCAGGACTTCCTCCTGTGCGAGAAGTCGATGTTTTGAATTGATCTTGTACCTGGTGCCACACCAGTTGCAAAATCTCCCTATAGGTTAGCCCCATCTGAGATGCAAGAGTTGGCTAGTCAGCCGCAAGAGCTGACTGACAAAGGATTCATACGTTCTAGCTCGTCGCCTAGGGGTGCACCTGTTCTTTTTGTAAAGAAGAAAGATGGAATGTTTCGCATGTGCATTTATTAAAGAGAACTCAACAAGTTGACTATCAAGAATCGTTATCCATTGCTTCGTATTGATAACCTTCTAGATCAACTTTAAGGTGCCACCTGTTTTTCAAAAATCAACCTTCGTTCTGGGTATCATCAGCTTAGAGTGCGCGAAGAAGATATTGCAAAAACTGCCTTTCGAACTCGTTATGGTCATTATGAGTTCATGGTTATGCCTTTCGGGTTAACCAATTCTCCTGCTGTCTTCATGGATTTAATGAATAGGGTGTGCAAACCCTATCTCGACCGTTTTGTCATAGTTTCATCTATGATATTCTTATCTACTCCAAGACAAGATCCGATCATGAGCGACATCTTCGACTTATTCTTACACTCTTGAGGACTGAAAAACTTTATTCTAAGTTCTCGAAATGTGAGTTCTGGTTAAAAGAGGTACAATTTCTTGGTCATGTCGTTAATAACAAAGGGATTCATGCCGACCCTTCAAAAATCAAGGCAGTACAAGAATGGCAAGCGCCATGTACTCCTACCGAAGTTATAACCGACCTCAAAGACCGTTCATCTTCTATGTTCTCAAATTATAACCGACCTCAAAGATCGAATTCGGGCAGCTCAACATACTTCTGTAACGGAAAATGACGTACGCGATGAGCTGTCTTGTGGAGCTGAACTCAAAATAGAAACCAAATCCGATGGCATTCTTTAATACTTAAACCGTATTTGGATACCCGATTGCGACAACCTTCGTGATTTCCTCATGAAGAGGCACACAAAACACGATACTCCATACATCCAGGAGCCGATAAGATGTATCACGACTTACGGTACACCTACTGGTGGCCTAGCATGAAGAAGGATATCGCTGTTTTTGTTTCCAAGTGTCTTACATGTTCCAAAGTGAAAGCTGAACATTAAATACCATCAGGACTTCTTGTCCAACCTGAGATACCTGTATGGAAGTGGGAAAATATAACCATGGATTTCATTACCGGGTTACCTCGCACCTCCAGTGGGTATGACACCATATGGGTAATCATTGATCGCCTTACAAATTCAGCTCACTTTATTCCAATTCGCGAGGACTTCAAGACGAGAAGTTAGCTCGCATCTATATAAATGAGATCGTAGGACGTCATGATATACTGTTAAGTATCATTTCAGATCGAGACGGTCGCTTCACTTCACGAACATGGGAGCCGTACAATCCGCTTTGGGTACACGTTTAGACCTTAGCACTGCCTTTCACCCTCAAACTGATGGTCAATCTGAGTGCACCATACAGACCCTTGAAGACATGTTGCGATCATGTGTCATAGATGTCAAAGGTAATTGGGACACTCACCTACGTCGTACAACAATAGCTATCATTCAAGCATCGGTATGGCTCCTTTTGAAGCTTTATATGGTCTAAATGCCGATCTCCAGTATGTTGGCACGAAATTGGTGAAGCGCAAATCACCGGACCTGAATTGATTCAAGAGACAACTGACAAAATCCTTCAAATTCGAAATAATATTCTAGCGGCTCAAAGTCGTCAAAAGAGTTACGCTGATAACGACGAAAGCCGTTGGAGTTTTGTGTTGGTGACCAAGTACTTATAAAAGTATCACCGTGGAAGGGAGTGGTTCGTTTTGGTCAGAAGGGTAAGCTAGCACCACGCTATGTGGGACCATTCAAGATACTCGAAAGAGTAGGTCCTGTAGCATACAAGCTTGACCTACCAGAAGAACTCAACAGAATGCATCCCACGTTCCACGTATCAAACTTGAAAAAGTGCCTCGCCGACGAAAATCTCCATATTCCTTTGGAAGACATTCAAGTTGACGAATCAATGCACTTCGTTGAAACACTAGAAGAAATCATGGATTTCGGTGAGAAGCGCTTGAGGCGAAGTCGTATTCCAATCGTCAGGGTACGTTGAGAGTCAAAATGAGGACCTGAGTTTACTTGGGAACGTGAAGACTCAATACGCAAAAAATACCCGCATCTTTTTCCAGTTACAACTACTACTTAAATTTCGGGATGAAATTTCTAAAAGTAGGGAATATGTAATATCTGTGTAAAACGGGTTTCAAAAACCCGCACCATTTTCATTAATCAAGTGTATATTTTTATGTTGTTGGTTTTAACTTTTTGTTTATTGTTTAATACATTAGAATTTTTATATATATAAATAATAATAACAAATGTTTAAAATAACTTAATGAAATAATAAAATAAAGAATCAATTTAAAATTTTAATTTTTATAATTAATAAATGATTACAAATAGACTTAATAGAAGAATAAAGTAAATACAAAAAAGGGGTAAACTGGGATCGAACCTGGGTCCCCTGGGTATCACTCACACACCAAGCACCAGTACGCTACACACACAAGATGTGTTAGCTTTTATGTTGTTTCATATAAATACGCAACCTGGGCAGAAATCCTGCAACCGCCATCACCGCAGCATCGGAGATCCCGCCAAATCTTCAAACGCGGCTTTCTTGACGATAGCTGTTGCATGACCTACTCAGAGTAAACCTCAATCAGGCCTCTGTCATTGATCATCCTTTCCAAATTTACCAAGTTAAAACAAAAATTTGGGTGACTGAACCACCTATAAATACCCTCGATCTATACCTTTAATTCTCGCTCAATTCTTTCTCAAAGAATTACAAGATCACTCTGCTCAAAACCTCCCACTATATTTCACCGGAAAACCGCAGCTATCGTCGGAATTAACTCGCCGGAAACCCACTGCCGATCGGTAACAGTTTCCTTAGCTTCTAATTCAGTTTGTATATTGTTCATATATCATGTTAATCATTTCGGTATAACAATCAAGTTTAATTGCGTTTGAAATTAAGAATGTGTTCTGGGTGAACTTTCAAACGAAGAAGATGAAGCGCAGTGTGTGTATATATTATCATTCGGCTTATAATCAGGTTAAGCACCCAGCCCAATTGGTTGGGCCGGGTGCAAACCCACTTCAGGACGCGGGTTCGAGACCCTCTTGGTACGCGGTTTAATTGATTTCTAAAATCTTTTTAAATTACTTAAATCAGAAATGATTTGAACTGTATATAAATTTAATAAAAAACAAGAGTTTAACGGATTAGACACCCAGCCCAGTTGGTTGGGTTGGGTGCAAGTCACACCTAAGGTCTCGGGTTCGAAACTCTTAGTGCGCACCGGTTCGATCCTGTTAAATCTTTTTAATTTAAATAAATTTCTAGAATAGCCTAAAGTGTGTAATAATATAATTAAAATCAGGATTCTTTTGGGTTAGACACGTAGCTCAGTTGGAAGAGTTGCGTGCACGCAACCGCGAGGTCTCGAGTTCGAATCTGGTCACACGCAATCCATTCCCACTAAGAACCGGTCAGATCCGACTGTCAGGTTTTTGTTTTATATTTTATTTTATTTCATTTTTATTTATTCTCTTTATCTTGTTCATTCATTTAAATCCTTTTATTAATTTATATACCTTTATACATTAAAGAGCTTAATATACAAAAATATAACTTCAACCAAAATAACCTAATAACCTAATATAAAGTATTAAGTCCAAATATAAATTTGTTTATAAGGTATCGTATTTATTATTTTAGGTTAGTACTCCTTCATCGGTTAAATTTTCAACTCGTGCGCTCTCATCATCAACCAAGAATACGCACTCACTGTGAGTGAATCTCTACGAATTCCCCTTTTTAATCATGTTTTGGGGTGTATGTGTCGTATATTTTTATTATTTATTTTAAACACTTGTGCTAATATCATCTCGTGATTAAATGTGTATAGTTGTTGTGTAATTATGTGTGGTTACATTTTATCTTTTCGGTGCAATCATTTCATTAGGTCATCAATTTCTCGTGGGATACGTGTTGAGCATCAGGTGCCTCATTAGATCGGCTCTGTTTGATTGAGCCTTGATCTCAAGTACATCATTCATCATGTCATATGTTCATTATAATGTGGTTTGTGATTAGTTATTTATATACATATGCTCACATGTGATTCATGCACAATTTTATTTAACAACTATATAATTCAACTATTTAAATGTTTTACCAAGGTTCACTCGCCAACTTTTGTTGACCCAAATCTTCTATTTTACGCATGATACAGGTGAAAAAGCTGAAGAAAGAAATACATAGGAATGGCCTTAGAAGATTAAACAAAGTTGTTACCTTTTGAACAACCTTTTGACTATGTTTGTGTTTGTATGAATTTTGTGTTGAATATTTGAAGTTTTAATTTCAATTTAAGAAATATGAAACTTATTAGTAAATATCATGAGCTTTGGTGATAACCCAATCATGCCCCGACTTTTATTCCGCTGCGGGTCGGGGTGTGACAGATTGGTATCAGAGCTTATGACTATAGGGATATAAGATAGGTTATTAGACCCTTAGAGCCTATACTATAGTTGATTAGATTTTAATTGTTTATGTGTTACATGCAAAATTCATGATGTTTATATGTTTCATATTTATTTTCACACACAATCTATGCAAGCACTCTCACAAGTACATGTTAATATGTGATGCTCGTTATAATTCATATCTCAATAACATATCATACCTATGTAAGCACACACCTCACGATTTCCCAATTTTCATGGTTTCTTTTCAAAGATTTTTTGCAATGTTTTCATATTTTTCAAATCACATCAAAGTGAGTTTTCACGAAAGGCATGTAGTAACTGGAAGGGTACGAGTACCAGTAGTCGGAACGTCCTGTCTAAGCTTGACATTTGTATAAATCCAAAATAAAGGACCAGTTTGCCTACCTGGGGACTAACGATAGAGTACGAAGGACCTATTAAGCCAAAGCATGCTACACCAACGTCGTGTGAACTAACCCCACTTTGAGTCGTCATTGTGTCTACACCTAGACACCCTCCGACCTTACATCTCGCAATCATGTTTTACAATTTTCATTCGGGGGATGCGAGTGTTATCAGGCCGACACCAATGTGAACCCTTCCAAGCCCAATAGTCATGGGGGCCCACATGACTATACAGGCTATGGTATGGGAGACATTTGGAGGCCCGAACATGAGCAAGCCCAAGAAATCCTATGGATATAGTTTAGTTATTTTCTTCAGTTGTTCATAAATGTTATTTTTCATTCTTTTTACGACACATGACACCTAGAAAGCTATCAAACTCACAATCTCCCTACATATATTCCTGTAGATGTCTGCTAGACACTTACGAGGTGGCAGAAGGTCAGGAAGGTCGAGCGAACGCATGGGCACTCAAATTGCTCAACAAATGTCTGCGGTACTTCCTGACATTGTTTTGCAAGTTCAACAAGCTCTTGCCGCCAATCCCATCAACCTTACAAATCAAGAAGGTCAAAACGTCGCCAACCCTCCACCCAAACCCACTAAATGCACCTACAAGCATTTCAAGTCCTGGAATTCCCCAAAATATGAAGGGACTGAAGGTGTCACCTCTCTCCTCCATTGGTTTGAGGAGATGGAAAACACTTTTCTCAATTGCGACTGCCCTGAGGATCGCAAGGTGCGTTACGCTACTGGACGTTTGTTTGGGGTAGCACTTACCTGGTGGAACATGGAAAAGGGTAAGCGAGGTGTTGAAGATGCCATGGCCTTAACATGGGAAGAGTTAAGGGAAATCATGACGAGACGCTTCTGTCCTAGAAGCGATATAAAAAGCTAGAAGACGAATTTTACTCTTTAAAGCAAAAGGAAGGAGACCACACCTCATACAACAAGAGATTTCTCAAGTTGAACCAGATGGTCCCCAACCTGTTCACTCTGTTATACCGTTTGATCGAGCACTATATTCAAGGTCTCCCCTCGAAAATTCAAGATTCGATTTTAAGTACTTCTCCCGCAACACTCGAAGCTGCCATGGAACTGGCTAAGGAACTCACTGAAAATCGCATTCGAAATGGCGATTTTAAAGATTAGAAGAAGAAAACACTTATTGAAGCTCCAACCCCAACCCAATCAAGCTCATCCTCAAAGTTCGCTGGTAAGAGAAAGTGAAATGGCAAAAATTTCGCCGTCACCCAAACCAACCCTCCCATCACTGCTGCCCCAATCACACAAGTCGCCCCTCCAGCCGCACCATTCAAAAAGCCATACAATGGTCCACACCCAAAATGCAACCGCTGCCAATGTCATCATCCCCCTGAGAACCCTTGCCAATACTGCACGAGTTGTGGCCGTGCAGGTCACACTATCCAAACTTGCCGTAAACTCCAAAGATCAAACCGCAATCAGCCTCAAGAACAAACCAATAATCAAATGGTGGGCCAAGCCCAACAACCTCTACTTTTACCACCTACCCAACCCATGGCTCAACTATACTACCAACCAACTACCCGATGATGCAACCCATAAGAGCCTGTTTCAACTGTGGTGATCCGAACCATTTCCGAAATACTTGCCCACGCCTGGTGAACATCATTAATGCCCAAGCTCAAGCAAACCTGGTGAACCAAGCTAATCAAGCTAACCCACTTGCTAGAGGAAGGGCTTTCAACATCAACACCAACCAAGCAAGGGCTGATAACAATGTGGTTAACGGTACGTTTCTCGTAAATGGTATTTATACATCCATATTATTCGATACTGGTACGGATAAGAGTTTTGTGTCTTTAGAATTCGAATCTATTCTTGATCTACCTCGTGTTAGTCTCGCTAAATCGTTTACGGTGGAAGTTACTGATGGAGAACCTATTACGTTAAATTCGATTATACGTGATTGTACCCCTACCCTAAATGATCATGATTTCTCGATTGATCTTATTCCTATGAAATTGGGAAGTTTCGATGTTATCATCGGTATGGACTGGCTCAGCCAGCATCACGCCGAAGTAGTTTTCCATGAAAAGTTCATTCATATTCCCCCCGCTGACGGTCAGACACTACGTCTCTTTGGAGAAACTCCTTCAAAAGGGCTCAAATTGATGTCAGGCCTTCAAGATCGAAGATACCTTCACAAGGATTATGTCGCGTTTCTAGCTCACATCGTCAAGAAGGAAGGCAAGGAAAGGAAGCTCGAAGATATTCCAATCGTTAAAGAATTTCCTCAAGTTTTTCCCGACGACGTTTCAGGACTTCCTCTTGTGCGAGAAGTCGAATTTTGAATCGATCGTGTACCTGGTGCCACACCAGTTGCAAAATCTCCCTATAGGTTAGCCTCATCTGAGATGCAAGAGTTGGCTAGTCAGCCGTAAGAGCTGACTGACAAAGGATTCATACGTCCTAGCTCGTCGCCTTGGGGTGAACCTGTTTTTTTGTAAAGAAGAAAGATGGAACGTTTCGCATGTGCATTGATTATAGATTATAGAGAACTCAACAAGTTGACTATCAAGAATCGCTATCCATTGCTTCGTATTGATGACCTTCTAGATCAACTTTAAGGTGCCACCTGTTTTTCAAAAATCAACCTTCGTCATCAGCTTAGAGTGCGCGAAGAAGATATTGCAAAAACTGCCTTTCGAACTCGTTATGGTCATTATGAGTTCATGGTTATGCCTTTCGGGTTAACCAATTCTCCTGCTGTCTTCATGGATTTAATGAATAGGGTGTGCAAACCCTATCTCGACCGTTTTGTCATAGTTTCATCTATGATATTCTTATCTACTCCAAGACAAGATCCGATCATGAGCGACATCTTTGACTTATTCTTACACTCTTGAGGACTGAAAAGCTTTATGCTAAGTTCTCGAAATGTGAGTTCTGGTTAAAAGAGGTACAATTTCTTGGTCATGTCGTTAATAACAAAGGGATTCATGTCGACCCTTCAAAAATCAAGGCAGTACAAGAATGGCAAGCGCCATGTACTCCTACCGAAGTTAGGTCATTTCTTGGCTTGGCTGGTTATTATCGACGCTTCATTGCTATTTTTCTCGTATTTCCGTTCCACTCACAGCCTTAACTCACGAGGGAAAACCCTTTATTTAGGGAACCAAGCAAGAGGAGGCTTTCCAAACTTTGAAGCAAAAGCTTTGTGATGCACCTATGCTTACACTCCCTGAGGGTTGCGAAGATTTTGTGGTTTATTGCGACGCATCAGGGCAAGGGTTAGGTTGTGTTCTGATGCAAAGAGGAAATGTGATAGCCTATGCCTCTAGGCAACTCAAAGTGCATGAGAAGAACTATGCCACTCACGACCTAGAACTTGGAGCAGTCGTGTTCGCTCTAAAGATATGGAGACACTATCTCTATGGCACCAAGTGTGAAATATACACTGACCACAAGAGTCTTCAACATATCTTCAATAAAAAAGAGTTGAACATTAGGCAACGACGATGGGTCGAACTCCTCAATGATTACGACTGTGAGATTCGATATCATCCTGGCAAGGCAAACTTTGTGGCTGATGCACTCAGTCGAAAGGGTTATGCAAATTCCGTTCATCTTCTATGTTCTCAAATTATAACCGACATCAAAGATCGAATTCGGGCAGCTCAACATACTTCTGTAACGGAAAATGACGTACACGATGAGCTGTGTTGTGGAGCTAAACTCAAAATAGAAACCAAATCCGATGGCATTCTTTACTACTTTAACCATATTTGGATACCCGATCGCGACAACATTCGTGATTTCCTCATGAATGAGGCACACAAAACACGATACAGCATACATCCAGGAGCCGATAAGAAGTATCACGACTTACGAAACACCTACTGGTGGCCTGGCAAGAAGAAGGATATCGTTGTTTTTGTTTCCAAGTGCCTTACATGTTCCAAAGTGAAAGGTGAACATCAAAGACCATTAGGACTTCTTGTCCAACCCGAGATACCTGTATGGAAGTGGGAAAATATAACCATGGATTTCATTACCGGGTTACCTCGCACCTCCAGTGGGTATGACACCATATGGGTAATCATTGATCGTCTTACAAAATCAGCTCACTTCATTCCAATTCGCGAGGACTTCAAGAACGAGAAGTTAGCTCGTATCTATATCAATGAGATCGTAAGCCGTCATGGTATACCGTTAAGTATCATTTCAGATCGAGACGGTCGTTTCACTTCACGAACATGGCGAGCCGTACAATCCGCTTTGGGTACACGTTTAGACCTCAGCACTGCCTTTCACCTTCAAACTGATGGTCAACCTAAGCGCACCATACAAACCCTTGAAGACATGTTGCGAGCATGTGTCATAGACTTCAAAGGTAATTGGAACACTTACCTACCGTTAATTGAATTTCCGTACAACAATAGCTATCATTCAAGTATCGGTATGGCTCCTTTTGAAGCTTTATATGGTCGTAAATGCCGATCTCCAGTATGTTGGCACGAAATTGGTGAAGCGCAAATCACCAGACCTGAATTGATTCAAGAGACCACTGACAAAATCCTTCAAATTCGAAATAATATTCTAGTGGCTCAAAGTCGTCAAAAGAGTTACGCTGATAAACGACGAAAGCCTTTGGAGTTTTTTTTTGGTGACCAAGTACTTTTAAAAGTATCACCGTGGAAGGGAGTGGTTCGTTTTGGTCAGAAGGGCAAGCTAGTACCACGCTATGTGTAACATCCGTCAAAAACGGATTTACCAAACCCGCTCCGTTTAGCAACCGAACAGTCAGTCAAAATTTTCGTTTCGAATTAAATGTCCAAAACATTTTTAAACGATCCGTAATCAATTTTTATACGCGAATATATATTTAGTTTTTGAAAAACTGTCAAAAATCGCAAAATAAAAATGAAATACATCTGCCGGGTTTCGAACCCGGGTCTGTACCGAGTCAGGCAACGATTTAACAACTCACACACAAACCACTGCGCTGCTTGTTCTGTTTGTTATATATTTCAATCATTTAATTGATATAATAACGTTACAAATTCAAAACCGGCGCCAAACGATTCAGTCGTCGGAATCCCGGTAAATTAGCGAGTCTTAACTACGATTTACGTTATAACGTAAACCATTAACCACATATCGGTTATAACCGATGTTTGAAGTCCGCGACATTTTTCAAAACCGCCGGAAAAATTTAAATAACGAACACAGTCCAAAATCAGACCAAATGCATTTCGATTATTCCCTATAAATTCAACCACAATCGTCTGCAAACCTTTTCGCTAAAAATCACATCTTTCCACGGCGTAATTTCACTCGCCGGAACTGTCCTATTTTTCGCCGGAAAACCGAGTTTTAATTTTCTGAACCTCACTAATCCCCTAAACCTTTACTGAAGTTACCCATACTCTCTCCAAGATTTCCGGAGACTTGCTGCTGCAAGGAACCTATCGCCGGAGGTGAATTCTGTCGCCGGAGTTCTGCCGGAAAACAGAGAGTCTTGTCGGTATATTTCTCCACCCAGTTTCTTTTCCTTTTCACTTTTATCTTACCGAAATAAACTGTAAAACACTAACAAACTGATAAAAAACTTGAACTAGTCGAATTCCGATTTCTGGTTCAAGCATTGACGAAGAAGACGATGTTTTTCTATATCATATAAGTATATTATAAATCAGGATTTTACTCGGGTTAGACACACAGTCCGGCGGTGGACTGTGTGTTTGTTTATATCACAGGTCACGAGTTCGAGTCCGGTCCTCAGCACCGACTCGGACAATTATCTTTTCTTTTAAATAAGGCAGAAAAGGAAATATCTATTTTGTATTTAAGTATAATAAAAACCGAATATTATAACATGTTGAACACACAGTCCAGCGGTGGACTGTGTGTTAGATTAACCCACAGGTCCCGGGTTCGAGACCTGTGGTGTGCATGACCGTTTCGCCTTAAACTGTTTTTAAAATAAAAATGATTTTCTGTTTAAATTCTAATTAATGTATATATATAATTAAAATCGGATATATAACGGGTTAGACACGTAGCTCAGTTGGTAGAGCTGCGTGCACGCGTACGGGAGGTCTCGGGTTCGAGCCTCACCGAGCGCACAACAATATTCCGCAAACCGGTCAACGACCAGTCAAAGTCAACAAGTCAAGGTCAACTGTAGCAGAAAAAAATAAATATTTTTATTATTTTTATTTAATTATTTTAATTAAAAATCAATTATAAATACTTAAAAATAACATTTTTAAGATTAGAAAATAGCTTCAAACTCACAAAAATACACCCAACAATCCTACTAAAATAGTTTAATAAAATCCGTTTACTCACCAAACCATAATGCGATTTATCTAGGTTAAATCTCACTCGTGGTTAAAACCACTTCGCGTGCATTCATCATCATCAACCGAACGCACCCACTGTGAGTGAATCTTACAATTCCCCCTTTTAAATTACACGTTTTGGGGTGTGTCATGTGTTTTGAATTAATTAATTTATTTATTTAAACTTGTGCCATACCACATCATGACTTAAACTTAGATTGATTTATTGTTGTGACTTATTTATATTCCGTTTGTCAAATTACATGAAACTCATACATTAAGCCCATCAGTTCCTCGTGGGAAACGAGTAGAACATCGCGTGCTTCAATTCAAATTCATTATTGTTCATGTGTGTTTTCATTGAGTTTATATTGTTTGTAGTTGTGTTATTCATATTATCATGTTTATGCAATTCATTCATCAGGCCCCTCAGTTCCTCGTGAGAGACGAGTTGAGCATCGCGTGCCTTTAATTGCTTCATTATTATTCATGAGTGTTTCATTTAACATATTATGATTGTTGATCAAGTTACATCTAATTTTATTCATGTTTGGTTGTGCACATATTTCATAATCAATTTAAATAAATTGTTCAAATGTTTTCCATAGGATTCACTCGCCAACATTATGTTGATCCAAAAACCTTTTTACACATGATACAGGTGAACAGGTTGAAGCAAGGAAAACATAGGATATGCCTTAGAAGAGAACAAAGAAGTTAGATTGTTAGTTAGATCATGTGGTAGCAATCATTGTAAACTTTCATTTAATTTGTATTAATGAATATGAAACATTTAATAAATGTCATGAGCTTTGATGATAACCCAATCATGCCCCGATCACCTTATCCGCTGCGGGTCGGGGTGTGACAGATTGGTATCAGAGCCATGATTATAGGGATATAGGATAGGTTATTAGACCCTTAGAGCCTATACTATAGTCTGCCTAAATTTTAAATTGATTAGGTGGTTACATACAAACTTGTGATATTTATTTGTTTCATATTTGTTTACATTTCAGTCAAACATACATGCTCATATACATATTCATTATACATATATACATATTCATTATACATATATCGATGTTCATGTGTTCAATTTATTTTCATACTCTCGTTATCCAAAGATTTTATGCAATTTTCAATTCTCATCAAAGTAAGTTCTGCGACGGGCATGTAGTAACTGGAAGGGTACAAGTACCGGTAGTCGGAACGTCCTGTCTAGGCTGGCATTCGTATAAATCCAATATAACGGACCAGTTTGCCTACCTGGGGACCAACGATGAGAGTACGAAGGACCTATTAGGCCAAAGCATGCCACACCAAACGTCGTTCGAACTAACCCTACTTTGAGGTGTCACCGTGTCTACACCTGGACACATTCCGAACATCACACGTTGTATACATATTTCTCGATTTTCACCGGGTTTTGTGTACGCAACCAGGCAGAAACCGTGCGAACCATATGAAAAACCGGTAATTCATGGGGGCCCACATGATTACATAAGGTAAAGTATGGCGGCATGACGGGCCTAACAGCGAGCAAAGCCAAAGACATCCTATGGATGTAGTATTTTTGTATAATTATTTTATGAATGTTCATCCCTAATGCGACCCATGATCTCAAAAGCATCCAACTCATACCCTTGTCATGTATTCATTGTAGATGTCTTCTAACCTCGCCCGTAGGAAGACGAGAGCAAGAAAAGCCCGCGAACGCATGGCTACCTTAATCGCTCAACAAATGGCTGCCGTAATACCCAACATTGTAATCCAAGTTCAACAAGCACTTACCAATAATCCTGTCAACCAAGCAAACCAAAACATTTTCAACTCTTCCCCAAACACCACTAAATGCACCTACAAGCATTTCAAATCATGCGACCCTCCGAAATATAAAGGGACTGAAGGTGTCACCGCACTCCTCCATTGGTTTGAAGAAATGGAGAATACTTTTCTAAATTGCGATTGCCCTGATGATCGCAAAGTGCGTTATGCTACCGGTCGACTATATGGGATAGCACTTACTTGGTGGAATTCAGAGAAGGCAAAACGAGGTGTTGAAGATGCTATGACTCTAACTTGGAATGAATTGAAGGAAATCATGACCAGACGATTTTGCCCAAGGAGCGAAATCAAGAAGCTAGAAGATGAATTTTATTCATTGAAGCAAATGGAAGGAGACCACACCACCTACAACAAAAGGTTCCTCGAATTACATCAAATGGTTCCCAACATGTTTACTCCCCTCTACCGTTTGATCGAGCACTACATTCGTGGACTTCCGTCAAAGATTCAAGACCCCGTGATAAGTACCAAGCCTGCAACTTTGGAAGCAGCAATGGAGCTAGCAATAGAGCTCACCGAGAACCGAATCCGAAACAAAGAATTCGAGGAAGAGAAGAAGAAGGATAAAGAATCAACTGAAACCTCCGAATCCCCTTCTCAACCCGAATCCCCTTCTCAACCCGAATCCCCTCCTCAACCCAAACCTAAGAGAAGAAGAGTCGGGCGACTTTTCGCTGCCACCCAACGAAATCAACCAGTTTTTCACGCTATACCCATCCGAGCTGTCCCAATCACCCAAGTGGCACCCAACTCAGCTTACCCAAATAAGAAACCATATCTTGGACCTCACCCTCGATGCAACAACTGTTTTTATCACCATCCCTTTACTTTACCTTGCTGGCTATGTACAACTTGTGGACGTTATGGTCATTTGAGCAATGTTTGTCGCACCTTTCAAGACCAAACCTTTTCCCCTACTCAAAACATGGCCCAAACTTATCACCAACCCCAACACCCCATGTTCCCATATGCTCGAGTTTGCTTCAATTGTGGCGACCCTACCCACTTTAGAAACACATGCCCTCAATTGGTAAACGTTATCAACACTCAAGCCCAATCAAACCCAGTTAACCAAGTAAACCAAGAAAACCCAACCACTATGCCACCAGCAAGAGGAAGAGTCTTCAATATCAACGCCAACCCTGTCGAAGATAATGACGGCCCAAACGAAGATACTCAGCTAGTCCTTTTCGCCGTAGATCCAGATTCAACTCCTGTTGTTTAGTCTTATGTTTTCTTTATCACATGTGTAGACTGTTAGAGTAATTATGGTATATTATATATTATATATTGTTTTCAGTATACGATTTTGCCGAGGCCGTGGCTCCCCATCCATCGAGGTTGAGTTGGATCCCCATTTTATTATGTGGTTGATCTTGGCGTGCCCGCACGATCGGCTCCGTTTGTTGAGCCTTGATCGGTTACGTAATATTACATTTCAATACATGCAATATGCTCGGCTCCGTTTGATTGAGCCTTGAGTACACAGCTTTATTTACATTTCCGGTTCATGCAATATGCTCGGCTCCGTTTGATTGAGCCTTGAGTACACAGATTTATTTACATTTCCAGTTCATGCAATACGCTCGGCTCCGTTTGATTGAGCCTTGAGCGCACATACAATTTCATTATCAGTATCTTGTGGTTGTGGTATTGTAGTAGAGTCGCATCGAACTAACCATAACTTTCGGATAAAGTCAACGAAAATTTGACAAGGATATGGTGGATACGCCGATGGTACTTCCTATATATAAGTATTCTTGTCAAATAATCGGGGCATTATCAGGTGGTTATGAGAGGTTCTATGCATAGGCTGTTTGTGTGGTTAAGTTATTCATATTCAGTACATGCAATATGTTCGGCTCCGTTTGATTGAGCCTTGAGCACACAATTTCAATTTCAGTACATTCAATATGTTCGGCTCCGTTTGATTGAGCCTTGAGCACACAATTTCAATTTCAGTACATTCAATACGTTCGGCTCCGTTTGATTGAGCCTTGAGCGCACATCCATTTTATTTTCAGTACATGCAATACGATCGGCTCCGTTCGATTGAGCCTTGATCGCACAGATATGTTTCATTTCAGTAATTTATGTTTGTTGTATTGATTATAGAGTTATAGGACTAATCATAATTCACTGTTAAAACCAATGAAAATTTGACAAGAATATGGTGGATACGCCGCTGGTACTTCCTATATATAAGTATTCTTGCCAAAGGATCAGAGGCATTATCAGGCGGTTATGAGAAGTTCCATGTAGGAATTATTATTGCCTTGGTTGGAATTTGTGATACATTTATATCATCATGTTATTTAAAGAGATTGGATTGTGTTCCATTTCTACATAAATTAACCTCTCCATCATAACAAACGAGAGAGGAACTTCCATCATTAAAACATATATGTTATCAGAATGTGGATTCAAATATTTGCTGTTGTGTTTATTCATGTTCAAATATTTGCTGATGTGTTCATTTATGTTCGAATATTTGCTGTTGTGTTTATTCATGTTCAAATATTCGCTGATGTGTCTATTCATGTTCGAATCTTTGCTGTTGTGTTTATTCATGTTCAAATATTTGCTGATGTGTTCATTTATGTTCGAATATTTGCTGTTATGTTCATTCATGTTCAAATATTTGCTGATGTGTTCATTCATGTTTGGATATCAGCTGTTGTGTTTTTATTTATGTTCCATGTAGATTGTAGTGTTAGAAGTTTTGCCTTAGGATATAACCATATTTTTCCCAAACGTATCTTAACACATATGCATGATATCATTTTAGCAAATCATTTCTGCTTATCAATATTCATACAGTAGGCAACAGAAAGCGATTCCTGAATAGGGTACATAACCCTTACAAGGAACGTTACCGCCTCGAACAAAAAAAAAAACTTAAACCTTTATTTTTCTAAGCATACAACTGTCAAACAAAACGTCATCATCCTTTTTAGTCAAATATATCACAATTTAAATTTCGGGACGAAATTTCTAAAAAGCAGGGGATACTGTAACATCCGTCAAAAACGGATTTACCAAACCCGCTCCGTTTAGCAACCGAACAGTCAGTCAAAATTTTCGTTTCGAATTAAATGTCCAAAACATTTTTAAAACGATCCGTAATCAATTTTTATACGCGAATATATATTTAGTTTTTGAAAAACTGTCAAAAATCGCAAAATAAAAATGAAATACATCTGCCGGGTTTCGAACCCGGGTCTGTACCGAGTCAGGCAACGATTTAACAACTCACACACAAACCACTGCGCTGCTTGTTCTGTTTGTTATATATTTCAATCATTTAATTGATATAATAACGTTACAAATTCAAAACCGGCGCCCAAACGATTCAGTCGTCGGAATCCCGGTAAATTAGCGAGTCTTAACTACGATTTACGTTATAACGTAAACCATTAACCACATATCGGTTATAACCGATGTTTGAAGTCCGCGACATTTTTCAAAACCGCCGGAAAAATTTAAATAACGAACACAGTCCAAAATCAGACCAAATGCATTTCGATTATTCCCTATAAATTCAACCACAATCGTCTGCAAACCTTTTCGCTAAAAATCACATCTTTCCACGGCGTAATTTCACTCGCCGGAACTGTCCTATTTTTCGCCGAAAACCGAGTTTTAATTTTCTGAACCTCACTAATCCCCTAAACCTTTACTGAAGTTACCCATACTCTCTCCAAGATTTCCGGAGACTTGCTGCTGCAAGGAACCTATCGCCGGAGGTGAATTCTGTCGCCGGAGTTCTGCCGGAAAACAGAGAGTCTTGTCGGTATATTTCTCCACCCAGTTTCTTTTCCTTTTCACTTTTATCTTACCGAAATAAACTGTAAAACACTAACAAACTGATAAAAAACTTGAACTAGTCGAATTCCGATTTCTGGTTCAAGCATTGACGAAGAAGACGATGTTTTTCTATATCATATAAGTATATTATAAATCAGGATTTTACTCGGGTTAGACACACAGTCCGGCGGTGGACTGTGTGTTTGTTTATATCACAGGTCACGAGTTCGAGTCCGGTCCTCAGCACCGACTCGGACAATTATCTTTTCTTTTAAATAAGGCAGAAAAGGAAATATCTATTTTGTATTTAAGTATAATAAAAACCGAATATTATAACATGTTGAACACACAGTCCAGCGGTGGACTGTGTGTTAGATTAACCCACAGGTCCCGGGTTCGAGACCTGTGGTGTGCATGACCGTTTCGCCTTAAACTGTTTTTAAAATAAAAATGATTTTCTGTTTAAATTCTAATTAATGTATATATATAATTAAAATCGGATATATAACGGGTTAGACACGTAGCTCAGTTGGTAGAGCTGCGTGCACGCGTACGGGAGGTCTCGGGTTCGAGCCTCACCGAGCGCACAACAATATTCCGCAAACCGGTCAACGACCAGTCAAAGTCAACAAGTCAAGGTCAACTGTAGCAGAAAAAAATAAATATTTTTATTATTTTTATTTAATTATTTTAATTAAAAATCAATTATAAATACTTAAAAATAACATTTTTAAGATTAGAAAATAGCTTCAAACTCACAAAAATACACCCAACAATCCTACTAAAATAGTTTAATAAAATCCGTTTACTCACCAAACCATAATGCGATTTATCTAGGTTAAATCTCACTCGTGGTTAAAACCACTTCGCGTGCATTCATCATCATCAACCGAACGCACCCACTGTGAGTGAATCTTACAATTCCCCCTTTTAAATTACACGTTTTGGGGTGTGTCATGTGTTTTGAATTAATTAATTTATTTATTTAAACTTGTGCCATACCACATCATGACTTAAACTTAGATTGATTTATTGTTGTGACTTATTTATATTCCGTTTGTCAAATTACATGAAACTCATACATTAAGCCCATCAGTTCCTCGTGGGAAACGAGTAGAACATCGCGTGCTTCAATTCAAATTCATTATTGTTCATGTGTGTTTTCATTGAGTTTATATTGTTTGTAGTTGTGTTATTCATATTATCATGTTTATGCAATTCATTCATCAGGCCCCTCAGTTCCTCGTGAGAGACGAGTTGAGCATCGCGTGCCTTTAATTGCTTCATTATTATTCATGAGTGTTTCATTTAACATATTATGATTGTTGATCAAGTTACATCTAATTTTATTCATGTTTGGTTGTGCACATATTTCATAATCAATTTAAATAAATTGTTCAAATGTTTTCCATAGGATTCACTCGCCAACATTATGTTGATCCAAAAACCTTTTTACACATGATACAGGTGAACAGGTTGAAGCAAGGAAAACATAGGATATGCCTTAGAAGAGAACAAAGAAGTTAGATTGTTAGTTAGATCATGTGGTAGCAATCATTGTAAACTTTCATTTAATTTGTATTAATGAATATGAAACATTTAATAAATGTCATGAGCTTTGATGATAACCCAATCATGCCCCGATCACCTTATCCGCTGCGGGTCGGGGTGTGACACTATGTGGGACCATTCAAGATACTCGAAAGAGTAGGTCCTGTAGCATACAAGCTTGACCTACCAGAAGAACTCAACAGAATTCATCCCACGTTCCACGTATCAAACTTGAAAAAGTGCCTCGCCGACGAAAATCTCCATATTCCTTTAGAAGACATTCAAGTTCACGAATCAATGCACTTTGTTGAGACGAGTAGAAATCATGGATTTCGGTGAGAAGCGCTTGAGGCGAAGTCGTATTCCAATCGCCAGGGTACGTTGAGAGTCAAAACGAGGACCCGAATTTACTTGGGAACATGAAGACTCAATAGGCAAAAAATACCCGCATCTTTTTCCAGTTACAACTACTACTTAAATTTCGGGATGAAATTTCTAAAAGTATGGGATACTGTAACATCTGTGTAAAACGGGTTTCAAAAACCCGCACCATTTCCATTAATCAAGTGTATAATTTTATGTCGTTGGTTTTAACTTTTTGTTTATTGTTTAATACATTAGAATTTTATATATATAAATAATAATAACAAATGTTTAAAATAACCTTAATGAAATAATAAAATAAATAATCAATTTAAAATTTAAATATTTATAATAATAAATGATTAGAAATAGACTTAACAGAACAATAAAGTAAATACAAAAAAGGGGTAAACTGGGATCGAACCTGGGTCCCCCGGGTATCACTCACACACTAAGTACCACTATGCTACACACACAAGATGTGTTAGCTTTTATTCCATTTCATATAAATACGCAACCTGGGCGGAAATCCTGCAACCGCCATCACCGCAGCACCGGAGATCCCGCCAAATCTTCAAACGCGGCTTTCTTGACGACAGCTGTTGCGTGACCTATTCAGAGTAAACCTCAATCAGGCCTTTGTCATTGATCATCCTTTCCAAATTACCAAATTAAAACAAAAATTTGGGTGACCGAACCACCTATAAATACCCTCGATCTATACCTTTAATTCTCGCTCAATTCTTTCTCAACGAATTACAAGATCACTCTGCTCAAAACCTCCCACTCTGTTTCACCGGAAAACCACAGCTATCGTCGGAATTAACTCGCCGGAAACCCACTGCCGATCGGTAGTTTCCTTAGCTTCTAATTCAGTTTGTATATTGTTCATATATCATGTTAATCATTTCGATATAATAATCAAGTTTAATTACGTTTGAAATTAAGAATGTGTTCTGGGTGAACTTTCAAACGAAGAAGATGAAGCGCAGTGTGTGTATATATATTATCATTCGGCTTATAATCAGGTTAAGCACCCAGCCCAATTGGTTAGGCCGGGTGCAAACCCACTTCAGGACGCGGGTTCGAGACCCACTTGGTACGCGGTTTAATTCATTTCTAAAATCTTTTTAAATTACTTAAATCAGAAATGATTTGAACTGTATATAAATTTAATAAAAACCAAGAGTTTAACGGATTAGACACCTAGCCCAGTTGGTTGGGCTGGGTGCAAGTCACACCTAAGGTCTCGGGTTCGAGACCCTTAGTGCGCGCCAGTTCGATCCTGTTAAACCTTTTTAATTTAAGTAAATTTCTAGAATAGCCTAAAGTGTGTATCAATATAATTAAAATCAGGATTCTTTCGGGTTAGACACGTAGCTCAGTTGGAAGAGCTGCATGCACGCAACCGCGAGGTCTCGAGTTCGAATCTGGTCACACCCAATCCATTCCCACTAAAGAACCGGTCAGATCCGACTGTCAGGTTTTTGTTATATTTTATTTTATTACATTTTTATTTATTCTCTTTATCTTATTCATTCATTTAAATACTTTTATTAATTTATATCCCTTTATACTTTAAAGAGCTTAATATACAAAAATATAACTTCAACCAAAATAACCTAATAACCTAATAAAAAGTATTAAGTCCAAATATAAATTTGTTTATAAGGTATCATATTTATTATTTTAGGTTAGTACTCCTTCATCGGTTAAATTTTCAACTCGTGCGCTCTCATCATCAACCAAGAATACGCACCCGCTGTGAGTGAATCTCTACGAATTTCCCTTTTTAATCATGTTTTGGGGTGTATCATGTGTCGTATATTTTTATTATTTATTTTAAACACTTGTGCTAATATCATCTCGTGATCAAATGTGTATAGTTGTGTGATTATGTGTTGTTACATTTTATCATTTCAGTGCAATCATTTCATTAGGCCCATTGTTCCTCGTGGGATACGGGTTGAGCATCAGGTGCCTCATTAGATCGGCTCCGTTTGATTGAGCCTTGATCTCAAGTACATCATTCATCATGTCTGTCATATGTTCATTATAATGTGGTTTGTGATTAGTTATTTATATACATATGCTCACATATGATTAATGCACAATTTTTATTTTACAACAATATAATTCAACTATTTAAATGTTTTACCAAGGTTCACTCGCCAACTTTTGTTGACCCAAATCTTCTGTTTTACGCATGATACAGGTGAACAAGCTGAAGAAAGAAATACATAGGAATGGCCTTAGAAGATTAAACAAAGTTGTTACGTTTTGAACAATCTTTTGACTATGTTTGTGTTTGTATGAATTTTGTGTTGAATATTTGAAGTTTTAATTTCAATTTAATAAATATCATGAGCTTTGGTGATAACCCAATCATGCCCCGACTTTTATTCCGCTGCTGGTCGGGATGTGACTATAATCATAGTTGTATGGAATACGATATGAATTTTATACTCATAGTTATTGCCGATTTGCAGTTAATAAAATAATACAAAAATAGATGAGTTATTTATGAAATATTCTTCGTGATTGTAACATAGTTTCACCTAACACGGTCGCTGGCTTTTGTAGCCGTTGTTGTGGAATCAAAATGGGGAAATCAGCTAAGATGAGGGGCTAGGATCTAGTGAGTTTCTTTGTAATTGTTTTTGTAATTTTGGATGTTTAGTGTAAATTTTCGTATGGCTGGTATCGGACAGTCATCCTTTTGATGGTCCACTGACCCCATCCAGGTAAGTGACTAATCCGTTATCTTCTGTCCCAATTTATATTAGACCCCTGGTCACATTATCTTTCTTCAAGCCGATGTGGGGGACAACGGACTAATATAACAGAACATTATTGTTTCCATCCTTTTTAAATAAACTTATTAAGGCGTAGCAGATTCATGGAAATGGGAGCATCTAATCTTTCTCTCACATTTTGGAAATGGAAATGAGAGAAACAGTGAGGAATTAAGGTATAGGCTTAGTTGATTTATGGCACTGCAGATTTGTCCTGTTTCAGCTGTTCTATCATCAAATGTTTTAGTTGATGAATCCACTGTCAAATGACTTGCTAGATTTTGGTGATCACAAGGGTTTCGCATGTCACGTTGAAACAGTTATAATGAGAGATCACCTCGATACACATACTAAAGTACTAAACAAATCAATGTGATTATTAGAAAGATCCGGAAGCGAATCGTACTTAATGAAAAACATTCGACTCCTCAGAACTTTATGTGATTGTTAGAAAGATCCGGAAGCGAAACGTTTCCACATACTACAACGACCTTTTGTTCTTTTTGTTATTTGTGCAGTTGCGCACTTGTTATTTGTGCAGTTGTGCCTTGTTGTTTGGAAATAAAAAAAGCTAAACGCCGTTGCGCACTTATTATTTGTGCAGTTGTGCACTTGTTTGGAAATAAAAAAAGCTAAACGCCGTTGCGCACTTATTATTTGTGCAGTTGTGCACTTGTTTGGAAATAAAAAAAGCTAAACGACGTTGCCGGGGATAGAACCCCGGTCACCCGCGTGACAGGCGGGAATACTTACAACTATACTACAACGACTTGATGCTTTGTTTTGTTAACATATTTCTGTAAACTATTAGTACAATCTATTAAAGACCATATCCTAGATCCTTAATGAATCCACTATGTAACATATGTTGAGTAGCAAGATCAATAGAACTTTAAAGATAATATTCATCTCCTTACTTACTACTAATCGAAGAAGAAAACGATTCGTCTTCTCATTGTTTTCTCGACGAAAATTCAACAATTGTTCATGCTTTGAATTTTACTAGCATTTTAAGCATCCAAGATGTCAAAGATTTGGTAGAAGTTAAAATCCTGAACTTGGGTTGATTCTTGAACTTGATGATTCTTGAAAGAATGTGAAGTTGCCATTGATGAATTATAAGCACCATTATCAATATCACACCATTTTTTGTTGCAAGCTGTCTTTGACAAACATGAGCCAGAGATCCGTTAGATGGAATAAATTATACATGGCCAAAAACTGGTTCGAGTGTTTGGTCGATGAAGCAAAACGTACGGCTTCGTCATAAGCTCGAGCGCAGCCTCCTCGGCGGTATCAAATGTGCCCAACCATACTGTTATATGTTGTATGGTGTCTTTAAAACAAACATCAATCCCACTCATAGTGAAACCTACTGGTATGGTCTGAGGAGGGTAGGACGAGGCAAAGATTTCCTCTATCCCAGAGGATAGAGAAGCTTCTCCTATGAAACCATCTTTGAAATTAACTAATAAAATAATAAAATCTAATACTTAACGCTTTTTTGTATTTTTTAATCCAAGTACCCATTGCTCAAACTGTAAGTACAAGCTCCAATTAAGTGTTGAATAATACTTGCATTGTTCACATACATTAAGCATAGACAACCAGACATAGGTTGAACTCGCGAAATCATGTCAATGTCACATATGAACACAACATTTATATTCGTGAGTCGATACAAACACGATACGTGTATACGCAGGTCAACACAAACACAGCCACTAAATCCCAAAAAGACTTAATTTCTTTTCTTTTAAATAGATGAGCCACCAACAACTGAAAACAGTTAATGACAAAACTGTTTCCAACTAAACAAACACAAAAGAAACAATATGATTAACTTGTAGCCAGGTTAAAAAGCAAACCAAGTTTGACATTACAACAACGAAAACAGATTTTCATGCCTTAGTCGCAAACAATAACACTTTCACAGGCCTCCACTGCCACAAATTATGACGTAGGCTCAACCACTTGGGACGACCTTAAGCGGGCACCCCTCCTGGGTGCAATGTGGGTCACCAACCTAGCCCATGGACCTTCTTGATCGCCCATTGACCCCGTCCAGGTAAGTGAGTATTCCATTGCCTTCTCTCCGTATTTATACTACACCCTTCCTCACCTTATTTTCTCCCAGCCGATGTGGGACTCTGGAGTCTGAACTAATTAAATTACTTCTTCCATCTTATTTAATTACACACCAACTATTCATTACTCGATCAGATCACGTATTTCAATCAACCCGTGCATTGGAAATCTAGAGAGAAACAGTGAGGATTTAAGGTAAATTAGTTGGAAATAGAGTTAGATATGTTGTTTCATGATTGCTGTGATATGAAAATGATATAAAAATACACTCATAGTTGTATGAAAAGTGATATGAAATTATACTCATAGTTATTGCAGATTTGGAGTTAATAAAATTGCGATTTTCATCGTGATTGTAACCTATTTTCACCTGAATCGGTCTCTGGCTTTTGTGGTCGTTGTTTTCATAGCAAAATGGGGGATTGCGGCTTTGATGAGGAGCTCGGATCTAGAGAAGGGGATGAGATCAGTTTCTTTGTTCTTGTTTGTTTATTTTGGATGTTTTGTAGGCATTTCGGTATGGGTGGTATTGGATGGTCTTCGTGCGTTCAGTGATTTGGGTTATGTATTGTTTGTTATGATGCTTGGTTGTGGCTGGAGGATGTCGTATTTGCAATATTTGATATTCCAATACACCAGTGCTTTAGAGACCTTGAGAGAAACAGTGAGGATTTTAAGGTATAATATTAGTTGATCAATGGCAATCATGGTACTGTTGACCTGTCTTGTTTCAGCTTCTATCACCAAATGTTTTAGTTGATGAATCCATTGACAAGTTTTTTTAAACGATCCGCATCTATATATAAATATAGAAACCGGCCCAGCAAGTAGCTAAGACCCAAAGTACACAAACCGATCACATATTATAGATAACACTACTACTCTATTACATCCCTTACACTAAGTTGACCAAGGTCTTTATGATTACATACGGTTCAACATTGAACATGTAACAATCCCTAACTGAAACTCGATCATGTTTATAACGGCAATGATTGAATCGAATTTGTTTGTTATTATTTTCATACTGTTAACCTAATCACAGGATACGTTTGATTTCGTTTGTTATCTTCACATCTAGTTTAAGCTTTTCAGTATATTTATATGTGGCTTGTGAGGGTGGGTGTTGTGTAGAGGTGGCAAAGTGGATGGGTTGGATTGGATTGGTTGTTGAGTCAAGATGAGTTTGAATTAGGATGAATCGGGTCCGGATGGGTTGAGAATAAATCAATAATAATAAAAAATGAAAAAAATAAAAAATAAATAAATAAAACGAAAAAAATAAAAAAATAAAATTAAAAACTTAAATTTTTAAAAAATTTATATATAAATTAAAAAAATACAAAATTTAAAAATAAAAAAATGTTTATAAGTGTTTATGTTTTTTGAGTTAGTAAAAATTATGTTTTTTGGGTTGGTAAAAATTATGTTTGGTTTAAAGTTGTAAAGAAACACATTTTCTAACAATAACTTCTATAGAACTGAATTCTTGAATTGAATTTAATAGTAATTCAGACTTTTTTGTTGTAAAATGATGAGATTTTGAGGAGTATCTAGTTATTTATGTGCTAACATCACTATTCTTATAATGATTGATGAATATAAAAATTATTTTGTTTGGGCCTTCATATCATAAACTATGGCTGAAAATAGCTTTGTTGTCAAAGATGGATACGGAGACACCATGATACCATATGATGATGCTGATAGTTGATACTAATGCAAATCACCTGTTGCAATGGTATGCCAGATCATGCAACAAATTAAAAGATGATGACAAACCACAGTCACAGTTACATCACTATCAAATGTACAAACGTTTGACGCCTACAGAACCACAACAATAATTGTGAATATTACTTAAACTTGGCTACTTTCATACGTTGGATACAATACTACAATATCTTCTGCAAGTCCATCCTCCATATCATTCTCGTCTTCCTCCTCTGGATATGTAAAAAAGTAAAAGATGAATTATGATCCTATATAAAGTTAAGTCACAAAGAGAAGAATTTGATACCTTCAAAATCGAACAACCAATCACGAGCACATAACAAAGCCTCAACACTTGATGAAAGTAGTGAAGTTCTGTGTTTACTTAGAACCCGTCCCCCAATACTAAAAGATGATTCTGAAGCAACAGTAGTGATTGTGATACTCAATATATCACGAGCCGTAAGAGACAATTGAGGATATCTACCTTGATTATCCTTCCAATAGTGTAAGACGTCAAGTTTTCTCTCCTATTAAGTTCGGGATCCTCCGAATACATGTCTAATTGTGATTTCTCTCTCTCAACCTTTCTAATTTCACTTGTAAATGACTCAAATCCATCCAAGTCGTCCAATGTGTTGACACCAATATTTGCACTCCCGATGGTTGAGCAACTTGTCGTTGAAAAAACCTACTCTATCAATACTATCATACCCTTGAAAATAATGTCCAATTTCTCTTACGCACTTTTTCTGTCATATTAAGTTTTAACAAAACTCAACAACCTTAAACTTATATAGCGGATCTAGAACAACTGCGGATCTAGAATGCAAAAGACAACACCATGCTATAATTTTCACAATATTTATCAAACTTCTTTTTCATTTCTTTTGCCATGCCACTTATCACATTATAATAACACATTGACTAAAGTTTGTGCAGAGGCCGCGCGAACGCAGGCCTCCACTGCCACAAATTATGACGTAGGCTCGACCACTTGGGCCGACCTTAAGCGGGCACCCCTCCTGAGTGCAATGGAGGTCACCAACCTAGGCCATGAACCTTCTTGATCGCCCATTGACCCCGTCCAGGTAAGTAAGTATTCCATTGCCTTCTCTCCGTATTTATATTACACCCTTGCTCATCCTTATTTTCTCCCAGCCGATGTGGGACTCTGGAGTCTGAACTAATTAAATTACTTCTTCCATCTTATTTAATTACACACCAACTATTCATTACTCGATCAGATCACGTATTTCAATCAACCCGTGCATTGGAAATCTAGAGAGAAACAGTGAGGATTTAAGGTAAATTAGTTGGAAATAGAGTTAGATATGTTGTTTCATGATTGCTGTGAATTTAAAAAGTATACTCATAGTTGTATGAAAAGTGATATGAAATTATACTCATAGTTATTGCAGATTTGGAGTTAATAAAATGATACAAAAAGACGATTATATATGCATTCATGTGATTGTAACCTATTTTCACCTGAACCGGTCTCTGGCTTTTGTGGTCGTTGTTTTCATATCAAAATGGGGGATTGCGGCTTTGATGAGGAGCTCGGATCTAGAGAAGGGGATGAGATCAGTTTCTTTGTTATTGTTTGTTTATTTTGGATGTTTTGTAGGGATTTCGGTATGGGTGGTATTGGATGGTCTTCGTGCGTTCAGTGATTTGGGTTATGTATTGTTTGTTATGATGCTTGGTTGTGGCTGGAGGATGTCGTATTTGCAATAATTGATATTCCAATACACCAGTGCTTTAGAGATCTTGAGAGAAACAGTGAGGATTTTAAGGTATAATATTAGTTGATCAATGGCAATCCTGGTACTGTTGAACTTTCTTGTTTCAGCTGTTCTATCACCAAATGTTTTAGTTGATGAATCCATTGACAAGTTTTTTTAAACGATCCGCATCTATATATAAATATAGAAACCGGGCCAGCAAGTAGCTAAGACCCAAAGTACACAAACCGATCACATATTATAGATAACACTACTACTCTATTACATCCCTTACATTAAAATCATGCCATCTCTCCCAATTTAAGGTATTAAACTTCGATCTACCCTTAATCGACAGAAACTAATTCAGCTTTATGCCATCTACCGTTTTGGTTATCGACACGTTGCTCCCATTAAATTCCTTGTAGTTCCATAGTCGACACATGGTCATAAGGATCACTGCACCGACCACTTTTTTCCACACCTTTGAACCGTTTGCATCTTTGACTATGCTCATTATCTCACCAAATGATTGTCTCATAGGTGATATTAATACTGGTATTTTCAGCCAAACCAATATTTGCCACCATACCGATTGCGCCAATACACAAGAGTTTGTTACCTGAATTCCGCGATGAGCCACCATACCGATTGCGCCAATACTAATAAATGGTCGGTATCTTCCACTACCTTATCGCCCTTACAACATAAAGAGTTTGTTACCTGAATTCCGCGTTGAGCCAAGGCTTCTTCAGACGGGATCCGATTTACGCAGGCCCTCCAACCAAAATAACTAACTTTAGGCGGCACCCAGTTATTCCAATATTCCCACTCCGCATCACTTTCTGTTTTGCGATATGTGTCTAAATCTTTCCTTTTTGCTGCTACTGTGATCTCTTCACCCTCCGCAGATTTCCATTCCCCTACATCAGCCCCTTCTCTCACTTTGTATTGCATTAGTTCTTTCATAAGAATCCCAAGTTCATTCCTATGTACATCAGTTGTTGGTGGCTTCTTCCATGCCCAGGCCCAATGGGCTATGCTACCCACCATTTGCTTGCTATGCCCCACCTGTGCATTTTAATCACTTGCGAGATTATAAATTGCCAGGTATCGGTCTCGTGATGCTCCTTCTCCTAGCCAAGTATCCTGCCAGAATAGCACCGTATTCCCCTCGTCCACCTTGCCTACCAGATTATTTGCTATTGATCTGTTCAATATCCCAAATTCTTTGTTAATACACATGATGTCCTTCCATAAACCCACACACCTATTTTTTTAATGGAAACGCTTGGTTCGTCCTTTGACTTCCATGAATTGCATAAATAACCCGAGCCCACAATAGTTCCAGATTCTGTTTTATCTTCCACCACCATTTCGCGAGAAGTGCCAAATTTGCACTACTTATGTCACCTCCGTCCTTTTTGCTAGTGTCAATTTCCTCCGTCCATCGTCAAATGACTTGCTATTATGCTTTTATTAGTTGCAAAAACTTTTGTTCTTCCTTTAGGACCTTTTGTCGAACATTCGCGCCAAAAGTTCTTAGAAGCAGCCATTTCAACAACGTATTTCCATATGTACATCACCTTGATGTTGATATCAAAGCAGCTGTTGTTTACACTGGTGATTGTACTTCTCACGAAAAACATACAATTCCTCAAAGTTTTATGTGATTATTAGAACGATCGGAAGGCGAATCGTTTCCATGCACTCTTAGTATGCACTGTAATAATCGGCTGTCCACTATACTTGTTTTATCCAAGTTGAAAAAGCCACCCAAAGTTTGACAATAGTTGCAAACAATAAAACTTCAACTAAAGATTGTGCAGAGGCCGCGCGAACGCTGCCTCCACTGCCAAAAATTATGACGTAGGCTCGACCACTTGGGCCGACTTTAGGCGAGCACCTCTCCGAAGTGGAATGAAGGTCACCAACCTAGACCATGGACCTTCTTGATCGCCCATTTACTCCGTCCAGGTAAGTGAGTTGTCTTCTCTAAAAATTTATATAACACCCCTGGTCACCTTATCTTTTTTCAAGCCGATGGACTAACGAAAGACAATTTATCAAACTTTAGGCTGATGAAATGTGGTTTGTGTGTGTATTGATAAAAATATAAACGCCGTTGCCGGGGATCGAACCCGGGTCACCCGCGTGACAGGCGGGAATACTTACCACTATACTACAACGACTTGCTTGTTGTTTCTTTTTTAGAATATAATCTCAATATATACGTTTTATGTAATTTAAATAAATATATATATTCCACTGAAAACATATTTACAGAAGCAAGATCAGTAGAACGCCAAAATAAGATTCATCTTTTCTATTATTAGTATCCGGAATGTTAAAGATTGAACTTGGGTTGCTTCTTAGAATCGATGATTATGGAAATAGTGTGAAGTTGCCATTGATGAATCATAACCACCATTTTCAAGATCATCACAATTTGTTGCTGCAAGTCTTTGAAGAATAAGAACAGTGATCTTCGTAAATACATGGCCAAATTGAATGTTTGGTCCATGAAGCAAGCACGCGGCTTCATCATAAGCCCAACCGTACTCTTAGTCGTTGTATGGTATCTCTAATATCAGCCAACCATCTTCCAAGGGACGTTGGCAGACCCCAACAAATGGATTTCGTGCCAGTAATGTATAGCTCTTCCAACAAGGGCCCCGCTGTCGTTATCAACTGATCCCAAGTGATTTCGCGTTTTTAGAGTGTTGCTTTTTTAGAGCTGTTTTTGGTAGTAAGATTTGCTACCTGAACGAAGAAATAACAATTTTTGCTACATAAATGAAATAATTCTTATGATTTTTTATGTATTTATTCGCTTATATATGTAACCATCTTCACGTTTATAAAAGCGAATAGAGTACAAAAATTTTTCACAATTTTCGAACACATGTAGAAAAAACTGTGTTCAAGTTGTGTATTTGTTGTAGCATTGTATAAAGTTTAATTATCGATATGATCAACAGTAACTAGTTTTTGATTATGGTTTATTAAATGTATAAGAAGCAGGTAAAGTTACAAGATTCCTCAATTTGCTATGTATAGAAACCGTAAAAAGCCTGCAGGTATATATATCCAAGTACCCAAGGCTCAAAGTGTAAGTACAAACTCAAATTAAATGCAAGATATTAGTTGCATTGTTCACATGCATGCTTAAGTATAGACAACCAGATAGGCCAAACATAAGTTCCTGTTCTCTTTTGGAAAATTAAGACGAAAACACTCAGTCGTTGGAACAACGCATTTTGGATATTAACGAAAAATCTTAGCTGTTCAACGCCTAGTTTGGGTCCCTATCCCAGTACAAGTGGCAAAAACCGATTCGGGTCAGGTAAAAAATGCAGCAAAAAGAGAACGCTTATGAAAAACAATACCTCACCAGCTATTGTAAGTAGGGCTGCTAAATGTCCAAACGGGTCATGTTCGCGGGTTTTCAGGTCAAACCCAAACACATCATGAACACGGAAAGAGCCACACAAGAACCCAAACAAGGCATGTGTGTTTGCAGGTTGTCAGAACATGACCTGTTTAACCCAAAAAAAATCTTATTTTCATTTTTTCTTTTGCATATTAACACTTTTTAAATTCTAAATTTACATTTTGTATTTAGTTTTCAAAGAATTTATGTTTAAAATACCCAAAAGTTTGAGTTATTACATAAAGCAATTCTTAAAACAAAAAAATGGGTTTAAACGGCAACCCACGAACCTGTCAGAATGACACAAACACGACCCGTTTAATAGCTAAAAGCGTCCGCAACTTTGGCCCAAAGTTGAGTGAAACCAAAAGTGACAAGTACCTACCCGAAAACCCCCATGTTATGTAGTTTAGAAATTCACATCCTCTACAACTTTTCTTGTTATTGTACTAGAAGGTCAATGGTTTCTACCAAAGGTGTTACTTTTTATAACTCTCTATCATAATATTTGGTTTCAGAAAACTACCAAAGTTCAAGCCGAATAAAAATTTCTTTGACATATTATGAAACTTAGCAGTGAAAAAAGCAGAGAAATTTAAACTGAAAATTGTGCAGAGGCTGCGCGAACGCAAGCCCCCACTGCCACAAATTATGACGTAGGCTCAACCACTTGGGCTGACCTTAGGCAGGCACCCCTCCAAAGTGCAATGGAGGTCACCAACCTAGGCCATGGACCTTCTTGATCGCCCATTGACCCCATCCAGGTAAGTGAGTGATCCATTGCCTTCTCTCCCTATTTATATTACACCCTTGCTCACTTTATTTTCTCCAAGCCAATGTGGGAATCTGGAGTCTGAACTAATTAAATTACTTCTTCCATCTTATTTAATTACACACCAACTATTCATTACTCGATCAGATCACGTATTTCAATCAACCTGTGCATTGGAAATCTAGAGAGAAACAGTGAGGATTTAAGGTAAATTAGTTGGAAATAGAGTTAGATATGTAGTTTCATGATTGCTGTGATATGAAAATGATATAAAAATACACTCATAGTTGTATGAAAAGTGATATGAAATTATACTCATAGTTATTGCAGATTTGGAGTTAATAAAATTGCGATTTTCATCGTGATTGTAACCTATTTTCACCTGAATCGGTCTCTGGCTTTTGTGGTCGTTGTTTTCATAGCAAAATGGGGGATTGCGGCTTTGATGAGGAGCTCGGATCTAGAGAAGGGGATGAGATCAGTTTCTTTGTTCTTGTTTGTTTATTTTGGATGTTTTGTAGGCATTTCGGTATGGGTGGTATTGGATGGTCTTCGTGCGTTCAGTGATTTGGGTTATGTATTGTTTGTATGATCTGTTGTGGTGGAGGGTCGTATTTGCATTTTGTATTCACCCATGCTTTGAGCCTGAAGAACGTGAGATTTTAAGGTATAATTAGTTACATGGCAATATGGTACTGTTACTGTCTTGTTTAGCTGTCGATCACCAAATGTTTGTGAGATCAATTGACAAGTTTTTACGATCGCTCTTTATAAATAAGAAGGCCCAGATAGTAAGACCAAGAACAACATCACATATTATATAACATACTACCTATTATCTTACATAAAATCATCTATAAACTATTTTTTTGGGTTGGTAAATTATGTTGGTTTAAGTTGTAAAAACAATTTAACGTAATTCTTTAGATGATTTTGAATGAATTTAAGTAATCAGACTTTTTGTTGTAATGATGAGATTTGGAGATCCAGTATTATTGCTACTCTATTATAATATTATGATATAAAAATTATTTTGTTGGCTTCATAATAAACTATGTGAAAATAGCTTGTTCAAAGATGGAGGAGACACCATACATATGATATGGATGTTGATATAAGCAATCACTGTGCAATGGTATGCCAGATATCAAAAATTAAAGTGATGACAAACCACGTCAGTTACATCATATCAAATGAACAACGTTGACGCCTACAAACCACACAATAATTGTATATTACTTACTTGGTACTTATCGTGGAACATATACAATTGCAAGTCCATCCATATCTTTCGTCTTCTCTGTATGTAAAAGTAAAGAGAATTATGATCAATAATTAAGTCAAGGAGAATTTGTACTCAAATGAACCAATCGAGCCATAACAAGTCAATTGAAAGTTGAGTCTGTGTTACTAGACTCCAATACTAAAATGTCTAACAAAGTAGTATTGTGATACATATATCACGTGAGACAATGGGATTACCTTGATATCCTCCATAGTTCGTCATGTTTCTATAATTCGGGACTCCAATGTAATTTGATTCCTCTTCATCTTTTTTGTAAATGATATATCAGGTCAATGTTGACAAATTTGCACTCTGTTGAACTGTGTTGAAATACCTTGAAAAAACCTTTCACATTCCCTTTTGTATATTAATTTAACAACAACTAAATATATAGCGATTGGAACAAGGAAACATTATAATTTGCATATAAATTTTTCATTTTTCCATGCATATCGTTATAATAAAATGATTTGGGAGCCAACCGCTCCTCCCAAATGGTAGGCTGATGGGCGACTTAGGGACCCTCCTGGTGCATGGAGGACAACTAGGTGTTGGATTGCCCCAGGTAGTGGTATTCTTGTCTCGTATTTATATTAATTCTCACTATTTCGCAGGATGGATCTGATATTAATTACTACTTCCATCTTATATTACCAACTTATCCGACGATCACTATTAATAACCCTCATTGAATCTAGAAACAGAGATTAAGGTAATTGTTGGAAATAGTTGATATGTTGTTTTGATGCTGTGATGAATGATAAATAACAGTTATGAAATGTTGAATTACATAGTTTCAGATTTGGTTATAATGCGATTCATCGTGATGTACTATTCACTACGCTCTGGTTTTTGCGTTGTTCATATCAAGGGATTGCGCTTGTATACTGGCGAGGAGAACATTTCTTGTTATTTTTTTTTGGTTTTGTGATTTCTATGGGTTTTGATTTTTGCGTCATGATTTTTGTATTTTTTTATAGTGGTTTGCTGGAGGATGGTATGCATATTGTTTCACACCTGTTAAATTGAGAAATGAGGATTTTAGTATAATATGTGATCAGCATCTGGTACTGTGACTTTCTTTCAGTTTTCACCATGTTAGTTAACCATTGACATTTTACGTCTCTATAAATAAGAACCGCAGAGTTAGCCCAATACACAAACGATCCATATATAGATAACACTACTACTCTACATCCTTACATTAAACGCCATCTCTCAATTAGTTAAATATCCTAATAAGAAATAATCGTTTACATCCGTTGGTTATCCACGTGCTCCTAATTCTGTTATAAAATATAAGGACTGCACACTTTTTCACCTTGACCGTTGCACTTTGATTGCTATTATAAGATTGTCTCTAGGTGATTTAATACTGTATTTACCAACAATTTTCCACCTACGATTGCGCAATACACAAGATTGTTCTGAATTCCGCGATGACACATACCGATTGGCCAATATAAAAATGGTCTCTCCATTCCCTTAAACAAAGTTTGTATGAATTGCGTTACCGGTTCTAGACCAGGCCAACCAAATAAAACCCTTAAAATTTTTTTAAATTTTCATTGAAAAAACCTTTTTAAATTTTTTTTTTTTTTTTAAAAATTTTTTTCCCCCCCCCCGGGGGGGGAAATTTTTTAAAAAAAAAAAAAAAATTTTTTTAAAAAAAAATTTTTTTTTTAAATTTTTTAAAAAAAAAATTTTTTTTTTTTTTTTTTTTTTTTTTTTTTTTAAAAAAAAAAAAAAAAATTTTTTTTTTTTTTAAAAACCCCCCCCCCCCCCCCCCCCCCCCCCCCCCCCCCCCCCCCCCCCCCCCCCCCCCCCCCCCCCCCCCCCCCCCCCCCCCCCCCCCCCCCCCCCCCCCCCCCCCCCCCCCCCCCCCCCCCCCCCCCCCCCCCCCCCCCCCCCCCCCCCCCCCCCTTTTTTTTTCCCCCCCTTTTTTCCCTTTTTTTTTTTCCCCCCTTTTAATTAAAAAAATTTTAAAAAATTTTTGGGTTTAAATTTTTCCCCCCAAACCCGGGAAAAAAAACCCCCCCAAAAAAAAGGGGTTTTTCCCTTTTTAAAAATTTTTAAAAAACCCAAATTAATTTTTAAAACCCGCCCCCCCCCAAAAAACCCCCCCAAACCCCCAAAAAAAAAAAAATTTTTTTTTTACGCACTTTTTCTGTCATATTAAGTTTTAACAAAACTCAACAACCTTAAACTTATATAGCGGATCTAGAACAACTGCGGATCTAGAACTGCAAAAGACAACACCATGCTATAATTTTCACAATATTTATCAAACTTCTTTTTCATTTCTTTTGCCATGCCACTTATCACATTATAATATCACATTGACTAAAGTTTGTTCATTTCTTTTGCCATGCCACTTATCACATTATAATAACACATTGACTAAAGTTTGTGCAGAGGCCGCGCGAACGCAGGCCTCCACTGCCACAAAATTATGACGTAGGCTCGACCACTTGGGCCGACGTTAAGCGGGCACCCCTCCTGAGTGCAATGGAGGTCACCAACCTAGGCCATGAACCTTCTTGATCGCCCATTGACCCCGTCCAGGTAAGTAAGTATTCCATTGCCTTCTCTCCGTATTTATATTACACCCTTGCTCACCTTATTTTCTCCCAGCCGATGTGGGACTCTGGAGTCTGAACTAATTAAATTACTTCTTCCATCTTATTTAATTACACACCAACTATTCATTACTCGATCAGATCACGTATTTCAATCAACCCGTGCATTGGAAATCTAGAGAGAAACAGTGAGGATTTAAGGTAAATTAGTTGGAAATAGAGTTAGATATGTTGTTTCATGATTGCTGTGATTTAAAAGTATACTCATAGTTGTATGAAAAGTGATATGAAATTATACTCATAGTTATTGCAGATTTGGAGTTAATAAAATGATACAAAAAAGACGAGTTATATATGCGATTTTCATCGTGATTGTAACCTATTTTCACCTGAACCGGTCTCTGGCTTTTGTGGTCGTTGTTTTCATATCAAAATGGGGGATTGCGGCTTTGATGAGGAGCTCGGATCTAGAGAAGGGGATGAGATCAGTTTCTTTGTTATTGTTTGTTTATTTTGGATGTTTTGTAGGGATTTCGGTATGGGTGGTATTGGATGGTCTTCGTGCGTTCAGTGATTTGGGTTATGTATTGTTTGTTATGATGCTTGGTTGTGGCTGGAGGATGTCGTATTTGCAATAATTGATATTCCAATACACCAGTGCTTTAGAGATCTTGAGAGAAACAGTGAGGATTTTAAGGTATAATATTAGTTGATCAATGGCAATCCTGGTACTGTTGAACTTTCTTGTTTCAGCTGTTCTATCACCAAATGTTTTAGTTGATGAATCCATTGACAAGTTTTTTTAAACGATCCGCATCTATATATAAATATAGAAACCGGGCCAGCAAGTAGCTAAGACCCAAAGTACACAAACCGATCACATATTATAGATAACACTACTACTCTATTACATCCCTTACATTAAAATCATGCCATCTCTCCCAATTTAAGGTATTAAACTTCGATCTACCCTTAATCGACAGAAACTAATTCAGCTTTATGCCATCTACCGTTTTGGTTATCGACACGTTGCTCCCATTAAATTCCTTGTAGTTCCATAGTCGACACATGGTCATAAGGATCACTGCACCGACCACTTTTTTCCACACCTTTGAACCGTTTGCATCTTTGACTATGCTCATTATCTCACCAAATGATTGTCTCATAGGTGATATTAATACTGGTATTTTCAGCCAAACCAATATTTGCCACCATACCGATTGCGCCAATACACAAGAGTTTGTTACCTGAATTCCGCGATGAGCCACCATACCGATTGCGCCAATACTAATAAATGGTCGGTATCTTCCACTACCTTATCGCCCTTACAACATAAAGAGTTTGTTACCTGAATTCCGCGTTGAGCCAAGGCTTCTTCAGACGGGATCCGATTTACGCAGGCCCTCCAACCAAAATAACTAACTTTAGGCGGCACCCAGTTATTCCAATATTCCCACTCCGCATCACTTTCTGTTTTGCGATATGTGTCTAAATCTTTCCTTTTTGCTGCTACTGTGATCTCTTCACCCTCCGCAGATTTCCATTCCCCTACATCAGCCCCTTCTCTCACTTTGTATTGCATTAGTTCTTTCATAAGAATCCCAAGTTCATTCCTATGTACATCAGTTGTTGGTGGCTTCTTCCATGCCCAGGCCCAATGGGCTATGCTACCCACCATTTGCTTGTTATGCCCCACCTGTGCATTTTAATCACTTGCGAGATTATAAATTGCCAGGTATCGGTCTCGTGATGCTCCTTCTCCTAGCCAAGTATCCTGCCAGAATAGCACCGTATTCCCCTCGTCCACCTTGCCTACCAGATTATTTGCTATTGATCTGTTCAATATCCCAAATTCTTTGTTAATACACATGATGTCCTTCCATAAACCCACACACCTATTTTTTTAATGGAAACGCTTGGTTCGTCCTTTGACTTCCATGAATTGCATAAATAACCCGAGCCCACAATAGTTCCAGATTCTGTTTTATCTTCCACCACCATTTCGCGAGAAGTGCCAAATTTGCACTACTTATGTCACCTCCGTCCTTTTTGCTAGTGTCAATTTCCTCCGTCCATCGTCAAATGACTTGCTATTATGCTTTTATTAGTTGCAAAATCTTTTGTTCTTCCTTTAGGACCTTTTGTCGAACATTCGCGCCAAAAGTTCTTAGAAGCAGCCATTTCAACAACGTATTTCCATATGTACATCACCTTGATGTTGATATCAAAGCAGCTGTTGTTTACACTGGTGATTGTACTTCTCACGAAAAACATACAATTCCTCAAAGTTTTATGTGATTATTAGAACGATCGGAAGGCGAATCGTTTCCATGCACTTAGTATGCACTGTAATAACCGGCTGTCCACTATACTTGTTTTATCCAAGTCGAAAAAGCCACCCAAAGTTTGACAATAGTTGCAAACAATAAAACTTCAACTAAAGATTGTGCAGAGGCCGCGCGAACGCTGCCTCCACTGCCAAAAATTACGACGTAGGCTCGACCACTTGGGCCGACTTTAGGCGAGCACCTCTCCGAAGTGGAATGAAGGTCACCAACCTAGACCATGGACCTTCTTGATCGCCCATTTACTCCGCCCAGGTAAGTGAGTATACATTGTCTTCTCTAAAAATTTATATAACACCCCTGGTCACCTTATCTTTTTTCAAGCCGATGGACAAACGAAAGACAATTTATCAAACTTTAGGCTGATGAAATGTGTTTGTGTGTATTATAAAAATATAAAACGCCGTTGCCGGGGATCGAACCCGGGTCACCCGCGTGACAGGCGGGAATACTTACCACTATACTACAACGACTTGCTTGTTGTTTCTTTTTTAGAATATAATCTCAAAATATACGTTTTATGTAATTTAAATAAATATATATATTCCACTGAAAACATATTTACAGAAGCAAGATCAGTAGAACGCCAAAATAAGATTCATCTTTTCTATTATTAGTATCCGGAATGTTAAAGATTGAACTTGGGTTGCTTCTTAGAATCGATGATTATGGAAATAGTGTGAAGTTGCCATTGATGAATCATAACCACCATTTTCAAGATCATCACAATTTGTTGCTGCAAGTCTTTGAAGAATAAGAACAGTGATCTTCGTAAATACATGGCCAAATTGAATGTTTGGTCCATGAAGCAAGCACGCGGCTTCATCATAAGCCCAACCGTACTCTTAGTCGTTGTATGGTATCTCTAATATCAGCCAACCATCTTCCAAGGGGGCGTTGGCAGACCCCAACAAATGGATTTCGTGCCAGTAATGTATAGCTCTTCCAACAAGGGCCCCGCTGTCGTTATCAACTGATCCCAAGTGATTTCGCGTTTTTAGAGTGTTGCTTTTTTAGAGCTGTTTTTGGTAGTAAGATTTGCTACCTGAACGAAGAAATAACAATTTTTGCTACATAAATGAAATAATTCTTATGATTTTTTATGTATTTATTCGCTTATATATGTAACCATCTTCACGTTTATAAAAGCGAATTGAGTACAAAAATTTTTCACAATTTTCGAACACATGTAGAAAAAACTGTGTTCAAGTTGTGTGTTTGTTGTAGCATTGTATAAAGTTTAATTATCGATATGATCAACAGTAACTAGTTTTTGATTATGGTTTATTAAATGTATAAGAAGCAGGTAAAGTTACAAGATTCCTCAATTTGCTATGTATAGAAACCGTAAAAAGCCTGCAGGTATATATATCCAAGTACCCAAGGCTCAAAGTGTAAGTACAAACTCAAATTAAATGCAAGATATTAGTTGCATTGTTCACATGCATGCTTAAGTATAGACAACCAGATAGGCCAAACATAAGTTCCTGTTCTCTTTTGGAAAATAAAGACGAAAACACTCAGTCGTTGGAACAACGCATTTTGGATATTAACGAAAAATCTTAGCTGTTCAACGCCTAGTTTGGGTCCCTATCCCAGTACAAGTGGCAAAAACCGATTCGGGTCAGGTAAAAAATGCAGCAAAAAGAGAACGCTTATGAAAAACAATACCTCACCAGCTATTGTAAGTAGGGCTGCTAAATGTCCAAACGGGTCATGTTCGCGGGTTTTCAGGTCAAACCCAAACACATCATGAACACGGAAAGAGCCACACAAGAACCCAAACAAGGCATGTGTGTTTGCAGGTTGTCAGAACATGACCTGTTTAACCCAAAAAAAATCTTATTTTCATTTTTTCTTTTGCATATTAACACTTTTTAAATTCTAAATTTACATTTTGTATTTAGTTTTCAAAGAATTTATGTTTAAAATACCCAAACAGTTTGAGTTATTACATAAAGCAATTCTTAAAACAAAAAAATGGGTTTAAACGGCAACCCACGAACCTGTCAGAATGACACAAACACGACCCGTTTAATAGCTAAAAGCGTCCGCAACTTTGGCCCAAAGTTGAGTGAAACCAAAAGTGACAAGTACCTACCCAAACCCACATGTTATGTAGTTTAGAAATTCACATCCTCTACAAATTTTCTTGTTATTGTACTAGAAGGTCAATGGTTTCTACCAAAGGTGTTACTTTTTACAACTCTCTATCATAATATTTGGTTTCAGAAAACTACCAAAGTTCAAGCCGAATAAAAATTTCTTTGACATATTATGAAACTTAGCAGTGAAAAAAGCAGAGAAAATTTAAACTGAAAATTGTGCAGAGGCTGCGCGAACGCAAGCCCCCACTGCCACAAATTATGACGTAGGCTCAACCACTTGGGCTGACCTTAGGCAGGCACCCCTCCAAAGTGCAATGGAGGTCACCAACCTAGGCCATGGACCTTCTTGATCGCCCATTGACCCCATCCAGGTAAGTGAGTGATCCATTGCCTTCTCTCCCTATTTATATTACACCCTTGCTCACTTTATTTTCTCCAAGCCAATGTGGGAATCTGGAGTCTGAACTAATTAAATTACTTCTTCCATCTTATTTAATTACACACCAACTATTCATTACTCGATCAGATCACGTATTTCAATCAACCTGTGCATTGGAAATCTAGAGAGAAACAGTGAGGATTTAAGGTAAATTAGTTGGAAATAGAGTTAGATATGTAGTTTCATGATTGCTGTGATATGAAAATGATATAAAAATACACTCATAGTTGTATGAAAAGTGATATGAAATTATACTCATAGTTATTGCAGATTTGGAGTTCATAAAATTGCGATTTTCATCGTGATTGTAACCTATTTTCACCTGAATCGGTCTCTGGCTTTTGTGGTCGTTGTTTTCATAGCAAAATGGGGGATTGCGGCTTTGATGAGGAGCTCGGATCTAGAGAAGGGGATGAGATCAGTTTCTTTGTTCTTGTTTGTTTATTTTGGATGTTTTGTAGGCATTTCGGTATGGGTGGTATTGGATGGTCTTCGTGCGTTCAGTGATTTGGGTTATGTATTGTTTGTTATGATGCTTGGTTGTGGCTGGAGGATGTCGTATTTGCAATATTTGATATTCCAATACACCAGTGCTTTAGAGACCTTGAGAGAAACAGTGAGGATTTTAAGGTATAATATTAGTTGATCAATGGCAATCATGGTACTGTTGACCTGTCTTGTTTCAGCTGTTCGATCACCAAATGTTTTAGTTGATGAATCCATTGACAAGTTTTTTTAAACGATCCGCATCTATATATAAATATAGAAACCGGCCCAGCAAGTAGCTAAGACCCAAAGTACACAAACCGATCACATATTATAGATAACACTACTACTCTATTACATCCCTTACACTAAGTTGACCAAGGTCTTTATGATTACATACGGTTCAACATTGAACATGTCACAATCCCTAACTGAAACTCGATCATGTTTGTAACGGCAATGATTGAATCGAATTTGTTTGTTATTATTTTCATACTGTTAACCTAATCACAGGATACGTTTGATTTCGTTTGTTATCTTCACATCTATTTTCAGTATATTTATATGTGGCTTGTGAGGGTGGGTGTTGTATAGAGGTGGCAAAGTGGATGGGTTGGATTGGATTGGTTGTTGGGTCAGGATGAGTTTGAGTCAGGATGAATCGGGTCCGGATGGGTTGAGAATAAATCAATAATAATAAAAAATAAATAAATAAAACGAAAAAAATTAAAAAAATAAAATTAAAAACTTAAATTTTTTTAAAATTTATATATAAATTGAAAAAAATACAAAATTTAAAAATAAAAAAATGTTTATAAGTGTTTATGTTTTTTGAGTTAGTAAAAATTATGTTTTTTGGGTTGGTAAAAATTATGTTTGGTTTAAAGTTGTAAAGAAACACATTTTCTAACAGTAACTTCTTTAGAACTGAATTCTTGAATTGAATTTAATAGTAATTCAGACTTTTTTGTTGTAAAATGATGAGATTTTGAGGAGTATCCAGTTATTTATGTGCTAACATCACTATTCTTATAATGATTGATGAATATAAAAATTATTTTGTTTGGGCCTTCATATCATAAACTATGGCTGAAAATAGCTTTGTTGTCAAAGATGGATACGGAGACACCATGATACCATATGATGATGCTGATAGTTGATACTAATGCAAATCACCTGTTGCAATGGTATGCCAGATCATGCAACAAATTAAAAGATGATGACAAACCACAGTCACAGTTACATCACTATCAAATGAACAAACGTTGACGCCTACAGAACCACAACAATAATCGTGAGTATTACTTAAACTTTGCTACTTTCATACGTTGGATATAATACTACAATATCTTCTGCAAGTCCATCCTCCATATCATTCTCGTCTTCCTCTGGATATGTAAAAAAGTAAAAGATGAATTATGATCCTATATAAAGTTAAGTCACAAAGAGAAGAATTTGATACCTTCAAAATCGAACAACCAATCACGAGCACATAACAAAGCCTCAACACTTGATGAAAGTAGTGAAGTTCTGTGTTTACTTAGAACCCGTCCCCCAATACTAAAAGATGATTCTGAAGCAACAGTAGTGATTGTGATACTCAATATATCACGAGCCGTAAGAGACAATTGAGGATATCTACCTTGATTATCCTTCCAATAGTGTAAGACGTCAAGTTGTTCTCTCCTATTAAGTTCGGGATCCTCCGAATACATGTCTAATTGTGATTTCTCTCTCTCATCCTTTCTAATTTCACTTGTAAATGACTCAAATCCATCCAAGTCCAATGTGTTGACACCAATATTTGCACTCCCGATGGTTGAGCAACTTGTCGTTGAAAATATACCATACTCCTTATCATATAGCTTATGCATACCCTTGAAAATAATGTCCAATTTCTCATTACGCACTTTTTCTGTCATATACATACCCCTTTGATTTTTTGCACACGAATATATGTTGGAATTGAGGATGAACATGTAAAACAGTTTGATTTAGCTGCATCTCACAAAGGCTGCCTTCAATAGTATCACTTGACTATGAAACTTTGCAAAATCTTGATTCCTTTTGAGGTAGAGACCATTTTATTGCCCGATATTCATCATCATACTTTATTGATAGCACTGGGTTTTGAGGCAAGGTTTATATAAGATATTGGCGATGATGTTTTGTGAAAGACACTTATATGAGTTGATTCTCAGATCATTAACGTTTGTTGCAACCAAAATCTGTTCAAGTGTGGTTATTAATAGGACTGAAAAAACAAACTTTGTAGTTAAGATTGTGCAGGGGCTGCGCGAACACAAGCCCCCACAGCCACAAATTATGACGTAGGCTCAACCACTTGGGCTGACCTTAGGCAGGCACCCCTCCAAAGTGCAATGGAGGTCACCAACCTTGGCCATGGACCTTCTTGATCGCCCATTGACCCCATCCAGGTAAGTGAGTGATCCATTGCCTTCTCTCCATATTTATATTACACCCTTGCTCACTTTATTTTCTCCAAGCCAATGTGGGAATCTGGAGTCTGAACTAATTAATAAAACAAACTCCTTTTTCTTTTTAAACAACTAAACTGAACATTGTTACTTCAGAACTAAGTGACTTTATTTGCAATGAAACGCTTCAAGTTTTATCCATTCATCGCGCACATACATCTCTCAACAAAATTGCAAAGCATAACACCTCATTCACACAATAAATGTGGTTGTTCATATAATCAATCCATTGTCCACAACAACTCTTAACACCCGAATAAATCATTGATTAAGAAAGTCATGGGGGTCTCCGGTCTCGTGTAACAAGGAAACGAATGAAGGGGTGTAAACATTGAAAATACTAAGACGAACCGAACCTAACCAAGATACAAGGATACGAATGAAGGGGTGTAAACGAATGAAGGAGTGTACACAATTAACAACTTATCAACAATTCTAACTTTGTTAAGTCTCTACACAATTAACGACTACGCCAACACTTACAAAATAACTTAAACTTAAAAATTGTGCAGAGGCTGCGCGAACGCAGGCCTCCACTGCCACAAATTATGATGTAGGCTCGACCACTTGGGCCAACCTTAGACGGGCACCCCTCCTATGTGCAATGGAGGTCACCAACCTAGGCCATGGACCTTCTTGACCGTCCATTGACCCCATCCAGGTAAGTGAGTAATCCGTTATCTTCTGTCCCTATTTAATACACGCCTCTTCACCTTCTCTTTCTCTTCAAGTCGATGTGGGACAATGGACTATATAATGAAGCCACCTTTTCATTTTTGAATGATCAATCAAAACATTATTGTTACCATCATATTTGTATAGAGTAATTATCTTTCACTTTTTCAAGCAAGATTGAGCCACTTTATTTACAATGAAATGCTTTTCAAGTACAAAAAGAACTTTGTATTCCTATTTGTGTTATCTTGAAATGTACATTTCAATGGCATAATCATATAGTATTTAATTAAGTATAAGATTAACAGGACGCAAGTTTTCTATCACACCTCTCGACAACCACCCTTGTACCCGAATGTCTACATGGACGTCTATGCTAGCTCTCATATGACATATAATCTAAGGCCATCTTGTTTCTTAACATAGTGTTTTTTTTAAACACGGATGGAACCAACTTACTACGTATCAAACTCTTCTTTCTTCATCAACTTTGTAGATATATAAACTCGTTTTGATGGCGGATGAAGATGCGAAGCATTCAAAAGCTTGGTAACTTCTTAAATCTTGATGAAAAAGATTACATTTTGGGAGTTAGATATGTTTTTCTTGATTGTTGTGGCATGAAAATTGATATGAAATTGTTGTAATCATAGTTGTTTTTAACTTCATGTACAATATGTTGTGCAGACTTGAGGTCACAAAGACATAAACTAATAGACATGATAAAAGAAACTATATTGTCCTTTATGCCCTTCTCTACATAGTTGTTTGAGTGATAAAAATTAAATACTGTTGCTAGGGATCAAACCCAGGTCACCCGCGTGACAGGCGGGAATACTTACCACTATACTACAATGACTGGATGGTTAAATTTGTTTTGATTATCAATTGATTTTAATGTATTTGTGTAAATTTTAACTTATTGCTAGTTGCTTTATTAATATAAATAAATAAATTAAATAAATAAAAAATTACAAGATATTTTAAGTTAAATAAATAAATATGATATTTTAAGTATGATAAGATATTCTGATATTTTTCCAAGGGTTTTGTAGGCTAAAAAATGAGCAGCTCACTATCTCACTCTTGAACCTCCATAGCAATAATATCTTCTACACTTCTTCCACATGGATGACAACGAGTGGGAGACAATTCACCCACCAAGCTCCGACGAAGACGACGGCGACACGGTGGTGGTAGTCACCACACCCACCAACTCCACCAATCCCCCAGTTTCTCCCCCAACCACCCACCACAACTCACCCGTTTTCCCCCAACACCCACAAGACACCCGCCACCTCCAACAACCACCACCATCACCACCATCATCTCACTCGTCTTCAACAACCCCATACAGTACTGAGATAGTGGAAACTGAGTCGACTCAGCCAACGGAAGTGACAGATAAGACGTTATTTAAGGCGGGTTTGGGGGTTTTGAGCTCATGGGTTTTGAGGATTGGGTACGGGGTTCGGAGTAGAATCGGGTTTTGGTCGGTTGTTTCGGTTGGTGTGGTTGCGGCGATGGTGGCGTATGCTAGGCGGTGGCAGCGGTGGCGGAGGGTGGTGGAGAAAGATTACAGGGAGAAGTTGTTGGTTCTGTTGAATCAGAAAGATGAGGTTAGTTTGGTTATCTGTCGTTACATTACATGGGTTGTGTGTGAGTTGTGATATCGTTAGTTTGGTTTGAAATTGGTTTTCTGTTTTATGCTCGCCAAGTGTTTGATAAAATGCCTGTGAGGACCGAAAGGTGTCGATAGGTTGATACAGTGATTCTAAAGAAAGTGATTTAAGTATATTAACAACCTGATTTTAAGAATATTCACTCATACAAGCATTGTTATTTGAATTATATGAGATTATGTGATGTGTGGTTCTTGTGGTAGTTGTGCAGTTTGAAATTAGACTGGTGTGATTCTATTTGCCATAGTTTTATTGAATATTATCTGTGACAATTAACTGGATTTTATTGTTTTCTTGATTTGGTCTTTGTGTACTTAAACAGCTAAAGAAGTGGTTAATTGGTTACTTTTGCTTCTTACTTACATGTGTGCCAAGTAACCAAAACTTATAAAAACTCAACACAAAAGGTTTTTTACATAGAATTTAAGGGGTTAATCATGCTAAAAAAGGACGTATTCGATGAGTTTATATAGATTTAGGGAATTAGTCGTGAAAAAAATGAAAGACGTATTTCTTAAATATGAAGTCCAACTGTCTGACGACTTTTCGTTGAGTTTTTGTAAGTTTAAAAACTAAATTTTTCATGATTAAGTCCCTATATGTTTGAAAACTTGGCGTGTATATCAACATTTGCACATATACATGTATTCTAAGTAGTTAATGCGGTAAAAAATTGGATGTCGGTCAATGACTGATATTTGAGATATAGGTTTTCTTGGTGGGATATCGGTAATTTTAATATCATGCAGAATTTATATATATAGCAAATTGACACTAACTATTCAATATACTTTCCTACCATTAACAAATTAACCTTTTGCAACTTGCAAAACACTAACAATCGTACAAGTAGGAACTCATTAAGACTTAAAACACTAACTTTTAACACTAACAATTAAAACTTAAAACACTAGTTGCAGCAATAAGAAGAAAGACGAATGGTAGAACTAAGAAGAAAAGTACTGAAATCGGGAAATCGGTGATGTATCGGCGATATTAACTACATAGCATGTATTTGATTTTCTGTTTGTTTCTTCTTAGTGTGTTGTTTTCATTGTTAGCTATAATTCTTGATTAATTGTAAAGCTGGTTGATCATCTTGTTGAATTTTAAGATGTGGTCTCAACCCTAAAAATGGTGTGTAAAAACACTGTGGAGTCTTACCTAAAAGCACCGTTAGGATGTATAAAAGTATTTTCCGTGTCGTCCTACATATGGTAATTTCTAAGAAGTCGGTTAAACCTTAGAATGGTTGATGCTTGTGGTGCTTTCCGGCGAGAGACTCGTAACAACATGCTAATAAATTACCTCTTTCTTTTTGGGAGGCTATGGAAAGTAATGTCACGCTGAATTTTAAGATGTTACCATATAGGAGTTGAGACCTTACATGACAAAACCTAATTCTTATAAGTTCAATATATAAATGATTTAAACATTAAATAGAAACAACATGATCAGTGATTAGGAAGCTCAAGCAACTTGATACTTGATAGACTAGTTGTTAACCGAATAATTGTATCTGTGGTTGCTTGTGTACCCGTAAATGACAATAAATGAATCGATGGCAACATCACAGTCGATGCAAGTGTCAAAGATAATCATCATGATTCCATACTGTACAACACACAGAATCACTACACAGTATTTTACGACACAAAAATGATGTTTGTTCATCCACATTACTTAATATGTTTCAATTATTTCATCATTTGTTACAAACACTATCAAAACATCATGCACCAAGTTGCATCACCTGTTCTAACCTTTAGGGTTTGGAGATGGCTTTGTCAGCTGCCTTTTGGTGAAATTAATATATATTTTTTCTAATTTTCTTCATGTGCTTTCTAGTAACTTTCAGTTAACGAGTTTACCAATCTATTTTGCAGAAACTAAAACAACTTATGCTCCAAATAGAGCGAATGAATGAAGCCTGTCAGTTCGGCGAAGGGTTCCAGTGATTCGGGTTGTGGTTGATAGCCCAGTGGTGATCGGTCCAAGGCTAAACTGAATGCCAACCTGGCACTCGCCTGTAAGCTGCAAGTCCCTGATTGCAGAATTATAAGGTTAAGAGTTGGACCATAGTTTAGCTCATGCATATTGAATGTTCAATTCATGAACCATGCAATTATCTATATGTTGTGCATTCGGGCATATGTATATTGTTCCAGTAGATACGTCGAATTCTTTCCGTGTATATGTATTCATACTGTGAGATACGCTTCTTTTTGAGTGTATAAACCTAAATTTGTATTTTTGTTTTGTTGTCTTATAAATTTCTCCTAAAAAGTACATCTATATTGAAAGCTAATATGAGGTATGTTTAAAAATCTACTGTGAATTATTGATTGAATGTGTACTATTGCATATCTATCTATCTACTATAATAAAAGAAACCAACTTTGAGACAGGTGTCACTCATGAGGGCTCCTTTGATCAAATGGGGACTGGGTTATGAAACGGGTCATACGGATACGGTACGATGATCAATAACCCACATCTCATTCAAAACAAAACTATTATCCAAAACCCTATTTCTCCACATCCACAACCAGTGCTCTATACCGTCGTATTCATCTTCCCTTCCCTTTGCGATTCCCCTCTGCTACTCCTTCATCACCGGCGATTACTCCGGAGTATTAAGGGCAGTTTGGCGACACTAAGTTGACCAAGGTCTTTATGATTACATACGGTTCAACATTGAACATGTCACAATCCCTAACTGAAACTCGATCATGTTTGTAACGGCAATGATTGAATCGAATTTGTTTGTTATTATTTTCATACTGTTAACCTAATCACAGGATACGTTTGATTTCGTTTGTTATCTTCACATCTATTTTCAGTATATTTATATGTGGCTTGTGAGGGTGGGTGTTGTGTAGAGGTGGCAAAGTGGATGGGTTGGATTGGATTGGTTGTTGGGTCAGGATGAGTTTGAGTCAGGATGAATCGGGTCCGGATGGGTTGAGAATAAATCAATAATAATAAAAAATAAATAAATAAAACGAAAAAAATTAAAAAAATAAAATTAAAAACTTAAATTTTTTTAAAATTTATATATAAATTGAAAAAAATACAAAATTTAAAAATAAAAAAATGTTTATAAGTGTTTATGTTTTTTGAGTTAGTAAAAATTATGTTTTTTGGGTTGGTAAAAATTATGTTTGGTTTAAAGTTGTAAAGAAACACATTTTCTAACAGTAACTTCTTTAGAACTGAATTCTTGAATTGAATTTAATAGTAATTCAGACTTTTTTGTTGTAAAATGATGAGATTTTGAGGAGTATCCAGTTATTTATGTGCTAACATCACTATTCTTATAATGATTGATGAATATAAAAATTATTTTGTTTGGGCCTTCATATCATAAATTATGGCTAAAAATAGCTTTGTTGTCAAAGATGGATGCGGAGACACCATGATACCATATGATGATGCTGATAGTTGATACTAATGCAAATCACCTGTTGCAATGGTATGCCAGATCATGCAACAAATTAAAAGATGATGACAAACCACAGTCACAGTTACATCACTATCAAATGAACAAACGTTTGACGCCTACAGAACCACAACAATAATTGTGAATATTACTTAAACTTGGCTACTTTCATACGTTGGATACAATACTACAATATCTTCTGCAAGTCCATCCTCCATATCATTCTCGTCTTCCTCTGGATATGTAAAAAAGTAAAAGATGAATTATGATCCTATATAAAGTTAAGTCACAAAGAGAATAATTTGATACCTTCTAAATCGAACAACCAATCACGAGCACATAACAAAGCCTCAACACTTGATGAAAGTAGTGAAGTTCTGTGTTTACTTAGAACCCGTCCCCCATTACTAAAAGATGATTCTGAAGCAACAGTAGGGATTGTGATACTCAATATATCACGAGCCGTAAGAGACAATTGAGGATATCTACCTTGATTATCCTTCCAATAGTGTAAGATGTCAAGTTGTTATCTCCTATTAAGTTCGGGATCCTCCGAATACATGTCTAATTGTGATTTCTCTCTCTCAACCTTTCTAATTTCACTTGTAAATGACTCAAATCCATCCAAGTCGTCCAATGTGTTGACACCAATATTTGAACTCCCGATGGTTGAGCAACTTGTCGTTGAAAATATACCATACTCCTTATCATATAGCTTATGCATACCCTTGAAAATAATGTCCAATTTCTCTTTACGCACTTTTTCTGTCATATTAAGTTTTAACAAAACTCAACAACCTTAAACTTATATCGCGGATCTAGAACAACTGCAAAAGACAACACCATGCTATAATTTTCCCAATATTTATCAAACTTCTTTTTCATTTCTTTTGCCATGCCACTTATCACATTATCAGCATTGTTGATATCGTCTTCAATACACATTTGAATTCTCCACACGTTATGAAAATACAAGTTGGAAGTAGGATAAGAGCTACCAGAAAATAAAGTTGTGATGTTATCAAAAGGCTTCAATAATTCTGTGATTGCTTCCACCCTTGCCCATTCTTTTTCTGTTGGAAAAGACTTATAACTAAAATCAACTAGTGTTAACTGAGCATAAGCTTTACGATAAGCCAACGCACTATCGAGCATAAGATATGTAGAATTTCATCTAGTTACAATATCTTGACGAACATATTTCCCGCATTGTAATGAAAGTTGGTGTATACATTCTGCAAACTTATACTTTCTTGCACCACTTCCTCTAACAAACTTCACCGACTCTCGTACCTTCTCAATGGTTCCTTCAATTACCTTCAAGCCCTCTTAAACAATAAGATTTAACACATGTGGAGAACAACGCACATGAGTAAAATCCCCATCACAAACTAACACATTATTCAAACGCAAGTGACCGCTTAAACAATTTACCAAAACGTCATTATATTTAGCATTGTCTAATGTGATCGTAAAAACTTTTTTCTGGATGCCCCAATCTGCTAAAAAGTTAATCATGTACTCTGCTAAAAGTGTACCACTATGTGGAGGTGGTATAACTTTAAAGTTCAAGACTTTTTTCTTAGAACCTAATTCTCATCAATGTAGTGAGCCGTTAGCGCCATATACCCATCTGTCGTGATAGGACTCCATAAATCAGTAGTCAAACATATTCTACCATTTACTTTTTGTAACTTTTCTTTAAGAATTGTATTCTCTCTATCATATATTTTTAGGACATCCGCCTTCGCAGTGTTTCTTGTTATGGGCTTCATATCGCGGTGTAAAAACTTGTGCAAATCTCTTGTTCCCTCATGTTCAACATAGCTTAAAGAGTAGTTGGGCTTGATGATAGAGTATGCTAATTTCTCCATATACATTACTTGATCTAATGGGGCACACTTTTTTGATGGGCTGGGTTCATTAAGATCAAAACTCTTGGGAAGATGTCGTTTCATATTAGATGTTCCCGAATTGGCACTAAACACTTTTCCACAACCCGTACAACTTGCTTTCTGAGTTCCCCCGTGTCACACCCCGGATTTCCAACCTTGAAATCCATACACCGGTGGGCCCGGGTGGGGAGTATCGTGACGTTAGTTGATAACATCATAGTCAATTAAACATGGCACAACGGAAGTCTTGGAGTAAAATTACTATTACAAACCGAATGTTCGAAGTTCGAAAATAAAATAATATACAGGCTCGTTGTCACACCCCGACCCGCAGCGGAATAAAAGTCGGGGCATAATTGGGTTATCACCAAAGCTCATGATGATTACTAAGATATTTCATATTTATTAAATTCAAATTACAAACTTAAATATCCAAAACAAAATTCGTACAATTACAAGAAAATGAAACTACATAATTATTCCAAAGCCTAAACTTGTTTATTCTTCTAGGCCTTCCTAAGTGTTTCCTGTCTCAGCTGGATCACCTGTATCATGTGTAAAACGGGGGAGATTTTGGGTCAACAAAAGTTGGCGAGTGAACCTTGATAAAACATTTTTTTACTAATTTCTTGTTTTATTTAATAAAGAAAATTCGTGCAATAACCACATGTGAGCAAACATATATAGATAAACAATCACAAACCACTTTGGATGAGTATATGACATGAATGATGATGTATGTGAGATCAAGGCTCAATCAAACGGAGCCGATCTAATGAGGCTCCTGATGCTCAACCCGTATCCCACGGGGAACTGATGGGCCTAATGAAACGCGTGCACTGCAAATGATAAATCCAATCTATATATAATTCACACAACAATTGATACACATTTGATCACGGATATGATGTATGCACAAGTGTTTAAATAAAATAAAAGAATTATACGACACATGATACACCCCAAAACATGATTAAAACGGGGAATTGGTAGAGATTCACTCACAGTGGGTGCGTTCTTTGATGACGATGAATGCGCACGAATTTATGATTCAACCGACGAGGGAAAAACTAACCTAAATAATAACGAAATGATTCGATAAATAAGTAAATTTTATTTGAGATTAATATTTTTAATTAGTGCTCTTTAGTGGGATTTTTAGATTTATTTTTGTGAGTTTAATGAAATTTTCTAACTTTAAAATCTTATTTTTAAGTATTTTTAAATAATTTTTCAATTAAATAAAAAAATAAAAAAATAAAAAAAATGGGTTGACTTTCTGACAGTTGATCGGGTCTGACCGGTCAGACTGTGTTTATTCCATGCGGTGCGTGGGATCGAACTCGGGACCTTTCGTTTGTGTGCACGCAGCTCTACCAACTGAGCTACGTGTCTAACCCGAAATATTCTCTGTTTTAATTATATATATATATATATACTAATTAACTTTAACCTTATTTAGTTTTTATTAAAAATGATTTAATATGGCCGAACCGTTTGCAGAGACCCGGAGTCGAACTCGGAACCTTCGGTTCGAGTGGGCACAGCCCAACCAGTTGGGTTGTGTGTCTAATCTGCTTAACTACTGGATTATATTCCTCTTATATACATTCTGTGGATTGATCTGAATAGGTTTTAAAAATGTTGGTTTTATTTCAGAAAGTCGGTAGCATGCGTGATTCGAACTCGGGACGTGTGTATTGTATTTGCACACAGTCCACCGCTGGACTGTGTGTCTAACCCGGTTAAATATCCTATTTTAATTATACTAATACACTTGTTCAACTTCATCTTCTTCACTGTGAAGAACACAGAACAGTGAAACCCGATTGTTTTGTTTAATCAACTAACAACTTATAATTGATTGAAAATAGAATAGAAAGGTGAAGATTAAGTAATATGGTATACCAAACAGAGAGTTTTCTTCAGATTTCCGGCAAGATTTCGTCGGCTCTGATTTGCGATTTCCGGCTGAGTGAACTGTTTTAACAGTTTCGATTATTGGTTTGAACAATTAAATTATAAATCAAGAGGTAGCATGGAGGTTTAGACAATTATACCGTCTGAAGACAACTGCGGTTTTCTGTTAAGTGATTCCGGAGATATTCCGGCGAGTGCAAAGAAACTCCGGCGACGTGCTTTGGAAGGGATAAAGCTTCGGAAAGAGAGTTCGGTTCTGAGCGAAAGGTCTACAGGAGGTTGGAGTGGGTATTTATAAGAGGGCAACTGATTTGGGTTTGAATTGAGGTCAACAATCGCGATTAAAGATTTCCGACGGTTTTTGACTAAAATTGATTGCCGGCGACGGTTATAACTGATGTCGAAATCAGTTTATCCGTTTCAGTCAAAGGAAAAATAGCCAAAATCGCGGAGTTTATGTTTCTCCGGTGATTGCGAGTTCTGGCGCGCTGTTTTACATATTTGACTTTCGGTTTTTATTATAAATGTTATTTGTTTCGGTATTAAACACAAAAGAAGTGTGTGGCGGAGCGGTGTGGTGTGTGTTTGTCTTTGTGGGCGACCCGGGTTCGAAACCCGGCTACCCTATTATTATTTTTTTATACTTATTATTATTAGTTATAAATTATGGTTTTTAAATTCTAATATATTTATTAATTATGTGTTGTTTAAAATTAATCTGAACAATAAATACGCAACGAAACTTATAACTGAACATTTGATTAATAAACGAAGCGGGTTTTGAAACCCGTTTTTCGACGAATGTTACAGTATCCCCTACTTTTAGGAATTTCGTCCCGAAATTTAAGCAGTAGTGGTAACTGGAAAGAGATGCGGGTATTTTTCGCGCATTGAGTCTTCACGTTCCCAAGTAAACTCGGGTCCTCGTTTCGACTCCCAACGTACCCTGACAATTGGAATACGACTTCGCCTTAAACGCTTCTCTCCGAAGTCCATGATTTCTACTGGTCTTTCAACGAAGTGCATTGATTCATCGACTTGTATGTCTTCTAGAGGAATGTGGAGATTTTCATCGGCAAGGCACTTTTTCAAGTTTGATACGTGAAATGTGGGATGAATGCTGTTGAGTTCTTCTGGTAGGTCAAGCTTGTATGCTACAGGACCTACTCTTTCGAGTATCTTAAAAGGTCCTACGTAGCGTGGTGCTAGCTTTCCCTTTTGGCCAAAACGAACCACTCCCTTCCACGGTGATACTTTTAAAAGTACTTGATCACCAACGTCAAACTCCAAGGGCTTTCGTCGTTTGTCTGCATAACTCTTTTGGCGCTAGAAGATTGTTTCGAATTTGAATGACCTTGTCGGTTGTTTCTTGAATTAATTCTGGACCGGTGATTTGCGCTTCCCCAATTTCGTGCCAACATACTGGAGATCGGCACTTACGACCATATAAAGCTTCGAAAGGAGCCATGCCGATACTTGAATGATAGCTATTGTTGTACAAAAATTCCACTAATGGTAGGTGAGCGTCCCAGTTCCCTTTGAAGTCTATGACACATGCTCGCAGCATGTCTTCAAGGGTTTGGATGGTGCGTTCAGATTGACCATCAATTTGGGGATGAAAAGCGGTACTGAGGTCTAATCGTGTACCCAAGGCGGTTTGTACGGCTCGCCATGTTCGTGAAGTGAAACGACCATCACGGTCTGAAATGATGCTTAAAGGTACACCATGACGGCTTACGATCTCGCTGATGTAGATACGAGCTAACTTCTCGTTCTTGAAGTCCTCGCGAATCGGAATGAAATGAGATGACTTTGTAAGACGATCGATTATTACCCATATGGTGTCATACCCACTGGAGGTGCGAGGTAACCCGGTAATGAAATCCATGGTTATGTTTTCCCACTTCCATACAGGTATTTCGGGTTGGACTAGAAGTCCTGAAGGTCTTTGATGTTCAGCTTTTACTTTGGAACAGGTAAGGCACTTGGAAACAAAAACAGCGATATCCTTTTTCATGCCAGGCCACCAGTAGGTGTATCGTAGGTCTTGATACATCTTGTCGGCTCCTGGGTGTACAGAGTATCGTGTTTTGTGCGCCTCATTCATGAGGAAATCACGAAGGTAATCGCGATCAGGAATCCATATGCGATTTAAATAGTATAGAATACCGTCGGATTTGGTTTCGATTTTGAGTTCAGCTCCGCATGACAGCTCATTGCGTACATCATTTTCTGTTACAAAAACATGTTGAGCTGCCCGGATTCGATCTTTGATGTCGGTTATGATTTGCGAACATAGAAGACGAATGGAGTTCGCATAAACTTTTCGACTGAGCGCATCGGCCACCACGTTTGCCTTGCCAGGATGATACCGAATTTCACAGTCGTAGTCGTTGAGGAGTTCGACTCATCTTCGTTGCCTCATATTCAACTCCTTCTGGTTGAAGATATGTTGGAGACTTTTGTGGTCAGTGTATATTTCACACTTGGTACCATAGAGGTAATGTCTCCATATCTTGAGAGCGAACACAACGGCTCCAAGTTCCAGGTCGTGGGTGGTGTAATTCTTCTCATGAACTTTGAGTTGCCTAGAAGCATAGGCTATCACTTTTCCTCTTTGCATTAATACACAGCCTAGCCCTTGCCCTGATGCGTCGCAATATACTACAAAGTCATCGCAACCTTCAGGGAGTGTGAGGATAGGTGCGTCGCAGAGTTTTTGCTTTAAAATTTGGAAAGCCTCCTCTTGTTTAGGTCCCCATATGAAGGGTTTTCCTTTATGAGTCAAGGCCGTGAGTGGTACAGCAATACGGGAAAAATTGGCAATGAAGCGGCGATAGTAACCAGCCAAACCAAGAAATGACCTTACTTCGGTAGGGGTACGTGGCGCTTGCCATTCCTGCACTGCCTTGATTTTTGAAGGATCGACATGAATTCCCTTGTCATTGACGACATGTCCAAGGAATTGTACTTCTCCTAACCAGAATTCGCATTTTGAGAACTTAGCGTAGAGCTTTTCAGTCCTTAAGAGTGTAAGGATGAGTCGAAGGTGTCGTTCATGATCGGATTTAGACTTGGAGTAGATAAGGATGTCGTCGATGAAGACTATGACGAAACGGTCGAGGTAGGGTTTGCATACCCTATTCATTAGATCCATGAAGACAGCGCGGGCGTTGGTTAAACCGAAAGGCATGACCATGAACTCGTAATGACCATAACGAGTCCTGAAAGCGGTTTTTGGGATATCTTCTTCGTGCACTCTGAGCTGATGATAACCAGAACGAAGGTCGATTTTTGAAAAGCAGGTGGCGCCTTGAAGTTGGTCTAGGAGGTCATCGATGAGAGGTAGTGGATAGCGATTTTTAACCGTTAACTTGTTGAGTTCTCTATAATCAATGCACATGCGAAACGTTCCATCTTTCTTCTTCACAAAGAGAGCAGGTGCACCCCAAGGCGAGGAGCTAGGACGTATGAATCCTTTGTCAGTCAGCTCTTGCAGTTGACTGGACAGCTCTTGCATTTCGGATGGGGCTAACCTATAAGGAGATTTTGCGACTGGTGTAGCGCCAGGTACAAGATCGATGCGGAATTCGACTTCTCTCACAGGAGGAAGTCCTGAAATGTCGTCGGGAAAGACTTGTGGGAATTCTTTCACAACTGGGATATCTTCGAGTTTCCTCTCCTTGTTTCCCTTTTTGACGACGTGAGTTAGGAATGCGACATAGTTCTTGCGGAGATATCTTCGGGCTTGAAGGCAGGACATTAATTTGAGTCCTTTCGAAGGGTTTCCCCAAAAATACGTAGTGTCTGATCGTCTGCGAGAGGAATGCGAATGAACTTTTCGTGGCACACCACTTCAGCATGATGCTGGCTGAGCCAGTCCATACCAATTATAACATCGAAACTTCCCAACTTCATAGGAATAAGGTCGATTGGAAAATCGTGATCGTTTAGGGTGAGAGTACAATTGCGTATAATAGAATCTAGTGAAACGGGTTTTCCGTCAGCAACTTCCACAGTTAGAGACTCGATGAGATTAACACGAGGTTGGTCGAGGATAGGTTCAAATTCTAAGGACACAAAGCTCTTATCCGCACCAGTATCGAATAATATGGATGCATAACTACCATTGATGAGAAACGTACCGTTGACCATGTTGTTGTCAGCCCTGGCTTGGTTGGCATTGATGTTGAAAGCTCTTCCTCTGGCAGGTGGAGGAGCTTGGTTAGCTTGGTTTACCGGGTTTGCTTGAGCTTGGGCATGGATGATGTTCACTAAGCGTGGACAAGTGTTCCTGAAGTGGTTTGGGTCCCCACAGTTGTAACAAGCTCGCATGGGTTGCATCATGGGGTAGTTGGGTTGGTAGTAAGGTTGGGCTACGTGTTGTGTGGGTGGTAGAAGTAAGGGTTGTTGGGCTTGGCCCACTATCTGATTGTGGGTTTGGGTTGGAGGTTGATTGCGGTTCATTCGTTGAAGAGTACGGCAGGTTTGGATGGTGTGACCCGCACGGCCACAGCTTGTGCAATGTTGGCAGGGGTTTTCGGGAGGGTGATGGTATTGACAACGGTTGCATTTTGGGTGTGGGCCGGTGTATGGCCTTTTGAATGGTGCAGCTGAAGGAGCAATTTGGGTGATTGGTGCAGCAGTGATAGGAGGGTTGGTTTGAGTGACAGCAAAATTCTTGCTGATTCGTTTCCTCTTACCAGCAAACTTCGAGGAGGAGACGGGGTGGTTTGGAGTTGGGACCTCAATGGGTGCTTTCTTCTTCTCATCTTTGAATTTTCCGTTTCGGATGCGATTCTCAGTGAGTTCTGTAGCTAATTCCATTGCGGCTTCAAGTGTTGCAGGCGAAGTGCTTAAAACCGAATCTTGGATTTTCGAGGGGAGGCCTCGAATGTAGTGTTCGACTAAGCGGTACAAGGGGGTGAACAAGTTGGGGATCATCTGGTTCAGCTCGAGAAATCTCTTGTTATAGGAAGTGTGATCTCCTTCCTTTTGTTTCAGTGTGTGGAATTCGTCTTCCAGCTTTTTGATTTCGCTTCTTGGACAGAAACGTCTTGTCATGAGTTCCCTTTACTCTTCCCATGTTAAGGCCATGGCATCTTCAACTCCTCGCTTACCCTTTTCCGTGTTCCACCAGGTAAGGGCTACCCCAAACAGTCTTCCAGTTGCATAACGTACCTTGAAATCCTCGGGACAATCGCAATTGAGGAAAGTGTTTTCCATTTCTTCAAACCAGTGAAGGAGGGCGGTAACACCTTCGGTCCCTTCATATTTTGGGGGATCGCAAGATTTGAAGTGTTTGTTGGAGCACTTTTTGGAAGGAGGGTTGGCGACGCTCTGGTCTTCTTGATTGGGAGGGTTGATGGGATTTGCGGTGAGAGCTTGTTGTCACACTCCGACCCGCAGCGGAATAAAAGTCGGGGCATAATTGGGTTATCACCAAAGCCCATGATGATTACTAAGATGTTTCATATTTATTAAATTCAAATTACAAACTTAAATATCCAAAACAAAATTCGTACAATTACAAGAAAATGAAACTACATAATTATTCCAAAGCCTAAACTTGTTTATTCTTCTAGGCCTTCCTAAGTGTTTCCTGTTTCAGCTGGATCACCTGTATCATGTGTAAAACGGGGGAGATTTTGGGTCAACAAAAGTTGGCGAGTGAACCTTGATAAAACATTTTTTTACTAATTTCTTGTTTTATTTAATAAAGAAAATTCGTGCAATAACACATGTGAGCAAACATATATAGATAAACAATCACAAACCACTTTGGACGAGTATATGACATGAATGATGATGTATGTGAGATCAAGGCTCAATCAAACGGAGCCGATCAAATGAGGCTCCTGATGCTCAACCCGTATACCACGGGGAACTGATGGGCCTAATGAAACGCGTGCACTGCAAATGATAAATCCAATCTATATATAATTCACACAACAATTGATACACATTTGATCACGGATATGATGTATGCACAAGTGTTTAAATAAAATAAAAGAATTATACGACACATGATACACCCCAAAACATGATTAAAACGGGGAATTGGTAGAGATTCACTCACAGTGGGTGCGTTCTTTGATGACGATGAATGCGCACGAATTTATGATTCAACCGACGAGGGAAAAACTAACCTAAATAATAACGAAATGATTCGATAAATAAGTAAATTTTATTTGAGATTAATATTTTTAATTAGTGCTCTTTAGTGGGATTTTTAGATTTATTTTTGTGAGTTTAATGAAATTTTCTAACTTTAAAATCTTATTTTTAAGTATTTTTAAATAATTTTTCAATTAAATAAAAAAATAAAAAAAATAAAAAAATGGGTTGACTTTCTGACAGTTGATCGGGTCTGACCGGTCAGACTGTGTTTATTCCATGCGGTGCGTGGGATCGAACTCGGGACCTTTCGTTTGTGTGCACGCAGCTCTACCAACTGAGCTACGTGTCTAACCCGAAATATTCACTGTTTTAATTATATATATATATATACTAATTAACTTTAACCTTATTTAGTTTTTATTAAAAATGATTTAATATGGCCGAACCGGTTGCAGAGACCCGGAGTCGAACTCGGAACCTTCGGTTCGAGTGCGCACAGCCCAACCAGTTGGGTTGTGTGTCTAATCTGCTTAACTACTGGATTATATTCCTCTTATATACATTCTGTGGATTGATCTGAATAGGTTTTAAAAATGTTGGTTTTATTTCATAAAGTCGGTAGCATGCGTGATTCGAACTCGGGACGTGTGTATTGTATTTGCACACAGTCCACCGCTGGACTGTGTGTCTAACCCGGTTAAATATCCTATTTTAATTATACTAATACACTTGTTCAACTTCATCTTCTTCACTGTGAAGAACACAGAACAGTGAAACCCGATTGTTTTGTTTAATCAACTAACAACTTATAATTGATTGAAAATAGAATAGAAAGGTGAAGATTAAGTAATATGGTATACCAAACAGAGAGTTTTCTTCAGATTTCCGGCAAGATTTCGTCGGCTCTGATTTGCGATTTCCGGCTGAGTGAACTGTTTTAACAGTTTCGATTATTGGTTTGAACAATTAAATTATAAATCAAGAGGTAGCATGGAGGTTTAGACAATTATACCGTCTGAAGACAACTGCGGTTTTCTGTTAAGTGATTCCGGAGATATTCCGGCGAGTGCAAAGAAACTCCGGCGACGTGCTTTGGAAGGGATAAAGCTTCGGAAAGAGAGTTCGGTTCTGAGCGAAAGGTCTACAGGAGGTTGGAGTGGGTATTTATAAGAGGGCAACTGATTTGGGTTTGAATTGAGGTCAACAATCGCGATTAAAGATTTCCGACGGTTTTTGACTAAAATTGATTGCCGGCGACGGTTATAACTGATGTCGAAATCAGTTTATCCGTTTCAGTCAAAGGAAAAATAGCCAAAATCGCGGAGTTTATGTTTCTCCGGTGATTGCGAGTTCTGGCGCGCTGTTTTACATATTTGACTTTCGGTTTTTATTATAAATGTTATTTGTTTCGGTATTAAACACAAAAGAAGTGTGTGGCGGAGCGGTGTGGTGTGTGTTTGTCTTTGTGGGCGACCCGGGTTCGAAACCCGGCTACCCTATTATTATTTTTTTATACTTATTATTATTAGTTATAAATTATGGTTTTTAAATTCTAATATATTTATTAATTATGTGTTGTTTAAAATTAATCTGAACAATAAATACGCAACGAAACTTATAACTGAACATTTGATTAATAAACGAAGCGGGTTTTGAAACCCGTTTTTCGACGAATGTTACAGTATCCCCTACTTTTAGGAATTTCGTCCCGAAATTTAAGCAGTAGTGGTAACTGGAAAGAGATGCGGGTATTTTTCGCGCATTGAGTCTTCACGTTCCCAAGTAAACTCGGGTCCTCGTTTCGACTCCCAACGTACCCTGACAATTGGAATACGACTTCGCCTTAAACGCTTCTCTCCGAAGTCCATGATTTCTACTGGTCTTTCAACGAAGTGCATTGATTCATCGACTTGTATGTCTTCTAGAGGAATGTGGAGATTTTCATCGGCAAGGCACTTTTTCAAGTTTGATACGTGAAATGTGGGATGAATGCTGTTGAGTTCTTCTGGTAGGTCAAGCTTGTATGCTACAGGACCTACTCTTTCGAGTATCTTAAAAGGTCCTACGTAACGTGGTGCTAGCTTTCCCTTTTGGCCAAAACGAACCACTCCCTTCCACGGTGATACTTTTAAAAGTACTTGATCACCAACGTCAAACTCCAAGGGCTTTCGTCGTTTGTCTGCATAACTCTTTTGGCGCTAGAAGATTGTTTCGAATTTGAATGACCTTGTCGGTTGTTTCTTGAATTAATTCTGGACCGGTGATTTGCGCTTCCCCAATTTCGTGCCAACATACTGGAGATCGGCACTTACGACCATATAAAGCTTCGAAAGGAGCCATGCCGATACTTGAATGATAGCTATTGTTGTACAAAAATTCCACTAATGGTAGGTGAGCGTCCCAGTTCCCTTTGAAGTCTATGACACATGCTCGCAGCATGTCTTCAAGGGTTTGGATGGTGCGTTCAGATTGACCATCAATTTGGGGATGAAAAGCGGTACTGAGGTCTAATCGTGTACCCAAGGCGGTTTGTACGGCTCGCCATGTTCGTGAAGTGAAACGACCATCACGGTCTGAAATGATGCTTAAAGGTACACCATGACGGCTTACGATCTCGCTGATGTAGATACGAGCTAACTTCTCGTTCTTGAAGTCCTCGCGAATCGGAATGAAATGAGATGACTTTGTAAGACGATCGATTATTACCCATATGGTGTCATACCCACTGGAGGTGCGAGGTAACCCGGTAATGAAATCCATGGTTATGTTTTCCCACTTCCATACAGGTATTTCGGGTTGGACTAGAAGTCCTGAAGGTCTTTGATGTTCAGCTTTTACTTTGGAACAGGTAAGGCACTTGGAAACAAAAACAGCGATATCCTTTTTCATGCCAGGCCACCAGTAGGTGTATCGTAGGTCTTGATACATCTTGTCGGCTCCTGGGTGTACAGAGTATCGTGTTTTGTGCGCCTCATTCATGAGGAAATCACGAAGGTAATCGCGATCAGGAATCCATATGCGATTTAAATAGTATAGAATACCGTCGGATTTGGTTTCGATTTTGAGTTCAGCTCCGCATGACAGCTCATTGCGTACATCATTTTCTGTTACAAAAACATGTTGAGCTGCCCGGATTCGATCTTTGATGTCGGTTATGATTTGCGAACATAGAAGACGAATGGAGTTCGCATAAACTTTTCGACTGAGCGCATCGGCCACCACGTTTGCCTTGCCAGGATGATACCGAATTTCACAGTCGTAGTCGTTGAGGAGTTCGACTCATCTTCGTTGCCTCATATTCAACTCCTTCTGGTTGAAGATATGTTGGAGACTTTTGTGGTCAGTGTATATTTCACACTTGGTACCATAGAGGTAATGTCTCCATATCTTGAGAGCGAACACAACGGCTCCAAGTTCCAGGTCGTGGGTGGTGTAATTCTTCTCATGAACTTTGAGTTGCCTAGAAGCATAGGCTATCACTTTTCCTCTTTGCATTAATACACAGCCTAGCCCTTGCCCTGATGCGTCGCAATATACTACAAAGTCATCGCAACCTTCAGGGAGTGTGAGGATAGGTGCGTCGCAGAGTTTTTGCTTTAAAATTTGGAAAGCCTCCTCTTGTTTAGGTCCCCATATGAAGGGTTTTCCTTTATGAGTCAAGGCCGTGAGTGGTACAGCAATACGGGAAAAATTGGCAATGAAGCGGCGATAGTAACCAGCCAAACCAAGAAATGACCTTACTTCGGTAGGGGTACGTGGCGCTTGCCATTCCTGCACTGCCTTGATTTTTGAAGGATCGACATGAATTCCCTTGTCATTGACGACATGTCCAAGGAATTGTACTTCTCCTAACCAGAATTCGCATTTTGAGAACTTAGCGTAGAGCTTTTCAGTCCTTAAGAGTGTAAGGATGAGTCGAAGGTGTCGTTCATGATCGGATTTAGACTTGGAGTAGATAAGGATGTCGTCGATGAAGACTATGACGAAACGGTCGAGGTAGGGTTTGCATACCCTATTCATTAGATCCATGAAGACAGCGCGGGCGTTGGTTAAACCGAAAGGCATGACCATGAACTCGTAATGACCATAACGAGTCCTGAAAGCGGTTTTTGGGATATCTTCTTCGTGCACTCTGAGCTGATGATAACCAGAACGAAGGTCGATTTTTGAAAAGCAGGTGGCGCCTTGAAGTTGGTCTAGGAGGTCATCGATGAGAGGTAGTGGATAGCGATTTTTAACCGTTAACTTGTTGAGTTCTCTATAATCAATGCACATGCGAAACGTTCCATCTTTCTTCTTCACAAAGAGAGCAGGTGCACCCCAAGGCGAGGAGCTAGGACGTATGAATCCTTTGTCAGTCAGCTCTTGCAGTTGACTGGACAGCTCTTGCATTTCGGATGGGGCTAACCTATAAGGAGATTTTGCGACTGGTGTAGCGCCAGGTACAAGATCGATGCGGAATTCGACTTCTCTCACAGGAGGAAGTCCTGAAATGTCGTCGGGAAAGACTTGTGGGAATTCTTTCACAACTGGGATATCTTCGAGTTTCCTCTCCTTGTTTCCCTTTTTGACGACGTGAGTTAGGAATGCGACATAGTTCTTGCGGAGATATCTTCGGGCTTGAAGGCAGGACATTAATTTGAGTCCTTTCGAAGGGGTTTCCCCAAAAATACGTAGTGTCTGATCGTCTGCGAGAGGAATGCGAATGAACTTTTCGTGGCACACCACTTCAGCATGATGCTGGCTGAGCCAGTCCATACCAATTATAACATCGAAACTTCCCAACTTCATAGGAATAAGGTCGATTGGAAAATCGTGATCGTTTAGGGTGAGAGTACAATTGCGTATAATAGAATCTAGTGAAACGGGTTTTCCGTCAGCAACTTCCACAGTTAGAGACTCGATGAGATTAACACGAGGTTGGTCGAGGATAGGTTCAAATTCTAAGGACACAAAGCTCTTATCCGCACCAGTATCGAATAATATGGATGCATAACTACCATTGATGAGAAACGTACCGTTGACCATGTTGTTGTCAGCCCTGGCTTGGTTGGCATTGATGTTGAAAGCTCTTCCTCTGGCAGGTGGAGGAGCTTGGTTAGCTTGGTTTACCGGGTTTGCTTGAGCTTGGGCATGGATGATGTTCACTAAGCGTGGACAAGTGTTCCTGAAGTGGTTTGGGTCCCCACAGTTGTAACAAGCTCGCATGGGTTGCATCATGGGGTAGTTGGGTTGGTAGTAAGGTTGGGCTACGTGTTGTGTGGGTGGTAGAAGTAAGGGTTGTTGGGCTTGGCCCACTATCTGATTGTGGGTTTGGGTTGGAGGTTGATTGCGGTTCATTCGTTGAAGAGTACGGCAGGTTTGGATGGTGTGACCCGCACGGCCACAGCTTGTGCAATGTTGGCAGGGGTTTTCGGGAGGGTGATGGTATTGACAACGGTTGCATTTTGGGTGTGGGCCGGTGTATGGCCTTTTGAATGGTGCAGCTGAAGGAGCAATTTGGGTGATTGGTGCAGCAGTGATAGGAGGGTTGGTTTGAGTGACAGCAAAATTCTTGCTGATTCGTTTCCTCTTACCAGCAAACTTCGAGGAGGAGACGGGGTGGTTTGGAGTTGGGACCTCAATGGGTGCTTTCTTCTTCTCATCTTTGAATTTTCCATTTCGGATGCGATTCTCAGTGAGTTCTGTAGCTAATTCCATTGCGGCTTCAAGTGTTGCAGGCGAAGTGCTTAAAACCGAATCTTGGATTTTCGAGGGGAGGCCTCGAATGTAGTGTTCGACTAAGCGGTACAAGGGGGTGAACAAGTTGGGGATCATCTGGTTCAGCTCGAGAAATCTCTTGTTATAGGAAGTGTGATCTCCTTCCTTTTGTTTCAGTGTGTGGAATTCGTCTTCCAGCTTTTTGATTTCGCTTCTTGGACAGAAACGTCTTGTCATGAGTTCCCTTTACTCTTCCCATGTTAAGGCCATGGCATCTTCAACTCCTCGCTTACCCTTTTCCGTGTTCCACCAGGTAAGGGCTACCCCAAACAGTCTTCCAGTTGCATAACGTACCTTGAAATCCTCGGGACAATCGCAATTGAGGAAAGTGTTTTCCATTTCTTCAAACCAGTGAAGGAGGGCGGTAACACCTTCGGTCCCTTCATATTTTGGGGGATCGCAAGATTTGAAGTGTTTGTTGGAGCACTTTTTGGAAGGAGGGTTGGCGACGCTCTGGTCTTCTTGATTGGGAGGGTTGATGGGATTTGCGGTGAGAGCTTGTTGTCACACTCCGACCCGCAGCGGAATAAAAGTCGGGGCATAATTGGGTTATCACCAAAGCTCATGATGATTACTAAGATGTTTCATATTTATTAAATTCAAATTACAAACTTAAATATCCAAAACAAAATTCGTACAATTACAAGAAAATGAAACTACATAATTATTCCAAAGCCTAAACTTGTTTATTCTTCTAGGCCTTCCTAAGTGTTTCCTGTCTCAGCTGGATCACCTGTATCATGTGTAAAACGGGGGAGATTTTGGGTCAACAAAAGTTGGCGAGTGAACCTTGATAAAACATTTTTTTACTAATTTCTTGTTTTATTTAATAAAGAAAATTCGTGCAATAACACATGTGAGCAAACATATATAGATAAACAATCACAAACCACTTTGGATGAGTATATGACATGAATGATGATGTATGTGAGATCAAGGCTCAATCAAACGGAGCCGATCAAATGAGGCTCCTGATGCTCAACCCGTATACCACGGGAACTGATGGGCCTAATGAAACGCGTGCACTGCAAATGATAAATCCAATCTATATATAATTCACACAACAATTGATACACATTTGATCACGGATATGATGTATGCACAAGTGTTTAAATAAAATAAAAGAATTATACGACACATGATACACCCCAAAACATGATTAAAACGGGGAATTGGTAGAGATTCACTCACAGTGGGTGCGTTCTTTGATGACGATGAATGCGCACGAATTTATGATTCAACCGACGAGGGAAAAACTAACCTAAATAATAACGAAATGATTCGATAAATAAGTAAATTTTATTTGAGATTAATATTTTTAATTAGTGCTCTTTAGTGGGATTTTTAGATTTATTTTTGTGAGTTTAATGAAATTTTCTAACTTTAAAATCTTATTTTTAAGTATTTTTAAATAATTTTTCAATTAAATAAAAAAATAAAAAAAATAAAAAAATGGGTTGACTTTCTGACAGTTGATCGGGTCTGACCGGTCAGACTGTGTTTATTCCATGCGGTGCGTGGGATCGAACTCGGGACCTTTCGTTTATGTGCACGCAGCTCTACCAACTGAGCTACGTGTCTAACCCGAAATATTCACTGTTTTAATTATATATATATATATACTAATTAACTTTAACCTTATTTAGTTTTTATTAAAAATGATTTAATATGGCCGAACCGGTTGCAGAGACCCGGAGTCGAACTCGGAACCTTCGGTTCGAGTGCGCACAGCCCAACCAGTTGGGTTGTGTGTCTAATCTGCTTAACTACTGGATTATATTCCTCTTATATACATTCTGTGGATTGATCTGAATAGGTTTTAAAAGTGTTGGTTTTATTTCATAAAGTCGGTAGCATGCGTGATTCGAACTCGGGACGTGTGTATTGTATTTGCACACAGTCCACCGCTGGACTGTGTGTCTAACCCGGTTAAATATCCTATTTTAATTATACTAATACACTTGTTCAACTTCATCTTCTTCACTGTGAAGAACACAGAACAGTGAAACCCGATTGTTTTGTTTAATCAACTAACAACTTATAATTGATTGAAAATAGAATAGAAAGGTGAAGATTAAGTAATATGGTATACCAAACAGAGAGTTTTCTTCAGATTTCCGGCAAGATTTCGTCGGCTCTGATTTGCGATTTCCGGCTGAGTGAACTGTTTTAACAGTTTCGATTATTGGTTTGAACAATTAAATTATAAATCAAGAGGTAGCATGGAGGTTTAGACAATTATACCGTCTGAAGACAACTGCGGTTTTCTGTTAAGTGATTCCGGAGATATTCCGGCGAGTGCAAAGAAACTCCGGCGACGTGCTTTGGAAGGGATAAAGCTTCGGAAAGAGAGTTCGGTTCTGAGCGAAAGGTCTACAGGAGGTTGGAGTGGGTATTTATAAGAGGGCAACTGATTTGGGTTTGAATTGAGGTCAACAATCGCGATTAAAGATTTCCGACGGTTTTTGACTAAAATTGATTGCCGGCGACGGTTATAACTGATGTCGAAATCAGTTTATCCGTTTCAGTCAAAGGAAAAATAGCCAAAATCGCGGAGTTTATGTTTCTCCGGTGATTGCGAGTTCTGGCGCGCTGTTTTACATATTTGACTTTCGGTTTTTATTATAAATGTTATTTGTTTCGGTATTAAACACAAAAGAAGTGTGTGGCGGAGCGGTGTGGTGTGTGTTTGTCTTTGTGGGCGACCCGGGTTCGAAACCCGGCTACCCTATTATTATTTTTTTTATACTTATTATTATTAGTTATAAATTATGGTTTTTAAATTCTAATATATTTATTAATTATGTGTTGTTTAAAATTAATCTGAACAATAAATACGCAACGAAACTTATAACTGAATATTTGATTAATAAACGAAAAAAGGGTTTTGAAACCCGTTTTTCGACGAATGTTACACTCGTAATAGAAGATCCACAGGCGGGTCATTAAATTGTACAAGAAAGAATACAAAACAGACCTTGGGCAGATTTAGGATTTGCAAGATCCTCTATCACTACCGAGCACCTCCGGCCTATTTTCGTATTGTACTTGCAGTTTAGTTTTTTAAAAATACGTCAGCTTTCACTGGTAAATACACCCAACCGACTCGTTTTGAAAACATTTCAGAAATGTTTTAGGTGCAATCAGCACAAAATCTTTGTATAACTTTTGTTAATTGACTGTCCAACCTTGTTAACAGATTTACATGTTTGTCATACATACGGGGCTCGGTACCTTGACCGAGACACAATTAACGTACACATCACTTTGGACTCACGAAGGAGTCAATCCCTCCCAACCTTGTGGAAATGCATAATTGAGCGTCTACGGGTGTGTGCCTACACCCGCGCTAAGGTCGTGGCCATTTCTATTGTAATGAGCCGAGGATATTCAGAACACGGTAGTTAACCCCCGATGTTTAAATTATCAAACAAAACTGATTAAAACAGAATATGCGGATTTCTATTCCGAACCGGCGTTCGATTAATCCCATTTCCGACCAAGCGGTAATAATTTACCGTAACGCAAGCCCATATAGGGGAAATAAGTCGAGAGTATTTACCTGAGCTAGTCTTCTTTTATTTTTAAATAACTAAGCCGTACACAAAAGGACTAAGTGCAGATAGCATTTACCAACAAGTCTCTAGTCTGGATTATGGCATAAACTAACCAATTAAATACTAACGGTCTTTATTTAAGTCATTGACTTAGACCGACTAGCGTACTTGATCAAAACTTATGACGCTAGATTAAACGATGATTGGATAGAATGTAGTTTAATCCCAACAAGTACCTTGACTTGTATAATATGGGTAAACTATAGACATTCCGGATTTTGAGATTTAAAATGATGAGGTTAAACCCGTTTTGGTTGAATTCTGTAAACTAGTTACGTGTAATCAACCGTATGCTTATAAGCGATAATGGGTAACCGGATAAGTCATGGACATGTTCTATATGCCATTATATTTTAAATAAGTTGAAATATCATTAGGATATCAACTTACATGCCCGTTAAGGTTTAAAAATGAAACTATGCCTTGTAAGGGCATTTTGGTAATTTCATACATAACTTATAAATTATTTGGGATTATGAGTTTATAACATGTAACTACTGTATATATGTCTAAAATAAGTTTTAATATCAATAGGTAACAAGTCTTAGTCCATTAATATGGTTTAAAACCACACTATGTTCCGAAACAACACTTATGTCGTAAAATGACGTCTTTATGCGATGTTTATGAAAACTGATGTTAAGGTCAGATTAAAATGTTTTAAATATGTTATTTAGTATAACATATCAGTAGGAAATTGATTTACCTTGGAAAGATTTGGTTAAAACTATTTTATGAGTCACAAGGACTAAAATTGTCATTTATCGACATAGTTTAAGGACCTGTTTGGAAACTCAGTTTATAACTCGGTTTAGCATCTCAAATAATTCTAATTATAATATTACATCAGTAGGAAACTTATTTTCAAGTTTATTATCATTAAAACCTTGTTTTATGCGAAAAGGGCATTTTAGTCAAAATGGCATAATTACGGAACTTGCGCATGAACTCAGATTCTGATTATGATCATGCAATATAACCTTAGAGGGTTATGCTACATTATATTATGATCATAATGCAACTTTAGATCAGTAGCTAACTAATCTATATCGGGTCAGAATCGAAAGTCAAAGCAGAAATCAAACTTTGTGACTTTCGGTTGCGAACCGACCCTAGAACTGAAATTGACGAGCCGACATGTTTATACATGTTCTAATAATTATTACCAACTTGTTTAAGTGTCAAAACAGGTTTCATAACATATATAATATCAATTTATGATTTTTCCAAAAAATGGCCTGTTTGAGTTTTTAATATCGTAACTTTAACCCGTCAATTGGTCTAGCAAACGTGATCTTCAGGAGGTGCCTTTTATAGGGACTAACACCTACCTTATTACGATCACTTAGCCATGTTCATTTCGAACAATGGCTGGACCATAATGGTCTTAACCGAAAGTCAAGGCGTTTTCCGAAAAACGTTTGACTTTTGGCTATAAAAGCCTATAAACGAAAATGCACAAAGAAGGAACACTTACCAGTGATTCCTAGATGCAAAAGAACTATGTTGGATTGCTCCTTTCAGTTAGGAACTTCCAGATGAGGGAGAAGAGTTATGATTTAGAAAGGTGCAAGTTCAAATGGTGAACTTGATCACCTATTTATAGTTGGAGAACTCAAAGGAGGTGAAGCCAGGTGTTTAGGGGTGTAAGAAGAAGCTTACAAGTGTCCCAAAACGTGGCATAACAGTTTGGGAAGCCATGGTTTCGTTTTAATGGTTTTGGAGCTTTGTTTAGAGGCCAAGCCAAAACTTTCTGCTTCAGACATGTTCTCGCGCCCCGCGAAAGACCCAGACCTGGTCTCTCGCGGCCCGCGACCGCCCCATGGCCAAAATCAAAACTTGACACTTTGACCCCCTTAACTTTTTAAAGCTTATAAAAACCTTATAAAACACACTTTTGACACTTTTAGCCCTCCGTAGCCAATACTTGGCATACCCGGGATTATGCCTGAACATTGTCGAGCTCTCGGTTCGTTAAAAGGTCACTCAGAGGTATAATTTAACATGTTGACGCTTTTGATCCCTCCATCATCCAACTTTCACATATTTACAAAATTGAACCCTCTTGTCCAACAAATGGCACGTATCAGAGTTAGGACTTCGTAAAGGATCACTCAGAGGCTTATTATAAGCATGTTGATTCCGATGTCACTCAGAGGCTAGGCATGTTGACATATCAGTCACTCAGAGGCCAAATTTCAAGCATGTTAACATATCAGTCACTCAGAGGCTAATGATTCAAGCATGTTGACATATCAGTCACTCAGAGGCTGTTATTTATGCATGTTGACATCGGACCGTCACTCAGAGGCTCAGCTTGAGCATGTTGACGCCTTTTGTTTAATTGTGTGTACATACGGGCTCTAAGCTAGTTTACTCTATCCAAAACAACACTCCATATAACATCTCCGTTAATGATAATAATATCAACTTTATTTTGATTTATTTTATAATAAATTAGGTTAGAACACTGTGTGTTACACGGGTTGAATAAATATAGTTTTATATGTTAAGTGATAAAAAAATATTTCTTAAAAAAACTTGTTTATTATACTGGTTGAATAAAACTGTGTATTATAATGGTTGAATAAAACTGTGTATTACACAAGTTAACTAAAATGTAATTTAATCGGTTAACACATACAGTTATAAAAACATGTCTTTAAAAATGAATGTTGATGCACTGTTTATTATTAAATTAAAACACATATATTACATGTGGTTGGATCAATAAAATATTAAATTAAAAAGCTTTTAATAAGCGGAAATTATTGTATAACATGAAAAAAAGTATGAAAGTAGTAAATGAGATAAGTCCTTAAGGGGATAGCCGGGTGGTAAAATGGTGTATTATCCAACCAAATGGTAGTATATTCAAATCCTATTAAGGGCATGTGTGATATGAATTTAACATTAAAATAAAAGTAGATGGGATAAATCTTTTCTAGGATTCAAACCAAGATCTAATTGGTATAGATATAATGCATCAATCACTCCACAAACTATTTTCTTGACTATTCAGAACTAACAAAGTTATATACAAAACCCATGCAATACATGATTTTTTTTAAATATATAACTTTTTACTATTTAGTATTCAAAATTGCATTTATTCAACCCGTGTAAATATACAGGGTTTTTAAGATATACCTTTTATTTATTATTTAGTATAAAAATACATTCATTTATCCTACAATACATGAGGTTTTTAGATATAAAACTTTTTTATATTATTTAATATATAAAATTACATTTATTTAACCCTAATAATAAATGTTGTTTTTAAAGATATATTGTTTTAATATTTAACATATAAAATTATATTTACTCAATTCATGTAATACATAGGGTTCTAACCTAGTGTGTGTACATATACAACAAACATGAATAATGAAGAAAACTTTTAAATACTTTTTGATCGTTCAATATTTTCTTATTTATAAAAAGTAACTAATGATATCTATACATATATATATATATATATTAATTGTGTGGTAATGTTTATCAACAAACATAATTTTTTCTTTCAAAAAATTTATCTATAAGATTGTATATGGATTGTTTCAAAGTGTAACGAATCTAATACTTTAATTAATATTAACATTTTAAATTTGAAATTTCCTTTATTTTATCACTAATTTTGTGATACAATGACTATTTTTAATTATAAAAAGTAAATATTTAGAATTAAGTTAGAGCTTCAATAAATGACGCATGTCTCTTATGGGTTTATTTTATTATATAGTATAGATTATATAGGATGGGATTACTGTTTTATCCTATTGAACAATATTAGTTGGGCATTTATTTGTTAGGTATTTTATAAGTATCTTTAAAAAAACCCTAACTATATTATAAGTGTTTATCTTAACAAAAATAATAATAATAAATAAACCCTACATTTGCCTAATTATTAAAAAACTTATTAGTTACGTTTATAAAAATGATAAATGTGTGCCTTGCGGAGAAAGTTATAATATCTATTTTTGTATACAGATATCTCATGTTTGGCATCAAACTATAAATAGGCGATACTTTCGCAGCGTTATTTATTCAACCCACTTGATATTGTTTTTATTTTTTGTATTAAATAATACTAAACTAACCTCAAGTGTTTTTGAAAAAAAAAACATATAAACATTTTAATATTTGTTGATTGAACACATTTAATAAATAGTATTTATTACAGCCTAATACTATTTCAAGCTATTTTGTGAATTTTAGAAAGTTTTGGTAAATAATTTGTAACATAATAGAGATTTTAAGATAAAAATATTAGGTTCGTGCATTTTTTTATATTTTGATACAGCCATAGAGAGAATTAAAGGGGTACGTGGTCGTTGACCTTTTATCAGTTAGTTATATGCATTGTAAAAAGATATAATGTGACTCATTGGTTATAAATTTATGGTTTCGTTACTGGATGTAATGACTTGATTTCAACCTTTAAGAAAACGAAAAAAAGAGAAATCTATTAGGTATTTGTTTAACTTTATTCATTATCGTGTTTTTTTTATTATTGTATAATGTACGGGAAAAAATTAGGATACCCCTGGGATTTTCTTCTGGTTCCGCCATTGCTTCCCATGTCGGCTGTTTCATTAAAAACGGTGATAATTATTTTAGTATAAAAATGCTTACTGGTTTAAATAATAAACCGGAAAAAAATAAAAATTATGTTATGGAACTATTACCTAGATATTATTGGTTTTAACTAGCTAAATCTTTAAAAGAAACAAAAAAAAACATGTAGTCGTTTAACTAAAATAAGTTAAACAAACAAAAAAAGGGTGGTATTTGTTGATTGGCTAAAAAAAACTGTTTATTTCTTCTCTTGCTCAACGTTGTTACAACCACCAACCCCTTCCATTGGCGCCCCTATTAACGGTGGTGCATCATGATGTTTGGCGCCCTAAGATGGTAGTGGGTTAACGCTCACTACTCAATCTTAGGATGGTTACTTAAGGACGGTTTGATAATTTTTGAATGGTTAAGTGCTAAAACAGTAAGAGGCCTGAACCATTAAGTGTTAAACCAATAAGAGGTCTGAACCATTAAAAGCCAGTATATTGCTTAACCATTTAAAGGCAAATATCTGATCAATTCAGATTAAATGTCATAACCATTCAGACTCAGTATAATACTTAACTATTCAGAGACAAATGTCTAAAACATTCAGATAATTGAAAAGCAATTAACAATAAGTATTGAATGCCTTATTTATTGCTTGGGTCCATATATAAATAGCTATAACTAGTAATAAATAATAATAATAATAATAATGATAAACATAAGACATGTTAACGTATCATATAAAGAAAACAACATAAGGTTAGTTCGTAAAAAAAACTTTACTTGTTTTAGGCGAACAAAACAATAGGATATCCATTCACCAAGTGATTGCATCCCACTTGTATTGCTAGTATTGGTGCGACATTTTTAAAGATTGTTTCATAAAACTTATTATAATACTTTTTTAATAACACTTAATTGCCGTTTAAAATATATTATCCTTATCAATAATGAACAAGATATGGAATTATAAAATATATTACTTAAAAATCAATTAACCATCCATGCTTTAAATAATATTATTATTCGGTGGATTCAACGCTCTAACGGTATGAAGAAAATAAGTTCACTTTTCTTAACTATTATATTATATTATATAAAAAGTAGTTATTATTATTATTATATAAATATAAATTCGTATATACAAAATCCGTTACTAAAGAAGCCCATTTATATGCATTTCGTCACCACCACTTAAACCAATCTCCGATCTGAATGAGCGGCAGCGAGGGAAGCTCGGGACATTCCGCCGGAGATCCGCCACCTCCGGCCGCCGTGAAGAAGAAGGACAAGGCGAAAGTCAGCCGGACGTCGTTAATCCTGTGGCACGCTCACCAAAATGATCCAGCGGCGGTGCGAAAACTGCTGGAGGAAGATCGCTCGCTCGTTCAAGCTAGAGATTACGACAACCGAACTCCGCTTCATGTTGCGTCACTTCACGGTTGGATCGAAGTCGCTAAATGCTTGATTGAGTACGGTGCTGATGTTAACGCGCAGGATCGGTGGAAAAATACGGTAATTGTGTTCATACTGTATGTAATTGGAGTATTATGGTTAGGTTATGGTTAGAGATGGTTAATTGTTGATGATTGATGTAGTGTAGCTGAAATTTGTTGAAGAATTGAGGTTTTATCTGCATTTAGACGATAATAAACTGTATGTTTGTGCGATTACTATTATGTTTCTGTTTATTGTTATTATCTTTAGGTTATTGTTAGAGATGCTTGATTGTTGATGATTGATGTAGTGTAGATGAAAATTGTTGGAAATTTGTTGAATAGTTGAGGTTTTATCTTCATTTAGATGATAATAAACTGTAGGTTTGTGTAATTTGTGAAATGTTGTAGACAAATTGTAAGGTTCAGAATAATTGAGGTTTTATTTGAATTTAGATGAAAACAAACTGTAGTTTTTGTTGTTTTTATTGTCTGATTATTGTTAGAGATGCTTGCTTGTTGATGATTGATGTAGTGTAGTGTTGAAGTTTGTGAAATGTTATAGACAAATTGTAAGGTTCAGTTAATACTTGAGGTTTTATTTGAATTTAGATGAAAACAAACTGTAGGTTCGTTTAATCAGTATTGGATTATAGGAAGAAACGCATAATGAGTGATTATGATTGTATTGTGGTAACGGAAGTATATATGTTCACAATATGAATTCATGTATTTATGCATATTGTATGAGTCTATTCATCTTGTTTACACTCAGTTTTGTTGAAAATGTGTTTAGTATATGAGGTTTTATCTGCATTTGGATGGAAATAAACTGTAGGTTTGTGTAATTAGTGTTGGATTATATGAAGAAAAGCACAGTGAGTAATCATGATTCTCTTGTGGTGATGGAAGTATATATGTTCAGAATATGAATTATTGTATAGATGCATATTGTTCATATTTCATCTATATGGCAGTATATCATATGGACAGCTTGATATTGAGACCTTTTAGTTCCTTTTATTATACTATAGTTTATTTGAAAGTGGTTCGCAAGTAGGCTTGACTGAGGATTATAAAAATATATAGTTCTGATAGATACTGTGTATCTGTTTAAGTTAGCAAAAAGTCAAAAAGAAACACTGTAAGCTCATTATGGAAGCATACACGGTGCTGGAAATGAACCTAGATTAGGAGAGTTTTGCTCGGGTGGTCCATCACCTATTTGTACACTTGTTTATATTCTAACATCAACAAGTGTAACATTGCAATATGCAATAAACAATGCTGGTTGCTTCTTTTATACAAATGTTTATTTTGACTTATTCTGCGCTTTGAACTAGTTCAATCAACTCACTATACTGTACTTGATATTGTTCATGACAGCCTCTAGCTGATGCAGAAGGAGCTAGAAAACATAACATGATTGAGTTACTAAAGTCGTATGGTGGCCTGTCATATGTAAGTTCAACTTCAACACATGGCTGCCCTGACACTCTCATGTGATATAGAATTTATTCTTGTTGCTTTATTTTGTGGTACAACTTTTTGATGCAGGTTATTCAGTGCATCTTTTTAAACTAGTTAAGATTGTATTTACCAATACACTATTCATCATCTAGGAATTTTATTAATAGGGTCCCATGTCTTCATTATCCTTTTTGAATTAGGACCCGCAATCCATTTTTTCTAGGAATATATTATATATACAAGTTTATGCTAATACGCGTTCTTAAGTTGATCTCTATCTTTTGTACAGGGACAAAATGGAAGCCATTTTGAACCAAGACCCGTGCCACCACCCCTTTCAAATAAGTGCGACTGGGAAATTGACCCGCAAGAGCTGGATTTCACAAACTCCCACTTAATAGGCAAGGTGCGGGGTCGTTTGCTAAAATCTTGTCGATTTAATATTTAAATCTAACAAGTCAGAATGTAGATCTTTTACTTAAGTTTTTAGACCATTAATGAATTAAGAGTAAAATGCCATTTTCGTCCCTGAGGTTTGGCCAGTTTTGCGACTTTCGTCCAAAGGTTTGTATTTCCGCATCTGGATCCAAAAGGTTTGAAATCTTGCCATTTTCATCTGGCTCGTTAACTCCATCCATTTTTCTCCGTTAAGTCAGGTGCATTCCAGTCTTTTTTGTTAACTTAAAGGGCAATTCAGTTTTTTCAGGGGTATTCGGTCTTTTTACATGAAGTGAAAAAGACCGAATTGCCCTTTAAGTTAACAAAAAGACGGAAATACCGCTGACTTAACGGAGAAAAATGGATGGAGTTAACGAGCCGGATGAAAATAGCAAGATTTCAAACCTTTTGGATCCAGATGCGGAAAAACAAACCTTTGGATGAAAGTTGCAAAACTGGCCAAACCTCAGAGACGAAAATGACATTTTACTCATGAATTAATGACTATAACTATTTATGTTGATAGGGATCTTTTGGTGAGATTGTAAAAGCATGTTGGCGTGGAACACCTGTAGCCGTCAAGCGTATACTTCCAAGTCTCTCAGATGATAAATTGGTGATGTGAGTTTTATCGTATCAGGTCAACTAGTTAACTACTGTAAAAAATCCTTTTTTACAGTGACCTTTACCACCAAAATGGTTAAATGAATGAATGTTCTTATTCTTGTTTATGTTACCAATCCAGTCAGGACTTCAGGCATGAGGTGAATTTGCTGGTCAAACTTCGCCACCCTAATATAGTGCAGTTTCTTGGAGCTGTTACTGAAAAGAAACCGTTAATGCTGATAACTGAGTATCTGCGAGGGGTAATTTTAAATGAATTTAAACATGAAAAAAGAAATAAAAACAAAATATACACGGTCTAGTTATCTGAACATTAGTATATGAATACAGGGTGATCTTCATCAGTGCCTAAAGGGAAAGGGTGCACTAAGCCCAGCAACAGCTGTAAACTTCGCTTTAGATATTGCCAGGTACTTGTTATATTATTTTATAAAATAATACATAAAATTGTCAGATGGTGTCCTAATTTTTGGTTTGAGTAAAATGCCATTTTCGTCCCTAAGGTTTGGCCAGTTTTGCGACTTTCGTCCAAAGGTTTGTTCCACATTTGGTTCCAAAAGGTTTGAAATCTTGCCATTTTCATCTGGCTCGTTAGCTCCATTCGTTTTTCTCCGTTAAGTCAGGGGTATTTCATCTTTTTTGTTAACTTAAAGGACAATTCGGCCTTTTTCACTTTATGTACAAGCATTTCGCATAATGTATAAGTATTATAAATAACCCTTACTAAACAAAATCAAGTAGGTAAAAAGACGAAAATACTCCTGACTTGACAGAGAAAATGGATGGAGTTAATGGCAAGATTTTAAATCTTTTGGATTTAGATATGGAAAAACAAACCTTTGGACGAAAGTCGCAAAACTTGCCAAACCTCTGGGACAAAAATGGCATTTTACTCTTTTGATTTTGTTTGTTTTTCATTTTTTTTCTGTGTATTTGCAGAGGCATGGCTTATCTTCACAATGAGCCTAATGTCATCATTCATAGGGACCTAAAACCAAGGTTTGTTATTTGTTAACTTCTTGATTTATTATATTCAGAATATAAGGTTAATGTTTTTTTTAACGTGTGCACTAATTCTATAAACTTAGTAATAATTCGGTTCCTTTTTTTTTGTATTCTAGGAATGTTCTTTTAGTCAATACAAATGCAGACCATTTAAAGGTTGGAGACTTTGGACTTAGCAAGCTCATTCGGGTTCAAAATTCTCACGATATTTACAAAATGACCGGCGAGACAGGCAGCTGTATGCTTTATATCCTACATACTATTTTCATAACATTTGTAGATTTTTCCATATGATTGTATATCTAATTTTTTGTGGTATAATTACAGATCGTTACATGGCTCCTGAAGTCTTCAAGCACCGTAAATACGACAAAAAGGTTGATGTGTTCTCATTTGCAATGATATTATATGAGGTAATTTCCTGTAAAATATTTTTTGTGATAAAAGGATAAAAACATATAATAGAGATTTTGATAATTATTTTTTGAATTGTTTATTAGATGCTGGAAGGTGAGCCACCATTATCGAATCTTGAAGCTTATGAAGCAGCAAAATACGTGGCGGAAGGACACAGGCCCATATTTAAGTCAAAAGGTTACACTCCCGAACTGAAAGAGTAAGTCAACTATCATACATAATAATATTCACAATGAGCAAATACGATTGAAATGTTGAATATCGATGATGTGATTCTGATGTGTTTGAATTTAATTTGGTAGATTGACAGAGAACTGCTGGGCAGCGGATATGAACAAGAGACCGTCGTTTTTGGATATTTTAAAGAGGCTTGAAAAAATCAAGGAAACAATACAACCAGATCATCAATGGCATATTTTTACATGACCAACAAACACATCATCCTTTTATGAACATAGTCAAATCCAAATTCTGACTTTGATAAATATGAACGCAGTTTTAGAAAAAAGAGTGGCGAGTGTTAAGAAATTTCAAGAAATCTTGATCCAAATAATGAAACTTACGGTTAGTTGCGGGTTGGAAACACGTTTTCTTGCTTGCTTTTTTATATTCTTTTTTGTACATGCCATATTGATCAACTTTTTTTTTAATCTTTGAAAGATAATGCTTCTAATCTGATGAATGAGTTTTGTTGTGATCACTTGTTATGGGGAACTATTCAACGTTTTGTAAACGTGTGTGTTTTTGTATGTGTTGCTGCAAAGATCCTCACGGATAGTGATGGAGCTAGGTAGTAGTGTCGGGGATGTTGAGTGTGGGACCGGATGTCTTGGTAGGTTGATTCTACACACACGAAAACCATTAGTCTCGCCACAGAGGGAAATTTCCTGTAATGAAAATTTGTCGTGAGAGTAAGTATTGGCATTTTGGTAGTCGGTGGATAATGTCGGTGGATAATGTTCATGAGATGCCGGGATAGGAGTATTTATTGTGCGTATCAACCCACTATTGACCATTGCTTTTGAGTGCTCTATGCCTAATTGGTCATGAGCCATGGCTTGGTTGCGCTGGATGGTCTGGAGTTGATGGCCCTGATTGTGTCTGGTCTCGAGCCATGTGGTCTAGGGGGATTTTGAGGACTACCCCTTCGGGTTCGTATCAGGGGCGAACCTTGGAGCAACGATAAGGTTGCTGCCACTGCATCCTAAGGCCTATATAGGTCCAGACCCTAGATGTTGCCATCTAGCGGATAGGCCAATTAAAAGATCAAAAGATTTGTTGGTTCAAACATCATAAGATTATATGTGATATTGGATAATACATATAACTATAAACCTCAGCCTACATTTAGGTCAACTGATGACTTTTTTTGCTACACCTTCAAACAAAATTTCACGATTCTAGACTTAAATGAGCTTCTTCTTTTCAAAAAACGACTTCAAATGCCATACTTGTAAACCCGCCACAGACAAGCAAACAAATAGTGAAAGAAAACTCAACAACGCCATTCTTGAGTTCGTCTTGCTGTTAAGTTGTTGCATTTCTTGTTCCCTGTAACAAGCATACAAAATATGTGTTGTTGACCCATCTAACATTTGACTTTTCAAAGTCAAAAGAAGTACTTTTATATGATTAATGAAAGATTGTTCATTGACCTTTCTCGGAGATAAAACATCTCCTCATGAATGAAGGTGATGGTATCTTCAAGCTTCTTTAGCTCCAATTCCATTGCCTGCAAAACAAACAAATAAAAATGGCATTATATTATGTTCATCTTAAACATTTATGGATTTTTATTTTTATTATAGAGGTGTTCGATGGGTCGTGTTCACGGGTTGATGGGTCAAACCCCATACAAACTTAAAAAATTTGATACGAACCTCAAAGTCTTTTCAACCACATGAACATGACCACCACACGAGTTTTCGTGGGTTGACACAAACACGACCCGTTCAAACCGATTCTCTTTATAGTAATATTTTAAAATTCCAAAGTTACAACAAAAAAAACACAAAAAAATATAAAATAAGGGTCCTAATAAAGCCACACCCCAAAATCTTAATTTCACACCCTGTATACAGGTCGTATTACGTTATACGACCCATATAGAATAATTTGACATGACAAATATTGGACCATATAATGTTATACGGCTCGTATAGATGAAAAAAATATTAGGTCATATAACATTATATCGACCGTATAACGTTCTATACGGGTTGTATAATGTTATATGGCCCGTATACATGGAGACAAAAAAAACATTCTCTGACATTTTTTTATGCAACAATCAGTTATACGGCCCGTATACATGTAGGAGTGTGAAAATAAGATTTTAGGGGTGTAGAAATAGTAGGAGCCTAAAAGAATTACGTTTAAACTATAAAATCATATATAATTTCTCTTTTATCTTTTAAATTTTTAAAATAATATTCTGTTTAAGTCATGACATAAAACACATTTTTCTTACAAAAATAAACAGGTCAACAAGCGAATCCACCGGGTCAACCCATTCAGCTAGACAAATTCTCAGGTTCGACCAAAACTGACCCAAAATCTTTCAGACTAAATTCAAACGCACAAACTTCACGTCGTGTCAGAAATTCACTTCTATATAATCAAATCTATTTCATGAGTTAAAGAAAGTTACTCACATCTACAGAACCTTTCTTGGCTAAAGTAGACCAATCTTTAGCAGCCACACCAGACCTCCAATCAAAGTCAACCGAAAACTTGATCGCAGGATGATGATCAACCGCGAAAAAGCAAGCCAGATAATCACCACCCTCAACAGCCTGGAACGAAAACTGTCCTGATTGCACAAGATCAGCATAATGATAAGAATTCCCATACACTGATGTCACATAACAAAAATCACAACCAAAAGTCAACCACAACCCATAATTCTCATAGAAGATATGAACAATATTTATGTACCTTAAAGTGAGTTTGTGGGATTCAGGTAAAGGTTGTCCTTCATTGGGATTAACGACAGAATAGTGACCAACTGTCATAGAGTTGGTTTTGATGTCTTCTGATATGCATTTGGTTAGACCGGATTCGATCTCGAACCGGACTGATTGGGTGGTTGTGGATAGAAAGGCTATGGTTAGGACGGCAGAAAGTATGAGATTTTGAAGCTTCATGGTTAACGTATGTGTTGATGTTTGAAGAGAGAGAGAGAGAGAGATATGATGATGTGTTTTAGGCTGCTTTCAAGAACAAGACTAGTATATGTAGTATCGCAAAATGTCAAAAACTATGGTTGATTCATAAAACAATTGGTATAAGTTGAAGTTTTGTATAGTGAAGGTCAAAATAGTTAACAAAACTAAAGAGAAAATAAAATAGTTATATGCCTAAAGGGAATATCAACACGTATTAATAAAGATGAAAATTGGTATCGGTTTCGATAACACATGATATGATACCTATACAGATGTTAGTATCGGTATCAGTTTGTTTTGGTATTAATATGGTACGGACAATCTCTTACAATATCAAAACAATAGTCTATTTTGAATAAAAAAAATATTTTTAAAAAGTTAATTAATACAAATTATTAAAGGAATATTATATTAAATGATAAATAAATATGCTAAAAACATATATTATTATTAAAATTTAATGGGTGAACTTAATACTTAAAAACTTATTATAGAATATAATCACTATTCATTGTACATCATTTTCGTAATAGTATATAAAAATTAATGTTTTAAAGTTGAAGCAGTATATATATATATATATATATATATATGTGGTGGGTTAGTGTAAAAAGAGATGGTTTTATGAGAAGTATAAGAAGTGTTTTAAACCCTTAGATTTTATAGTTAATGGTTGAGATCAATAAGGGTTTAAAATGTAAATTATGTTATTTTTTTAATAATTTGGCTAGATTAAGGGTAATAATGTCTTTTTTATATTGTATTTTTAAATAAAGAAACCGTCATCAACTTTAATGCACATGTAAGTTTCACCTTTCTTTTTTGAATGCCAATAACTTTTTATACGTAACGTTTTTGAAAAAATAAATTACACCATAATAACAAGTTTTTTTATCTTTAATATGAGTACCATATTGTTATATTTATATAGATAAAAAATTACGTATAGCATGATGTGAAGCCTACTGGAATGCATGTTTAAAACACCAAACGAAGAACATATACTAGAATGCAAGTTTAAAACACCATTCGAAGAACACATATTGGACTAAAGTTTTAAAACACCATGAATGCAGGTTTAAAACGGCATACGAAAAACATAAGAAGAACACATACTGGACTGCAAGTTTAAAACATCATACGAAGAACACATACTTGAATACAGGTTTAAAACACCATATGAAGAACACACGAAGAACACACACTGAACTGCAAGTTTCAAACACGATGAATGTAGGATTAAAACACCACATAATAGATTTTCGCACAAAACAAAAAAGAAATTGTATTACAATGATGATGATAACTTATTGTGATCTTGAAGATTAATACGAGATGACAAATAAATCAAAGATTCTTAAAGGATCTTAAAAAAACAAATCGGAATCCTAAATTAACTCCCAGACGGTTATGAGAATATTTATCATTTAATTGAATTATTGAGTAAATTACTTTTTTACCTTTTTGAATTAATATAGCTCAAAGACACATGTCATCACCACAATATTTCTCACACTCAAGCCTCTTTTTATAGGATCCTGAATCTATATATATATAAGGATCCGTTATGAACCACCCTTTATTGTGAGAACTAATGTGAACACAACCAAAAATACCTAAAAAATTAAAAACACACAAAAGATTTTTTTTATAAAAGAAGTTACATTTCGTCACTAAAAAACTAAACAACTGTACCGATGCACATGTGCACACACATGCCCCTTCATATTTTTTTTACAGTAACTGTAAAGGGCCGAAAGACCATTTTGATTTTTTTACAGCCGTCTTTATAGCATTTTAATTTAGGGGTGTGAAAAAATGGGGGCAAACCTCGCACGAGAATGTCGAGTTCTCTAAGTTCTCACAACTCGTAAGGGTTTTCCCTTGATCTTGATTCCATATGTATATATATTTTGAATTGTTTATTTAAAATAATTTAAAATTAAAATAAGTATAGTATACGAGTCATAAATGCATATGATGTTAGTCATGAATGCAATTAAAATCCTTTCCACACAAAATTGAAACAAAGAAGAATATAAATATAGAAACCCAACTATGGACTATCTAACCTCATCCGAGCTTGCCCGTAACCATGAACGGAAACCCCTTCTTTTTCCATATACAAATTGACTAGGACAATGTTCGTGGATTCAGCGTCGATTACGGACCCTAAAGAAACGTTAAGGTAGTGTTAGTTTCACATAATGGAATGGAATCTGGATGAAATTGGAATTAAGATTCCATTCCTTATTTTGCTCATTTCAACAAAGAAACGTTAAGGTAGTGTTAGATTCCATTCCTTATGTTGATCGTGTTCGGCTAACAAAGGAATTGGAATTGGAAATGAATTCTTTCAACTTCCTATAAATAAAGGAATTCAAAATTCTTCCAAATTTTGAAGGAATTTAAGGAAAGTCATTTGAATCTTCGACCGGTAACCGATGTAAAAAACGTCTCGACCCGAACTAGGTAGTTGCCGACTTGACCCGTTAACGACCCAAAACGTCTCAACCCGACACATTCACAACCCAAACATATCGAATGGAACCAGCCCATTAACGGCCAGTAACGTCTCAACTCGACCCAGCCCATTAACGACCCGAAACCTCCCCAGCCGAATTGACCCGTTAATGACGTGAAACGTCTCGATTGGGCCCAATCGGCGAGCCGAGATCGGTAGATTCCAATTCATTTGCCAATTGACCACATCAAGAATGGAATTGAGGTTCCAATTCCAAAAATTCCAATTCCTATTTGAATGTTTAGATTTTAAACCCAATTACAATTCATATGCAAATTCCAATTCCATTACATTCCATGAAACGAATACTACCTAAGTCTAATCTGTAGAGGATAGGCTAGTAATGTCTCAATGTCGGGGGGGGGGGGGGGGGGTAATCTTTTCTCTTGATCAATGTGAGTTGGACACAAGAAGGAGGAGGGGTTATTCTCATAACCAGACTCCAGCGTGAGAACAAGTATTGTTCTTTCTAGAGAGAAAAGAAGCAAGTGTCTATTTAGAGTGAAAGAGTAGGAAATCAGATCTTTAAACCTTGCTGGCATTTATAACCAAAGGGTTGGAGAAGGAAGATGGTTGATTGGGCAAGATGTCGCTATAAGGAATATTCATCTGTTCCCCTATATCGTGACAGGTAATGCAGGCAGAGGTGGGACTATGACCGTGCGTCATGATTGGCTACACGTTGCTTTCTAGTTGTACTTGTTATCGTGTTTGCCCTCAGCTGTTAGTGGAAATTGAGGAGGGGTGAAATGGCGCACACTAATTAGTCACACGTCGCTCTCGCTTGTATTATCGTGGGACTCTTCAGGTACAGTAGTTGGTGAGCGTTAGTCTTGCGCACACAGAGACTAGATGACGGCTCGCGCAACAATTGAGATCATACCCCTTTAGATTTCCTATTCCCTTGTTAGAGATTGCTTTAACGCATCTTTAATAAGTTAACCTAAACATTTATTGTTAAAACTCAATTATTAACATTACTTAAAACTTTAAATTTTAAGTTTCAACACGTATTATTTAGATCACTTAGCTTTATTAATTACAATAAGTGAACAATTTTAAAAAGTGATTGGACTCTAATAGAATATTAAACTTGATTACTATAAAATAACATTTTGTATATAAAACATAAATACCTAAAACTCTTTTATATAACTTTCTCTTTCAAAAATATAAACACGGAAGCATAATATAAAATGATTAGAAACAAATCCTAAACATAAAACTATTCTTTAAGATTTTACTAAATTTCCTAACTAGCAATCTGTTTGATTTGTTTTCTTTGTTGTTGTGCTGCTGTTTCTTCTAGCTTCTCCTGAAAAAAATAACTCCTTTTTAAATAACAAAATGAATTTGTGTTGCCATTCAAATGAAACCGAAGTTAAATCTAACTACTATTAAATCAGTATTAGACCGTTCGTTTCGTTACATGTATAACATCAGGTTTGATTAAAACTTAAAAAAAAACAAAAACTAAAAAATAGACAAAAAAAGATGAAAAAGAAAAACAAAAAGACAAAAATCACTGTATCTAAAAGTATATAAATTTTATATAGTAATTCGTTGTATTGTTACATAATATTATTCTTATTATTAGTTGTAAATAGATTTTTCTCCTAACTTAACTTTTTCATAACAAAATAAAATAATGACAATTAGTTTTATAATATTAAGTAGTTTTAAAAGTTGTAGGTCAACTAACATATATAAAAAATAACTTATTTTAAGAAAGCAGAAAGTACAAACTATTAAAAGGTACATATTTTAAACGATATAATAAATTTCTTATGTAATATGGTATGACACAATGTGGTAGACTATTGATTTTTTTTAAACGGCTAACGAATCTTTTAAGTGGACTACTAATGAAATTCATTATATTAGGATACACTTGTCTCTGAATCGGGATATAAAGCCCGCGAACATTCGTCCGAAGGCTTGACAATGCAGTGAGGTAAAACCCACTTGTAATAACAATCACCACCTACTCGTCTAGTCTCCCATCATCACTAGGTGCCAACAAAACTAAATGATGAGAGCAGAAATCAAACCTGAGTTACTTGTAATAACAGGTTTCTCCTTCACCACTTCACCACCGCTCATTGAATCTTGTATCGTCAATGTGGTAGACTATTGAATCTTATATAATCATAGTGTAACTTTTAAAATCTATTAAAAACACAACAAAATGATTTATTTAGGAAATTCACGTGACAAGATTTTATTTAAAAAAAACTTTTTTGATTTAAGCACCTTCTAATGCCAAGTAATTCCTTGGAATGTCACATAAAATTAAAAGTGTTTATTATATATATATAATATATATATATTACTAAAACAATTTTTTATGACAATCATTATATTAAGAGAATTAATATTTTATTATATAACTTTTAGGTCAACTAGTATGTGTCAAAAGTTGTGAGAATACGTGTAATAATATTATAGGAGCGTGAAGAAGTTTGATAAATGATAACGTATTCCATACGTCCCCTGTGGGTTATAAAGACATGAAGAGAGATGTGTATTTTTAGCATAAAGTCAAATAAGGAAAAAATTTGGAAAGTAGTGATTGGAAGACATTAAGGCCTTAAAAATTATATAATTTCTGAAGGGTCATTATGATACTGATATACCAAAAAATACCCCTAAAGAAGTATTAACCATTACAGATGGTCTCTGATGCTAAGTTCAAACTATTAGCTTTTTTAACAAATAAATAGTTCAAAGTATTAGAAGTCAAATGTTTTAAAGCACAAATAAGTTTCTCATAGGGTTTTATATGACACAATTACAATTTGATAGATTGTTAAATTTTTTTATCGTTGTAATATAACTGTTTAAAAACTATTAACAAACATTACTACCATATTTTTATTTATGACATAACTATTGATAGTTTTTATGAGACCGTGATGATGGTAAATCTTACATTTTTAATAAGGATAATAAAATCCAGTCATCTCAATACATTCATAAGCAAAATGCCATCCATCCTCGTGATCGCAGACAACAATGATAACTGAGCCTGTCATCAAATTCATAAGAAACCCACCACCCGAAAGTCTACTATGATATAAACTCCTAGTTCACGCGTAACATTTTGTCACAAACTAAACTCCAATCATCAACCTCCCGGTTGAACAACCAAATACACCCTGTTAAATTGTTTTTAAACCAAGTCCGATACGACATAAAAATCGGATTTTAAAACGTTGTAAAAAATCTTCTCAATATAACCACGCACTGCCCTTTTGATACACTAAAAGTTAACTTTAACACATGTTAAAATGATCCATCATCATGATATATAAAAATAAAAATTTGAATTCGTAATCTATGTTATTTTGTTGTTATGAAATAGTCCCACAACTTCTAAGTCATGTGACGATATTCATCACTTTCATCACATGATCCCTTTCACTCCCCTTCCCCAAAACTTTCATACAAACAAAAACAAAACCTTCATATAACTTTCTTCATTTTGGTAACATCCCAAATCACTATTTCTTTTAAACAAATAGATCCATTGAAAAACATTTGACAGATTGTGAATCTTTGGTGCCTGAAACGGGAAACCCTCATTTTCTTTATTATTTTAATTCACTGTTCATCTTTCTCTTGATTTCCCACAATCTCTAGGGTTTTTTTCATTAACCCATTTCCCCAATTTAGCTAAATTTTATTTTTTTAATGGTGTTTTTGATCATAATCTTGAAATCTTGAATCTTTTTTCCACTTTCTTGAAAACCCAGTTCGTATTTTCAAATTAGATCATCAAATTGTCAAAAAGTTTGAATCTTTTTGTGATTTTCAAACCACCCAACTCGAGATTACATCAGGGTAGTCAATAGTTAATAATATTTATCATATTTAGGGTTTGTAACTTTGTATTGGTTCAATTTGGGATTAGAAAATTACAGCAATGTGTTGAGGATGAAGAAGAGATGTGGTGTGGGAAAAAGAAATGGAAGTTAGATCTGAAAGCAGTAGTAGTGTGAGGTGGGGTAAGTTACCTGGGCAAGTGATCCAACGGTCCAGATTACAAGTGTGGTTCATCAGGGTTTGTTCCAGCATTTTGATTTGGACTTGTTTGGTTCAGCTTTTGACCGTTGGTGAGCTTTGGCATCCGCGGTTCTTCACTGGGTTTTTTAACCCGATAAATGTATCCACTGTTCATCTGCCACCCCCAAGTGAGTAATGAAACTTGTTGGGTTCATGTTTTTCTAGTTAATTGTTTTAGGTACAATGTGTATGCTTATTTTAGGTAAATTGTTTTAGTTTATAGATGATTGTACTAGATTTAGATGGTAGATACTATGCTACTATGGAACAAATAACTAACTTGTCATACAGGCATCGTTGTTAATAGCGAATAGTGGACAATAACGAAAGATACCTGTACGCTACGTAGCGACAATGATGAATAGCGGGCGCTATTTTATGTTAGTGACACACTAGAAGAAAATTTTAGAAGCATTTTATATGTATTTTATATTCAAGTACGCTATTTTATATGTCTATTTAACCAAAAACCTAAAATCCCGCTATTTTATACCTATATAATCCCGTATTATATAAAAACAGAAAAAACCTAAAATCCCGCTATCTACCCGCTATGGAGCACCAAAATCAGATAGTGACACGAGCGCTTCACTACGGTATTCGCTATAGCGCCCGCTATGAGTGCTATTAACAACTATGCATACGGGCTGTATATTAGGATGAAAATGGTCATATGGGCTGTATGGTAGGGTGAAAAGGGTCACATGGGTCGTACGGGCCCAAATCATACATGTATGATGATTTGACTGACAAAGAAATAACTGATGTGAACAATGACAAAGTAACAAGGCCCATGTAACGATTTTTCGCCCTATCATACGGCTCGTATGATGTGACATGCAAGCTGGTGTCCTGGTGAACACTATTGGGGGGTGGTGTTTGTATAACATCACTACTAAAAGAGAATAACTAGCTAGATAAATTATAGGTAGGACAAAGATATGTCTCATTAATCTTCTAAATGGATAACAATTTATACCGAGGTTTAGGGTGGATTTTGTTTGATTATAGTTCTTCTGTTGCGCAGGGAATTATACGAGTAACGGGTTTCTCAAAGTTTCTTGTAACGGGGGTTTAAACCAAATGAGAGCTGCGGTTTGTGGTTTTTTCTTTCGCTTCCATACTAATTCATACTTTTCTTCAAGTATTAATTTTTGGTTTTATAGTAAAGCTTGTCATTTCAGATATGTGACATGGTGACAGTTGCTCGTCTTCTAAATCTCACTTTGGTTGTTCCGGAGCTCGATAAGACATCTTTCTGGGCTGATCCTAGGTAGTTTATCCTGGTTTTTTAGTAATCAAACAATGGCGTTATCGTTATGTTATTTCAGTATATTGATGTTTTGGTGTTTCGTTCAGTGATTTTGAGGACATATTTAATGTTGGCCACTTCATTGACACACTAAGAGATGAAGTCCGGATTGTTAAACGAGTGCCAAAGAGATTTAGCCGAAAGAATGGATCCCAGCCATTAGAGATGCCACCTGTCAGCTGGTCGAGTGAAAAATATTATCTTGAACAGGTTTGTATCTAAATGTTTTAATTTAATTCGATGGTTCGCCTTACCTTAATATTATAACTTAATGCTTTTGATTTTTTCATGAGTTAACTGCCATTTACGTCACTGTGGTTTGTCCCATAGTCACCTAAGTCACTCATCCACCCGCGAATTGGATCGTTTTGTACCAAAATCGAAACTCGTTTTGTACCAAGTCGGTTCTGGTACGCGACTGCAATTGAATGGTACGCTGGTCCCCTTTGATTTTGCAACCGCTCCGATCGTTGTTGAGTTCTGTTAATTGGGTCGCAAATTAGGGTGAGGGGATGCAATAGTAAACGCGTATGGTACGTTTTGTAAGTATCAAATCAGAAATCGCGTCTGAAAATAGGGATAGGACCACTATTATCGGAAAGTTTGTTAAATATGGAATGAATTGTCGCTCCGATTGGGCTAAGGTATGGTGGGAATCAACAGGAGTTCCTTGGTGTTCCAGTCTTCCAGTTTCCTGCATCAAAATTATGTGTATACCTTCCATTGCATGCCAATTTTTATCACCAAGTTCTACTTTGACAATTTTACTTTTCAATTTCAGTTTCATATTTTATCAATTCATCTTCAATTTCTGCAATGGCTTTTGGGAAAATGCAATGCTCAAAGTTTATGTTTATGTTTTCTATTTCGTGATATGAATATTGGATTTTAATTATTTAGATTTAAGAATTTAATAATTTTTGTTTTAACTTGTGTATATTGAACCGGACTCAATGGTACACTGTACCGGATCGTACCGAAATGAAACTACCCCCCTCCATACCGAATTCATCACATCTAGAGAATCGCGAACCCGAACCGGAGCGAACCGCGAATTAGGTGACTATGGTTTTTCCACTTATGCCATTTCATGCAAACTTTCAAAATTGTACCATTTTCCTCCCTGACATTCTGGAAACGTGCCATTGCAGTCCAAAAAACTAACCCCAGTTAAAAACTCAGATAGCTCAGGGGTAAAATGGTCATTATACACAATTTTTTTATACCAGATTTGTTATTACTCATAATAATAATATTAATAAAAGAAGTTTTAAAAAATGAAAAATACAAAATCCAAGTAAAATGACCATCTTACCCCTGAGCTAACTGAGTTTTTTAACTGGGGTTAGTTTTTTGGACAGAAATGGGACGTTTCGAGAATGTCAGGGTGGAAAATGGTACAATTTTGAAAATTTGGCCTGAAAAGCATCAGTGGACAAACCACCAGGACGTAAATGGCAGTTAACTCTTTTTTCATTTATAAAGGATAATTTTATATTTTCATGGCTATGAATTTGTACCAAAATGCAGATTCTACCACTTTTTAGCAAGCATAAGGTGATACACTTTAATCGAACAGATACGCGATTAGCAAACAATGGCATTCCACCTTATCTTCAAAAGCTTAGGTGTCGAGTCAATTTCTATGCGTTAAAGTTCATACCTTCGATTGAAGCTCTTGGGAACAAATTGATTAGTATTCTTCAAGAAAAAGGGCCGTTTTTGGCATTGCACTTGAGATATGAAATGGACATGTTGGCGTTTTCGGGTTGTACACATGGATGCACCGCAGAAGAATCCGAGGAACTCAAACGGTTGAGGTAATATTTTTTTTTCACTTTATGTAAAAAGACTGAATACCCTTGAAAAGGACCGAATTGCCCTCTTAGTTAACAAAAAAGATGGAAATACCCTTGACTTAACGGAGAAAAAATGGATCGAGTTAATGAGCTAGATGAAAATGACTAATATTCCAAACCTTTTGGATCTAGATGCGAAAAAATAAACCTTTGGACGAAGTTGCAAAAGTGGCCAAACCTCAGGGATGAAAATGGCATTTTACTCTAAAAACAAAATAAAAAATTTCAGACAAGTAAGGTTGGCCTAGCCGGCCCAACTCGAATACCCTTTTTGACCCGTTACCTGCCCAACCCGTTTTGATGACAAATCTTGTTTTTAGATATGCGTTCCCATGGTGGAGAGAGAAAGAGATAGTGTCCGAAGAACGGAGATCGCAAGGTCTTTGTCCTCTTACGCCTGAAGAAGCAACATTAGTTCTACAAGCACTCGGGTTTGGCCAAGACACACAAATATATATTGCTTCCGGTGAAATTTATGGCAGTGAAAAACGGCTTGCCGCTTTAAGAAATACGTTTCCTCGTATCGTAAGTGATCGCCCTCAATCGTTGGATTTATTTGATTTTTTAAGGTAATTGGTGTTTTTGAAGTAAAAAATTGACTTTTGATTGTATGTTTTAGGTGAAGAAAGAAACGTTATTAGATCCAGAAGAATTGAGACAGTTTCAGAATCATTCATCTCAAATGGCGGCTCTTGATTTCATGGTTTCAGTTGCTAGTAAATTTTTGTTCCGTCTTATGATGGTAATATGGCAAAGCTTGTTGAAGGTCACCGAAGGTAATTTTCGGTAATCTGGCCTTTACTAGGACAATAAACAGATTAAAATCAATAAATTATAAATTTGAGTAAAGTTCATGGATGGGCCCTTGTGGTTTACCAAAATTTTTGGATTTGGTCCCTATCTTTCCAAAAGTACATGGGTGGTCCTTGTGGTTTGCACTTTGTAACGCATTTAGTCCCAAACCAACAAATCTTAAAGTTGTAGCATGTCCAAGTTAGGGACTAAATGCGTTACAAAGTGCAAACCACAGGGACCATCCATGTACTTTTTCAAAAAGCTGGGGACTAAATGCATTACAAAGTGCAAACCACAGGGAGCATCTGTGTACTTTTGGAAAACTAGGGACTAAATTCAAAATTTTGGTAACCATAGGGACCATTCATGTACTTTACTCTAATTTTTGAAAATCTTGCCAAATATCTCGACTAAAACTCAATGTGGGAACAATAATTCGATCCATTTACTTTCTCCATGGTTCGACTTTGTTTGTGTTTTATCTCATTTGTTTGAATAAAAACCTTAGCTTAAAGATGAACGGGTCAAATGGGTCGAACATGTTGAAAAGTTGTATGTAATATTGTAATGCAGGTACCATGGGTTCAAGAAAACTGTCCAACTAGATAGAAAAAAACTTGTAGGATTGTTAGATTTGCACCAAAATGGGACACTATCATGGGAAGAGTTTTCAAAAGCTGTGAAATCGTCACACGAAGAACGAATGGGCCGACCAAAACATCGTACAATAATTACAGAAAAACCTAAAGAAGAAGACTACTTTTATGCCAACCCTGAAGAATGCTTTTGTGAGATGGTAAATTGTAGCCACTCGATTCGATGAAGCTGATTTTCATTATTGTTTTGAAATGGGATTTGCAGAAGATGAGATTTGTGGAGAATGGCGGAAATAGATGATGCGAGAGTTGGTTGGAGAATGGCGGAAATAGATAATGCGAGAGTTGTTTATATGCGACGAGTGCGAAAAGGAAGCACTCGTCTTTTATGGCATAAAGATTTGTTTTCTTTTTAATTTTCTGCACTTTAGTTGAATATAAATGCTTATAGTTATAAGAATCATAATCTTCTTTGAAAATTCTACAATCTTTGTTCATGCAAGTTCTTCATATTTTGATTTCCATATAGAACTAAGTTAGACTTTGACATTTGGAGTAAAAAAATATTATTTTTGCAAGTAAATATCAAGATGAAGTAAAATTCTTGATTTTGTGACTAGACCAAATAAATTTTATCAAATATATTTGGTGGATGTGTTAGCCCAAATCATGACTCTTATACAAGTTGTCATGAATAACAATACCTAATTATCAATTACATTATGTTTCTTGACCCATTTGTCAGCCATTTTTTTTATCACAATCTTTTGGGCTTCATTTTTTGTTGGACATGAGGACCTGTTATTGGCAAACTTACCATGTTAACTAATGAGATTAGGTAAGACACATCTTATGTTGAACGGTTGATGCTCAAGGGGGTAAGTGACATAATACATGGGGAAGCTTGATTCGAACTTGAAAACTCTGCTAGATAGACTCGAGAGTCTACTAGTACGCTACCCTTTGAAAGTTTCAAGACCTGATTTTAGACATAACTAGTGGGGTTGTCCATTTCATCCACCTCTGTCTTGAATTCCGACACCATGATCAAACTATAGATACGATTGCACAACACCGGTATTTTATCTCTCAAATTTCTAGCTAGTTTCTAAGAAAGTTTACTTCATGTTCTAGTAAAAACTTAGCTTTATCTCATGTTTGTCAACTTCTACTCCAAAACTAGTCATTTTGAATTAGTACATTAAGATATACGAGCATTCCTTTTTTGTTATGAAAGGCAGTGACGGATCCAGAATTTTTCATCAGGGTGCAAAAATTGAACAATACCAAATACAATTTGAACAAATACCAAATAGAAAGAGGGTAATTGATAAACTAGGCTGATTGAATGGGCTTTGAAGAAATGTTAGGGTGTGGGCGGCTCAACATTTCCTAATGCCTAATGTAAAAAGTAAATTGGGGCAATAATTAACAAATAAACGTAAAAAATATGTCATCTTTTAGTTTTTATTCAACATATTATTTAACTTTTTAAAAATGACTTGTAACTGAAAACGGCACATACAATTTTAATAAACTATTTTATCCAATTTATTCTTTATCTACATTTTAACCTATACGTTTAGTAGATGCAATATAATTTATAGTAAAATTTCAATCAAACTGTAAATAATAACAAAATATTCATATTTATATAAGTTATTTTTTATTAAAATTAATAGGAAATATCATATATAAAAAAAGTATAGGTTTATATATATATGTATATATATATATAAGTATTAAAAGAAAAATAAACAAAAGTAGAAAAGTACTTCGTTGGTTACAGTAAATTTACAAGTATGATTATTTCTAGGGGTAGATATGTAAATATAAAACCTTCTCTCACATCTTCTCTTCCTCAAGTATTCTTCTTCTGTGATGAAGAAATACATAAACAAGTCAAACAACTCATCAACTAACGGTTTGTATTTTAACTTTACATCAATTTTTATCGTGTGTATTTTATCTTTAGAAATTATACCGAGTGTAATTTATTTGATACTTTTGTACACCGCAAGTCCTTTGTACTAACCTACATCCATTTTCATGGTTAAGACCAATCATGTGCCCTCACATAAGGGCAAAACTGTCATTTTATCAATTTTTTTTACAATCGACGTGCATTGTCCTTAAAAAACATCTCAGGTTTATATATACATGGAGAGATAATGAAAAACATCTTCTTTTCTTTCTTTTCTTTTATTTTTTTTTATAATTGACGTGTATTGTTCTTAAAACTCTTTTAAAAAAATACATAAAAAATAGCATCGGACATGTGCATTGTAGGTATATGTTGAACATGCAATTTAGCTTTAGGGTTTAAGTTTTTTATAGTAATGCACATGTGTGGTACTTTTTTTATTTTTTTATACATAAAAAATAGCGTAATTTAGTAAAAAATTATATTTTTTGTAGTTTTTTTAGTTTTCTTATTCAAACTAATTCTCATCATCTATCCTTTATATATATGGCTGAGTTTATTTTCAAAACTATAAATAATTGCTGAACTTACAGAACTTCTAATAAACAATCATTATATATATATATATATATATATATATATATATATATATATATATATATAATATTTTTATCATTTATTATATGTATTTTTATGATTAGATACATGTTAAGTGTAATTTACATATGTGTAATAACCAAACTATATATACTCGTTATAAGCAATTATATATATGTAAAAAAACTAGTTAACATATGTGTAATTATAAAATTTCATATAGAAAATGATAAAATGACAGTTTTGTCCCTCATGAAGGAGCACATGATTGGTCTTAATCATGAAAATGGATGGAGGTTAGTATAAAGGATTGCGGTGTGCAAAAGTTTCAAATAAAGGACACTCAATGTAATTTCTAAAGATAAAAGACACATAACACAAGTTAGTATAAAGTTAAAGAATAAATCATGTAATTTACTTCATAAAGTATTTTATCTTTATCTCTTAAAATTTCTTTTCTTCCCTGATTAGGGCGTTAAGGTGCCTGCCACAAGTTAGTAGTTGGCTCCTCTTTAATTTTTCAGTGAAATGAAGCTTTATTTTAGTGTAATTAACAAATTCCAGCTAGTGCTTGTGCACTACCTGGAGATCAAGTAAATCCGCCCCTGCATGAAAGGTGTTTAATATTATGATCGACTCTTCGATGATTTTCCTATTTTTTATGGTGTTCCTTTTACATTCTAAGTCGGAGGTAATTTCTTTATTTTTAGTTTAAACAATAACACTATGTGTAATGGTTTATTATATTTTTACCATCATGTCATAAAGTGTATGTAACATTACTGTCACTGTCATATAGACATGAGATCTCACTCACTTTTTTTTTCATATTTACTGCTTAATAGTTTCATAAGCTTTCACTATTCACCAACCATTAAAATAATATTTAAATCTATAAAAAATAATAGAAAGAATTAATTCCGATTGGTTGACAATTGGTGTTGCCCACCAACCTTCTTCCTCATGCCCATCATCTGCCTAACCTTCCGCACCTTCACATCCTCCAACGCCACCACCATACTAGTGTGTAAAGCCGGCCGCCCATGTCACATGGCATGGGTTTTAGTTGGTTAGGGTGAACGGGGTGAACTCAGGGACGGTGCGTGAAACACCCTTACTCATCTATTTGATATCTATTAAAGTTGTGATGTTACATTAAGTTAGGACGATCAAACAGTTATTTCAAAAGTACGAGTTTACAATTTTTTAAAACATACAAACAATTCATAACCCTTCAACACTGTTCCGTTCCATGGACAAAAGAACTAAGCGGAAGCTAAAATTTTGGAAGTGTTCGGTTCTTCAACAACTTTGATCAGCATCCGTGTTATTATATGGTTCACCTATGTCACACCCCAACCGATGGCGGAAACATCAGAGTGAGACGATAACGAGATTGCTCATTGCTCACAACGCTAATAATGACAATATTTAATTAAAGTCGAATTTCAATTCATAATAGTTGTCAAGTACAACATTGAAGCAAATACAATAAACATAATACAACAAAATTGATACAACAACATTAACCTAAACGTCTATATGTGTGTATCTAAATCCTTGCTACTTGATTTCATAGCATCCTCTTTGTCAACCTGTAACATGTTTTAAAAACAATTCAATGCAAAAGCAAATGCGAGTACACAAGTTTAAGCATAACATACGTATACGATTAAAGTTTAAACAAATCCTCATGGAAACTATGATTTTACGAGAGCATATACAAGGCATGCAATACTACTAGCCAAACCCTTAACGCAAATACGCTGTTTTAACATGGCCTCAAGTTTATGCGATGAAGGGGGATGCGTGAATTCATATAGCGCTATACATGTCAAACGAAGGCTTTAAACAAGTTAATGACTAAAATATCACATAAAGAATATCCAAGATATAAGCATCACGTAAGCGTATCAAGTATTCATGTGTATTGTTTGTGCATTTCATAAAGTTTAAGTGTTGTGGTTTTGGTATAAGTAAACATGTTACACCCAAAAGTGTTGTAAACGAAAGTGGGTCGAGTGTACTCATGGTTTTGCTAAGTCTTCAGACTTGACAAGTCCGTGATGTTGGTTGATTGATGGGATGAACGCCGAGTTATCCTACAAGAGGAAAACGAGGACGTATGAGTAACGAGTTTGACGGAGGATTTGGATTATTCGAGCATGATTAAAATAAAGCGTGACAAAGTATGACGATACAAAAGTATTCACTAAGATGTAACACTTGTTCTTGACACTATAGTAACCCATAAGGGTTGAATGTGATTTCATAGGTTCGGGACCTATTAGAATCGTGACAAGGAACTACATACTTTAGTGGTAACTTAATAACTTGATAGGTGATTATATAGTCATTATCAAGATTTCGGTTTTTAGGATTATAATATAGTCCATGGGTATTATATGTACATAATAATAAACTATACTAACAAGGATTTCATGGAAGTCATGGAGGAGGTAGGAGGTAGAACCATCCATTTAGGAACCTCGAATAACGTTCACCACTACACAAGCACCATAGGTAACAAGGAGGGTACTAGAACAATAATATGAACAATAATGTAAATGACAAGAATGTAAAATGTGTCCATGGTGACACTTTAGGTCTAGAAAAATCATCAAGTGATGTGTGGTCTCGAGTTAGGATAGCCCAAGCTAACCATGATGGACACACATGAACAAGTTTATGAACTTGCATCACTTGTGAGCTTGAAGCTCTATGAAAACAGAATATTTGTGAGGATAAATCCTCTATTTTGAATGTCTCAACCTTGTTTTTAAGCCTAACCAACCATAAGAGTGGTTGTAAGTATTAGGACATAGGTTTGAGATGAGTTAAACTCAAGTTGGATGAAGAAATATAAGTTTTGAAAAGTTTTTGAAAGCAAACAGAATTTTTTTGGACATTTAAGTGCATTTCCAGATTCGAGTTCTCCATGGAGAACCCTAGGATTCAAACTTAAAGTTTGTCCAAGTGTTTAGAAAGAAGAATGAGATGATTTCGTTGAGAAATGAGCAAGATATGCTAACTTTTGTAAGATAGGTACAATCTGCTCGAACTTGGAATTTGGCAGCTGGTTTGAAGGGTTTAGAGAGAGATTTGAGGGAGATTAAAGTGTAAAAATGCTTGGATTAGAGGTGGGTTTTATAGGGATAAGTTTAGGTTAGTTTTTAGGTGAGTTAGGTGGGAATTAAATGAAGAAAAGAAGGTTTAAAACACAATAATCCCACCCCCAAGGGTAAGTTTAAGTATGACGATACAAAAGTATTCACTAAGATGTAGCACTTGTTCTTGACACTATAGTAACCCATAAGGGTTGAATGTGATTTCATAGGTTCGGGACCTATAAGAATCGTGACAAGGAACTACATACTTTAGTGGTAACTTAATAACTTGATAGGTGATTATATAGTCATTATCAAGGTTTCGGTTATTAGGATTATAATATAGTCCATGGGTATTATATGTACATAATAATAAACTATACTAACAAGGATTTCATGGAAGTCATGGAGGAGGTAGGTTTGTCATTGTCTTCATAGACGACATACTTATTTATTCTCGTAGTCAATCTGATCACGAGAAACACCTTCGGTGCATCTTAGAACTGCTAAGACAAGAGAAACTTCACGCAAAGTTCTCTAAGTGCGAATTTTGGCTCAGAGAAGTCCAATTCCTTGGACATATGGTAAGTGAGCGTGGTATCCAAGTGGATCCCGCTAAAATCAAGGCCATAATGAATTGGGAAGTACCCAGGACCCCAACGGACGTTCGTAGTTTCTTAGGACTGGCTGGTTACTATAGAAGGTTCATTGAGAATTTTTCAAGATTAGCCACTCCTTTAACTTCCTTGAACTGTAAGAATATTAAGTATAATTGGGGTCCAAAGCAACAAGAATCTTTTGAGATTTTTAAACACGAGTTGAGCAATGCTCCTGTGTTATCTCTACCGGAAGGTATTGAGAATTTTGTTGTTTACTGTGATGCATCGCACACCGGCATGGGCTGTGTGTTAATGTAAAAAGGCAAAGTGATTGCCTATGCATCACGACAACTAAAGGTGCACGAAAAAAATTACACCACCCACGATTTGGAATTTGGTACCGTTGTATTTGCACTAAAGTTGTGGAGACACTACTTGTATGGTACAAAGTGTATTATATACACTGACCATAAAATTCTCCAACACCTGTTCAATCAGAAGGAATTGAACATGCGACAACGCCGTTGGATGGAAACTCTTAATGATTATGATTGCGAGATTCGCTACCATCCAGGCAAGGAAAATGTAGTTGCTGATGCCTTAAGTCGCAAGGAACGGGTTAAACCTATAAGGATTAACGCCAAGAGCATCGAGCTCAGAAGTAGCTTAAATGAGAAGCTACTAGATGCGCAGAAGCAAGCTCTATTAGAGGCTAATATCCCTAATGAGGGATTAGCGGAACTGTTGATCAGTTAGCGCCAGGAAAAGACGGAATCCTTAGATTCAATGATAGAATTTGGGTTCCAGTCGTTGGAGGACTTAGAGATCTAATCCTCCAAGAAGCGCATAGTTCAAGATACTCTGTTCACCCAGGAGGTGACAAGATGTATCAAGATCTAAAGAAGAATTATTGGTGGATGGGTTTGAAGAAATCCATAGCCACTTATGTAGCTAAGTGTCTGACGTGTTCGCAAGTTAAGGCCGAACATCAGAAACCGTCAGGACTACTACAACAGCTTGAAATTCCCATGTGGAAATGGGAAATGGTAACTATGGATTTGATTACCAAGTTACCAAAGACCATAAGTGGTAATGACACTATTTGGGTCATAGTGGATAGGCTGACCAAGTCAGCACATTTCTTGCCAATAAAAGAAACTTATAACTCTGACAAATTAGCTAAGTTGTACGTGGACAAGATTGTGTCCCTACACGGTGTGCAAATATCTATTGTATCTGATAGAGATACTAGATATACTTCTCATTTTTGGAAAAGTTTCCAACAATCTTTAGGCACACGATTAAATTTTAGTACGGCTTACCATCCGTAGACTGATGGTCAAAGTGAGCATACAATTCAAACCTTAGAAGACATGCTTCGGGCATGTGTGATTGACTTAGGTGGAAGTTGGGATGACCACTTACCCCTAATAGAATTCTCCTACAATAACAACTATCATACAAGCATCAAGGCTGCTCCTTTTGAGGCCTTGTATGGGAGAAAGTGTCGAACGCCCGTGTGCTTGGCAGAAGTTGGGGAAGCCCAACTATCAGGACCAGAGATTGTCCTGGAGACCACGGAAAAGATTGTGCAAATCCGTGATCGTCTCAAAGCTGCCAGGGATAGGCAGAAGAGCTATGCAAACAAGAGGCGTAAACCTCTTAAGTCCCAAGTATGGGACAAGGTCATGCTAAAAGTATCACCCTGGAAAGGTGTGATGCGTTTTGGAAAGAAGGGCAAATTGCGTTGGGTGACAGCGAAAAGTTGCTCATCTCGTTTCCTCTTGGAAATGGGTTGAGAAGGGGATTCGGTTTGGGTGGAGTTTGAAATTTCAGTTGATGCTTTATCTTTCTTCTTCTCCTCCTTGAAGTCTTTATTCCGTATACGGTTCTCGGTGAGCTCTGTAGCTAACTCCATTGCTGCTTCCAAGGTTGCAGGTGTGGTACTTATTACAGAGTCTTGAATTTTTGAAGGAAGACCTCGAATGTAGTGCTCGATCAAACGGTAGTGGGGAGTGAACAAGTTGGGAACCATTTGATTTAACTCGAGGAATCTCTTGTTGTATGTAGTGTGGTCGCCTTCCTTTTGTTTCAACGAATAGAACTCATCCTCTAATTTCTTGATTTCGCTCCTTGGGCAAAACCGTCTTGTCATGATTTCTTTCAACTCTTCCCAAGTCAAAGTCATAGCATCTTCAACACCTCATTTGGCCTTCTCTGTATTCCACCAAGTAAGTGCTATTCCAAATAAACGACCAGTAGCATATCGCACTTTGCGATCATCGGGGCAATCGCAATTTAGAAAAATGTTTTCCATTTCTTCAAACCAATAGAGAAGAGCGGTGACACCTTCAGTCCCTTCGTATTTTGTAGGGTCGCAGGATTTGAAATGCTTGTAGGTGCATTTAGTGGTATTTGGGGGAGGGTTGACAACATTTTGAACTTCTTGATTGACGGGATTAGCGGTAAGGGCTTGTTGGACTTGGACTACAATGTTGGGTATTACGGCAGCCATTTGTTGAGCGATTTGGGCAGCCATACGCTCGCGAGCTTTTTCTGCTCTCATATTCCTACGAGCGGAATTAGAAGACATCTACAAGGAATACATATGAAGAGTATGAGTTGGATGTTTTTGGGATCATGTTTCGTATTTAGGAATGAACATTCATAAAATAAACATAGCATAATAAATCTACTACATCCATAGGATGTCTTGGGCTTTGCTCGTAATTGGGCCTTGCATGCCGCCATACTTCACCTTCGTAATCATGTGGGCCCCCATGATTACCGGGTTTTTCATATGGTTCGCATGTGTTTGCCTGGTTACGTACACTAAAACCCGGAGAAAATCGAGAAATATGTATGTAACGTATGATATTCAGAATGTATCCAGGTGTGGACACGGTGACACCTCAAAGTGGGGTTAGTTCGAACGACGTTTGGTGTGGCATGCTTTGGCCTAATAGGTCCTTCGTACTCTCATCGTTAGTCCCCAGGTAGGCAAACTGGTCCGTTATATTGGATTTATACGAATGCCAACCTAGACAGGACGTTCCGACTACCGGTACTTGTACCCTTACAGTTACTACATGCCCGTCGCAAAACTCACTTTGATGAGATTTGAAAAATGAAAAATGCGACAAAATCTTGAATAACGGAAGTATGAAGATGATTTCAATATGTGAACATTGAAATATGTATGATGAATGTGTATGTAAGTATGTATGTTTGACTGTAAGTATAATTCACTATGTATCACAAAATGTAATATTGGAAATGTTTGCATGCATTTGTGTATGTAATAAACATGAAACAAATAAATATCATAAGTTTGCATGTAACCACATAAACAATTAAAATCTAGTCAACTATAGTATAGGCTCTAAGGGTCTAATAACCTATCCTATATCCCTATAGTCAAAAGCTCTGATACCAATCTGTCACACCCCGACCCGCAGCGGAAAAGGTGATCGGGGCATGATTGGGTTTTCATCAAAGCTCATGACATTTATTATAATGTTTCATATTTATTATTTCAATTTAAAAGAGATCATACAATCATATCAAACAAATACAACATGTTCTATTCATCCTTCTAAACTTCGTTATTTTTCTTCTAAGGCAATTTCCTATGTTTTCCTTGCTTCATCCTGTTCACCTGTATCATATGTAAAAATGGTTTTTGGATCAACAAAAGTTGGCGAGTGAACCTTGTTAGAAAACATTTATTATTTATTTCTTATTGTATTTAATACGGAAAAATTGTGCAATATTCCTATATGAACAAATGTAAATAAACATATAATAACAAACAATTAGCATACAATAACAACCCAAGAGCATACCATAACAAATAACAACAAACAATAACATATATTAACAAAAATGGGGAACGGACGGCCTATGATAAATGTATGTACTGAAAATGATAAATGTCTGTGCGATCAAGGCTCAATCAAACGGAGCCGATCGTATTGCATGTACTGAAAATGATAAATGTCTGTGCGATCAAGGCTCAATCAAACGGAGCCGATCGTATGTTGGCAACGCCAGGTTCACGCTCATAATGTAATGGGGAACTGCTCAACGCTCATAATGTAATGGGGAGCGACGGCCTATGAAATTGCATGTACTGAAAATAATAAATTAAATCTAAACAATAACCACACAAACAGTTTATACAAGCTGAATACACATTTGTTCATGATATGATGTATGCACAATGATTTAAATATAATAAATGGTAAGACACATGATACACCCCAAAAACGTGATTTAAAAACGGGGAATTTGTAGAGATTCACTCACAGTGGGTGCGTTCGGTTGATGATGTTGAATGCGCACGAGTTTAGAGGATTGATCGACGAGGAAAAACTAACCTAATTAATAACGAAAGTAAGGTAAATAAATGGATTTTATTAACAACTTTAATAGGATTTTTGGATATATTTCTATGAGTTTAAGGCTAATTTCTAACTTTAAAAATGTTATTTTTAAGTATTTTTTATTGATTTTTAATTTAAATAAATAAATAAAATAATAAAAAAAATGTTGATTTTTGACCGTTGACTTGTTGACCGTTGACCGGTTCGGTCGGTTATATGTGTGCGCTGGGTGAGACTCGAACCCGTGACCTCTCGTACGCGTGCACGCAGCTCTACCAACTGAGCTACGTGCCTAACCCGAAATATTTCTGTTTTTAATTATATTTATATAATAATTAAATTAATCCGAAAATCACTTACTTTAAAAACGATTTAATGTATCGACTCGGTGCTCGCCACAGGTCTCGAACCCGGGACCTGTGGTTTAGTTTGGCACACAGTCCACCGCTGGACTGTGTGTCTAACTTGGTAAATATTCTAGTTTTTATTATACTTAACATATTACTGAGTTAACCCGATTCGGTTTCTAAAAAAAACATTTTTATTACAGAGGTTATGGTTGTGATAGGAATCGAACTCGTGTCGTATGCATATTGTTTGCACACAGTCCACCGCTGGACTGTGTGTCTAACCCGTTCATAATATCGATTTTAATTAGTCTTATAACATAAACAACTTCGTCTTCTTCGTTCAAAACACAGACATCGGATAACTAACTGTTACTTGATTAATTCGGTTAATGAATAAGATGAACAATTGAAAAGTATTGAACCGAAGAGTTTGGGGAAAGAAAGTACCGAACAGATCTTCTTCTTCAGAAATCCGGCGAAGATCGTCGGCTCTGTTTTGGTGACCTTCGGCTGTTAGAATCAATTAACAGTTTGGAGGTATTAGATGTGAAATTGAACTACTGAGTAACGATTATCAGTAGGTTTAAAATGATCATACCGTTTAACAGCAAGTTTCTGGAATTTCAGAAATTTTCCGGCGAAAACAGGAAATCCGGCAATGTCGTCTGGGGTTGATTCTGAGTGATGGAATGGTGTTAGAATTTGTCTAATAATGGAATGAAACAGAAAAGTCGAGGTATTTACCGCGTAGATGAAAGTCCCGGTTTTCTGGCGACTTGCAGAGAATTCGGCGAGTGAAATTTCTTGCGACAGAGATTCTTCAGAGGTTTAAGGTGAGTGGGAGTGATGTCAGTATGAGTTCTATGATCTTATTTTTGGGTAAGAAGAAAAGATGGATTGAACTCGGTTTTCCGGAGAAAATTTCTGGTTAATTTACAGAGAATTCCGGCGACTTGCGGCGAAATTTTCTGAGCAAAAATGGAGAGTGTAGTTGGATAGATTCGTGAGTTTAACTGATGAACAAAGATAAATCCCGAATTTGAATTTTATTTTCGGTTTCAATGGGAATTATGGTAATGAATGAAATTGATGGTTTTATTTCGGTTATAACCGATATGGCTGTTAATGTAAGCGTTATGACCAAAAGAAACGACAACATTTGACGAATTTGTCGGGATTTCCGGCGTCAGCGGTTTTGGGCGCGCTGTGTAACTGGGTTTTGCTTTCCTGATTTAATTTATGTATTAATTGTTTCAATATGTTAACAAACAACACAAGTGGCGGAGTGGTTGGATGGATGTGAGTTAAGTCTTTGAATGGTTCTCGGCTGACCCGGGTTCGAAACCCGGCTTCAGCGTTTTATTTTTAGTTCGCTATTTTTAACACATTTTTAAATATAAATTTTATATTCTAATATACTTATTAATTATGTATCGTTTAAAATTTATTTGAGCATTAAATATGCAACGAAATTTTTAACTGGTTGTTCGGTTAATAAACGAAGCGGGTTTGGTAAATCCGGTTTTTGGCGGATGTTACACATGGGAGGTTGAGTCCACTATGCGACAAAAGTACCCCCATCTTTTTGAATAAAATCTCGAGGTCGAGATTTCTTTTAAGGGGGTGAGGATGTAACACCCTGTAAAATCGTGTCCAATAATATAGTAACACATGTTATATTTTAATTATAGTCTGTTAAAGACTAATAAGGACTAAGGGCGTCAACATGCTCAAACCGAGCCTCTGAGTGACTGTCTGATGTCAACATGCATTAAACAGCCTCTGAGTGACTGATATGTCAACATGCTTAAATCATTAGCCTCTGAGTGACTGATATGTCCACATGCTTGAAATTTGGCCTCTGAGTAACTGATATGTCAACATGCCTAGCATCTGAGTGACATCGGAATCAACATGCTTACTAATAAGCCTCTGAGTGATCCTTTACAAAGTCCTAACTCTCGTACATGCCATTTGTTGGACAAGGGGGTTCAATTTTGTAAATATGTGAAAGTTGGATAATGGAGGGATTAAAAGTGTCAACATGTTAATTTATACCTCTGAGTGACATTTTAACGAACCGAGAGCTCGACAATGTTCGGGCATAATCCCGGGTATGCTAAGTATTGGCTACGTAGGGCTAAAAGTGCCAAAAAGTGTTTAAATAGGTTTTTATAAGCTATATAAAGTTAAGGGGGCTAAAGTGTCAAACTTTGAACCTGGCCATCAGGCGGTCGCGGGCCGCGAGAGACAGGCCTGTGTCTCCCGTGACCCGCGAGAACAGGTTTGACGCAGAAAATTTGTTTGGAGACCAAGCAAAGCTCCAAAAACCATTAAAATGAAACCATGGCTTCTTTAAACTACTATGCCACGTTTTGGGACACTTGTAAGCTTCTTCTTACACCCCTAAACACCTGGCTTCACCTCCTTTGAGCTCTCCAACTATAAATAGTTGCATATGTTCTCATTCCAACTTGCACCTTTCTCATTAAATCACTCTTCTCCCTCATCTGGAAGTTCCTATCTAAAAGGAGCAATCCAACATAGTTCTTTTGCATCTAGGAATTACTGGTAAGTGTTCCTTCTTTGTGCATTTTCGTTTATAGGCTTTTATAGCCAAAAGTCAAGCGTTTTTTCGTAAAACGCCTTGACTTTCGGTTAAGACCATTATGGTCCAGCCATTGTTCGAAATAAACATGGCTAAGTGATCGTAATAAGGTAGGTGTTAGTCCCTATAAAGGGCACCTCCTGAAGATCACGTTTGCTAGACCAATTGACGGGTCAAAGTTATGATATTAAAAAGTCAAACATGCCATTTTTCGGAAAAATCATAAATTGATATTATGCATGTTATGAAACCTGGTTTGATAATTAAACAAGTTTGTAATAATTATTAGAACATGTGTAAACATGTTCGGCTCGTCAATTTCAGTTCTAGGGTCGGTTCGCAACCGAAAGTCGCAAAGTTTGACTTCTGCTTTGACTTTCGATTCTGACCCGATATAGATTAGTTACCTACTAATCTAAAGTTGCATTATGATCGTAATATAATGTAGCATAACCCTCTGAGTTTATATTACATGATCATAATCAGAATCTAAGTTTATGCACAAGTTCCATAATTATGACATCTTTGACCAAAATGTCCTTTTTGCATAAAACCACTTTTTAAAGATAATAAACTTGAAACTAAGTTTCCTACTGATATAATATTATAAGTAGGATTAATTGGGATGATTAACCAAGTTATAAACTGAGTTTTCAAGAAAGTCCTCAAACTATGTCGATGACGGTTTTAGCCCCTGTGGCTTATAAAATAGTTTTAATCAAATATTTTCAAGGTAAATCATTTATCTACTGATATGTTATATTAAATAACATATTTTAAACATTTTAAGCTGATCCAAATGTCAATTTTCATAAACATCATTTAAAAACGTCATTATACGACATAAGCGCCGTTTCGGCGCATAGTATGGTTTTAAACCATATTATTTACCAAAACTTGATACCTACTGATTTTAAAACTTATTTTAAACATATTTACAGTAGATACATGTTATAAACTCAGAATCCCAAATAATTTATAAACTATGTATAAAATTATCAAAATGCCCCTATAAGGCATAATTTCGTTTTAAAACCTTAACGGGCATACAAGTTGATATCCTACTGATACCTTAACTTATTAAAGTATAATGGCATATAGAACTTGTCCATGACTTATCCGGTTACCCGATATCGCTATTAAGCGCATAGTTACGTATATGTAACTATTTTACGAAAATTAACCGAAACGGGTTTAACCTTGTCATTTAAATTTCAAAATCCAGAATGTATATAGTTTAACCATATCATACAAGTAAGGTACTTGTCGGGTTTAAACTACATTATATCCGATCTTCGTTTAATCAAGCGTTATACGTATTGAACATGTACACTATTCGGTTTATAAGACCGTTAGTATTTAATTGGCTAGCTTATGCCATAATCCAGACTAGAGCCTTGCCGGTAAATGCTAACTGCACTTGGTACTTTTGTATACGGCTAAGTTCATTAAAAATAAAAGAAGAAGACTAGCTCAGGTAAATACTCTTGACTTATTTTCCCTGTCACACCCCGATCCGCAGCGGAATAAGAGTCGGAGCATAATTGGGTTATCACCAAAGCTCATGACATTTACTAATATGTTTCATATTTAATAAAGTCAAAGTTACATTTCAAAAATCCAAACATGCTCATTCAATACAAGGAAAATAAGCCAAGCATAACAATCCCAACACTAAATCGTTTTATTCTTCTAGTCCAAGTCCTATGTGTTCCTAGCTGCAGCTGCCTCACCTGTATCATGTGTAAAATGGGGGTTTTTGGGTCAACATAAGTTGGCGAGTGAACCTTATTAGATAAACATTTATTAATAAATTAATTGTTAGTTTATCAATGAAAATTTGTGCATAATCATAGATGAGCAAATTTAAATAATCAAGTAATGGCAAATAGCAGTCACAACTATAACATACAATAACACATGGCAGCATACATGAACATACCAACATCATACTGTAAATAACATAAATGAAACTGTGCGATCAAGGCTCAATCAAACGGAGCCGATCGTATTGCATGTACTGAAGATGAAAATGTCTGTGCGATCAAGGCTCAATCAAACGGAGCCGATCGTATGTGGGCACGCCAGGTTCAACCGCATAATAAAATGGGGAACATGCTCAACGCTCATAATGTAATGGGGAGCGGCGGCCTATGAAATTGCATGTACTGAATAATAAATTGCATCCAATGATAACTACTTAACAGCAACAAACTGAATACACAAGTTCATGATATGATGTATGCACAATGGTTTAGTAATAATAATATATATATACAAAGACACATGATACACCCCAAAACGTGATTAAACGGGAAATTTGTAAGATTCACTCACATTGGGTGCGTTGGATTGGAGATGGTGAGATGCGCACGAATTAGATGAGCGTATCAACGAGGAATACTAACCTAAATAATAATGGAAAAATATATTAAATGGATGGATTTTATTAAGGATTTTAATGAAATTTTTAGATATATTTTTGTGAATTTATGGCTATTTTCTATCTTTAAAAATGTTATTTTTAAGTATTTTTAATTGATTTTTAAATTAAATTAAACAAATAAAAATATAAAAAAATTATTTATTTAGCGTTGACCGTTGACCGGTTCGGTCAGCGAATTAATCTGCGCCGGGTGAGGCTCGAACCCGAGACCTCCCGTTCGCGTGCACGCAGCTCTACCAACTGAGCTACGTGTCTAACCCGAAATAATCTTGTTTTTAATTATATTTATACACTTATTCAACTTAACCGAATTTCCTTTTTTTGCAAAAACATTTTAATTCAATCGGACCGGTGCTCGTGACGGGTTTCGAACGCGCGACGTGTGGTTCATGTTGCACACAGTCCACCGCTGGACTGTGTGTCTAACCTGGTTAATACCTCGGTTTTTATTATACTTAACAACTAACTGGGTTATCCCGGTTTAGTTTTTAAACAAAAAGGCGCGTTATTATATAAGGTGTGCGTGTAGCAGGGATTGAACTCGGGACGTGTGTGTGTATTTTGCACACAGTCCACCGCTGGACTGTGTGTCTAACCCGTTTAAAATACCGATTTTAATTAATCTTATGTTATGTTGCGTCTTCATCTTCTTCGTTGATTTACACAGACAAACATATTCCGACTGTTATGATCGATTTATGACTTATACGCTTTTCAGACATTATCAGTAATTTAAAAGTAGAGAATGGAGAGAGTTTAAACCGATCTACTTCCGAATTCAAGTTCCATTCATGGCAACATTGATTGAAATTGTCCGTTTATCGGTTATACTCGCTGAATCGAGAGTATCCAAATCGATTTGGGTGATTGATAACCGGTTTCAGTTACAATGTGTAAGATCGATTGATTTACCTTAGTCCATAAAAATTATTTGTTTCCTAAACATGACAGAAAACAAACAAGTGGCGGAGTGGTCTTGGGAGTGAGTGTTAAGTTGCTGAAGTGTTTCTTGGCTGACCCGGGTTCGAGTCCCGGCAGCTTCATAATTTTTTTATTTAATTTATTTTAACTTTTTATCAAATATAATTTTTATAGTTTAGTTTATTTATTAATTATGTATCGTTTTAACTCAAAATAATCATAAATATTTAATGTAACTTTTATAACTTGATATTTGATTACAAAAACGGAGCGGGTTTTGAAGACCCGATTTTTACAAATGTTACAGTATCCCCTACTTTTAGGAATTTCGTCCCGAAATTTAAGTAGTTGAAGTAGTAGGAAAAAGATGCGGGTATTTTTCACGCATTGAGTCTTCACGTTCCCAAGTAAACTCAGGTCCCCGTTTCGACTCCCAGCGTACCCTAACAATTGGAATGCGACTTCGTCGAAGACGTTTCTCCCCGTAGTCCATGATCTCCACTGGTCTTTCAATAAAATGCATAGATTCATCAATCTGAATATCTTCCAGCGGAATATGGAGATTCTCATCAGCGAGGCACTTCTTCAAGTTCGACACGTGGAATGTGGGATGAATCCTGTTGAGTTCTTCTGGTAGGTCAAGCTTGTATGCTACAGGACCTACTCTTTCGAGTATCTTGAAAGGTCCTACGTAACGAGGTGCTAGCTTCCCCTTTTGACCAAAACGAACTACTCCCTTCCACGGTGATACTTTTAAAAGCACATGATCACCAATGTTAAACTCTAAAGGCTTCCGTCGTTTATCTGCATAACTCTTTTGACGACTTTGAGCTGCTAGAAGATTGTTTCGAATTTGATGAATCTTGTCTGTGGTTTCTTGGATCAATTCTGGACCAGTAATTTGTGCTTCCCCAATTTCGTGCCAACATATAGGAGACCGGCACTTACGACCATATAAGGCTTCAAAAGGTGCCATGCCGATGCTCGAATGATAGCTGTTGTTGTACGAAAATTCAACTAATGGTAGGTGGGCGTCCCAATTTCCCTTGAAGTCTATGACACATGCTCTAAGCATATCTTCAAGAGTTTGAATGGTGTGGTCAGACTGTCCATCAGTTTGAGGATGATAGGCGGTACTGAGATCTAATCGTGTGCCCATAGCGGATTGTACTACTTGCCATGTTCGTGAGGTGAAACGACCATCACGATCAGAAATAATACTTAATGGTACCCCATGCCGGCTTACGATTTCGTTGATATAAATACGTGCAAGCTTTTCGTTCTTGAAATCTTCGCGGATAGGAATAAAGTGAGCTGATTTTGTAAGTCGGTCTATAATCACCCATATAGTGTCATACCCACCAGAAGTGCGAGGTAACCCGGTAATGAAATCCATGGTTATATTTTCCCACTTCCATACAGGTATTTCCGGTTGGACTAGAAGTCCTGAGGGTCTTTGGTGTTCAGCCTTCACATTGGAACATGTGAGACACTTGGAAACAAAAACGGCAATATCCTTCTTCATTCCAGGCCACCAATACGTGTATCGTAGGTCTTGATACATCTTATCGGCTCCTGGGTGTATAGAATATCGCGTTTTGTGAGCTTCATTCATAAGAGTTTCACGAAGATTGTTGTGGTTAGGAATCCAGATACGATCTAGGTAATACAGGATACCGTCTGATTTAGTTTCAAGTTTTAGCTCGGCTCCACAGGACATTTCCTTTCGTACATCTTCTTCTGTTATTGAAACGTGTTGGGCTTCTCGAATTTGATCTTTAATGTCGGTTATAATTTGCGAACATAGAAGATGAATGGAGTTCGCATAACCCTTTCGACTAAGTGCATCAGCCACCACATTTGCTTTACCAGGGTGGTATCTAATTTCACAGTCGTAATCATTCAGAAGTTCGACCCATCTTCGTTGCCTCATATTTAACTCTTTTTGATTGAAGATATGTTGAAGACTCTTGTGGTCAGTGTATATTTCACACTTAGTACCATATAGATAATGTCTCCATATCTTAAGAGCGAATACAACTGTAACGCCTCGTATTTTTATTATTTTTCTAGATAATAATAATAATAATAAACAAAATAAATTCGACGTTTTATGAAACTTGTACTTGAAATCGGATCTCGTCGGTACGTTCGGGCCACTCAAAAACGTTAGATCGGGTTAACAGGCCTTGGCCCAACACACTACCTAAACCTAACTAAACCCTAAACCTAATTTCAAATAAATAAAACCCCCCACCCTCACATTTCACCCATACGCTTCCCCCTCTTCTCCTCAGCCGCTCATTCATCTCCCTGCTTTTTCCCCCCTTCAACCCCCTCAACACCAGCCGCCGCCACCCCTTTCTCGGCGTCTTTCGGCGACCGACGTCGTCTCTGGCGGCGCCCTTCTTCTCCGGTATCACCTCTTACACCCATCTAGATAGTATAGAAAGAGAGAGACAGCGTAGAGAGAGAGAGATACGAAACAGATCGATGGCGGCAGTGGCTGTCTCGACCACCCTCGCCGGCTCGGTTAAGGCAGATTCGGGCTTGGGTTCGTCGGGTTGGGTTGGTTTCGATCGATGGCGATGGTGGGTGATTCAAGTGGAAGATAGAACGACGGCGTGGCGGCGGAGCAGCGTCGCGGCTGCAACGGCGCATCGGACTAGCGGCGGCGGCAGTCGCTGCGTCTCAGCGGCGGCTGCGGTATCTTGAGTTCCCGGTCAGGTCAGTCGTTCGGCTCAGCCTCGGTTCGGTTCTCCCAGTTTCGGTTCAGGTTTCGGTTTCTTGGTTCAAGTTTTGTTTGTGTATTTTTCGATTCAAGTTCAGTGGTTATTGTTTCAGATTCGGTTCGGTCTCGGCTCGGATTTTAGTTCCTGTTTGGCTCGGGTTTCGGTCAAGAACAGTCAAACCTGGTCAACATCAGTCAACAGACAGATTTGGTTCAATCGGTTCGGGTCTCGTTTCAGTTTGGCGTTCGGTCAAACCAGGTCAAACCTGGTCAACTGTGGTCAAACAGTCGCGGGTTCGAGACAACATCAGTAAACGACAGTTCCTGTTCGGGTTTCGGTTCAGACCATGTTCGTTTCGTGTCTCGTTTGGTGTTCGGTCAAACCTGGTCAACTTGGTCAACGAAAGTCAAACCTGGTCAAACAGTCAACGCCAGTCAAACCAGTCAGATTCGATGTTCGGTTCGGTATTCGGGGCCAAGTTCAGTCAATGCTTTAGTCAACCCAATCAAAACACGTCACGGTATACTTTTAGCGCCGCAAATTTTTATGTTATTATTTATATTGTTTTGTAGTCACGTAACCGAACCTTATAAAATTTGTAGACATAAATATATATATTGTTTCGTAATTATTGCGTTTTGACAAATAATATCGACACTTGTGTGTCGGGATCGTCCAAAAACAAGAGGAAACTCTGCCCGATTTTCTACAAGTAATATATTTATTAAACTATTCGACAAGATATATTTATTAAACTATTCGATAAAATATATTTATTATTTGAACTATCCGACGGAATATATTTATCGATATTAGTTTTGTCGACAAAAATATACTTACTTTCTTTATTATGCTTTTCGACAAAACATAAATCTATTTATTACAATTCTCGACTAATATACTTATTTACTATACTTTTGACGAAGCATATTTACTTATTATATTCATCGACAAAATATAAACTTATTTATTACAATTCTCGACTAATATACTTATTTACTATACTTTTGACAAAGCATATTTACTTATTATATTCATCGACAAAATATAAATTTATTTATTACAATTCTCGACAAACATACTTATTTACTAAACTTTTGACAAAACATGTTTACTTATTATATTCATCGACAAAATATAGATATATTTATCATATCTCTCGACAAATATACTTATTTATTTTACTTTCGACAAAACATATTTATTTTACTTTCGACAAATATATTTGTACACCATTCGACAATATACATATATATCTCATACAATTCGTTGGAATATAAATATATATATATACCCAATATGCTTTTCGTCAAATATATATATTAATTATTTGACAACACTCCTACAACCCTTTTGATGAATTTAATTTAGAAATTCCTTTCTTAAACGATGTTAACTATATACGTACTTTCAACTCCAATTCGAATCCTTCGTCGTAACTTCTATTATTCATGTACATTCGTTTGCCATGTTTAAGGTGACCTCGATGTCCCCTTTCTCCCACTCATCAACTCGTCGTGGAATTTCCAAGAAGACTTAGCAATTTTGTGAGTACACTCGACCCACATTTGTTTTATATCACTTTTTGGGTGTAACATGTTTCCATATACAAAAATCACAAACACTTAAACTTTATGAAACGCACAAACAATCCTATACACATGACTACTTGAATCGTATACTTGTTGCTTGTCTGGGGATAAACGTTGTGCTGTGCTTTAGTCATTAACTATTTTTAGCCTTGTTTGACATGCTTAGCGCTATAGGAATTCACGCATCCACCTCCATCGATTTACACGTGAGGTCATGTTAAAACAACGTGATTGCGTTACGGTTTGATTAATAGCATTGCATGCCTTGATATTGCTCTTGTATAGATTTAGTTGCCATGAGGATTGTTCAAACTTTATTCGTATACGTATGCTATGCTTAAACTTGTGTACTCGCCTTTGCTTTTGCATTGACTTTATTTTAAACATGTTACAGGTTGAAGGAGATGACGCTATGAAAACAATATAGCAAGGACTAGATACACACAAATTAGACGTTAGGTTTAATGTCGACGTATCAATTTTGTTATAACTTTGCAAATGTTAGATTGTTCTTTGTTTTGTTACATTGATGTATTTGACAATTCTTATGAAATGAAATATGGTTTAATTAATTATTGTCACATAATAATGTTGTGAGCAATGAGCAATCTCGTTTTCGTCTCATCCCGATGTTTCCGCCATCGGTTGGGGTGTTACAACAACGGCTCCAAGTTCTAGGTCATGAGTGGTGTAGTTCTTTTCATGCGTCTTGAGTTGTCTCGAGGCATAAGCTATGACTTTTCCTCTTTGCATGAGAACGCAGCCTAATCCTTGCCCTGACGCGTCGCAATAGACTACAAAATCATCACAACCTTCAGGAAGAGTGAGGATTGGTGCATCACAAAGTTTTTGTTTAAGAGTTTGAAAAGCTTCTTCTTGCTTGGGTCCCCATACGAAAGGCTTTCCCTTATGAGTTAAAGCCGTGAGTGGCACAGCAATGCGAGAGAAGTTTCAAATGAACCGACGATAATAGCCAGCTAGTCCAAGAAAAGATCTTACTTCAGTTGGTGTACGTGGAGCTTGCCATTCTTGAACTGCTTTGATCTTTGAAGGGTCAACATGTATTCCCTTGTCATTGACTACATGCCCGAGGAATTGCACCTCTTTTAACCAGAATTCACATTTAGAGAACTTGGCATAAAGCTTTCCTTTTCTAGAAGTGCAAGAACGAGTCGAAGATGACGCTCATGATCAGCTTTAGATTTTGAATAAATAAGAATATCGTCGATGAAGACTATAACAAATCGATCAAGGTAAGGTTTGCAGACTCTGTTCATTAGGTCCATGAAGACAGCTGGTGCGTTGGTTAATCTAAACGGCATAACCATGAATTCATAGTGGCCATAACGAGTTCGAAAAGCAGTCTTAGGGACGTCTTCTTCATGCACTCTAAGTTGATGATAGCCAGATCGAAGATCGATTTTCGAAAAGCAGCTGGCACCTTGTAGTTGGTCAAGAAGATCATCAATGCGAGGTAAAGGATAGCGATTTTTGATGGTTAACTTGTTGAGCTCTCTGTAGTCGATGCACATACGAAAAGATCCATCTTTCTTCTTTACAAAAAGGACAGGTGCACCCCAAAGCGATGAGCTAGGACGTATGAATCCCTTGTCAGTCAACCCTTGTAATTGACTGGCTAGCTCTTGCATTTCAGAGGGGGCTAACCTATATGGAGACTTTGCAACTGGTGTAGCACCAGGTATAAGATCAATACGGAATTCGACGTCTCTAACTGGAGGAAGTCCTGAAATGTCGTCAGGAAAAACTTGTGGAAAGTCTTTTACTACAGGAATGTCTTCAAGTTTCTTCTCTGTGGTCCCCTTCTTGATGATATGGGCTAAAAACGCGACATAATTCTTGCGAAGATATTTTTGAGCTTGAAGACAAGACATTAAGCTGAGCCCTTTCGACGAGGTTTCTCCAATGATTCGAAGAGTCTGACCGTTTGAAAGAGGAATACGAATAAATTTTTCACGACATACAACTTCCGCCTGATGTTGACTGAGCCAATCCATACCGATTATGATGTCAAAACTTCCCAGCTTCAAAGGAATAAGGTCGACTGAGAAATCGTGGTCGTTTAAGGTGAGTGTACAGTTGCGTAATATAGAGTCTAATGAAACTGGTTTCCCGTCCGCAACTTCTACCGTTATGGATTCCGTGAGCTTATCCCGATTTTTGCTTAAGATAGGTTCAAATTCTAATGACACAAAACTTCTATCCGCACCAGTATCAAATAACATAGAGGCATATCTACCATTTATAAGGAACGTACCGTTGACCACATTGCCGTCAGCTCTGGCCTGGTTCGCGTTAATATTGAAAGCTCTTCCTCTTGCAGGTGGAGGAGCTTGGTTCGCTTGATTCACTGGGTTGGCTTGGGCCTGAGCATGAATAATATTAACCAGCCTTGGACATGTGTTTCTGAAATGACTTGGGTCGCCGCAATTGAAGCAACCCCGCATAGGTTGGCCCATAGGATAATTGGGTTGGTAGTATGTTTGGGCTAAATGTTGGGTGGGTGGAAATGGTAGGGGTTGTTGGGCTTGACCCATTAACTGTTGGTGGGTTTGGGTTAAAGGTTGGTGGCGGTTTGTTCGTTGAGGCATGCGGCAGTTTTAAACAGTATGTCCTGCGCGACCGCAGCCGGTGCAGTATTGGCAAGGATGATCAGGGGAATGGTGATACTGACAACGGTTACATTTTGGTAACGGGCCTGTGTAGGGTCTTCTGTATAGTGCGGGTGAAGGAGTGACTTGAGTAATGGGTGCAGCAGGAATAGGGGTGTTGGTTTGGGTAACTGCAAAATTTCTGGTGTTACGCTTCCTCTTGTTAGCAAACTTAGAGGAAGGAATGGGGTGGTTTGAAGTTGTCCCTCAACAGGGGCTTTCTTCTTCTCTTCTTTGAACTTCCCGTTGCGAATTCGGTTTTCGGTCAGTTCAGTTGCTAACTCCATGGCAGCTTCAAGTGTTACTGGTGAAACGCTGAGAACTGAATCTTGGATTTTCGAGGGAAGTCCCCGAATATAATGTTCAATCAGACGATAGGTTGGTGTGAATAAATTTGGAACCATTTGGTTCAACTCCAAGAACCTCTTGTTGTAGGTAGTGTGATCACCCTCCTTTTGCTTTAGAGCATGAAATTCATCCTCCAACTTCTTAATTTCACTTCTAGGACAGAAACGCCTAGTCATGATTTCCCTTAACTCCTCCCAAGTTAAGGCCATCGCATCTTCAGTTCCCCTCTTCCCTTTCTCAGTTTCCACCAAGTGAGAGCTACTCCAAGTAGTCTCCCGGTGGCGTATCGAACCTTGCGATCCTCAGGACAATCGCAGTTTAGGAATGTGTTTTCCATCTCCTCGAACCAATGTAGGAGAGCAGTGACACCCTCGGTCCCTTCAAATTTAGGAGGATCACAGGACTTAAAATGTTTGTAAGAGCACTTGTTGGTAGGAGGGTTGTCGATGTTCTGGTCTTGTTGTTGGGGAGGGTTAGTAGGATTTGTAGCAAGGGCTTGTTGTACTTGTACCACAATGTCAGGCAATATCGTGGCCATTTGTTTCGCGATCTGAGTGGCCAAACGTTCCTGAGACCTTCCCGATCTTTTACCCCTTCGTTGCTGTCTAGACGACATCTACAGGATCATAAAATGAGAAGATTGTGAGTTTATGGTGTCTTTTTAGGTGTCATGTGTCTTTAAGAAAATGAAAATAACATAAATATCAATAATGCAACTACATCAATAGGATGTCTTGGGTTCGCTCATGTTGGGCCTCAAATGTCCCCCATACCTTCACCTACATAGTCATGTGGGCCCCCATGGCTATTGGCTTGGTAGGATTCACATTAGTATTGGCAATTTAACACTCGCATCCCCCGAATGCAAACCACAAAATATGTTCATGAGATGTTTGGTCGGAACGTGTCCAGGTGTAGACACAATGACAACTCAAAGTGGGGTTAGCTCACACGACGTTTGGTATAGCATGCTTTGGCCTAATAGGTACTTCGTACTCTCATCGTTAGTCCCCAGGTAGGCAAACTGGTCCTTTATTTTGGATTTATACGAATGCCAGCCTAGACAGGACGTTCCGACTACCGGTACTGGTACCCTTCCAGTTACTACATGCCCGTCATGAGAACTCACTTTGATGAGATTTGAAAACACGAAAATCATTGTAAAAGCAATCATGATGTGGTGTGTGCTTTCATGGATGTGATATGTTATGAGCATACGATTCATGATAGGCATTATATGATAGTACATACTTATGAACATGCTTGCACAATATCAAATGTAACATTTAACATAAAACATATAGTCATCATGAAATTTGGCATATAACACACAAAAATCTTATAAGTTTCTGATCGACTATAGTATAGGCTCTAATGGTCTAATAACCTATCCTATATCCCTATAGCCATGGCTCTGATACCAATCTGTCATACCCCGACCCGCAGCGGAATAAGAGTCGGGGCATAATTGGGTTATCACCAAAGCTCATGACATTTACTAATATGTTTCATATTTAATAAAGTCAAAGTTACATTTCAAAAATCCAAACATGTTCATTCAATACAAGGAAAATAAGCCAAGCATAACAATCCCAACACTAAATAGTTTTATTCTTCTAGTCCAAGTCCTATGTGTTCCTAGCTGCAGCTGCCTCACCTGTATCATGTGTAAAATGGGGGTTTTTGGGTCAACATAAGTTGGCGAGTGAACCTTATTAGATAAACATTTATTAATAAATTAATTGTTAGTTTATCAATGAAAATTTGTGCATAATCATAGATGAGCAAATTTAAATAATCAAGTAATGGCAAATAGCAGTCACAACTATAACATACAATAACACATGGCAGCATACATGAACATACCAACATCATACTGTAAATAACATAAATGAAACTGTGCGATCAAGGCTCAATCAAACGGAGCCGATCGTATTGCATGTACTGAAGATGAAAATGTCTGTGCGATCAAGGCTCAATCAAACGGAGCCGATCGTATGTGGGCACGCCAGGTTCAACCGCATAATAAAATGGGGAACATGCTCAACGCTCATAATGTAATGGGGAGCGGCGGCCTATGAAATTGCATGTACTGAATAATAAATTGCATCCAATGATAACTACTTAACAGCAACAAACTGAATACACAAGTTCATGATATGATGTATGCACAATGGTTTAGTAATAATAATATATATATACAAAGACACATGATACACCCCAAAACGTGATTAAACGGGGAATTTGTAAGATTCACTCACATTGGGTGCGTTGGATTGGAGATGGTGAGATGCGCACGAATTAGATGAGCGGATCAACGAGGAATACTAACCTAAATAATAATGGAAAAATATATTAAATGGATGGATTTTATTAAGGATTTTAATGAAATTTTTAGATATATTTTTGTGAATTTATGGCTATTTTCTATCTTTAAAAATGTTATTTTTAAGTATTTTTAATTGATTTTTAAATTAAATTAAACAAATAAAATATAAAAAAATTATTCATTTAGCGTTGACCGTTGACCGGTTCGGTCAGCGAATTAATCTGCGCCGGGTGAGGCTCGAACCCGAGACCTCCCGTTCGCGTGCACGCAGCTCTACCAACTGAGCTACGTGTCTAACCCGAAATAATCTTGTTTTTAATTATATTTATACACTTATTCAACTTAACCGAATTTCCTTTTTTTGCAAAAAACATTTTAATTCAATCGGACCGGTGCTCGTGACGGGTTTCGAACGCGCGACGTGTGGTTCATGTTGCACACAGTCCACCGCTGGACTGTGTGTCTAACCTGGTTAATACCTCGGTTTTTATTATACTTAACAACTAACTGGGTTATCCCGGTTTAGTTTTTAAACAAAAAGGCGCGTTATTATATAAGGTGTGCGTGTAGCAGGGATCGAACTCGGGACGTGTGTGTGTATTTTGCACACAGTCCACCGCTGGACTGTGTGTCTAACCCGTTTAAAATACCGATTTTAATTAATCTTATGTTATGTTGCGTCTTCATCTTCTTCGTTGATTTACACAGACAAACATATTCCGACTGTTATGATCGATTTATGACTTATATGCTTTTCAGACATTATCAGTAATTTAAAAGTAGAGAATGGAGAGAGTTTAAGGAAAAAGATATACCGATTGATGTTGTTCACAGAATTCCGGCGGAGGTGCGTCGGTACTGAAAGTGAACTCCAACTGTTGAAACCAATTAACAGCTTTGTTCGATTATTTAAGAAGTCGAGTCACTTAAACAAGGTTTAACAGAAGTTTGGGAGATCATAACCGTTCACAGTGTGATTCCGGCAGTTTCAGGAGTTTTCCGGCGAAGGTAAGATTTTCGATAATCGTTGACTAGGATCGATTCTGATGGTGGAGTTGTGTTAGAGACTGATTAATCACATGATTGAAACAGAAAGAGTCGGAGGAAATACCATGTGGATGTGAGTCCCGGTTTTCCGGTGACTTGCAGAATTTTTCCGGCGGTCTGATTCAAGCTTCTCCGGTGGATTGTAAGGTTGCGGAAATGCAATTGGGAGTCTTGCAGAGTGTTTTGAGTCGCAGGAAAAGTCTATGATTGAAGTAGTCCGAGAATTGAAGACTTTCGGTTATTAAACCGATCTACTTCCGAATTCAAGTTCCATTCATGGCAACATTAATTGAAATTGTCCGTTTATCGGTTATACTCGCTGAATCGAGAGTATCCAAATCGATTTGGGTGATTGATAACTGGTTTCAGTTACAATGTGTAAGATCGATTGATTTACCTTAGTCCATAAAAATTATTTGTTTCCTAAACATGACAGAAAACAAACAAGTGGCGGAGTGGTCTTGGGAGTGAGTGTTAAGTTGTTGAAGTGTTTTTTGGCTGACCCGGGTTCGAGTCCCGGCAGCTTCCTAATTTTTTTATTTAATTTATTTTAACTTTTTATCAAATATAATTTTTATAGTTTAGTTTATTTATTAATTATGTATCGTTTTAACTCAAAATAATCATAAATATTTACTGTAACTTTTATAACTTGATATTTGATTACAAAAACGGAGCGGGTTTTGAAGACCCGATTTTTACAAATGTTACATTCCCTATACGGGTTTGGGTTACGGTAAATTATTACCGCTTGGTCCAAAATGGGGTCAATCGAATGCCCGCTGTGGCTAGTAAACCCGCATATTTCGTTTCAATCAGTTATGTTTGATAACTTAAACATCGGGGGTTAAATTACCGTGTCCTGGATATCCTGGGCTCAATACATTAGTTATTTGCCACAACCTTAGGCATACACCTTTTGATGCTCATATGCTTTATGCCCAAGACGTTGGGGATGACTCCTTCGTGAGCACCTGAGTGGTGTGTATTTAATTATGTCTCGGTTTCTGTCCCGAGCCGTGTATGTATTGAAAAACATGTGAATCTGATACAAGGTTGCAAGGTCAACTTTTCCAAGTTAATAAAAGATTTTGTGCCGTTTTGCACTTACAAAACATTTTAAAGTTTTCAAAATGAGTCAGTTGGGTGTATTTACCAGCGTAAGATGGCGTATCGTCCAAAGGCTAAGTTTGTAGGTACAATACGAAAATAGGCCGGAAGCTGCTCAGTAGTGATAGAGGATCTTGCAAATCCTAAATCTGCCCAAAGTCTGTTTTGTATTCTTTCTTGTACATTTTTTGCTCCGCCTGTGGATCTTCTATTACGCACATGTATATTATTTTATTTTCGAACTTCGAACACCCGGTTTGTAATAGTAATTTTACTCCAAGACTTCCGCTGTGCCGTGTTTAATTGACTATGATGATTATCAACTGACGTCACGATACTCCCCACCCGGACCCACCGGTATATGGATTTCGGGGTCAGAAATCCGGGGTGTGACATCAACATGTTATAGTAATAATAGATCTTCTGTTCTTCAGTTTGCACTAATTCATCACAAAACCTCAACTTGTCTAAGAAGATCCCCCGTGATCTTATCAATCGATTCACCTTTTTGTCTTAGCTGAATAAATTCTTCTTTGATTTTGTTAATCACGGCCTTTGGGCTGTGATGTTTAAGGAAAGGCACCTTAAACTCTTCCCATGTCATGGTTCTTGTGGTTTCAATCCCCAGTTCCTTCTTGAGGTTATCCCACCAATCTTTCGCCTGACCCCTCAGTTGGCCGGTTCCGTAAGCTACGAAGTCGGTTGGGTCACAATGGGTCCGCTCAAAGACTCCCTTAATATCGGTTATCCATCGTTGACAAATGATTGGATCTACCTCCCCGTTGTAAATCAGAGGTTTACATGCCATAAATTTATTGTAAGGGCATGTCTTCCCTTCTTTAGTCTTGCCTCGGTCTTGATTTAGGCTTTCTTTTATCTCATTCATCCGTTCTTCTGTTGTTGTTAACATTGTTGTTTGTAGCCTTTCCATAAATCCGGGTAAGGTTGCTTCCAATGCCTTTCCGACTTCTTCGGAAATTTTTGCTTGTATCTCCTCCGTCATGAGGGATACTGTATCCTCACCCGATCCGTCAGACATCTCTTTTACTGAAATGTCCATAACAATTTGGTGAATAATTTTTTTAATCGTTACCATATTTTATATGTGAACTGATACTCATCATTCAATATTACTGGTGACGTGTTATTCCTTTTTTTATTGATTAAGTACATAACTTGTCTCAACCCTTATACTTAGTGTATTTCCCGGGTTCGAGTGTATTAATACACTCCTCCCATACACTTTAAATCATCTTCTTTCTTTGTTTTTCTTACTAGTTCTTACCGGATGTCTTGATTAAGCTTTGAACCGAACACATCTCATTTTTAACCTTAAGCTCTGATTACCAACTTGAAACACCCTTACTCATCTATTTGATATTTATTAAGTTGTGATGTTACATTAAGTTAGGACGATCAAACAGTTATTTCAAAAGTACGAGTTTACAATTTTATTTTTTTTAAAACATACAAACAATTCATAACCCTTCAACACTATTCCGTTCCATGGACAAAAGAAACTAAGCGGATGCTAAAATTTTGGAAGTGTTCGGTTCTTCAACAACTTTGATCAGCATCCGTGTTATTATATGGTTCACCTACATTACAAAATTTATTTAGAACTTTAGTTATATTATACATTCAATATATACAAACGTAACCCATCGTTTGATCATGGCCAAGTTAAACAAAGCAATTTTTTTTATCCCACCGTAAGCTACGGTGGTCATGCCTTACGGCCCTGGCCATCTGTTTTACGGCAAAACATTAGAATCAATACAGCAGCAGTCTACCGTAGCCTACCGTAGCTTACGGTGGCTTGCTGCAGATTTTCCCCTTATTTGTTGTTTTTGACGCAAATTTCTCCATATCTTTTAATTCACTTGTCCGTTTAACCTCCCGTTTCTTTCTACATGATCAAAACATGACCCTCTACCTTATGAACCCAAAATCTAACATCCGGACTAATCATATATATATATTTTTACTTATTATTCGGTTTACGACTAATTTCCGGTTTTCCTTTTACTTACCGGATTTAAACTAAAGTAGTCGTTCATACCATTTAAATATGTCACGACTTAGTTTTAACTCGTTTGGTTGCTTTAGCGAAGTCTATCGCTTTATTCAACCAAACTTTTATTCTTTTATCATTTTGACCCGTTTGGTTGCTTTAGCGAAATCCATCGCTTTTATTCAACCAAACTTTTATTCTTTTATCGTTTTGACCCGTTTGGTTGCTTTAGCGAAATCCATCGCTTTTATTCAACCAAACTTTTATTCTTTTATCGTTTTGATCCGTTTGGTTGCTTTAGCGAAATCAATCGCTTTTATTCAACCAAACTTTTATTGTTTTATGGTTTTGATCCGTTTGGTTGCTTTAGCGAAATCCATCGCTTTTATTTAACCAAACTTTTTTTCTTTTTCCGTTTTGACCCGTTTGGTTGCTTTAGCGAAATCCATCACTTTTATTCAACCAAACTTTTATTCTTTTATTACATCTATAGTCAACATACGATACCTTATATAAAGTATAAGAAAATTATCACGGAGCATAGGCCACATACCTTAAAGCTTTCCTTTCAAGCGCGCGTCCGTCCCGGCTTGGCCGCTTGACGCCTCACCCAATTTGCCTATAAAGTTCAATCCGATATATCGTTTAGACTCATAACACAATATAGCACTCACATCATTTTCAAAATCTCGTTTATATGATTTTTTTATTCATCTCAGTTATTTATAATCACTTAAGCATTACATCAAACATCTTGTGGGCAATATTTTTATACCATCTTTGTTAAGCCTATTAACCAACAATTAACAATGTATATACATCTCATAACTTCAAACTGATTGATATGTTCAATTTGCACATATAACCCAATGCATTAAACTTCAATTACAACATTTTCCCTGATTATATTCTATGTGTCCTACACATTCACCAAAACCCACTTACATACACATTACATTTCATTTAAACACTTAGAATTAGCAATTGATTCATAAACTTTCACCTAGGGTTTGTTCCTAAGTTCATTTAGATTTTTGTAATTCACACTAATTTCCACAATCCATGTAAGAATAGAAATCTATGAACCTCACAATTTTCATAAAAATCACCAAGTATCAAATTTTGACATACCTTATGATCCCTAGTATTGGTGATCAATAATTTAAGTTCATGCAAGGGTTAAAAGCTTGATTCTCCTTTCAATTTGGTGATTTTTGATCACTGAGGGGTTTGCCCTCTTTTTCTCCTGCTTTGATCGATACACACACATACAAGTCTAGTATGTGTTGTGTTTTTTTAATTTTAATATAACAAGTTTCACTTACTTGGCTAATTTAGTCCCTCATGTTCAGTTTGATATAAAGAGGACCCTAATTTATAACTTTCAATATTTAACAACTTATCGTTAAGTAGGTTAAATATCCCTAATTATATATATATATATATATATATATATATATATATATATATATATATATATTAACATTTTTGGGTTGTTACAGTGCGCAGTGACCCCTTTCACCGTTCGGACACATCGCCGCAGCCCCCTATACACACACAATAACATGGAAGATGCGAGGACTACTCACCAATTGATTGTGCTTGTTTTGTCGACCGTTGGGAGACAAAAAGGAGACTACTCCCCATGAGGGGAGCACCCCTTATATTTAAGTGTAAAATTAAAAGTGGAGAGGGGGTTGATATGACATACTTTGTCATTTTTAAAATTCATGGCGTTGTTCACTTACACCCTTATGGTGAAGATGTTACCACTCCCCACAAGGAGAGCACCTCTTACACTCTTACAAAGCGACCAAAAGATGAAAAATGTAATCACCATGATCTTCATGTCATCAATTTTCATTTTCAATAATATAAAATTTAGCTTATATTGACTTCAACTTTTTTTTTTAATTTTATTTTACACACATTTTTTTTCAGATTATAGTTAACAGGTGCTGATTAATCTATTTAAACGACTTTTAAATGTGGAGATTTTTATAGTAAAAGTAATTATTTTACTTGATGTTATAATTATGACTTATCATTCATGTTGGATTTAATATCGGCATGAACCGCAAACGCACCTGTTGCGTTAGAATCACCATATTCTGTTACCTAAAGTATTTGTATTGACAAATTATTGAGGAAAATTACACACGTATAATCAAGAAAATTTCGCACACAGTCTTTAATCATAAGGGTTGTTTTTGTTGTTGTTTTTCTTGTGTTAAAAAAGGTTACGTTGAAATAGTGGGGGAGAATTTGAACAATTGACTGAACTAATGAATGATGGTTGTAAATTTCATGGGTCAAACCACTCTAAATATCAGGGCGGATCTACCTTAGGGAAAGGGGTAGCTTCCGCTACCCCTTGGTGCTCCGGCGGTAGTGTAAATTTTGGAAAAAATTGATAATTTTTTTGACCTTTTTTTGATTTCGTTACCCTTTTTTTATAAAACGTTACCCCTACGAAATTTTTTTAGATCCGCCACTGCTAAATATACAACTTTTTTTTCTTTTTCTTTTTTTTAAAAGTTTACCTTTATTCACATAACCAAAGCAGCACAACTCTGCACAAAAAAGAAAAAGAACACAGAAGCAAAACAACAAATAGCATTTACATTCATTCTATCATGTTTTTATTTTAAATTGCACTTAGAATACTAAATTTTCTTTTTTGTTTTCAATTAAATAATGTATATTATACCTTTATTATTATTTTTTCTCTCCTTTTTCACTTACAACAATTTTCAAAAACATTATAGGGGATAAACAGTGTCCCCTCAAATATAGAGATTAACATTTTCTCTCTCTCCTCCACTCACAACCACTTTTTATACTATTTATATTATAAAAACTTCGCTCACATCATTTGGTGGAATAGATGTGAATGCTCTAATACAAGCTAATTACAGAAATTAAATTTGCATCACTGCTCCCATTGGATCGGTTCCTGATCCATAGTAAACCTGTTGTACGTATATCATCCAAAATGCACCAATTGTTCACCCTGGATGATATTCATACAACCTAAGGTGTTATCACTAACGAGAGAGCCCAGATATCCAAAAGTTTTTCGAGGCCCTAAATTTCGGGGTCTAAATCAAGGACTTTCTTTCTACCATGTCAAAAACGCTCTGATCGAAAACCAAAATAGCATTTAGTTTTCTTCAACTTGGCATATCATAATCACCCTAATAAAAAGCCACATAAAAATTAACCGTCTCGCGCATTAGGGTGTACGGTCTCATGACGGTCAAGGAGTCGACCTTGGACATAGCCCGAGCATGGTGAGTTTACACGTGAGATTCTTTGCCGTTCAAAAAAAATTATATCTCTTAGTTATGTTTATAAGGGCCTCATTAGATGGGTGATCAAGGAAATACAAAAAAAAGATGGAGGGTGATTTATGGATATTAGAGCTTAGTTTTCCAATAGATCCTATATATAACTCTGATTTTGTTATTCATTCATAAAAGGTTTTCAATAAAAAGATTGAAAGAAAGAAGATAAAGACTAATTAAGTTTTAAATTAAATAGATTAAGATAATTATTTAAACTGTTTAGGTTTATCCGAGAGGTTTATTTAAATGAAATTAGGGTTATGTTAGGATTAGTATTGTGTTAGTATAAATATGGGGTAATTGTAATCAAGTATTAAGTCAAGTTCATTAGTACAAAATTGTTTACGTAACCAGAAATAGTTTCGTTTGTTCTTGCTTGTTTTTATTCCTAAAACATACTACAATGACGAGCAAGTTCGTGAAGTTATGTTCGTCTCCTTGTGGCGAAGGGAGTTCACCGAGTCTAGATGCATTATTAAAGATGGCACCTAAACTGAGAGTAGTAACTGAAAATGATTCGCTTCCAATCACTATGGATACGATCATCAACGAACCTGATTTATCTACGCTTGTTGAGCCTCTCTCTAAATATCCAAAGGAGATTGAACGTAGTAAAATGATTACAAAGATGCTACGAGAAGCAGAAGATGGTGATGAGAAACCTAAAGCGTCTTCTACAACAGTTCATGAACGCAGAAGGAACTCAAGGAAGAAATAAAGACTAATTCAAATTAAAAAGAATCAAGATTGTTTGGAGATTATCAAAGTTCATTATTATCATTATAATCTATTTAATTAAGTCTATCTAGTATTTGAATTTATGTAGCAGTTAAGTTTGTTACAAGTTTATTGGTTGAGTCCTAGTAGGTTTATAACTTATCTTTATTTGGTATTTAAACTCGTTTCTATGATTAATATAGTGATGGTTTCTTCTTGGAGTCGAAATTTGGTTAATGTTGCAATCTTTGAGGTGCTTATAAAAAACCCAACATCTTCTCTTTCTTGATGTTCTGGTTTCTTTATTATATGATGTTTTTTGGGTAAAACTCTATAACTTTAGTTTGAAAACAAGTTTAAACAATCATATTGTTATATTTACGATTAACAATTACAATATTAAACAATCATATTGTTATATTTACGATTAACAATTACAATATTGTTACGTTTGATTATCAATATTGTAGCTCTAAAGTGACGAACTAAGATGAAAAAGTTTATCGGGAGAAACATTACAATATTGTCACGTTTGATTATCAATATTGTCACGTATTTGACAATCGAGCAAATGATAGAAGTTAAAGTAATTGCTAGATTGGATTAGCAATTTAAATTCAAACCATGAATGAATTAAAAGTATAGTCTATAAAATATGTTAGGAGCTAAGCAAAGCAAAGCCATTGCTCAAGTAACTATTTTCTAGAAGAATTAGTAGAACTCATCCGTGCATTGCGGTTAGAATTGGATTGGTATCGATTCTGTATTATTATGGTGTCGTTATGGCACTGGCACCCACTATAACAACAAAAAGAGAAAACCTATATAATACTGTTGTGATCGCGCCCAAAAGGATATTGACACGTGTTTTACATTGATCGATTGAAAACCATAAAATAAATATTAGTAATAGTTCTCTACCGTTACCAGTACCAATGTTGTAAGGTTGGAATCGACGTTGTATCGACACTCGCTACATTTTGTAATACAAAAAAAGACACTCTCACAAATACAACTTGTTTTCAACGAAATTATATATCGGAAACCATAAAAAGTAATACTGGTAGCGCTATCAAAGTTGTTCAGATGGTATCGATTTGGTTTGTCATGTAAGAACAAGAAATTCAATTATATATGACTCATTAGATTTTAAATTATTATTAATAAAAAATTAATAAAAATAAACATATTGTAACAGTATATTCGGAATTTTATAAGACATTACATAATATTGTTAGAATAACGAAAGGGTAATCGATGTCAGTATAATTATAAAAAACTAAATGTGATTTAGCTTTGATAAATTATACGTTAGTGATCCAATTACTTGTATATAACTACTTACTATTGTGTTTGGAGTTTTTTTTTATATCAAGACGAAAATAAAAAATAGGCACGTCATAACGACGTATTCAAAGTTTTATTAACACGGTATGTAGCGACGTATAATGAGGGGGCTCTTTTTGATTTTTATTCTTAAAAAGCAAAGAGGTATCATTTATTTTCACCATTTCTACCTTCATAAATCGATCAAACTGATAATTCATAACTCCACTAAGATAAAATTTAGTTTCTGACTTCAACCTTTTATTCACAAATATATGTATGTAGGGTGACGTATTAGTATATATTCTTCGCATAATCAAATACTTAATAAATTGGCATCCATTTCCCTCCAAGTTGGCCGAATCATAACCACCCCAACTAATTTAACCGCCATATGATTATGATATCTCTTTGTTATGCTTATAACTGACCAGAAGGGTGATAAAAGTAACAAATAAAAAGATGGAGGGTGATTGTGAAAACATGCATACCAGTGTTCAGTCCGCATCCTATATATATCACTCGTTTTGAATCAGACACCATTCATTCACAAAAACTACTATGAATTCTTCATACCCATTTGTTATCATCTTCATCAATCCATCAAGAACCCTAAAACTGTTCAAAATCTTGAACAACCATTACAATATCCCTTTTCTTGTGGTGTTTTCATTCTGAGAACAGACTACAATAATGACGACTACGAAGCTACTTCCCGAAGGCATGCAGTTATGTTCTTCTCCTCGTGGCGAAGTGAATTCACCGAGTCTAAACGCATTATTGACGATGACACTTTAATTGAGTGTAACTGACCAAGATTCTCTCCCGATCACATTCGATCAACTTCTTAACGAACCCGATTTATCTACACTTGTTGAGCCTGTTTATGGATTGTATCAAAAAGAGATTGAAGTTTCGAAGAAGCAACAAGAAGAAAAAGATGGTGTTAATTATAATGAAGATGGTGGAAATAAAGAGACTCAAGATCATGTACTCAAAAGCCCTAAAAACCCTAATGAATCGTCTAAAGTTCTTGATCAAAATGATGTGAAAGAAGCAAGAAATGAAGCTCTTGAAAATCTTGATGAAAAGTATACAGTTTCTGAGCATGATTCTGTTGAGTGTAATGATACGCAACAAAACATAAACACTGAAGTTGTGGAAAAACCCTAATGATATAAAGGAACCAAGTAATGAAGATCTACTAAAAGATGTTTCTGTTGATAAGAATGATATGGATCAAGACAGAAAATTTGAAGGTGTGGAGGATCCTAATGATCATATGCAAGAAACAAGAAATGAGGATCCACCACAAAAGGTTGAAGATCCACAACAAGATGTTGCAAACCCTGCTGAAGATCCGCAACAAGTAAGAAATCAAGAGCCGCAAGAGCTTAATCTAGACCTTAATAATGAAAGATTGTGGCCTTCACTTGGTGTATCTGGTCCTATGATTAGAGCTCAGAGAATAAGGCCTGGAAGTAGGATGTAAACCCTCATTCTCATTCGTGTTTTTTGATTTTTTATAGAAGATACTAAACAGTCAAATCATGCCCTAAGTTGTAACCATAGAACAATTCGATGAAGAACCAATCAAACCGGCTCACATATATGTTGTAATAATGTTGCTATCTTAGAGGTAAGTGTAAAAAATCATACTTCTATTCCATTCATGATTTTTTGGTTTCTTTGTTATTCGATGTTTGTCGTTCGTATTCTGTACAACTTTAGTGTTAAAACAAGTTTAGACACTAGTATCGATTTACTTACACCTGTTAATGATCATGTCCCTTATAGAAGCCATTGCGGTTAAGAGTGACGGAACTATAAATTTTAGGATTCACTATAGATTTTTTTCTTCATTCGCTTACACTATTCTACTTTTGATGATTACGGGTGAAAATACATGAAAGCAACACCATTCGATGCCTGTTAATAGAAAGTTAGAAACCTTGGCGAGCTAGATCTCAACTGACCCCTCGTATGGGGTGATGAGTTATAATTCTATGCCCTTTGTTGTTATATTCTGTGTGCATTGGATTATAAATGTAGACGTGGCCAAAATTGTATGATTACATTGTAATGTAATCAACTTCCGTTTATTACTTTGATTAACCAATAATTACTGAATTTAGCTTTATGATTAAGAGAATGATGATTACTCTTTTCCAACACGGGGTTGTTAATATGATTAAAACATGTATCTATCAAATGATCATATCCTTCAAAACATATTCAAATTACCCACTTACAAAATTAAACAAACCACTTACATATGCTTAATCATTATACTATTTGCATCTCGCTTACGCGAGTTAAACTATAGAAGTCACTTGATCATCTTATGATGATTAATGCTATTGGATATCTCTATTTGGTAGTAATGCCACATAAAATGACAAGAATCAGTGAATCACCACTTATAAACACATTTCATTTCCCTAGCTTACCCACTGTTCAGAATGAGTTTATGGAAATAATTCAGATTTTTAAATGTTATTACTTTGTGGTTTGTTTGATCGCTACACTTTATTCAGCAAATTGGTCTGCTAAGTAATTAATCCGGCCAACGCAATCTGCCATAAATTAAAAGTCAGAGAACAATCATTGTTAGGCCAAAGTTACAATATTTGTACAACCTAAGATGATGGTACTTTAAAGGAACAATCATCGATACACCATTTATTCAGCAAATTGGTTGCCTTTAGCTACACGAAATTTATCTAGTTCTAGTTAGAAAAGTTCAAGCTAAACACAAACTAATTATAAATTTAGCGGTGCAGTTAATTGTGTCAAATTGCCGGGTTAATGAACAGGGACACGACTCAAATATATATATTTGTGTAGTATTTTAGATCATGTTTTGATGTTTATTTGCGAATATAACTGATAAATAATGACTTGGCTATTAACAATTCAAACAAGCCCTAACCCCATCTCAAATTACTTTTTCTTTACACTTTTTAGTTGGTGTCTTTCTCATTTCTTTTGTACACCTTAAGATGATAGTAATTTAATAGAACACCTTGTTGAAAATGATATATTTTTTTGTGTTGTTAATATCGAAGATCATTTATATAAAACTTGGATAGGCCGGTTTGTTAGAAATTCTAAAGATAGAACTTCAACCAAGTGGTTGCCTTTAGTTACACGAAAATTGCTTTGTGATAATTCAATAGGACAATCTAGTTTTAGTTCGAAAGCTTCAAGCTAAACACAAGTAATTATAAGTGTTTGTAATTTAGGGATGTTAATTGTTTTAAATTGACGGGTGACGGGTTGAATTAATGATCGGGACACAACTCAAATATATATATATATATATATATATATATATATATTTGTGTTGTGTTTCAGATCACGTGTTTATGCTTATTTACGAATATAAGTGATTAATAAAGACTTGGCCGGTAACAATTTAAACAAACACCAAGTTCATCTCAAATGATTTTATTTTTAATTATTTAGTTGGTGTCTTTCTCATTTCTTTTGTTCTTTATCTCTCTTTTCCAACTAATTGACTCAAATTAATATATTTAGCTTTAAATTAGAGGAAAAACGATATTAAACAACGAAGAAGTGAGAACTGGACAAGGGTTTTCTAACCAAAGAGCTAGCCTGACCTTTTATCTTACCAGGCTTCTTGTTCAGGTCTGACCTGTGATCGAACTTCCCCAAACTTCTTTAGTCCGGTTTCTTGTGGCCTGACCATTGATGGTTGAAACACATCTCCACCTATACATACCATCTTTTGTGAAATACGAATCCTAAAATTGATAACCAATTGTGGTTTGCAGATGTATCCTAAATTTATAAAGAAAATGCACATGTATCTTCAATGAGAATAAAAAAAGTCGAACATTTTACATAAACATCAACATCTTCAGTAGATTTCATGCGAGAACTAGTGTGAAGACAAACAAAATAAACTCAAAACCAATGAAAAAACTCATACTCCTAATGACCCACTCCTCAACGTTCACCTCCATAAGATCCGGTCAAAGGAGAATATACCAATTCTGACTTACAAACTATTAAATATAACATAAAATAAATCCCAAATATATGCTTATCTGCTAATGGATTCTCAATTCCTGTGCTTTGCCTTTTTTTTCATTTTCTTTCGGATTAGTGATAATTTGTTGGCTAAACTAATAGAGTTATGGATTTCTTAACGATCACTCACAAATCTGGCCTGCAATCTTCCAAATCATGCATTTGAACATTTACTTTGGATGAGGCACCATGTGGACGATCGCTGAGCAAAATTTACATGACGATGTCTTATATGTAAGTGTTTGTTTTATTTTGTGTAAGTAACCTAAATCTTAGTCCTTTTGCTTCGGATTGTAAACAAGAATTATGTTATACAAAAAAAAAAAAAACACATAATTATATTATAACTTATTTTATTCATTAAAATGGTTCGTACTTTGGTTCTGTAGTAACATCCTTTTCTAACACTTTTAGATGCACAATAAGTTTATACAAGTCATTAGACCTCATATAGTGGTAGACAATCTTAAAGTTCGATCCTGAATAAATTTCTCTTCTAGCGAGAGATTAAAGTATGTTTTTACTTTTTTTTTGAAGGTGATTTTTACACCACCAAATTTTGCCATACACCATTAATTCACACACACACCTAAAATGTTTCTAAAGCCTAAGTTAAGTTATTGGTGTATTGAGAGTTATGGTGGTGTACAAAATACTTCCTTTCCTTAATCGCTATCTTAGATGACGGATTTGATTTTTGATAGCTTTGTTTGATTAGTTGTCTCGTAGAAACTTGATATTAGCTTCTGAAATGTATAGATGCTATGATCGTCTACTAATATTTATATATAAAATGACTTTGAATGATGAAAGAACCACTTCTCTTTCAGGAATCTGTCTAGGAATGGCCTTTGAGTTAGTTCAGCCACCTTGCAATTGGAAACCACGGTGGAAGCAAGCAATTCATTGTCAGTTGGGATTCAACTAGAGCTTTGCTAAGATGCATTTTCTTGTTCGTAACATTTCGATCCACCAACATGTAAACTATCATACCCTCAAATTCTACATGCGGGGTTTTACCGCGAAGCGCGTGACAAACCAGGATCCAAGACACTAGTCACATAGAACAACCTATATATGAGAAAAAATACGTTTTCAAACCAAACTACGTTGCGAAAGCGTACTTTGACAGTGCATGAAAACAAACGCCCAAAACCAACATAAGTAAACGTATGAATGCAAACATAAAAAAATAGTTTTTAATGTCATGTTGTGCTCCTAGCCGTGAACGAGCACCTTATCGACCTGAGAAAGACATGCAAGAACAAGTATCAACACATAATGATGAGGAATTCACAGGTTTGATTCACAGATATAAAACAATCCATTGTTTAAGTTGTGTACAATTTATGGTAGTGGTTAGCACTTTCTTGTTATATTTGTCGGTAGCTAACCTAGATGTTATGTAACTAAGCGTTCGCAACAGAAGCTGATTGTTTATGCATAGTTGCCTTTGATTACCAGGTCTATCCCTTACCATCGCGACGTGATAGGCAAATTTAACACCCGTTCAACCATTACCGTCGAGTTAGCGCCACTAACTCGGGTGGGGCATGTCGGGTGTGGTAGTCCTACTCAAAATTTCCTCGCTATAATCCAATACTGACGGTCCGAGATGGAGGACTTCCTGTGTTAGTATGCACTTTTGTGACCATAATTGATATAACAAAAACTCTAATACTAATGACGTTACTTTACCGTAGCGTAGACATTACTTTACCGTAATGTTATACATGTTTTCTCCGCCTGTGTTTTGTAAATATTAAAAGAGTAGGGGCCGTGAACTCACCTCTGATTTGCTCGGCTAGAATTAGAGTGACTAAGGGTAGGTGGGGTCAACCACGTCCTGATATGGTTACCGTTTACTGTTAGTTATCATTCATGTAAGTCCCTCAAATCCTACACGTATACTAACACATAACATGCAACACGTTGACACTTAGTTATCCGTTCGTGTGGTTGTGCATGTATTCATCTAGTATCATGTAACATTTATACAATGATGTAGTTTTAGGTAGGGCTGTAAACGAACCAAACTTTCGGCGAACAATTCGTGAACCGTTCGGCGGGAAGTTTGTTTGTGTTCGTTTGTTAATAAACAAACGAACACGAACAAGAAACTTTGTTCATTTAGTTAAATGAACAAACATGAACAAAGGTCGTGTTCGTTCATTATGTTCATGAACATTCAGTAACGTGTTCGTTTGTGTTCAATAGTTAATTAGTGTTTTGTTTTTATATTTATTTAAATATTACAAGATCCCGACAAATAAAATATTAATAAGTGTTAGTGTATTATATGATCTACACATGAACGCGTGTTTGTGCTTGTTTGTTTCCATTTGTATTCATCAACGTTTGTTTTCGTTTGTTGCCTAACATTAACAAATAAACACAAACGAACACGAAAAAGTTTATTTCCTTAACAAACGAACACGAACATAGAATCTTGTCTGGTAAGTATTCATGAACCATTCATGAACACATATATTCTTTAACAAACGAACACGAACAAGGTCTCGTCCGTGTTTGTTCGGTTCGTTCACAGCCCTAGTTTTAGGTATTCAAACAACCATCATTACCTAGTTGTAGCAAGTTAACATATATATAACATCAGTATCAAGTTTCAATATTTGCAGCTCAATGTCCGTAGTTGAGGTGTTTTTGTGATTTTTGTTAAAGTAGTAACAAACTAGAAAATTTCCCAACAATCTTTTAGACATGTCAACTAATCCATATTAACATATATATTTTACTCAAGGTCTAGATATTCATAGAAAAATTACTAAAAATCGTTTATCACGAAAAGGGCAATTTTGTCACATTCTTTCGACAATTTACAGTTTATTTTATTTAAAAGTTCCTGTCGATCTGATGGATGAAATTCTAGTAGGAGAATTTGATAACCTCCTAGAACTGTCTGTTGTAAAAATTTCACATGTTAACTCTAATTCTAAACCAAGTTATGACTCTCGTAACAGCCACAATTTCTGTAAAAAAATGTAGCCTGCACCCGTGTTTCCATTTTAATCTTTTAAAATACATAAACTTGTCGAAAAATTATGATTTCAGTTGGGTTTGAAAGCTATATCATTTCACTTTGTTTTAGACTCAAGAATCATACTATTTCGTTAAGTTTAGACTAAAATACAACCCTACAAGTTGGTATAAAAATCTTAACTGAACTGTTTACGTGCAACTCATGTTTAAAACGTGATTAAGGTTCTTTTATCATGTTTTCCGGCTAATACAACATATAACATCACCTACATTAGATTGGACATCAGGTTATCATCAAGATTATCATACAAATCTTGTCCGTGTTTGTTCGGTTATCATACAAGATTATCATCAAGACATGAGGTTATCATACAAGATTATTCGTGAACACATATATTCTTTAACAAACGAACACGAACAAGGTCTCGTCCGTGTTTGTTCGGTTCTTTCACAGCCCTAGTTTTAGGTATTCAAACAACTATTAATACCTAGTTGTAGCAAGTTAACATATATATAACATCAGTATCAAGTTTCAGTATTTGCAGCTCTATGTCGTAGTTGAGGTGCTTTTGTGATTTTTGTTAAAATAGTAACAAACTAGGAAAAAATTCCCAACAATCTTTTAGACATGTCAACTAGTCCATATTAACACAGATATATATTTTACTCATGGTCTCGATGTTCATAGAAAAATTACTAAAAATCGTTTATCACGAAAAGGGCAATTTTGTCACATTCTTTCGACAGTTTACAGTTTATTTTATTTAAAAGTTCCTGTCGATCTGATGGAGGAAATTCTAGTAGGAGAATTTGATAACCTCCTAGAACTGTCTGTTGTAAAAATTTCACATGTTAACTCTAATTCTAAACCAAGTTATGACTCTTGTAACAGCCACAATTTCTGTAAAAAAATGTAGCCTGCACCCGTGTTTCCATTTTAATCTTTTAAAATACCTAAACTTGTCAAAAAATTATGATTTCAGTTGGGTTTGAAAGCTATATCATTTCACTTTGTTTTAGACTCAAGAATCATACTATTTCGTTAAGTTTAGACTAAAATACAACCCTACAAGTTGGTATAAAAACCTTAACTAAACTGTTTACGTGCAACTCATGTTTAAAACGTGATTAAGGTTCTTTTATCATGTTTTCCGGCTAATACAACATATAACATCACCTACATTAGATTGGACATCAGGATATCATCAAGATTATCATACAAATCGAGACCCCAGCATACCTATAAACCAATACGTAATAACTTCATCACAAATTGTATAACTCATCAAAACTCCATTCTAAACAACCCTAGGCATTCAAGTAACATGTAATCACATAACCAAACAACCAAAAGACAGCCGATGATCGTGTATGTATGACCAAAACTATAAACAGGATCGAGATGCGTTACCAAGAGTGGTAGGGATCGAAAGGGGCTTCAAAACCGAAGAGGTATGGAGTCTTTTGCCTTGTGTTTCGTTGATCAGCAGAGAGATAGAAAGAAACTGAGTTTGTTCGTGATTAGGGTTAGGGATGATGTGTTGTGCATGTATATATAACAAGTTAGGTCTGTGTTCACAGTTGGGTCGGGATCCGAGTTCGTGGAGTTGGGTCCGAGTTTTGGGAGTGTCCGAGTTTTGGTTAGAGGCTTAGGTAGTTCCTGTTTGTGGGTATGGGGTGAGGGGTTCCGAATTTGTTAAAGGGATGGGGTGGGTGTCTGGGTTTGTGAGCAGAGGTGTGTAGTCCAAATTTGGGAGAGGGATATAAAGTGAGTTCTGAATTTGTTAGCTAGTATATAATAATTACAAACTAAGTCGCTGAAGTTACATAAAACTCTCTTAGGTTGAAAGTTATCCTAGACAATTTTGCATTTTTGATGAGATAAACCCCTTGTGCATTGTTAGCTTTAAACATTGATGACGAGATAAAACCCTCGTGCGTTGTTAGATTTAAACATTGATGTGAACTACGTCGCGTGTTCTAATTGCTTGATGATTTGTAAAGAATACAAAAGCATGTAAACCGATCTTTTTTTGTTAGTTTCTCTTATTTTTGGATTCTCATATGAGGTGGCAATATGGGTGGGATCCGTAGGTTGGGGAATGATTCAAAATGGATGCAAGTTGAAGCGAGTCATTTTTGAGGAGGGTTGGGTTAATTAACCCGCACTTGCTTTTTGGCCATTTTAGATTCCTTTCGATAAATAACTAATGAGTTATATTTCAAATATAAAACATATATTACAGTAATATGAAAACTTTTTATGGATTCCCTGGCAATTGATAATGTTTAACCATTACTCATGTTCCTCATATACTAAGGTTTTTGACTTCATGTATGATGTGTGTCAAGACTTTTTGAGGTTGATTTTGTGTTTACTAATATATGATTTGAAACAAGATTACAAATTATATATATTCTCATGTTCCCCTTAAAGTCAAAGGAAACAAAGATGCAATCTCAGCCATTAGATGAAAATAAAATTTAATCATGACCCTTATAATTCAAGAAAATTTAATGGTCAATTTGAAAGGAAAAAAAACCTATGATCAATGTGAGAAAACAATAACTTATCGTTATTTTTTTAAAAAAAAGAAAACTAACTATTCCTATGAAAGAAAAAAACTTATGGTTAATGTGAGAAACAATGACTTGTTGTCATTTTTTCAAAAAAAAGGAAAGCTAACTATTCTAAGTTGAGTTTTAATAATATAAGTAATGTGGTCAATTTGAAAGAAAAAAAACTTATGATCAATGTGAGAAACACAATAACTATGGTCAATTTAAAAAAAAGGAGAAGTTTTTTTTATTAAGTTTGACCTTACCCACTAGATTACTTGTTCATCCCAATTCATAGGTTGGTTAAAGGGAACCCACCATTTATCTTATGTTCCCCTTAATTGAAAACTGATTTTGGACTAATCTCATCCGTATGATTATTCTGAAACAAAATCCTGACCTTAAAAACAAAATAAAAGCTTCTAGATGCAGAGGTTATAAACAGTTTTGGGAGGTTAACCACAACTGACGTTTTTTGTGTTCTCCCACCCTAATTTTCAATTTTATAGCTTCCCTGCGTGCATTTAGAAATATGTGGTTCCGTCAAAATCATCTTCCATCATCTCGAGCGAGCGTTCGATGCTTATTCTCAAACTCCCATCGTCTTCAATTCAATAATCTTCCAAATCGCAGGTAAATCGAAATCCAGTCCTTAGTCGCTTGAAATGGCGACCCTCATCGCACGTCTTGAATAAATTTTGCAGCTTCTTCTTTGCCTTTATTCTGAAGATTACTACTACTCTTAACGAATTCACTGGATGATTCTCTCGGGAAAGAAAGATCTGATCATCAATGGGCTCAGAGGCTTCTCAACTAAGGTATTTCATATTTCAATAAGTTTCTTTGTGTAAATGTGATTTTTGTTACGAAGATGAATTAGGTATTGTTTTGTTCTTATGTATCAGTTAACCACCATGGCGGCCAACATTACTATGAAAGAGGCACTCACGGTATCTGTAGACCTTATTCTGTGCTCATAGATCACACTTATACCGTCAATAAGCTAGGTGAATTTGAACATTTTGTCGTTTTCGCATCATTTTTTTTAGCTAAATCGGGTTAACTGAAAACGCTTAGAAATATAACTGGAGCTTTAGTTTGTTGGTCCAATATCGTTTTAATTACACATCGTCTTGATTTGAAGTGATCAAATTTGTTGCATGTACTTCTGTATTACACGATAAATAAGAAATTATTAGTAAGCTTTAGGCCTGGAACTGTTTTATCTGCTCAAGAAATTGTTTGTTTTCATTTCTCTGTACACAATTTCATTTTATCAAATAATTAGAAAAGTGAATGTTCATGTTTACAGGAATCAAAGAATTATAATTACGACAATGAACAACCCCTCACCTAACCCGCCAAATGGTAAGAGTCTATATTTCGTTCTATTGCAATCTCAGTTCTGTATGTAGATCTCGGTGTTGATGAATTGTTTCGATGACTTGGTTGCAGTCAAAAACGTATGGAAAGTGCTTTTTCTCTGGTTTACCATAATCTCTGCGACGGTTAGGACTTGATAAATAACAGTTTTTTTTGTTTATTGTTGTTCTTAAGTTTGTTTTGATTTTCGGATAAATGAGACATTAATTGCAGCTTGTGCCAGGGAGCACAATTTATGTGCTAAATGCTCATGTAAGGTTGACCAATCGTTGGAAGGTATGACGATTTTTCATTTTCTCTTGATTTGTAGAACAAAAAATAACTACAGTATGAAGTTGTATGTGTGTAGATAGCATAAATTTCTCCAAGGGATTTATAACTCAATATAAAAAGAATAACAAATGAATATACAGTTTAAATATTTTGTAACTTTTTACCAGGTCCAACTTCCAAAAGATATGTTTCTTCTTCGTGTCTTTGTGGTATAATATGTGAGGTGGGATGGGGTGGCTAAGATCCTGCTAATTGGTTTATATTTATATATAAAAATGTATACAACATAATAAACTCTTATCTTTTTGTTTCCTTCAATTTTTAGTGTTTTTAATTCTTAGTCTATTTAGTAGACTATTGTTGGAACAGGCACAAAGATGGAGTCATCTTTCAAAATATATGGAGATGGAATAGAAGAATAAATGCCAGAGCCGTAATTTGTTTTTATTTGAATTATGTTCAGGCTGATTGTTTATCCATTCACTTCAATCTGTATGATGTTTTCTTACATAACATAATTACCTAAATGTTGAATAATCTGGCCTGCAGGAAGTAGGGGTGAGCAGAACATAATCGCAATTGTGAGAACCGTCAACCATGGAACCGAACAATGAGTACCACATGGTTTGACGCGTTTGATAATTAAGGCCCGGCTTTCGATTCTTTGTTTTACATTCAAACGGTTAAGGGTCGGTTCTAGGTATGACCCGACAGCTAGGTTAAAACCTCGAGACCCGAATATGAAATATGCCGATAATCATATGTGTGTTCTAAGGAGCAGGTGTGTGTGTGTGTGTAGGCGTAAATGGTTCTGACTCGGTGATATAAATGCCCGGTTCTGCATATGATTTTGTTTTTGGGAACCGCTTGGAACCTACCCTTTGGACCCGTTACATATCCAAACCAAACATGTTCTAGACGGTTTGGTTATGGCTTTACTGCAAAAATTCATATGATTTTGACAATCATTTGTATCCAATACAGCGTCAATAATGAAGCATGGGTGGATACATGAGTTTTTTCAATCTAATGCGTTGCTGGAGATTGTATTTAGGATTTTGATGGATTTTGCTAGTGTTTGACAAAATTTGATTATATAAGGAATTGATTGAAAATATGACCAAAAAGGACATTTTTATACGCTATTGTCTTATAGTAGCATGCTTTAGGAGATAAAAAAGTCATCTTTGGAATTTAACAAGATGAATACATCAACTACAGGTAAAGAGACGGCCAATTCATTTCATAACCTTGGTAATGCTTTTACCTTTGTGCATATTTTTAGCTGCTTTTGTTATGCCCCTTTATTTTTTTTAGTATAGTGCTAATGTTCCTAATACATTTCAGAAGGGGAACTTAAAAATGGTTTTTTGGGTTTGTTTCTTTCTTTTTTTTTGTGGCATGTACATACATGTGGTCTACTCTGGACATAATAGGTGTGTTTTGTGGTTGAAGATGTTGAATTCAACCCTTGTGTACTTAAGAACATGGTTGGAAAGTGAGTCCTCCACACAGCAAGGATGATTCTATTTTAGAATTGAAAACAAGCCTTTTTTATCACGTTAATTGAAACTCAATACCAAGCGCAAGCATTTGGCAATTAATCAATAAATTCTGCACAGAATCAGATTAACTTGTATATTTTTTCCCACCCGGATGAAGATGAAGTTTAACCCACATGTCTCTTTTGTAGGCTATCTTTGATGTTGCTATCAAGTCATGGTCAGATAAAATTTAACTCAAGTATCTCTTTTGTAGGTTATCGTTGGAATGATATGATTCATGGTGAGATTAATATGAAGGCTTCGACCGTGTAATATTTGATCTCTGAAAAGTAGCTTGGGTAAACATCGAAAACTTAAAAGATTCAATGCAATCCGAGTTATTGAAATTATCTTCAACCTTGCTTTTTCGTTAATAATAGGCATTTATGCATGTCGATGTAAAGACATTTGATGAGTTCTTATTATAATCATAAATGTAAATAAACACTTTTTGTTATTACAGCACTAAAAAACCCGTCCCCGGACGGGTGTACTACTAGTTACGAGTGGAGACGGAAAGGAGATAAGGTGAGCAAAAATTGAAAACATAAACTTGAATACAGGGAAGGTTTTTTTCCTTTACTTTTTAGGTTTGAAAACCGTTGTGATATTCATGAATGAGGCATGCAATGCGTGATCGGTTATACTACGGATCTCCGGGACTACTCATCGCCTCATCGCATCCGTGCAAATCTATAGTATGGGTTGCGCTGTGGTTTATTTTTAGCTTCATTGTGTATTAAAGGGGTAAGAATGGGTGTCATTAGTTTTGTTTTTGTGAAATGGTTGTATCTCTTTAAGTTGCCATCGACAGCTTGCTGGGGCGAATTGTTGACCAATTTTCAAAGAAAGGTGTGTTTTGATGGCTTCATGAACACATATGGGTGAAGAAGATGGTGATGTACGTTAACCTTCAAATGGGTAATTTTGATACAAGTCAAAGAGATTCAAGTTGGATTGATCTGGACAATTTTTTGGTCTAAAAGTTTCAACTTTTTACAATATAAGATATGTTTATACTTATACAAAATGTTACCTTTATTATAATTGTAACCCAATTTTCAGTTTTGTAACTATTATTGTTTAAGGCTACCAAAACGTAAAATAAAGCAGCAAATGAACATTATGCATTTACCCGCCAAATGCTAACCTTGCGATAGAAAATGACAAAAGTACTCCGGCCAAATTGTTTTTGTTTACATTTCAAATAAAAAAATATTTATGCCATGATGAATTAAAAATATCCGTCCACCACTAGTTTAATAGGTTGTGCCGGTTGGTTTGTAACTGTTTCACACCCTACAAATAGTTGTAATATCCATGCACATTTATCTAATAAGAATGAATGTTAACTATGTGTTTTTTAGTGTGTGTGTGTGTGAATGAAACTCTCATCATACAAATTGAACCGTGTGTTATGTTTGTGATAGACAATAAAGTGGCATTAGAGTGGTTTACGTTCCTTAGGAAACTTGTGAAGAAGAGACTAATCAAGTGGAGATCGCTGTGTGAAAGAAAAGGAAGCCTTGTCCGATAAAAACGATAAAAGAAAGGAAATAAAATCCCAAAAGAACTCAGACACTTCATATCGGCGTGATCAAAATTTGCAATATATTTTGAACCCTGTTATACGACAATCTGTGAGAAGAAAAAGCAAGGAGATCAAGGGTATTGATCGGTGAAGCAAGAAAATTGAAGGTTGTCGATCGTAAGAACAGAAAGAAAAATTGAAGGTGTCGATTTGTTAAATCAAATATGTGAAAGAAAGAAGCAAGTGTTTGAAAGAAGAAGTAAGTTTCTATATTTATCCAAGCAAAAATTATAGAAGGAATCAAACAACTTAATCTCGAAAAGTTTGGGACATGGAAGGATGAAGAGAGGCAGATTGTTTATATCTGGATTACCATCTCACCATCTCATATGAATCCGATCACATAGGAATCCATTGCCCAATGAAATCATTCAAGAATATAAAGAGAAAAACAAGATGGTGATCATGCCAAGTCAAAGAAAAGGAAATGAATGCCTAATTCATTATCAAAAACTCAAGATCATAAGCCATTGAAGGGACAGAAAAACCAAACAAGTGAACAAAGGAAAGAAAATTGTTGCAAGGAAAAGGAAGAAAAATTCATGTTACTGCAGGAAAATGAGTCCTAGGAAAGGCTATAACCAAGATCAATGTACAATGAACAAAGCCTACATAGAACATGTAAAGGGAAGAAAAAGATACAAATATAAAAACAATATTTGGTTGTGAGAAAATCTTGCCAACAAAACCTTAGTTGCAGAACGGGAATGGAAGATCAGGACGTGAGAAGATTATCAAAAGAAATTCCAGAAATTGCAAAGAAAAAAAATCGAAGCGAATAGTGATTGGCCACCACGGGGTGGTCCGACCAACCCTTTAAGTGAATACGACTAAACTTTGATGCAAAGCTTAGGGGAGGCATTGTTGGATTTAAACTTCGTATCAAAAGGAAATTAGCAATATCATAATTTCCATGTATGTATTTATGTGCCAAAGCTTAGTCAAATAGTCGATTGTATAATAGGTAAAATAGTTTGATTTAAGTAACCAAACGTTGTTTCGTTAAGAATTGGCGGTTATTGCCGCCACGTTTTTAACCGTTTCACACCATATGCATAGTTGTAATTTCCTTGCACAATTTTGTAATAAAAAAATTGTTAACTATGTGTTTTTTAGTGTGTGTGGATCTCTGATCATCAGTAGTGGCGAAGCTTGAGATTTCCAACCGGTGGAACGTAAGTCAACGGACCTGAAAATTTCTGTAAAACCGGGGGGTCGAAACATATATACCAAAAAATTTCTATACGAAAACTATATACTTTCCACTACTGAGTGAAAAGTTTGGAGGGTTGGCCGCCCCTTCCTGCCCCTTAAAAGTTTTGCCATGTTGATCATACAAATTTAATTGTGTGTGTTGTGTTTGAGAGAGACAACATGGTCTAATACCGAGTACATGTCCTAGATGTTTTAAATTTTCTATTAGGTTAACGTTCTTTTTACCATCACTTGTTTCGACCTCATAGACGTTTCCTTTCTAGTCATTGATATCATCATGTTGGATCCAATTTTTACATCTTTCTATGTTACAAATCAAACACCTGAAAGGAAACAACTGAAACTACCAATTCACTATATTGATAGCTGGACGAAATATCACAAACAACTGAAAGGAAATTCGAACAACGAATTAGGGAAAAAAAACTTACTCAACTGAGACTATCTGAGCTGATATACTAATCATCTATGTTAACGGTAGTAAATCATCATTGTGTGTGTGAAGTTGTAATTGTATTACAATATTATGAATAAGAGATTACAAAAGAAGAGGCATTTATAGACCCAACACATACGTAAAACTATCACTTATTTATATAATTAATCTTTAATTATCCATAACTACTTTGTTGTCTAGTAATGCCTCATTAACAAAGTAATTCTAAGATTGACATTAGACAATGATAGTCCCTGAAACTTTGAATGACTTGCCACTAAGCTCCAAACATAAACTGAATGTTTGACTTTTCAATTAAACCACTTTAACTTTGACTTTATTACCAAGCATTTCACGTGCAATTTATGTTTTCTCTGTAGACTGAGTTTATTATGCCATCTTTCTACGTATCTATCTTTTATTTTTAGGCTTTTACTATTTTTATACGCCTAATTTTTATTTTTAAATTCTTTTTTACTTTATCTTTCTTTATATATCTATAAATAGAGATAGAGAGGAGATGTGTATAAATATTAACTCCCTTCTGTTAAACTGACCCTTCTGTTAAACTGACTTGATCATGCCATCTTTCTATGTATATCTTTTATTTCTTTTTATGACTATAGCTTTTTTTTATTTTTTCTTTAGAAAATAAAGTTGACTTTAATAGTTAATGCCAAAAGGCTTTAGTTGTTGATCATACCATCTTTTTATGTATGATCTGCAATTTCCTATTATTACAGCTAACTTTGTTACTTTTTCTTTGAAAAATAAGATTGACTTTAAGATCAATAACAAAAAGGATTTAGTTGTTGAAATACTAAAACCATGGTGACCACAAATGATTTATTTGATTATTAAACTCATTGACTGATAAAGTTACCGTTGTTAGAAAGACATTTATGATTGTAGTGACGTTTTTGTACGTTAGCTATAACTAATAATTTACCTGAATGCTTATTAACCCACACTTGTTTGCTGTAAGTTTTCCCTTTCACATGACTGCCGACTGCATGTGACATGACAATATCAATCAATACGTCTGCGTTTGTAATTACTGGTTTACTCCTCATCCATGTCCTTCTGTTTTTATGATAAATTTTCTAGAGAACCATATTTTATCTTTTCAATTTTCACTACATTAAATCTAATGAGTACTGGCACTCCAGTGATGATCACAGTGTTTGGTCTTTAAGAGGGTGTTCAAGGGATGAAATTGTGATCGAATATGTCATGACATTGTTTTAAGAGTTTATAAGGTATTTCGTTATTTCAGCACACCATGAACGTCTGCGACAACTCTTTATAACACTGGTAGAACACTGCTACTATTCTCACGTCAATTTTTGTGGGAAATGTGTGGGTAATTGCAGTTACTCACAGATTTCTTATGAAAACGGGCTGTACGAATTTTACTCGTGGGTAATCCTTATAAGTAATATATATCTATCTTAGAAACATTTTTTTTCTTTCCCACACTATCATCAGAATTGACATTTAGTTTTTGTTAACAAATTATTTAAAAGTTTATTATAACAAATTTTAGTTAAAAAGATCTACGTACTATAATAACTATTAATAAACTATGTATGTGAGTTTGAAAACATCATAATTTGAGATAATCGCACATACTCAGATTTCGTTTTCAAGTAAAATTGTAATTAAAAATTGACAAACTTATATAAAAAAGATGGCAACATTTCCATGGCTTCATCTTCTTGATACGAGTAAAAAACCAAAATTAAATAAAGAAAACTGAAAGCGCACACACAGTCCATAACCCGTCCATGGCCACAAACGCGTTCTCTTCACTACTAGCGCAAACAAACTTTTATAGACAAAAAATAAAAAAACGGAACAATACTTCTTTTATAACGGATGGGTCAACAACAAATCCAAAAAATCCCAACAAATAATACATTTTAATACACATTTCAGGAACCTCCTAGTTTTTACGTACCCTAGATGAGTGAGGGACCATGTTGTTGTTAGTAATTACTAATTAGTATTGCGACAGATGTGTCATCGGTAATCCGTTGGTAGCTACTCGTATAAGACTTCAGACGTGTGACACTTATAACCGTTCTGAAACATTTATTAAAAATTCCCCTCCCAAATTTTACGATTTTTTTTATCTTGAATTACACATTCTACGCTCTTGATATATTTACGGTTCATATATACCTTTCAGTTGATATATCATCTAGGGACTCATGGTCAATCAAGGCTGGAATGAATTGTCTCGGATATAAAGTTTGTCAATCATGATGTTAAATCCTTCATCTGGTTGCGATGGATATTAAGCATTACACCGGGGAAGAGGTTCACTCGTGAATGCATCTTCTTCCACTCGTAAATGTAGGAGGGAGATATACATAGGAGTATGGTGGTCACTTGGTTTTCACATCATATCATACGCGTTGGGAGTAATGCATTCGATAAGCTTTGTAACATTGTGATTTATATAACCAAAAGAAAGACAGTGTTAAGACTAGGATAGACATAGAGCTCTAATCAATGGCGGATTCAGAAACGTTTTTTTATGAGGGTGGAAATTTTGAGGTGTGGCTTGTGTATGCTAAAGAGTAGTAAAAGGTACGCTTCGATTCGGATCAGGTCGGACAAAATTAAATCAAATTTCAAATACATTATAAAAATAAATCGATTGTCACTAGAAATTTATAATAAAAATAATGAAATATAATATCCGTACAATAGGTTTCTATTGGTTTTCGTTTTTTAAAATCCATTACATCTAGCGGCAGTAAAATTAGAAAAAAATTAATTGAAGAGTTGTTACATTTTTTTTACATTCACTATTATTAATCATTTATATTTTTATAAACAATTTTGTGTCATATAATTCAAATTCTTACTCAATGTTTTTATAATTAGTTTAGTTGCTAATTAATGAATCTAATAAACAAAGATATTTAGTTTGAAGATTTTGATAAACTCATTTTAAAAGACACGTTTGCATGAATATATATATATATATATATATATATAATATATTTAATGTGTGTAGGTGTGTGTGAATTATGGAGAGAAATGTTATGTGAGTTACTTAAACCCTGAACATTGAATGAATGGACATCATATTGATAACGTGTTACATTTTTTTGCTGCAACATTTTTACTGACTCCTGCAATATTTCTAACATTGACACATTTTTTCGTAACAATGGAGAGATGAGAAAGAATGTTTTACGTTTTTCAGTTGTTCACATTATTTATGTTACACTCTTTTATTGTTTTTTGGTAGCACCTTTTTAGATTATACGAGGTATATGGATTTTAGAGCTTATAATTGATGAAGTTTTATTTTGTAATGCACATATGAATATTTATAGGTTTTACTGTGAGATTTTTATGTAATAATGCAATCACATTTTATTTTGTGTCAGATGAGAGGGAAAAATGTAAATGTAACACGTTTTTTTTTTGAAAAAAAACTATATGGTTGATAAAGATGAAGTTTTTAAGGTTTTTTTTTTAACTAAGGTGTGTTTTCAATTTGTCATTTCTCTCTCTCTCTCTCTCTATATATATATATACATATATATATATATATGGAGAATGCTAAATATTACAAGAACTATGAGAACAAATGAGAAAACTAATCAAAATTATTTTTTAATACAAATCTCATTATAATTCAAATATAACATCAAAAAACAAAAAGAATTTACAATATCAAACAACTAATCTCTCTCACTCTTAATAAGTTTTTTATACATGTGTAATGTGTAAATCACATACTTATACATTTGTAATTTTCTTTATTTACGAACACATGTAAATTATAACATGTAAATTTAATTTCTAATATTTTTTCGAATGATAATGATAAGTGTAAAAATAAATTTTGAATTTGAATTGTTTTTACCAAGTTCTCGTGGTTTTTCATTCGTTTTCACAGTTCACGTAATATTTAGCGTTATTATTTAAAAACTCCCATATATATATATGGTAGGGTTCATTTCAGAACCACTCTTATTGGAGAGCCATAAGAATAAATGTGAACACAACAAAATAAACCCACCCACCACCCAAAACCTAAACACCCGCCCCCACCCACCCCACCACAACCCAAAAACCTAAACACCCCCACTATAGGGGCCTACGACCACCTTTATTCAAAAAGAAACTCGAAATAATAGGTCAGGACCACCTCTAATAAAAAAACACTAGAAATACAATAGGAAATAAGAAGAATACCATATGTAATTATGGTCGCCTTAACTTCTTAACTTAAAATAACTCAGGGCGAGAGCCGCCTTTAGGAGATGAATCAAACCGAAAAACTCGTTAACTATTCAGGAGGTTAATGGTAATCAACCTTTCCCAGTTTTTAATTTTTTTAGTACTTTTGGTGGTGTTCACATTGTTTCTCACGGTTCTCGCAATAAGGATGGTTTTTAACGGATCCTTATTAGGATTTGTTAAAAACCACCCTTTATTGCGAGAACCGTGAGAACCAAGGATCCGTTAAAAACCACCATTTATTGCGAGAACCGTGAGAAACAATGTGAACACCACCAAAAGTACAGATAAATATTGTTATGGTTGTACAAATTTATGTCGTATATGTTGTATTTAACTTTGTTTTCAGTTATTCGATTACTTGATGATTGTTTGTGTTAAATCGACATTGAAATGTAATACGGAAACAACATACACATGTTGCATTCATCTTAAAATGTTGAAAACAGTAGTAACTTTTAGCATTATATTTTTTTAAAAAATATAATGTAAAAACAATTAAATATATAAACGATTGAAAAAGATAACTCACTTTTTATACAATAAACAAAACCTTTTAAAAACCTAAAATTACACCTCAAAAAAAATTCAACCTCCAACAACAACCAATTTACCCCACCAAAACATATTTTTTCAAACTCCAACAACAACCAATCTACCCACCAAAACACCTCTTTTTCAACTAAAATAAACACAAGGTCCTAGACGGGTCGTCTAGGTCCAGACGGCCCATCTAAGCGCTAAAATTTATGCGCCCTACGAGGTACTTGCTGACTCCTTAAAATCAGTGCTATACAGGGCGTCTAGCCCTAAACGACTCATCTAAGACAAAAGGGTGTCCAAATAGACAGCAGTAGTATGTAAATAGATTGAGCCTACTGTATAATATATATGTTTGAACAAATGAATAATTAAATAAAAGAAGAAGAGTTTTTTTTTCTTTCTTAAAGTGGTGTTAGGAGATTTTTTTTTACTAATATGGTGTTTGATCTTGAAAAAATATATATTTAAATAGTTTTTTAATGATTTTGTTGTTTTTTACCCCTAATCTTATTGATTAATTTAATTTATTTAGTAACTATATTTAACCTAACTTATTCATTTTTATAAATATCAGTAAGAACCCTTTTTAATAAACCTGCTTTATAAAATTAGTTTTCTTAAAAACCTGTGTATACTAAGGGTTTGTTTGGTATGAGGTAATTTAATAAAAGAGAGAATTAAATTGACAAATTAATAGAATGCACAATGGAATGACATTCAATTGTGATATTTGGTTATTCATATGTAAACAAAATAAACCATTACTTTTTACAGTTTCATACACAAAAAAAGACGAAATAATGAAACAAAATTTATTAAAGACGACAAAAATATAATTGCCTTGTAGGAATAATAATAATAATAACAATACGTTTCTTCCCATTCCTTGTAGGAATGAAAAAAAAACCACTTTAGCAAAGAATGGAAATTCTTATATTTGGAAGGAGTTACATTACTTGTGGAATGTTCTATTCCATTACTAACGACAACCAAACATGGTTTTTTCTTCCATTACAATGAATCATTTCATTATGCCTTTAATTCCGTCATACCGAACGCTACCTAATTCCAATTGTATAGTAACTTTTATATTTCCTTAGACTTATCATTTTTATACAAACTAGTAAACTTTGACCGAGCGTTGCGCGGGAGTATGATTGTCATCAGTTTGGTTCATTATGATGCCGGTCAATCTTAGTATAAAAAATGAAAGATAAAATCCAAAAAGTAAGGTCGTGATATACCAAAAAATATATAGATACATGTTTTAATAGATCAATTAGCCTGCGCAAAATTGTTGAAATTTTGTGATATACATCTAATTTGACCTGCTACCAATAAAACACAACTTAACCTATTACTAATAAAACATAATCTAAAAAGTAAAATAAAAAATGCTACAAAATAGTAATATATATTAAGATGAAACCCAAATTCAAGATAATGATAACGAACATGTACTATTACAGAACATTGTTTAAATATATTATATATTTGGTCATGCTCTGTTTTATTAAAACTTAGGTTGAAATGTAGAGAAAAATTAACAGGTTTCAACTATATGTTCATAATTTTATAAAACATTGTATTTTACAAGTTATAAAAGAAAAACAAGATTTTGGCTAGATTAATTAAATTATTATAAATAATAATAATTTACAAGTAAAAAAACACAACTTGCAACAAAGCAACACATGAAACACCATATTAACACATAGTATAATACATTAATACTAAAACCTAATGCAAATTAATAGTATATAAATATGTAGGTGAAAAAAAGCCTTTTTCTTCTAGTTATTATCAACAGTTAAAAATAAAAAAAAATCTTTTATTACTAAAACCAAAAACTTTTTTCTTTATTTAAAAAAAAGAAAGCTTTTAGTAGTTAAGCCTAATTGTGTGTGATCTAGTCTTCATCGTTTTGACTACTCGAAGTATATAATTATATTCCGTCAAAGTTATTTACGCGATCATGTATAAAAGACGTTTGCAATTGCGATGAAGTTGGCATATGCTCAAGGAGGAATCTTGGCAGAAAACAATTTATTAATCAAAAAGGTTGAGAATTCAAAATGTGCAAAAGAATCCTAGAAACTCTTAAGAATTGATACTCAAATAAAAGAGATCAGAGACAGGAGAACGAAGTCGCTGAAAAGAAAGAAAGATCATGCATGACACCGGAGTAATGATACTCTAGATGGTTTTCCTCTCATAAAGACTAAAGAATGAAATGAAAATACCATTAGAGACACGATTTTACATGTTTATACTTATATATATCTAATAAATAAAAACATTGTGAATGTGTCAAGATTCATTTTAAGTATTACCGTACACCCGTAATTTTTTACATGTGTCATAATTTATTGGTATTGTAATCAAGGGGAATTTTTATCGAGTCTGATATTCTTTTAGTAAAGAAAAAAAATACCAATGTCCATTAATAAAATATTTGTAATAATTTTTAAAAAATTGCGATAACAACTTATCAAGCTAGAATGGGTAGGGGCGGGGTGCTTCTAAATATTACTGATACAGAAGGATGCTAAACTACTTAGAGAACCAGGCCTCCTATACCATCCTTATAACTAGGGGTGTTCAAAAAAATTTAAAATCGAAACCAAATCTAGAATATCCGAAATTTCGGATATCTGAAAATTCGAATATATGAAATGTCGAATATCCGAAAATCAGATAATCCGAATTTTTGGATTCAGATGTGGATTTCTAAAATTTCGATAATCGGATTATCCGATATCCAAAAACTAATGTATTTTTTAAGTATATATGGTATATGAGCACTATATTTAGTTTGAAATATAGTAAAACTAGTAAATAATCGGATTCGAATGTAAATTTATAATAGTTCGTTGTTTTTAAGGTTGAAAATTTGGAAAATCGAGTATAGGTTTAGATCTATGCACGAAACAATTTTTTTATGAATTCGGATATCCGTTTGTATCCGGAATTTTGGTTATCCGAAAGTGTCACACCCCGGATTTCTGACCCCGAAATCCATATACCGGTGGGCTCGGGTGGGGAGTATCGTGATGTCAATTGATAATCATCATAGTCAATTAAACACGGCACAACGGAAGTCTTGGAATAAAATTACTATTACAAACCGAATGTTCGAAGTTCGAAAATAAAATAATATACAGGCTCGTAACAGAAGATCCACAGGCGGATCATAAAATGTACAAGAAAGAATACCAAACAGACTTTGGGCAGATTTAGGATTTGCAAGATCCTCTATCACTACCGAGTAGCTTCCGGCCTATTTTCATATTGTACCTGTAAACTTAGCCTTTGGACGATACGTCAGCTTACGCTGGTAAATACACCAAACTGACTCATTTTGAAAACTTTAAAATGTTTTGTAAGTGCAAAACGGCACAAAATCTTTTATTAACTTGGGAAAGTTGACCTTGCAACCTGTATCAGATTCACATGTTTGTCAATACATACAGGGCCCGGGACAGAAACCAAGACATGATTAAATACACACCACTCAGGTACGCACGAAGGAGTCATCCCCAACGTCTCGGCCATAAAGTATATGAGCATCAAAAGGTGTATGCCTACACCTCGTGCTTAGGTCGTGGCCAATAACTAATGTATTAAGCCCAGGATATCCAGGACACGGTAATTTAACCCCCGATGTTTAAGTTATCAGACATAACTGATTAAAACAAAATATGTGGGTTTACTAGCCACAAGCAGGCATTCGATTGACCCCATTTTGGACCAAGCAGTAATAATTTACCGTAACCCAAGCCCGTATAGGGAAAATAAGTCGAGAGTATTTACCTGAGTTAGTCTTCTTCTTTTATTTTTAATTAACTCAGCCGTATACAAAAGTACCAAGTGCAGATAGCATTTACCGGCAAGGCTCTAGTCTGGTTATGGCATAAGCTAGCCAATTAAATACTAACGGTCTTATAAACCGAATAGTGTACATGATCAATACGTATAACGCTTGATTAAATGAAGATTGGATAGAATGTAGTTTAAACCCGACAAGTACCTTGACTTGTATGATATGGGTAAACTATATACATTCTGGATTTTGAAACTTAAATGACAAGGTTAAATCCGTTTCGTTTACGTAACTATGCGCTTAATAGCGATATCGGGTAACCGGATAAGTACGGACAAGTTCTATATGCCATTATACTTTAAATAAGTTAAGATATCAGTAGGATATCAACTTGTATGCCCGTTAAGGTTTTAAAACGAAATTATGCCTTACAGGGGCATTTTGGTAATTTTATACATAGTTTATAAATTATTTGGGATTCTGAGTTTATAACATGTACCTACTGTAAATATTTTAAAATAAGTTTTAAAATCAGTAGGTATTAAGTCTTGGTCAATAATATGGTTTAAAACCATACTATGCGCCGAAACGGCGCTTATGTCGAAAAATGATGTTTTTAAGCGATGTTTACGAAATTGACATTTGGATCAGATTAAAATGTTCAAAATATGGTATTTAATATAACATATCAGTAGGTAAATGATTTACCTTGAAAAGATTTGATTAAAGCTATTTTATAAGTCATAAGGACTAAAACCGTCATTTATCGACATAGTTTAAGGACTTGCTTGGAAACTCAGTTTATAACTTGGTTTAACATCCTAAATAATCCTACTTATAATATTACATCAGTAGGAAACTTAGTTTCAAGTTTATTATCTTTGAAACCTTGGTTTATGCAAAAAAGGCATTTTGGTCAAAGATGGCATAATTATGGAACTTGTGCATAAACTTAGATTCTGATTATGATCATGTAATATAACTCAGAGGGTTATGCTACATTATATTACGATCATAATGCAACTTTAGATCAGTAGGTAACTAATCTAAATCGGGTCAGAATTCGAAAGTCAAAGTAGAAGTCAAACTTCGCGATTTTCGGTTGCGAACCGACCCTAGAACTGAAATTGACGAGCCGAACATGTTTACACATATTCTAAAATTATTACCAACTTGTTTAAGTGTCAAAACAGGTTTCATAACATGTGTAATATCAATTTATGATTTTTCCGAAAAATGGCCTGTTTGACTTTTTAATATCATAACTTTGACCCGTCAATTGGTCTAGCAAACGTGATCTTCAGGAGGTGCCCTTTATAGGGATTAACACCTACCTTATTACGATCACTTAGCCATGTTCGTTACGAACAATGGCTGGACCATAATGGTCTTAACCGAAAGTCAAGGCGTTTGCCGTAAACACTTGACTTTTGGCTATAGAAGCCTATAAACGAAAATGCACAAAGAAGGAACACTTAGCAGTGATTCCTAGATGCAAAAGAACTAAGTTGGATTGCTCCTTTCAGTTGGAACTTCCAGAGGAGGGAGAAGAGTGATTTAATGAGAAAGGTGCAAGTTGGAATGAGGACTTATGCACCTATTTATAGTTGGAGAGCTTAAAAGAGGTGAAGCCAGGTGTTTAGGGGTGTAAGAAGAAGCTTACAAGTGTCCCAAAACGTGGCATAACAGTTTAGAAAAGCCATGGTTTCGTTTTAATGGTTTTTGGAGCTTTGCTTGGTCTCCAAACAAATTTTCTGCGTCAGACCTGTTCTCGCGCGGCGCGAGAGACACAGGCCATGTCTCTCGCGGCCCGCGACCGCCCCATGGCCAGATTCAAAGTTTGACACTTTAGCCCCCCTTAACTTTACAAAAGCTTATAAAAACCTATTTAAACACCTTTTTGGCACTTTTAGCCCTCCGTAGCCAATACTTGGCATACCCGGGATTATGCCCGGACATTGTCGAGTTCTCGGTTCGTTAAAAGGTCACTCAGAGGTATAAATTAACATGTTGACACTTATAATCCCTCCATTATCCAACTTTCTTATATATACAAAATTGAACCCTCTCGTCCAACAAATGGCACGTACGAGAGTTAGGACTTCGTAAATGATCACTCAGAGGCTTATTAATAAGCATGTTGATATGACATCCGTGTAAATCGGGTTTCAAAAACCGCTTCTTTTTGTTCCAATAAAAGAATTTTTTCTTCTGTGATTAGTTATCTAGATTAACGATTTAATTTAATGTTTAAAAATAATCTAATAAATAAAGTTTATGGATATAATCCAATCATTAATAAAAAACAATTAATTAATGATTATATATAATAATTCAAAAAGGTTAATAAAAAAACAACTAAAGAAAATCAGTTTAAAAAAAATAAAAATTGGTGAACCGGGAATCGAACCCGGGTTCCCCCGGACACACACACACTACAAACACCACTGGTCTACACACACAAGTTGTGTGAATATTAAGATCTTAAAACTCTTATGTCGATCTATGTTGAAACCCACAACGAATAGCCACAAATTAAAAACACGCTTTCCCTTCCTTTTTGAATTTCTTCGACAACTAGCTCGGAATTATTTCTGGCAACACCCAAAATCTGTTAGCTGTCACCTTCAATCACCCTAATCATTTCCAAACTGAAAAAGAAATCTCCTCCTACATCACCTATAAATACCGCACCTCGATTTACGAATTAACTCGCTCAGATCAATTTAACTCGCAACTCCCTCTGTTTGCCGGAATCCTCTGTTCGCTGCAAATCTTCTGTTCGCCGGAATAAAGCAAGAGCCGGAACCAAGTCACCATCAGTTCAATCAATTCGGTAGAACTTCTAGATATCTTGTTATGTTATTGTCTTAATTATCATCTTACTTTATCGTATAAGGGTTTTGGGGAAGAGTCTTTAGGCGGGTGGATCTTCCGGGTAAAAGAATTGGAATGAAGAAGACAAAGTGCAGGGTGTGTTTATATATTTTATAAATTGTTCTACAACCGGGTTAAGCAAACCAAACCTGAGGTGACCAGTTCGAACCTTAGCATATACGACGGCCTGACCAATTCTTAAAACTTTTTAAAATTAATCTTCTGTGTTAAGCCGATGCGTGTATAAAGCTATTTAAAAATCAAATTATGTTGGGTTAGACACCCAGCCCAACCGGTTGGGCTGGGTGCGATTGCACATGAGGTCGCGGGTTCGAGACTTCTGGCACACTCCGGTTCAACACTGCCAAAACTTTTTAAATAAATTAATTTCTTGAACAAGCTAAAAAGTGTATTAATATAATTAAAATCAGGTTTCTTTCGGGTTAGACACGTAGCTCAGTTGGAAGAGCTGCATGACACGTACGGGAGGTCACGGGTTCGAGTCTCACGACACGCATGCCACAATTCGATCAAACCGGTCTGACATGTAGCTTGTCAGACTGACATATTTTTTATTTCATTATTTTATTGTTTATTTTAATGTATTAATCCTTTGGTTTATATTAAAAGAAAAATGTATTAAAGATGCTTAAAAATACATAAATTTCAAGGGTTAAAATATCAATAGAAAATCATAACATTAACTTAAAAATCTAGGACAAGGTTTTTAACCAAAATATTAATTTATTTACGAACTATCGCGTTATTATTTCTAGGTTAGTACTTTCTCGTCGATTAAATTCTCAACTTGTGCGCTCTCATTTCCACTCAAGTATACGCACCCAAGGTGAGTGAATCTCTACAAATTCCTCGTTTTAATCATGTTTTGGGGTGTATCATGTGTCGTACCATTTCTTTATTTTACTTAACGCTTGTGCTAATATCATTTCGTGATCAAAGGTGTATTGTTTGTTATGTGGTTTATATGTGGATACATTTTATCATTTCAGTGCAATCATTTCATTAGGCCCATCAGTTCCTCGTGGGATACGGGTTGAGCATCAGGTGCCTCATTAGATCGGCTCCGTTTGATTGAGCCTTGATCTCAAATACATCATCCATTATGTCATATGTTCATCCAATGTGGTTTGTGATTTGTTACATATATACTTTTGCTCACATGTGATTTATGCACAATCTTATTTAAACAACAATAAAATTCATTTACTTAAATGTTTTATCAAGGTTCACTCGCCAACTTTTGTTGACCCAAATTTCTTCTGTTTTACGCATGATACAGGTGATCAAGTTGAGGAAAGAAACACCTAGGATGGCCTTAGAAGAATAATCAAGTTATTTCGTTGGAACAATAATTTGTTTTATTGTTTGTGCTTGTATGAAATTTTGTGTTGGATATTTGAATTTAATTTGAATTTAATAAATATGAAACTTGTTAGTAAATATCATGAGCTTTGGTGATAACCCAATCATGCCCTGACTTTTATTCCGCTGCGGGTCGGGGTGTGACAGATTGGTATCAGAGCTTGTGACTATAGGGATATAGGATAGGTTATTAGATCCTTAGAGCCTATACTATACTTGATTAGATTGTAATTGTTTATGTATTACGTGCAAAATTCATGATGTTTATATCTTTCATGTTTATTTTCACACATAATATTATGCAAGCACTCTCACAAGAACATGTTAATATGCAATGCTCATCATAGTTCATATCCCCATAACATATCATATCTATGAAAGCACACACCGCACGATTTCACAATTTCTATGATTTCTTTCAAAGATTTTTGCAATGTTTTCATATTTTTCGAATCACATCAAAGTGAGTTTTCACATCGGGCATGTAGTAACTGGAAGGTACTAGTACCGGTAGTCGGAACGTCCTGTTTAGACTTGGCATTTGTATAAATCCAAAATAAAGGACCAGTTTGCCTACCTGGGGACTAACGATGAAAGTACGAAGGACCTATTAGGCCAAAGCATGTTATACCAAACGTTATGTGAACTAACCCCACTTTGAGTTGTCATTGTGTCTACACCTGGACACCCTCCGACCTTACATCTCGCAATCATGTTTTACGATTTTCATTCGGGTAATGCGAGTGTTAACCAGCCGACGCCAATGTGAACCCTACCAAGCCCAATAGTCATGGGGGCCCACATGACTATACAGGCCATGGTATGGCAGACATTTGGAGGCCCAACATGAGCAAGCCCAAGACATCCTATGGATGTAGTTAAGTTATTTTCAGTTATTTATAAATGTTGTTTTCATTCTTTTTACGACACATGTCACCTAGAAAATTCTCAAACTCATAATCTCCATACATATACTCCTGTAGATGTCTGTTAGACACTTAAGAGGAGTTAGAAGATCAGGAAGGTCAAGCGAACGCATGGCCACGCAAATTGCTCAACAAACGGTCGCGGTACTTCCTGACATCGTACTACAAGTTCAACAAGCTCTCGCCGCAAACCCCATCAACCCCCCAAACCAAGAAGGCCAAAACGTCGCCAACCCTCCTCCCAAAACCACTAAATGCACCTACAAACACTTCAAGTCTTGCGATCCATCAAAATATGAAGGGACTGAAGGTGTCACCGCTCTCCTCCACTGGTTTGAGGAGATGGAAAACACCTTTCTCAATTGCGACTGTCCTGAGGATCGTAAGGTACGTTACGCAACAGGAAGATTGTTTGGGGTAGCCCTTACCTGGTGGAACACGAAAAAAAGGTAAGCAGGGTGTGGAAGATGCCATGGCCTTATCATAGGAGGAATTGAGGGAAATAATGACAAGACGCTTCTATCCTAGGAGCGAGATCAAAAGGGTTGAAGATGAATTCTATTCTTTAAAGCAAAAGGAAGGGGATCACACCTCCTACAACAAGAGGTTTCTTGAATTGAACCAGATGGTTCCCAATTTGTTCACCCCATTATACCGCTTAATCGAGCACTATATTCTAGGCCTCCCCTCAAAAATGCAAGATTCGGTTTTAAGCATTTCTCCTGCAACACTCGAAGCTGCAATGGAATTAGCGACGGAACTTACGGAAAATCGCATTCGTAATGGCGATTTTAAAGATGAAAAGAAGAGAACGACTGTTGAAACCCCAAATCCAACCCCATCTGGTTCCTCCTCAAAGTTTGCTGGTAAGAGGAAGCGAAATGGCAAAAACTTCGCCGTCACCCAAACCAACCCTCCCATCACTGCTGCTCCAATCACCCAAGTCGCCCCTCTAGCCGCACCATTCAAAAGGCCATACACTGGCCCACACCCAAAGTGTAACCTCTGTCAATACCATCACCCCCTGAGAACCCTTGCCAACATTGCACAAGTTGTGGCCGTGCTGGTCACACTATCCAAACCTGCCGTACACTTCAGAGATCAAACCGCGATCAGCCTCCAACCCAAACCCAAAACCAAATGGTGGGCCAAGCCTAACAACCCTTACTTCTACCACCTGCCCAACCCATGGCCCAACCTTACTACCAACCCAACTATCCCATGATGCAACCCATAAGAGCTTGTTTTAATTGTGGAGACCCAAACCACTTCAGGAATACTTGCCCACAGCTGGTAAACATCATCAATGCCCAAGCCCAAGCAAACCCGGTGAACCAAGCTAACCAAGCTCCTCCACCTGCTAGAGGAAGGGCTTTCAATATCAACGCAAACAAAGCAATGGCAGACAACAATGTGGTCAACGGTACGGTCCTCGTAAATGGTAGTTATGCATCCATATTATTCGATACTGGTGCGGATAAGACCTTTGTATCCTTAGAATTCGAATCTATTCTCGACCTACCTCGTGTTAGTCTCGCTGAATCTCTCACGGTGGAAGTTGCTGATGGAGAACCCATTTCGTTAAATTCTATCATACGTGATTGCACTCTTACCCTAAATGATCACGACTTCTTAATTGACCTCATTCCTATGAAATTGAGAAGTTTCGATGTTATCATCGGTATGGACTGGCTCAGCCAGCATCACGCCGAAGTGGTGTGCCATGAAGAGTTCATTCGTATTCATCTCGTCAATGGTCAGACTCTACGTATCTTTGGAGAAACTCCTTCGAAAGGGCTCAAATTGATGTCCTGCCTCCAAGCTCGAAGATATCTTCTCAAGGATTACGTCGCATTTCTAGCCCACATCGTCAAGAAGGAAGGCAAAGAAAGGAAGCTCAAAGATATCCCAATCGTGAAAGAATTCCCGCAAGTTTTCCCGACGACATTTCAGGACTTCCTCCTATGCGAGAGGTCGAATTTCGAATCGATCTTGTGCCTGGCGCTACACCAATCGCAAAATATCCTTATAGGTTAGCCCCATCCGAAATGCAAGAGTTGCCAGTCGCTGCAAGAGTGATGACAAAGATTCAACGTCCTAGCTCATCGCCTTGGGGTGCACCAATTCTTTTTGTGAAGAAGAAAGATGGAACGTTTTGCATGTGCATTGACTATAGGGACTCAACAAGTTGACCGTTAAGAATCGCTATCCTTTGCCTCGTATTGATGACCTGCTAGATCAACTTCAAGGCGCCACCTGTTTTTCCAAAATCGATCTCCGTTCTGGCTATCATCAGCTTAGGGTGCGCGAAGAAGATATCCCAAAAACTGCCTTTCGAACTCGTTATGGTCATTACGAGTTCATGGTATGCCCTTCGGTTTAACCACCGCCCTTGCTGTCTTCATGGATTTAATAAATAGGGTATGCAAACCCTATCTCGACCGTTTTGTCATAGTCTTCATTGATGACATCCTTATCTCCTCCAAGTCAAAATCCGATCATGAGCGACATCTTCGACTCATTCTTACGCTTTTAAGGACTGAAAAACTTTACGCTAAGTTCTCAAAATGCGAATTCTGGTTAAGAGTGGTACAATTTCTTGGTCACGTTGTCAATGACAAAGGGATTCATGTCGATCCTTCGAAAATCAAGGCAGTACAAGAATGGCAAGCGCCACGTACCCCTACTGAAGTTAGGTCTTTCTTGCTTGGCTGGTTATTATCGACGTTTCATTGCCAATTTCTCTCGTATCGCCGTTCTGCTCACGGCCTTGACTCACAAGCGAAAACCTTTCATTTGGGGACCCAAGCAAGAGGAGGCCTTCCAAACTTTGAAACAAAAGCTTTGTGACGCACCTATCCTTACACTCCCTGAGGGTTGCGATGACTTTGTGGTTTATTGCGACGCATCAGGGCAAGGTTTAGGCTGTGTACTGATGCAAAGAGGAAAGGTGATAGCCTATGCCTCTAGGCAACTCAAGGTACATGAGAAGAATTATACCACCCACGACCTGGAACATGGAGCCGTCGTGTTGCTCTCAAGATATGGAGACATTATCTCTACGGTACCAAGTGTGAAATATACACTGACCACAAGAGTCTCCAACATATCTTCAATCAAAAAGAGTTGAATATGAAGCAACGAAGATGGGTCGAACTTCTCAACGATTATGACTGTGAGATTCGGTATCATCATGGCAAGGCAAACGTGGTGGCTGATGCGCTCAGTCGTAAGGGTTATGCGAAATCTATTCATCTTCTATGTTCGCAAATTGTAACCGATATCAAAGATCGAATACGGGCAGCTCAACATATCTCTGTAACGGAAAATGACGTACGTGATGAGCTGTCATGTGGAGCTGAACTCAAAATCGAAACCAAATCCGATGATATTCTATACTATTTAAACCGTATTTGGATTCCCGATCGCGACAACCTTCGTGATTCCTCATGAATGAGGCACACAAAATACGACCTACTGGTGGCCTGGCATGAAGAAGGATATCGCTGTTTTTGTTTCCAAGTGCCTTACATGCTCCAAGGTAAAAGCTGAACATCAAAGACCTTCAGGACTTCTGGTCCAACCCGAAATACCTGTATGGAAGTGGGAAAACATAATTATGGTTACCTCGCACCTCACCATATGGGTAATCATTGATCGTCTCACAAAATCAGCTCACTTCATTCGATTCGCGAGGACTTCAAGAACGAGAAGTTAGTTCGTATCTACATCAGTGAAATTGTAAGCCGTCATGGTGTACCGTTAAGCATCATTTCAGACCGTGATGGTCGTTTCACTTCACGAACATGGCGAGTCGTACAAACTGCTTTGGGTACACGTTTAGATCTCAGCACCACCTTTCACCCTCAAACTGATGGTCACTATGAGCGCACCATCCAAACCCTTGAAAACATGCTTCGAGCATGTGTCATAGACTTCAATGGGAATTGGGACGCACATCTACCGTTAGTCGAGTTTTCGTACAAAATAGCTATCATTCAAGTATCGGCATGGCTCCTTTCGAAGCCTTATATGGTCGTAAATGCCGATCTCCAGTATGTTGGCACGAAATTGGTGAAGCGCAAATCACCGGACCTGAATTGATTCAAGAAACAACTGACAAAATCCTCCAAATTCGAAACAATCTTTTAGCGGCTCAAAGTCATCAAAAGAGTTATGCTGACAAACGACGAAAGCCCTTGGAGTTTGGCGTTGGTGATCAAGTACTTTTGAAAGTATCACCTGGAAGGGAGTGGTTCGTTTTGGCCAAAAGGGCAAGCTAGCACCACGCTACGTAGGACCTTTCAAGATACTCGAAAGAGGTCCTGTAGCATACAAGCTTGATCTACCAGAAGAACTTAATAGAATTCAGCCCACGTTCCGTGTATCTAACTTGAAAAAGTGTCTCGCCGACGAAAACCTCCATATCCCTTAGAAGACATTCAAGTTGATGAATCAATGCACTTCGTTGAAAGACCCGTAGAGGTCATGGATTTCGGTGAGAAGCGTTTAAGGCAAAGTCGTATTCCAATCGTTAGGGTGCGTTGGGAGTCAAAACGAGGGCCCGAGTTTACTTGGGAACGTGAAGACTCAATGCGCGAAAAATACCCACATCTCTTTCCAGTTGCAACCACTACTTAAATTTCGGGAAGAAATTTCTAAAAGTAGGGGATACTATGACATCCGTGTAAATCGGGTTTCGAAAACCCGCTCCTTTTTGTTCCAATAAAAGAATTTTTGCTTATGTGATTAGTTATTTATTTATATAACGATTTAATTTAATGTTTAAAAATAATCTAATAAATAAAGTTTATGGATATAATCCAATCATTAATAAAACAAATCAACTAATTAATGATTATATATAATAATTCAAAAAGGTAAAAAAAAACAACTAAAGAAAAACAGTTTAAAAAAATTAAAAATGGGTGAACCGGGAATCAAACCCGGGTTCCCCCGGACACACACACACTACAAACACCACTGGTCTACACACACAAGTTGTATGAATATTAAGATCTTAAAACTCTTATGTCGATCTATGTTGAAACTTGCAACGAATGGCCGCAAATTGAAAACACGCTTTCCCTTCCTTTTTGAATTTCTTCGACAACTGGCTCGGAATTATTTCTGGCAACACCCAAAATCTGTTAGCTGTCACCTTCAATCACCCTAACCGTTTCCAAACTGAAAATGAAATCTCCTCCTACGTTCACCTATAAATACCGCACCTCGATTCACGAATTAACTCGCTCAGATCAATTTAACTCGCAACTCCATCTGTTCGAGGGAATCCTTTGTTCGCTGCAAATCTTCTGTTCACTGGAATACAGCAAGAGCCGGAACCAAGTCACCATCGGTTCAATCAATTCGTAGAACTTCTTGACATCTTGTTATGTTATTGTCTTTATTACCATCTTACTTTATCGTATAAGGGTTTTTGGGAAGAGTCTTTAGGCGGGTGGATCTTCCGGGTAAAAGAATTGGAATGAAGAAGACAAAGTGCAGGGTGTGTTAAAAATACATAAATTTCAAGGGTTAAAATATATTAAAGATGCTTAAAAATACACAAATTTCAAGGGTTAAAATAGCAATAGAAAATCATAACATTAACTTAAAAATCTAGGACAAGGTTTTTAACCGAAATATTAATTTATTTATGAACTATCGCGTTATTATTTCTAGGTTAGTACTTTCTCGTCTATTAAATTCCCAACTCGTGCGCTCTCATTTCCACTCAAGTATACGCACCCAAGGTGAGTGAATCTCTATAAATTCCCCGTTTTAATCATGTTTTGGGGTGTATCATGTGTCGTACCATTTCTTTATTTTACTTAACGCTTGTGCTAATATCATTTTGTGATCAAAGGTGTATTGTTTGTTATGTGGTTTATATGTGGATACATTTTATCATTTCAGTGCAATCATTTCATTAGGCCCATCAGTTCCTCGTGGGATACGGGTTGAGCATCAGGTGCCTCATTAGATCGGCTCCATTTGATTGAGCCTTGATCTCAAATACATCATCCATTATGTCATATGTTCATCCAATGTGGTTTGTGATTTGTTACATATATACTTTTGCTCACATGTGATTTATGCACAATCTTATTTAAACAACAATAAAATTCATCTACTTAAATGTTTTATCAAGGTTCACTCGCTAACTTTTGTTGACCCAAATTTCTTCTGTTTTACGCATGATACAGGTGATCAAGTTGAGGAAAGAAACACCTAGGATGGCCTTAGAAGAATAATCAAGTTATTTCGTTAGAACAATCATTTGTTTTATTGTTTGTGCTTGTATGAAATTTTGTGTTGGATATTTGAATTTAATTTGAATTTAATAAATATGAAACTTGTTAGTAAATATCATGAGCTTTGGTGGTAACCCAATCATGCCCCGACTTTTATTCCGCTGCGGGTCGGGGTGTGACAGTTGATTCCGATGTCACTCAGAGGCTGGGCAAGTTGACATATCAGTCACTTAGAGGCCAAATTTCAAGCATGTTGACATATCAGTCACTCAGAGGCTAATGATTTAAGCATGTTGACATATCAGTCACTTAGAGGCTGTTTATTTATGCATGTTGACACCGAACCATCACTCAGAGGCTCGGTTTGAGCATGTTGACGCCCTTAGCCCTTATTGGTCTTTAACAGACTATAATTAAAATACAACACGTGTCACTATATTATTGGATACGATTTTACAGGGTGTTACATCCTCACCCCCTAAAAGAAATCTCGACCTCGAGATTTTATTCAAAAAGATAGGTTGTACTTTTGTCGCATAGTGGACTCAACCTCCCATGTATACTCAGGACCTCTAAAAGCATCCCACTTAACCTTTACTATAGGTATCATTTTTCTTCGGAGCTTCTTAACCTGTCGATCCTCGATCGAAATTGGTTTCTCAATGAATCTCAAGTTTTCATCAATCTGCACATCCTCGTGCGACATTGCTAGTGACTCATCGGCTAGACATTTCTTAAGGTTAGATATATGGAATACATCATGAATTCCACTAAGCTCCTCTGGCAACCTGAGCTTATAAGCTACAGTGCCGACACATTCGACTACCTCGAATGGTCCAATATATCTTGGGCTCAACTTGCCCTTCTTTGCAAAACGCATCATACCTTTCCAGGGTGATACTTTTAGCATGACCTTGTCCCCTACTTGGAACTTAAGAGGTTTACGCCTCTTGTCAGCATAGCTCTTCTGCCTATCCCTGGCAGCTTTGAGACGATCACGGATTTGCACAATCTTTTCTGTGGTCTCCAGGACAATCTCAGGTCCTGATAGTTGGGCTTCCCCAACTTCTGCCCAACAAACGGGTGTTCGGCACTTTCTCCCATACAAGGCCTCAAATGGAGCAGCCTTGATGCTCGTATGATAGCTATTATTGTAGGAGAATTCTATTAGGGGTAAGTGGTCATCCCAACTTCCACCTAAGTCAATCACACATGCTCTGAGCATGTCTTCTAAGGTTTGAATAGTACGCTCACTTTGACCATCAGTCTGTGGATGGTGAGCCGTACTAAAATTTAATTGTGTGCCTAATGATTGTTTGAAACTTTTCCAAAAGTGAGATGTGTATCTTGTATCTCTATTAGATAAAATAGATACCGGCACATCATGTAGGGACACTATTTTGTCCACATACAACTTACCCAATTTATCAGAGTTATAAGTCTCTTTTATTGGCAAGAAATGCGCCGACTTAGTCAGCGTATCCACTATGACCCAAATAGTGTCATTACCACTTCTGGTCTTTGGTAACTTGGTAACCAAGTCCATAGTTACCCTTTCCCATTTCCACGTGGGAATTTCAAGCTGTTGTAGAAGTCCTGACGGTTTTTTATGTTCGGCCTTAACTTGCGAACACGTCAGACACTTAGCTACATAAGTGGCTATGGATTTCTTCAAACCCATCCACCAATAATTTTTCTTTAAATCTTGGTACATCTTGTTACCACCTGGGTGAACAGAGTATTTTGAACTATGTGCTTCCTGGAGGATTAGATCTCTAAGTCCTCCAAAGATCGGAACCCAAATTCTATCATTGAATCTAAGGATTTCGTCTTTTCCTGGCGCTAACTGATCAACAGTTCCGCCTAATCCCTCATTAGGGATATTAGCCTCTAATAGAGCTTGCTTCTGCGCATCTAGTAGCTTCTCATTTAAGCTACTTCTGAGCTCGATGCTCTTGGCGTTAATCCTTATAGGTTTAACCCGTTCCTTGAGACTTAAGGCATCAGCAACTACATTTGCCTTGCCTGGATGGTAGCGAATCTCGCAATCATAATCATTAAGCGTTTCCATCCATCGACGTTGTCGCATGTTCAATTCCTTCTGATTGAACAAATGCTGGAGACTTTTATGGTCAGTGTATATAACATATTTTGTACCATACAGGTAGTGTCTCCACAACTTTAGTGCAAATACAACGGCACCCAATTCCAAATCGTGGGTGGTGTAATTCTTTTCGTGCACCTTTAGTTATCGTGATGCATAGGCAATCACTTTGCCATTTTGCATTAGCACACAGCCCATGCCAGTGTGCGATGCATCACAGTGAACAACAAAATTCTCAATACCTTCCGGTAGGGATAACACAGGAGCATTGCTCAACTTGTGTTTAAGAATCTCAAAAGATTCTTGTTGCTTTGGACCCCAATTATACTTAATATTCTAACGGGTCAGGGAAGTTAAAGGAGTGGCTATTCTTGAGAAATTCTCAATGAATCTTCTATATAACAAGCCAATTATAAGAAACTACGAACTTCCGTTGGGGTCTTGGGCACTTCCCAATTCATTATGGCCTTGATTTTGGCGGAACCACTTGGATACCACGCTCACTTACCATATGTCCAAGGAATTGGACTTCTCTGAGCCAAAATTCACACTTAGAATGTCACACCCCGACCCGCAGCGGAATAAGAGTCGGGGCCTAATTGGGTTATCACCAAAGCTCATGATGTTTACTAAAATGTTTCATATTTATTAAATTCAAATTACAACTTAAATATCCAAATCAAAATCCATACAATTACAAGGAAATGAAACTATGTAAACAATCCAAAGCTTAAACTGATTTATTCTTCTAGGCCTTCCTATGTGTTTCTTGCCTCAACTGGATCACCTGTATCATGTGTAAAACGGGTGATATTTTGGGTCAACAAAAGTTGGCGAGTGAACCTTGATAAAACATTGTTATAAATTTCTTGTTTTATTTAATATTGAAAATTTGTGCAACAATCACATGTGAGCAAACATATATAAATAACAAACACAAACCACTTTGAATGAGTATATGATATGAATGATGATGAATGTAAGATCAAGGCTCAATCAAACGGAGCCGATCGTATGAGGCACCTGATGCTCAACCCGTCTCCCACGGGGAACTGATGGGCCTAATGATATGCGTGCACTGAAAATGATAAATCCAAACTACATATAATCCACACAACAATTGATACACATTTGATCACGGATATGATGGATGCACAAATGTTTAAATATAATAAGGAATTAAACGACACATGATACACCCCAAAACATGATTAAAACGGGGAATTGATAGAGATTCACTCACATTGGGTGCGTTCTTTGATGACGTTGGATGCACACGAATTTTAGGATTTGATCGACGAGGAAAAACTAACCTAAAATAATAACGAAATGGTTCGGTAAATAAATGGATTTTATTTGAGATTAATACTTTTTAATTCATAATCTTAATAGGATTTTTAGATTTATTTTTGTGAGTTTAAGGATATTTTCTAACTTTAAAAATATTATTTTTAAGTATTTTTAAATAATTTTCTGATTAAATAAATTAAAAAAGAAATAAAAAAATATTGACTTTTTGACCCTGTTGACCGTTGACCGTTGACCGGTCGGACTGTTGTGTTTGTATGCGCTGAGGTTCGAACTCGGGACCTCTCGTATACGTGCACGCAGCTCTACCAACTGAGCTACGTGTCTAACCCAAAATATTCTATGTTTTAATTATATATATATATACTAATTAACTGTTATTTTATTTAGTTTATTTCAAAAAGGATTTAATATGGCCGAACCGACTTCAGTGACCCGGAGTCGAACTCGGGACGTTCGGTTCGAGTGCGTACAGCCCAACCAGTTGGGCTGTGTGTCTAACCTTGTTTAACTACAGAATTATATTATATTTGTATACATGTTGAAGGATGATCTGAATAGGTTTTAAAAAGGATTGGTTTTATTTCTGAAAATAGGTAACATATGCGATTCGAACTCGTGACGTGCGTGTTATGTTGCACACAGTCCACCGCTGGACTGTGTGTCTAACCCAGTTAAATTCAGTTATAATTAAACTTATACACATGTTCAACTTCGTTTTCTTCGCTTAAATTTCAGAACAGCGAATTCCGACTGTTCTGTTTAATCGATCTTAACTTATATTTGAATGAATTTGAAAATAGACATTAGATGACATGGTATACCAGAACGACGAGTTTGCTTCAGGTTTTCCGGCAAAGACTCGTCGTCTCCGATCTGCGGATTCCGGCTGAGGGAAACTGTTTAACAGTTTTGATTATTGAATTGAGCAATTAGATTATAAATCAAAAGATAGCAAGAGAAATTTAGAGGATTGTACCGTCTGAAGAAAAACGCAGTTTTCCGTTCAGTGATTCCGGCGAAACTGAAATTTACGGCGACGTGCTAAAGCTTCGAGAGATTGTGCAATTTTGAGTGAAAAGGTTACCAGAGGTTTGGGTGGGTATTTATAGGGAAGAACAGGATGTATTGGGTCCGAATTTTGGTCTTGATTCGTGGTCAAAGTTTTTCCGGCGGTTACTGTCACACCCCGACCCGCAGCGGAATAAAAGTCGGGGCATAATTGGGTTATCACCAAAGCTCATGATATTTACTAATTTGTTTCATATTTATTAAAGTCAAAGTTACATTTCCAAATATCCAAACATGTCCATACAATACAAGTAAATAAAACAAACATAACAATCCCAAACTCTAAATCATTTTATTCTTCAGTCCAATCCTATGTGTTTCTGGCTGCTGCTGGTTCACCTGTATCATGTGTAAAAATGGGGGTTTTTGGGTCAACATAAGTTGGCGAGTGAACCTTATTAGATAAACATTTATTATAGATTTACTTGTTAGTTTATCAATGAAAAATTGTGCATAATCATAAATGAGCAAATGTACATAATCAGACAGTGGCAATAGCAATCACAACTATAACATACAATAACATATGATAGCATACATAAACATACCAACATCATACGAAAAATAACATAAATGAAACTGTGCGATCAAGGCTCAATCAAACGGAGCCGATCGTATTGCATGTACTGAAAATGAAAATGTCTGTGCGATCAAGGCTCAATCAAACAGAGCCGATCGTATGTGGGCACGCCAGGTTCACGCTCATAATGAAATGGGGAACATGCTCAACGCTCATAATGAAATAGGGAGCGGCGGCCTATGAAATTGCATGTACTGAAAATAATAAATTATATCTAACAATAACTACACAACAGTTGAAACAAACTGAATACACATGTTCATGATATGATGTATGCGCAATGTTTTAAATATAATATATATATCCAGACACATGATACACCCCAAAACGTGATTAAAACGGGGAATTTGTAAAGATTCACTCACATTGGGTGCGTTGGATTTGAGATAGTGAGATGCGCACGAATTGGATGAGCGGAACAACGAGAAATACTAACCTAAATAATAACGGAAAAATATATTAAATGAGTGGATTTTATTAAGGATTTTAATGAAATTTTTAGATATATTTTTGTGAGTTTAAGGCTATTTTCTATCTTTAAAAATGTTATTTTTAAGTATTTTTAATTGATTTTTAAATTAAATTAAATAAATAAAAATATAAAAAAATTGTTTATTTTGCGTTGACCGTTGACCGTTGACTTGTTGACTTGTTGACTTGTTGACCGGTTCGGTCAGTGGAATTATTTGCGCCAGGTGAGGCTCGAACCCGAGACCTCCCGTACGCGTGCACGCAGCTCTACCAACTGAGCTACGTGTCTAACCCGAAATAATCTTGTTTTTAATTATATTTATATACTAATTCGGTTAACCAAAATTCTTTTAACTTCAAAAACATTTTAATTCAACGAACCGGTGCCAGTATCAGGTTTCGAACTCGTGACGTGCGATTCAGTGTTGCACACAGTCCACCGCTGGACTGTGTGTCTAACCTGATTAATATCTCGGTTTTTATTATACTCAACAACTAACGGAGTTAACCCGGTTTAGTTTTAAACAAAAAGGCATTTTATTACATAAGGAGTGCGTGTATCAGGAATCGAACTTGTGACATGCGACTATGTTTTGCACACAGTCCACCGCTGGGCTGTATGTCTAACCCGTTCATATTATTGATTTTAAATAAATTTATAACTTATCTAACTTCGTCTTCTACATTCAAATTACAGTCAACTGATTCACTAACCGTTTCTTGTTTTTTACGATTAACAAACATTCCTAAGGCTAAAATGAAATGGCAGAGACGGTGTTGGAAGTAACATATCGTAGGAATGATATATCACAGAATTTTCCGGCAATGCGTCGGCTCTGTTTTTGTGCACCTCAACTGAACCAAACAATTAACCATTTTGATTAGCTAATCGTGAAATTGAGGTGATCAGCAAATGTTAACAGAGGGTTTGAATGCCCTTACCGATTCTCAGATGAACATAGAGATTTTCAGAACTTTTCCGGCGAACTGAAATTAGCTGAATACAGTGCCTGAATTCGATTTCAATTGAAAGGTTTAAGTTAGAGATAGCCTAACAATTGTTGAACTAGAACGTTATTGAAAGATTTACCGTTTTGAGGATGAATACGGTTTTCCGGCGAATCTTGCAGAAATTTCCGGCGAGTTGTTTTAAGCGCTCAGACGGTCTGAAAGTGTGACGAAAGTGAAATGGAATGTGAGTATGATGTTTCTGAGTCGCTAGAGGGATCTTGAGTTGAAGTAATTGGGACTTGATTATTTTCGGTTATAAAAACCGATGATGATAATAATTAACGTTCATTCAATCTGAATTGATGAGAAAACGTCGGTGCATCGGTTATAACCTGAATGTGCGAGTAAACAAACGATTTGACGATTGAATTGCCGATTTCCGTTTCTCAATTGGCGCAACCGGTTTAACCGAGTTTGAGTATAAATGTTATTTGTTTCCTAGAGATGACAGAAAACAACCAGTGGCGGAGTGGTGATGTGTGTGTGTGTTAAGTCATTGAAGCTGTGAACCGGCTGACCCGGGTTCGAGTCCCGGCAGGGACTTTTTATTTTTTTTATTTTGTTTTAACTTTTTATCAAATATAATTTTTATAGTTTAGTTTGTTTATTAATTATGTATCATTATAAATCAAAATAATCATAAATATACAACGTGACATTTATAACTTGATATTCGATTACAAAACGGAGCGGGTTTGGAAACCCGTTTTTGACAAATGTTACAGTATCCCCTACTTTTAGGAATTTCGTCCCGAAATTCAAGTAGTTGAAATAGTAGGAAAAAGATGCGGGTATTTTTCACGCATTGAGTCTTCACGTTCCCAAGTAAACTCAGGTCCCCGTTTCGACTCCCAGCGTACCCTAACAATTGGAATGCGACTTCGTCGTAGACGTTTCTCTCCGAAGTCCATGATCTCTACTGGTCTTTCAATAAAATGCATAGATTCATCAATCTGAATATCTTCCAGAGGAATGTGGAGGTTTTCATCAGCGAGGCACTTCTTCAAGTTTGATACGTGGAATGTGGGATGAATCCTGTTGACTTCTTCTGGTAGGTCAAGCTTGTATGCTACAGGTCCTAATCTTTCGAGTATCTTGAAGGGTCCTACGTAGCGTGGTGCTAGCTTGCCTTTTTGACCAAAACGAACTACTCCCTTCCACGGTGATACTTTTAGAAGTACATGATCACCAATGTTAAACTCTAAGGGCTTCTGTCGTTTATCTGCATAACTCTTTTGACGACTTTGAGCCGCTAGAAGATTGTTTCGAATTTGATGGATCTTGTCTGTGGTTTCTTGGATCAATTCTGGACCAGTAATTTGAGCTTCCCCAATTTCGTGCCAACATACAGGAGATCGGCACTTGCGACCATATAAGGCTTCGAAAGGTGCCATGCCGATACTTGAATGATAGCTGTTGTTGTACGAAAATTCAACTAATGGTAGGTGGGCGTCCCAATTTCCCTTGAAGTCTATGACACATGCTCGAAGCATATCTTCAAGAGTTTGAATGGTGCGCTCAGATTGTCCATCAGTTTGAGGATGATAGGCGGTACTGAGATCTAATCGCGTACCCATAGCGGATTGAACTGCTTGCCATGTTCGTGAAGTGAAACGACCATCACGATCAGAAATAATGCTTAACGGTACCCCATGTCGGCTTACGATTTCGCTGATATAAATACGAGCAAGCTTTTCGTTCTTGAAATCTTCGCGGATAGGAATAAAGTGAGCTGATTTTGTAAGTCGGTCAATTATTACCCATATAGTGTCATACCCACCAGAAGTGCGAGGTAACCCGGTAATGAAGTCCATGGTTATATTTTCGCACTTCCATACAGGTATTTCAGGTTGGACCAGAAGTCCTGAGGGTCTTTGGTGTTCAGCTTTCACCTTGGAACATGTAAGGCACTTAGAAACAAAAACAACAATATCCTTCTTCATTCCAGGCCACCAATAGGTATATCGTAGGTCTTGATACATCTTATCGGCTCCTGGGTGTATAGAGTATCGCGTTTTGTGAGCTTCATTCATAAGAGTTTCACGAAGATTGTTGTGGTTAGGAATCCAGATACGATCTAGGTAGTACAGAATACCGTCAGATTTAGTTTCTATTTTTAGCTCAGCTCCACAGGACATCTCCTTTCGTACATCATCTTCCGTTATTGAAACGTGTTGGGCTTCTCGAATTTGATCTCTAATGTCGGTTATAGTTTGCGAACATAGAAGACGAATGGAGTTCGCATAACCCTTTCGACTAAGTGCATCAGCCACCACATTTGCTTTACCAGGGTGGTATCTAATTTCACAGACGTAGTCATTTAGAAGTTCGACCCATCTTCGTTGCCTCATGTTTAACTCCTTTTGATTGAAGATATGTTGAAGGCTCTTGTGGTCAGTGTATATTTCACAGTTAGTACCATAGAGATAATGTCTCCATATCTTAAGAGCGAACACAACGGCTCCAAGTTCTAGGTCATGAGTGGTGTAGTTCTTTTCATGTGTCTTGAGTTGTCTCGAAGCATAAGCTATCACTTTTCCTCTTTGCATTAGAACGCAGCCCAATCCTTGCCCTGACGCGTCGCAATAGACCACAAAATCATCACAACCTTCAGGAAGAGTGAGGATTGGTGCATCACAAAGTTTTTGTTTAAGGGTTTGGAAGGCTTCTTCTTGCTTGGGTCCCCATATGAAAGGTTTTCCCTTATGAGTTAAAGCCGTGAGTGGTACAGCAATGCGAGAGAAGTTTGAAATGAACCGACGATAATAACCAGCCAAACCAAGAAAAGATCTTACTTCAGTTGGTGTACGTGGAGCTTGCCATTCTTGAACCGCTTTGATCTTTGAAGGGTCGACATGTATTCCCTTGTCATTGACTACATGCCCGAGGAATTGCACCTCTTTTAACCAGAATTCACATTTGGAGAATTTGGCATAAAGCTTTTCCATCTCTAGAAGTGCAAGGATGAGTCGAAGATGACGCTCATGATCAGGTTTAGATTTTGAATAAATAAGAATATCGTCGATGAAAACTATGACAAATCGATCAAGATAAGGTTTGCAGACTCTATTCATTAGATCCATGAAGACCGCTGGTGCGTTGGTTAAACCAAATGGCATGACCATGAATTCATAATGGCCATAACGAGTTCGAAAGGCAGTCTTAGGGACGTCTTCTTCATGCACTCTAAGTTGATGATAGCCAGATCGAAGGTCGATTTTTGAAAAGCAATTGGCACCTTGAAGTTGGCCGAGAAGATCATCAATGCGAGGTAAAGGGTAGCGATTCTTGATTGTTAATTTGTCGAGTTCTCTGTAGTCGATGCACATACGAAACGATCCATCTTTCCTCTTTACGAAAAGAACAGGTGCACCCCAAGGCGATGAGCTAGGACGTATGAATCCCTTGTCAGTCAACTCTTGTAATTGACTGGTTAGCTCTTGCATTTCAGAGGGGGCTAACCTATAAGGAGACTTTGCAACTGGTGTAGCACCAGGTAATAGATCAATACGGAATTCGACTTCTCTAACTGGAGGAAGTCCTGAAATGTCGTCAGGAAAAACTTGTGGGAAATCTTTTACTACAGGAATGTCTTCAAGTTTCTTCTCCATGGTTCCCTTTTTGATGATATGAGCTAAAAACGCGACATAATTTTTGCGAAGATATTTTTGAGCTTGAAGACAAGACATTAAGCTGAGCCCTTTCGACGAGGTTTCTCCAAAGATTCGAAGAGTCTGATCGTTTGAAAGAGGAATACGTATAAATTTTTCGCGACATACAACTTCTGCTTGATGTTGACTGAGCCAGTCCATACCAATTATGATATCAAAACTTCCCAGCTTCATAGGAATAAGGTCGACTGAGAAATCGTGGTCGTTTAGGGTGAGTGTACAGTTGCGCATAATAGAGTTTAATGAAACTGGTTTCCCGTCAGCAACTTCTGCCGTTATGGATTCCGTGAGCTTATCCCGATTTTTGTTTAAGATAGGTTCAAATTCTAAAGACACGAAACTTCTATCCGCCCCAGTATCAAATAACATAGAGGCATATCTACCATTTATAAGAAACGTACCGCTAACCACATTGCCGTCAGCTCTAGCCTGATTAGCGTTGATATTGAAAGCTCTTCCTCTTGCAGGTGGAGGAGCTTGGTTCGCTAGATTCACCGGGTTGGCTTGGGCCTGAGCATGAATAATGTTTATCAACCTTGGACAAGTGTTTCTGAAATGGCTTGGGTCTCCGCAATTGTAGCAAGCCCGCATAGGTTGGCCCATAGGATAATTGGGTTGGTAATATGTTTGGGCTAGGTGTTGAGTGGGTGGTAATAGTAGGTGGGCTTGTTGGGCTTGAGCATTTTTGTTGGTGGGGTTGTGTTGTTAGGCTGGTGGGAGGTTTGTTCGTTGAGGCATGCGGCAGGTTTGAACAGTATGACCTGGCGACCGCAGCCGGTGCAATATTGACAAGGATGATCAGGAGAATGGTGATATTGGCAACGGTTGCATTTTGGTAATGGGCTAGTGTAAGGTCTTCTGTATGGTGCGGGTGAAGGGGCAACCTGGGTAATGGGTGCAGCAGGAATAGGGGAGTTGGTTTGAGTAACAGCGAAGTTTCTGGTATTGCGCTTCCTCTTGTTAGCAAACTTAGAGGAAGAGATGGGATGGTTTGAAGTTTGACCCTCAACAGGGGCTTTCTTTTTCTCTTCTTTGAACTTCCCGTTGCGAATTCGATTCTCGGTCAGTTCAGTTGCTAACTCCATAGCAGCTTCACGTGTTACCGGTGAAACGCTGAGGACCGAATCTTGAATTTTCGAGGGAAGTCCTCGAATATAATGCTCGATCAGATGATAAGTTGGGGTGAACAAATTTGGAACCATTTTGTTCAACTCTAAGAACCTCTTGTTATAAGTGGGATGGTCTCCCCCCTTCTGCTTTAGAGCATGAAATTCATCCTCCAACTTTTTAATTTCACTCCTAGGACAGAAACGCCTAGTCATGATTTCCCTTAACTCCTCCCAAGTTAAGGCCATTGCATCATCAGTTCCCCTCTTCCCTTTTTCAGTATTCCACCTAGTGAGAGCTACCCCAAATAGTCTCCCAGTGGCGTATCGAACCTTGCGATCCTCAGGACAATCGCAGTTGAGAAAGGTATTTTCCATCTCCTCGAACCAATGTAGGAGAGCAGTGACACCCTCGGTCCCTTCAAATTTAGGAGGATCACAAGACTTGAAATGTTTGTATGAGCAATTGCTGGTAGGAGGGTTGTCGATGTTCTGGTCATGTTGTTGGGGAGGGTTAGTAGGATTTGTAGCGAGGGCTTGTTGCACTTGGACCACAATGTCAGGCAGTATCGTGGCCATTTGTTTCGCGATTTTTGTGGCCAAGCGTTCCTGAGACCTTCCTGATCTTCTACCCCTTCGTTGTTGTCTGGACGACATCTACAGGAACATACATAAGAAGATTGTGAGTTTATGGTGTCTTTTTGGGTGTCATGCGTCTTTAAAAAAAATGAAAATAACATAAATATCAATAATGCAACTACATCCATAGGATGTCTTGGGTTTGCTCATGTTGGGCCTCAAATGTCCCCCATACCTTCACCAATATAGTCATGTGGGCCCCTATGGCTATTGTCTTGGTAGGATTCACATTAGTATTGGCGATTTAACACTTGCATCACCCGAATGCAAACCACAAAATATGTTTACGAGATGTATGGTCGGAATGTGTCCAGGTGTAGACACAATGACAACTCAAAGTGGGGTTAGTTCACACGACGTTTGGGATAGCATGCTTTGGCCTAATAGGTACTTCGTACTCTCATCGTTAGTCCCCAGGTAGGCAAACTGGTCCTTTATTTGGATTTATACGAATGCCAGCCTAGACAGGACGTCCCGACTACCGGTACTGGTACCCTTCCAGTTACTACATGCCCGTCATGAGAGCTCACTTTGATGAGATTTGAAAACACAAAAATCATTGTAAAAGAAATCATGATGTGGTGTGTGCTTTCATGGATGTGGTATGTTATGAGAATATGATTCATGATAGGCATTATATGATAATATATACTTATGAACATGCATGCATAATATTGAATGTAACATTAAACATAAAACATATAAACATCATGAAGTTTGGCATGTAACACACAAAATCTTAAAATTTCTAATCAACTATAGTATAGGCTCTAAGGGTCTAATAACCTATCCTATATCCCTATAGTCATGGCTCTGATACCAATCTGTCACACCCCGACCCGCAGCGGAATAAAAGTCGGGGCATAATTGGGTTATCACCAAAGCTCATGATATTTACTAATATGTTTCATATTTATTAAAGTCAAAGTTACATTTCCAAATATCCAAACATGTCCATACAATACAAGTAAATAAAACAAACATAACAATCCCAAACTCTAAATCATTTTATTCTTCTAGTCCAATCCTATGTGTTTCTGGCTGCTGCTGGTTCACCTGTATCATGTGTAAAAATGGGGGTTTTTGGGTCAACATAAGTTGGCGAGTGAACCTTATTAGATAAACATTTATTATAGATTTACTTGTTAGTTTATCAATGAAAAATTGTGCATAATCATAAATGAGCAAATGTACATAATCAGACAGTGGCAATAGCAATCACAACTATAACATACAATAACATATGATAGCATACATAAACATACCAACATCATACGAAAAATAACATAAATGAAACTGTGCGATCAAGGCTCAATCAAACGGAGCCGATCGTATTGCATGTACTGAAAATGAAAACGTCTGTGCGATCAAGGCTCAATCAAACGGAGCCGATCGTATGTGGGCACGCCAGGTTCACGCTCATAATGAAATGGGGAACATGCTCAACGCTCATAACGAAATAGGGAGCGGCGGCCTATGAAATTGCATGTACTGAAAATAATAAATTATATCTAACAATAACTACACAACAGTTGAAACAAACTGAATACACATGTTCATGATATGATGTATGCGCAGTGGTTTAAATATAATATATATATCAAGACACATGATATACCCCAAAACGTGATTAAAACGGGGAATTTGTAAAGATTCACTCACATTGGGTGCGTTGGATTTGAGATAGTGAGATGCGCACGAATTGGATGAGCGGAACAACGAGAAATACTAACCTAAATAATAACGGAAAAATATATTAAATGAGTGGATTTTATTAAGGATTTTAATGAAATTTTTAGATATATTTTTGTGAGTTTAAGGCTATTTTCTATCTTTAAAAATGTTATTTTTAAGTATTTTTAATTGATTTTTAAATTAAATTAAATAAATAAAAACATAAAAAAAATTGTTTATTTTGCGTTGACCGTTGACTTGTTGACTTGTTGACCGGTTCGGTCAGTGGAATTATTTGCGCCAGGTGAGGCTCGAACCCGAGACCTCCCGTACGCGTGCACGCAGCTCTACCAACTGAGCTACGTGTCTAACCCGAAATAATCTTGTTTTTAATTATATTTATATACTAATTCGGTTTAACCAAAATTCTTTTAACTTCAAAAACATTTTAATTCAACGAACCGGTGCCAGTATCAGGTTTCGAACTCGTGACGTGCGATTCAGTGTTGCACACAGTCCACCGCTGGACTGTGTGTCTAACCTGATTAATATCTCGGTTTTTATTATACTTAACAACTAACGGAGTTAACCCGGTTTAGTTTTAAACAAAAATGCATTTTATTACATAAGGAGTGCGTGTATCAGGAATCGAACTTGTGACATGCGACTATGTTTTGCACACAGTCCACCGCTGGACTGTGTGTCTAACCCGTTCATATTATTGATTTTAAATAAACTTATAACTTATCTAACTTCGTCTTCTACATTCAAATTACAGTCAACTGATTCACTAACAGTTTCTTGTTTTTACGATTAACAAACATTCCTAAGGCTAAAATGAAATGGCAGAGACGGTGTTGGAAGTAACATACCGTAGGAATGATATATCACAGAATTTTTCGGCAATGCGTCGGCTCTGTTTTTGTGCACCTCAACTTAACCAAACAATTAATCATTTTGATTAGCTAATCGTGAAATTGAGGTGATCAGCAAATGTTAACAGAGGGTTTGAATGCCCTTACCGATTCTCAGATGAACATAGAGATTTTCAGAACTTTTCCGGCGAACTGAAATTAGCTGAATACAGTGCCTGAATTCGATTTCAATTGAAAGGTTTAAGTTAGAGATAGCCTAACAATTGTTGAACTAGAACGTTATTGAAAGATTTACCGTTTTGAGGATGAATACGGTTTTCCGGCGAATCTTGCAGAAATTTCCGGCGAGTTGTTTTAAGCGCTCAGACGGTCTGAAAGTGTGACGAAAGTGAAATGGAATGTGAGTATGATGTTTCTGAGTCGCTAGAGGGATCTTGAGTTGAAGTAATTGGGACTTGATTATTTTCGGTTATAAAAACCGATGATGATAATAATTAACGTTCATTCAATCTGAATTGATGAGAAAACGTCGGTGCATCGGTTATAACCTGAATGTGCGAGTAAACAAACGATTTGACGATTGAATTGCCGATTTCGTTTCTCAATTGGCGCAACCGGTTTAACCGAGTTTGAGTATAAATGTTATTTGTTTCCTAGAGATGACAGAAAACAACCAGTGGCGGAGTGGTGATGTGTGTGTGTGTTAAGTCATTGAAACTGTGAACCGGCTGACCCAGGTTCGAGTCCTGGCAGCGACTTTTTATTTTTATTTATTTTGTTTTAACTTTTTATCAAATATAATTTTTATAGTTTAGTTTGTTTATTAATTATGTATCATTATAAATCAAAATAATCATAAATATACAACGTGACATTTATAACTTGATATTCGATTACAAAACGGAGCGGGTTTGGAAACCCATTTTTGACAAATGTTACAGTTACGACTGAAATTGAGGGTTTAGACATCGGTTATAACCGATGTCGAGGTCGGTTAACATGTTTAGTCAAAAGGAAAATGGCCAAAGTCGGGATTGCCGGATTTTTCGGTGATTGCGAGTTCTGAGCGCGCTGATCTCCGGTTTTGAATTCGGGTTTTATTTTAAGTATTATTTGTTTCAGTATTTTCACAAAGAAGGCGCGTGGCAGAGCGGTGTGTTGTGTGTTTGAGTTTGTGGGTGACCCGGGTTCGAAACCCAGTGTCCCCATTTTATTTTTTTCTCACTATTTAATATTATTTATAAATTATGGTTTTTAAATTCTAATATATTTATTAATTATGTATCGTTTAAAATTAATTTGAGCAATAAATACGCAACGAAAAATTATAACTGGATATTTGATTAATAAACGAAGCGGGTTTTGGAAACCCGTTTTTCGACGAATGTTTCAGTATCCCCTACTTTTAGAAATTTCGCCCCGAAATTTAAGTAGTAGTGGTAACAGGAAAAAGATGCGGGTATTTCTCACGCATTGAGTCTTCACGTTCTCAAGTAAACTCAGGTCCTCGTTTCGACTCCCAACGTACCCTGACAATTGGAATACGACTTCGTCTTAAACGCTTCTCTCCGAAGTCCATGATTTCTACTGGTCTTTCAATGAAGTGCATAGATTCATCGATCTGAATGTATTCTAGAGGAATATGGAGGTTTTCATCGGCGAGGCACTTCTTCAAGTTTGATACGTGGAATGTGGGATGAATTATGTTGAGCTCTTCTGGTAGGTCAAGCTTGTATGCTACAGGACCTACTCTTTTGAGTATCTTGAAAGGTCCTACGTAGCGTGGTGCTAGCTTGCCCTTTTGGCCAAAACGAACCACTCCCTTCCACGGTGATACTTTTAAAAGTACTTGATCTCTAATGCCAAACTCCAAGGGCTTTCGTCGTTTGTCAGCATAACTCTTTTGACGACTTTGAGCCGCTAGAAGATTGTTTCGAATTTGAATGACCTTGTCGGTTGTTTCTTGAATTAACTCTGGACCGGTGATTTGTGATTCCCCAATTTTGTGCCAACATACTGGAGATCGGCACTTACGACCATATAAAGCTTCGAAAGGAGCCATGCTGATACTTGAATGATAGCTATTGTTGTACGAAAATTCAACTAATGGTAGATGAGCGTCCCAATTCCCTTTGAAGTCTATGACACATGCTTGAAGCATGTCTTCAAGAGTTTGGATGGTGCGTTCAGATTGTCCATCAGTTTGAGGATGAAAAGCGGTACTGAGGTCTAATCGTGTACCCAAGGCGGTTTGTACGGCTCGCCATGTTCGTGAAGTGAAACGACCATCACGGTCTGAAATGATGCTTAAAGGTACACCATGACAGCTTACGATCTCGCTGATGTAGATACGAGCTAACTTCTCATTTTTGAAGTCCTCGCGAATCGGTATGAAGTGAGCTGATTTTGTAAGACGATCAATGATTACCCATATGGTGTCATACATGGTTATGTTTTCCCACTTCCATACAGGTATTTCAGGTTGGATTAGAAGTCCTGAAGGTCTTTGATGTTTAGCTTTTACTTTGGAACAGGTAAGGCACTTGGAAACAAAAACAGCGATGTCCTTTTTCATGCCAGGCCACCAGTAGGTGTATCGTAGGTCTTGATACATCTTGTCGGCTCCTGGGTGTACAGAGTACCGTGTTTTGTGCGCCTCATTCATAAGGAAATCACGAAGGTTATCGCGATCGGGAATCCATATGCGATTTAAATAGTATAGAGTACCGTCGGATTTGGTTTCGATTTTGAGTTCAGCTCCACATGACAGCTCATCACGTACGTCGTTTTCTGTTACAGAAACATGTTGAGCTGCTCGAATTCGATCTTTGATGTCGGTTATGATTTGCGAACAGAGAAGATGAATGGAGTTCGCATAACCTTTTCGACTGAGCGCATCGGCCACTACGTTTGCCTTGCCAGGATGATACCGAATTTCACAGTCGTAGTCGTTAAGAAGTTCGACCCATATTCGTTGCCTCATATTCAACTCTTTTGATTGAAGATATGTTGGAGACTCTTGTGGTCAGTGTATATTTCACACTTGGTACCGTAGAGGTAATGTCTCCATATCTTGAGAGCGAACACAACGGCTCCAAGTTCCAGGTCGTGGGTGGTGTAATTCTTCTCATGAACCTTGAGTTGCCTAGAAGCATAGGCTATAACTTTTCCTCTTTGCATTAATACACAACCTAGCCCTTGCCCTGATGTGTCGCAATATACTACAAAGTCATCGCAACCTTCAGGGAGTGTGAGGATAGGTGCGTCACAAAGTTTTTGCTTTAGAGTTTGGAAGGCTTCTTCTTGTTTAGGTCCCCATATGAATGGTTTTCCTTTATGAATCAAAGCCGTGAGTGGTACAGCAATACGGGAAAAATTGGCAATGAAGCGGCGATAGTAACCAGCCAAACCAAGAAATGACCTAACTTCGGTAGGGGTACGTGGCGCTTGCCATTCCTGTACTGCCTTGATTTTTGAAGGATCGACATGTATTCCCTTGTCATTGACGACATGTCCAAGGAATTGTACTTCTCTTAACTAGAATTCGCATTTTGAGAACTTAGCGTAGAGATTTTCAGTCCTCAAGAGAGTAAGGATGAGTCGAAGGTGTTGTTCATGATCGGATTTAGACATGGAGTAGATGAGGATGTCGTCGATGAAGACTATGACAAAGCGGTCGAGGTAGGGTTTGCATACCCTATTCATTAGATCCATGAAGACAGCTGGGGGGGGGGGCGTTGGTTAAACCGAATGGCATGACCATGAATTCGTAATGACCATAACGAGCCCAGAAGGCGGTCTTTGGGACGTCTTCTTCATGTACTCTGAGCTGATGATAACCAGAATGAAGGTCGATTTTTGAAAAGCAGGTGGCGCCTTGAAGTTGGTCTAGGAGGTCATCGATGCGAGGTAATGGGTAGCGATTCTTAACTGTTAACTTGTTGAGTTCTCTGTAGTCGATACACATGCGAAACGTTCCATCTTTCTTCTTCACAAAAAGAACAGGTGCACCCCAAGGCGAGGAGTTAGGACGTATGAATCCTTTGTCAGTCAGTTCTTGTAGTTGACTGGCCAGCTCTTGCATTTCGGATGGGGCTAGCCTATAAGGAGATTTTGCGACTGGTGTAGCGCCAGGTACAAAGTCGATGTGGAATTCGACTTCTCTCACAGGAGGTAGTCCTGAGATGTCGTCGGGAAAGACTTGTGGGAATTCCTTCACCACTAGTATATCTTCGAGTTTCTTCTCCTTGTTTCCCTTTTTGATGACGTGAGTTAGGAATGCGACATAGTTCTTGCGGAGATATTTTCGGGCTTGAAGGCAGGACATTAATTTGAGTCCTTTCGAAGGGGTTTTCCAAAGATACGTAGGGTCTGACCGTCTGCAAGAGGAATGCGAATGAACTTTTCGCGGCATACTACTTCAGCGTGATGCTGGCTGAGCCAGTCCATACCGATTATAATATCGAAACTTCCCAACTTCATAGGAATGAGGTCAACTGGAAAATCGTGATCGTTTAGAGTGAGGGTACAATTTCGTATAATAGAATTTAATGAAACGGGCTTTCCGTCAACAACTTCCACCGTTAGAGATTCCATGAGATTATCACGAGTTTGGTTGAGGATAGGTTCAAATTCTAAAGACACAAAACTCTTATCCGCGCCAGTATCGAATAACATGGATGCATAACTACCATTGATGAGAAACGTACCGTTAACCACGTTGTTGTCAGCCCTAGCTTGGTTGGCATTGATGTTGAAAGCTCTTCCTCTAGCAGGTGGAGGAGCTTGGTTTACCGGATTTGCTTGAGCTTGGGCATGAATGATGTTCACCAAGCGTAGACATGTGTTCCTGAAGTGGTTTGGGTCTCCACAGTTGTAACAAGCTCGCATAGGTTGCATCATGGGGTAGTTGGGTTGGTAGTAAGGTTGAGCTATGTGTTGCGTGGATGGTAGAAGTAAGGGTTGTTGGGCTTGACCCACTATCTGATGGTGGGTTTGGGTTGAGGGTTGATTGCGGTTCATTCGTTGAAGTGTGCGACAAGTTTGAATGGTGTGACCCGCACGGCCACAGCTGGTGCAATGTTGGCAAGGAGTTTCGGGGAGGTGATGGTATTGACAACGGTTGCATTTTGGGTATGGGCCGGTGTATGGCTTTTTAAATGGTGCAGTTGAGGGAGCAATTTGGGTAATTGGTGCGGCAGTGATAGGAGGGTTTGTTTGTGTGACGGCAAAATTTCTGCTGTTTCGTTTCCTCTTACCAGCAAACTTCGAAGAGGAGACGGAATGGTTTGGAGTTTGGGCCTCAATGGGGGCTTTCTTTTTCTCATCCTTGAATTTGCCGTTTCGGAGCGATTCTCGGTGAGTTCTGTGGCTAATTCCATTGCGGCTTCAAGTGTTGCAGGCGAAGTGCTTAAAACCGAATCTTGGATTTTCGAGGGGTGGCCTCGAATGTAGTGTTCGACTAAGCGGTACAGTGGGGTGAACAAGTTGGGGATCATTTGGTTCAGTTCGAGAAATCTCTTGTTGTAGGAAGTGTGATCTCCTTCCTTTTGTTTCAACGAGTGGAATTCATCTTCCAACTTTTTGATTTCGCTTCTTGGACAGAAGCGCCTTGTCATGAGTTCCCTTAACTCTTCCCATGTTAAGGCCATGGCATCTTCGACTCCTCGCTTACCCTTTTCTGTGTTCCACCAGGTAAGGGCTACCCCAAACAGTCTCCCAGTTGCGTAACGTACCTTGCGATCCTCGGGACAATCGCAATTGAGGAAAGTGTTTTCCATTTCTTCAAACCAATGAAGGAGAGCAGTAACACCTTCGGTCCCTTCATACTTTGGGGGATCGCAAGATTTGAAGTGTTTGTAGGAGCACTTTTTGAAGTGAGGGTTGGCGACGCTCTGGTCTTCTTGATTGGGAGGGTTCAATGGGATTTTCGGTGAGAGCTTGTTGAACTTGAATCACGATGTCTGGAAGTACCGCGGCCATTTGTTTAGCAATTTGAGTGGCCAAGCGTTCATTGGATCTTCCTGACTTTCTACCTCCACGTAGTTGCCTAGCTGACATCTACAGGAATATACAATAATGCAACTACATCCATGGGATGTCTTGGGTTTGCTCATGTTTGGGCCTCCAATGTCCCCCATACCATCGCCTGTATAGTCATGTGGGCCCCCATGACTATTGGGCTTGGTAGGATTCAAATTGGTGTTGGCGGATTAACACTCGCATCACCCGAATGAAAACCGAAAAATATGTTTGCGAGATGTATGGTAGGAGGGTGTCCAGGTGTAGACACAATGACAACTCAAAGTGGGGTTAGCTCACACGACGTTTGGTATAGCATGCTTTGGCCTAATAGGTCCTTCGTACTCTCATCGTTAGTCCCTAGGTAGGAAAACTGGTCCTTTATTTTGGATTTATACGAATGCCAAGCCTAGACAGGACGTTCCGACTACCGGTACTCGTACCCTTCCAGTTACTACATGCCCGTCATGAGAACTCACTTTGATGTGATTTGAAAACACAAAAATCATTGCAAAAATCATGGGAATTGTGAGGTGTGTGCTCTCATGGATATGATATGTTATGAGGATATGATTCATGATGAGCATTGTATAATAATATGTACTTATGAACATGCTTGCATAACATTGAGTATGAAAATAAACATGAAACATATATAAACATCATGAATTTTGCATGTAACGCATAAACAATAAAAATCTAGTCAACTATAATATAGGCTCTAAGGGTCTAATAACCTATCCTATATCCCTATAGTCACAAGCTCTGATACCAATCTGTCACACCCCGACCCGCAGCGGAATAAGAGTCGGGGCATAATTGGGTTATCACCAAAGCTCATGATGTTTACTAAAATGTTTCATATTTATTAAATTCAAATTACAACTTAAATATCCAAATCAAAATCCATACAATTACAAGGAAATGAAACTATGTAAACAATCCAAAGCTTAAACTGATTTATTCTTCTAGGCCTTCCTATGTGTTTCTTGCCTCAACTGGATCACCTGTATCATGTGTAAAACGGGGGATATTTTGGGTCAACAAAAGTTGGCGAGTGAACCTTGATAAAACATTGTTATAAATTTCTTGTTTTATTTAATATTGAAAATTTGTGCAACAATCACATGTGAGCAAAGGTGTATTGTTTGTTATGTGGTTTATATGTGGATACATTTTATCATTTCAGTGCAATCATTTCATTAGGCCCATCAGTTCCTCGTGGGATACGGGTTGAGCATCAGGTGCCTCATTAGATCGGCTCCATTTGATTGATCCTTGATCTCAAATACATCATCCATTATGTCATATGTTCATCCAATGTGGTTTGTGATTTGTTAAATATATACTTTTGCTCACATGTGATTTATGCACAATCTTATTTAAACAACAATAAAATTCATCTACTTAAATGTTTTATCAAGGTTCACTCGCTAACTTTTGTTGACCCAAATTTCTTCTGTTTTACGCATGATATAGGTGATCAAGTTGAGGAAAGAAACACCTAGGATGGCCTTAGAAGAATAATCAAGTTATTTCGTTAGAACAATCATTTGTTTTATTGTTTGTGCTTGTATGAAATTTTGTGTTGGATATTTGAATTTAATTTGAATTTAATAAATATGAAACTTGTTAGTAAATATCATGAGCTTTGGTGATAACCCAATCATGCCCCGACTTTTATTCCGCTGCGGGTCGGGGTGTGACAGTTGATTCCGATGTCACTCAGAGGCTGGGCAAGTTGACATATCAGTCACTCAGAGGCCAAATTTCAAGCATGTTGACATATCAGTCACTCAGAGGCTAATGATTTAAGCATGTTGACATATCAGTCACTTAGAGGCTGTTTATTTATGCATGTTGACACCGAACCATCACTCAGAGGCTCGGTTTGAGCATGTTGACGCCCTTAGTCCTTATTGGTCTTTAACAGACTATAATTAAAATACAACACGTGTCACTATATTATTGGACACGATTTTACAGGGTGTTACATCCTCACCCCCTAAAAGAAATCTCGACCTCGAGATTTTATTCAAAAAGATAGGGGTACTTTTGTCGCATAGTGGACTCAACCTCCCATGTATACTCAGGACCTCTAAAAGCATCCCACTTAACCTTTACTATAGGTATCATTTTTCTTCGGAGCTTCTTAACCTGTCGATCCTCGATCGAAATTGGTTTCTCAATGAATCTCAAGTTTTCATCAATCTGCACATCCTCGTGCGACATTGCTAGTGACTCATCGGCTAGACATTTCTTAAGGTTAGATATATGGAATACATCATGAATTCCACTAAGCTCCTCTGGCAACCTGAGCTTATAAGCTACAGTGCCGACACATTCGACTACCTCGAATGGTCCAATATATCTTGGGCTCAACTTGCCCTTCTTTGCAAAACGCATCATACCTTTCCAGGGTGATACTTTTAGCATGACCTTGTCCCCTACTTGGAACTTAAGAGGTTTACGCCTCTTGTCAGCATAGCTCTTCTGCCTATCCCTGGCAGCTTTGAGACGATCACGGATTTGCACAATCTTTTCTGTGGTCTCCAGGACAATCTCAGGTCCTGATAGTTGGGCTTCCCCAACTTCTGCCCAACAAACGGGCGTTCGGCACTTTCTCCCATACAAGGCCTCAAATGGAGCAGCCTTGATGCTCGTATGATAGCTATTATTGTAGGAGAATTCTATTAGGGGTAAGTGGTCATCCCAACTTCCACCTAAGTCAATCACACATGCTCTGAGCATGTCTTCTAAGGTTTGAATAGTACGCTCACTTTGACCATCAGTCTGTGGATGGTGAGCCGTACTAAAATTTAATTGTGTGCCTAATGATTGTTGGAAACTTTTCCAAAAGTGAGATGTGTATCTTGTATCTCTATTAGATAAAATAGATACCGGCACACCATGTAGGGACACTATTTTGTCCACATACAACTTACCCAATTTATCAGAGTTATAAGTCTCTTTTATTGGCAAGAAATGCGCCGACTTAGTCAGCGTATCCACTATGACCCAAATAGTGTCATTACCACTTCTGGTCTTTGGTAACTTGGTAACCAAGTCCATAGTTACCCTTTCCCATTTCCACGTGGGAATTTCAAGCTGTTGTAGAAGTCCTGACGGTTTTCTATGTTCGGCCTTAACTTGCGAACACGTCAGACACTTAGCTACATAAGTGGCTATGTATTTCTTCAAACCCATCCACCAATAATTTTTCTTTAAATCTTGGTACATCTTGTTACCACCTGGGTGAACAGAGTATTTTGAACTATGTGCTTCCTGGAGGATTAGATCTCTAAGTCCTCCAAAGATCGGAACCCAAATTCTATCATTGAATCTAAGGATTTCGTCTTTTCCTGGCGCTAACTGATCAACAGTTCCGCCTAATCCCTCATTAGGGATATTAGCCTCTAATAGAGCTTGCTTCTGCACATCTAGTAGCTTCTCATTTAAGCTACTTCTGAGCTCGATGCTCTTGGCGTTAATCCTTATAGGTTTAACCCGTTCCTTGCGACTTAAGGCATCAGCAACTACATTTGCCTTGCCTGGATGGTAGCGAATCTCGCAATCATAATCATTAAGCGTTTCCATCCATCGACGTTGTCGCATGTTCAATTCCTTCTGATTGAACAAATGCTGGAGACTTTTATGGTCAGTGTATATAACATATTTTGTACCATACAGGTAGTGTCTCCACAACTTTAGTGTAAATACAACGGCACCCAATTCCAAATCGTGGGTGGTGTAATTCTTTTCGTGCACCTTTAGTTATCGTGATGCATAGGCAATCACTTTGCCATTTTGCATTAGCACACAGCCCATGCCAGTGTGCGATGCATCACAGTGAACAACAAAATTCTCAATACCTTCCGGTAGGGATAACACAGGAGCATTGCTCAACTTGTGTTTAAGAATCTCAAAAGATTCTTGTCGCTTTGGACCCCAATTATACTTAATATTCTAACGGGTCAGGGAAGTTAAAGGAGTGGCTATTCTTGAAAAATTCTCAATGAATCTTCTATAGTAACAAGCCAATCATAAGAAACTACGAACTTCCGTTGGGGTCTTGGGCACTTCCCAATTCATTATGGCCTCGATTTTGGCGGAACCACTTGGATACCACGCTCACTTACCATATGTCCAAGGAATTGGACTTCTCTGAGCCAAAATTCACACTTAGAATGTCACACCCCGACCCGCAGCGGAATAAGAGTCGGGGCCTAATTGGGTTATCACCAAAGCTCATGATGTTTACTAAAATGTTTCATATTTATTAAATTCAAATTACAACTTAAATATCCAAATCAAAATCCATACAATTACAAGGAAATGAAACTATGTAAACAATCCAAAGCTTAAACTGATTTATTCTTCTAGGCCTTCCTATGTGTTTCTTGCCTCAACTGGATCACCTGTATCATGTGTAAAACGGGTGATATTTTGGGTCAACAAAAGTTGGCGAGTGAACCTTGATAAAACATTGTTCTAAATTTCTTGTTTTATTTAATATTGAAAATTTGTGCAACAATCACATGTGAGCAAACATATATAAATAACAAACACAAACCACTTTGAATGAGTATATGATATGAATGATGATGAATGTGAGATCAAGGCTCAATCAAACGGAGCCGATCGTATGAGGCACCTGATGCTCAACCCGTCTCCCACGGGGAACTGATGGGCCTAATGATATGCGTGCACTGAAAATGATAAATCCAAACTACATATAATCCACACAACAATTGATACACATTTGATCACGGATATGATGGATGCACAAGTGTTTAAATATAATAAGGAATTAAACGACACATGATACACCCCAAAACATGATTAAAACGGGGAATTGATAGAGATTCACTCACATTGGGTGCGTTCTTTGATGACGTTGGATGCGCACGAATTTTAGGATTTGATCGACGAGGAAAAACTAACCTAAAATAATAACGAAATGGTTCGGTAAATAAATGGATTTTATTTGAGATTAATACTTTTTAATTCATAATCTTAATAGGATTTTTAGATTTATTTTTGTGAGTTTAAGGATATTTTCTAACTTTAAAAATATTATTTTTAAGTATTTTTAAATAATTTTCTGATTAAATAAATTAAAAAAGAAAAAAAAATATTGACTTTTTGACCCTGTTGACCGTTGACCGGTCGGACTGTTGTGTTTGTATGCGCTGAGGTTCGAACTCGGGACCTCTCGTATACGTGCACGCAGCTCTACCAACTGAGCTACGTGTCTAACCCAAAATATTCTCTGTTTTAATTATATATATATATACTAATTAACTGTTATTTTATTTAGTTTATTTCAAAAAGGATTTAATATAGCCGAACCGACTTCAGTGACCCGGAGTCGAACTCGGGACGTTCGGTTCGAGTGCGCACAGCCCAACCAGTTGGGCTGTGTGTCTAACCTTGTTTAACTACATAATTATATTATATTCGTATACATGTTGAAGGATGATCTGAATAGGTTTTAAAAAGGATTGGTTTTATTTCTGAAAATCGGTAACATATGCGATTCGAACTCGTGACGTGCGTGTTATGTTGCACACAGTCCACCGCTGGACTGTGTGTCTAACCCGGTTAAATATTCAGTTTTAATTAAACTTATATACATGTTCAACTTCGTCTTCTTCGCTTAACGTTTTAGAACAGCGAATTCCGACTGTTCTGTTTAATCGATCTTAACTTATATTTGATTGAATTTGAAAATAGAAATGAGATGACATGGTATACCAGAACGGCGAGTTTGCTTCAGGTTTTCCGGCAAAGACTCGTCGCCTCCGATATGCGGATTCCGGCTGAGGGAAACTGTTTAACAGTTTTGATTACTGAATTGAGCAATTAGATTATAAATCAAAAGATAGCAAGAGAAATTTAGAGGATTGTACCGTCTGAAGAAAAACGTGGTTTTCCGTTCAGTGATTCCGGCGAAATTGAAATTTCCGGCGACGTGCTAAAGCTTCGAGAGATTGTGCGATTTTGAGCGAAAAGGTTACCAGAGGTTTGGGTGGGTATTTATAGGGAAGAACAGGATGTATTGGGTCCGAATTTTGGTCTTGATTCGCGGTCAAAGTTTTTCCGGCGATTACGACTGAAATTGAGGGTTTAGACATCGGTTATAACTGATGTCGAGGTCGGTTAACATGTTTAGTCAAAAGGAAAATGGCCAAAGTCGCGGATTGCCGGATTTTCCGGTGATTGCGAGTTCTGAGCGCGCTGATCTCCGGTTTTGAATTCGGGTTTTATTTTAAGTATTATTTGTTTCAGTATTTTCACAAAGAAGGCGTGTGGCGGAGCGGTGTGTTGTGTGTTTGAGTTTGTGGGTGACCCGGGTTCGAAACCCGGCGTCTCCATTTTATTTTTTTCTCACTATTTAATATTATTTATAAATTATGGTTTTTAAATTCTAATATATTTATTAATTATGTATCGTTTAAAATTAATTTGAGCAATAAATACGCAACGAAAAATTATAACTGGATATTTGATTAATAAACGAAGCGGGTTTTGGAAACCCGTTTTTCGACGGATGTTACATAGAGAACTTTGCGTAAAGTTTCTCTTGCCTTAGAAGTTCTAAGATGCACCGAAGGTGTTTCTCGTGATCAGATTGATTACGAGAATAAATAAGTATGTCGTCTATGAAGACAATGAAAAACTTATCTAAATACGGTTTGTAGACTAGATTCATGAGATCCATGAATGCTGCTGGTGCATTGGTGAGCCCAAAAGGCATCACCAAAAATTCAAAATGACCATAGCGGGTCCTGAAGGCAGTCTTAGGAACATCTTCACTTCTAACCTTCAGTTGGTGATATCCTGATCTCAAATCAATCTTAGAAAAGTAACTAGGCAGAGGATATCTATTCTTAATTGTCAACTTGTTTAGCTCCCGGTAATCTATGCACATCCGCATCGAACCGTCTTTCTTCTTTACAAAGAGGATAGGAGCTCCCCAAGGCGAGGGACTAGGCTGGATAAAGCCTTTCTCTAAGAGTTCGTCTAGCTGCGTCCTCAATTCCTTCATTTCTGTTGGTGCTAGCCTATACAGAGCTCTAGCTACTGGAGCTGACCCTAGTATAATGTCCTTCACTGGCAATGCGGGCTTGGTTATGAGATAACCAATCCATGCTTAAGACAACATCGAACCCCGCCAATTTCATTGGCAGAAGAGAGATAGGGATGGAATGATTCTTAATGGATATAGAGCATCCATCAAGAATGGAAGATGTGGATTCTAAAGTTCCATCAGCAAGTTCTATCTCATAGGTTTTGTCTAGAGTTCTTAGGGGTAAATTTAACAGTTTACAAAACTTATGATCAACAAATGATTTATCCGCACTCGAATCAAAGAGAACTCTAGCATAAATATTGTTAATAGGGAAAGTAACTGTTATGACGTTGTTGTCATGAACAGCTTCCTTAGCGGTCAGCTGAAAGCCACGTGCATTCCCCTTCTTGGCCTCTCCAGGCTTTGCATCATTACCTTTTGGTTCTTAGGGCAGTTGTACGTTATGTGCCCTTTTTCATTGCAGTTATAGCAAACTGCATCCTTAAGGTCTTTACAATCTAGGGTTTTATGCCCTTTTCTTTTGCAGATACCACAAGGTTTTGTTTGTGGATTTATGCCGCATTGCCCCCAATGCCTATATTTACAATTCTTGCATAGGGGTTTTGTAACATTTGTAAAAATCAGGTTTTCAAAACCCGCTCCGTTTTGTAATCGAATATCAAGTTATAAAAGTTACGTCGAATATTTATGATTATTTTGATTTAAAACGATACATAATTAATAAATAAACTAAACTATAAAAATTATATTTGATAAAAAGTTAAAATAAAATAAAAAAAAAATTATGATGCTGCCGGGACTCGAACCCGGGTCAGCCAAGACACACTTCAGCGACTTAACACACACTCACAAGACCACTCCGCCACTTTGTGTTTTCTGCTAACTCTAGGAACACAAATGAAACTTATACACAAACCCAGTTAAAACCGGTTGCGCCATCTGAGAAACGGTAATCGGCAAACCAATCGTCAATTCGTTGTTTATTCACACATTCAGTTTATAACCGATGCACTGACGGTTTTTAATCAAATCGAATTGATTAAACATAAAGCCTCATCATTATCGGTTTTTAAAACCGAAAAATCATCAAGTCCAGAGTTTTTTCAACTTCAGACCACTCTCGCGACTCAGAGATATCATACCAATACTCCATTTCATTTTCGTCGCATTTTCAGACCATCAGAACGCCTAAATCAGCTCGCCGGATTTTTCTGCAAAAGTCGCCGGAAAACCGTATTCAACTCAAACCGGTAAAATACCTCTACTTTACTGTTTCAATCAATTGTTAGAACCTTACTAACATTAACCCATCGCTCATAATCAACCACAGACGACATTACTGGACTTTCTGTTTTCGCCGGAAAACTTCTGGAATTGTCGGAAACTCGCTGATTACCGGTATGCTCATTCCAACGTGCTGATAATCAATACTCATTAGTTCAATTTCACATCTAATCCCTTAAACCTTTTAATTGATTCTCACAGCCGAAGGTTCCAAAAACAGAGCCGACGAGCTTCGCCGGATTCTCTGAAGAAGACGATCTGTTCGGTTTCTTCTTTCCCCAAAACTTTTCGGTTCAATGCATTCAAATTGGTCATCATGTTCATTAACTAAATTAATCGCGTATCAGTTGTTTTGATTGATGTCTGTGTTTGTAATGAAGAAGACGAGTTCAGAGATGACATAAGATTAATTAAAATCGGAATTATAAACGGGTTAGACACACAGTCCAGCGGTGGACTGTGTGCAACACTAAGTCCTACGTCGCGCGTTCGAAACCCGTCACTAGCACCGGTCCGTGGAATTAAAATGTTTTTTGGCAATTAAAAGAATTTCGGTTAAAATTGAATAAGTATATAAATATAATTAAAAACAAGATTATTTCGGGTTAGACACGTAGCTCAGTTGGTAGAGCTGCGTGCACGCGTACGGGAGGTCTCGGGTTCGAGCCTCACCCGGCGCAAATTAATTCGCTGACCGAACCGGTCAACGGTCTAACGGTCAACGCTAAAAAAACAATTTTTTTTATATTTTTATTTTATTTAATTTAATTTAAAAATCAATTAAAAATACTTAAAAATAACATTTTTAAAGATAGAAAATAGCCTTGAACTCACAAAGATGTATCTAAAAATTTCATTAAAATCCTTAATAAAATCCACTCGTTTAATATATTTTCCGTTATTATTTAGGTTAGTAATTCTCGTTGTTCCGCTCATCTAATTCGTGCGCATCTCACCATCTCCAATCCAACGCACCCAATGTGAGTGAATCTTTACAAATTCCCCGTTTTAATCACGTTTTGGGGTGTATCATGTGTCTTGATATATATATATATATATATTATACTTAAACCATTGTGCATACATCATATCATGAACTAGTGTATTCTGTTTGTTTCCTGTTGTGTTGTTATTGTTGGATGCAAGTTTATTATTTTCAGTACATGCAATTTCATAGGCCGCCGCTCCCCATTACATTATGAGCGTTGAGCATGTTCCCCATTTCATTATGAGGTTGAACCTGGCGTGCCCACATACGATCGGCTCCGTTTGATTGAGCCTTGATCGCACAGACATTTTCATTTTCAGTACATGCAATACGATCGGCTCCGTTTGATTGAGCCTTGATCGCACAGTTTCATTTATGTTATTTACAGTATGATGTTGGTATGTTCATGTATGCTGTCAAGTGTTATTGTATGTTATAGTTGTGACTGCTATTTGCCATTGCTTGATTATTTACATTTGCTCATCTATGATTATGCACAATTTTTCATTGATAAACTAACAATTAATTCATTAATAAATGTTTATCTAATAAGGTTCACTCGCCAACTTATGTTGACCCAAAAAAAACCCCATTTTACACATGATACAGGTGAACCAGCAGCAGCTAGGAACACATAGGACTTGGAGTAGAAGAATAAAACGATTTAGAGTTGGGATTGTTATGCTTGGTTTATTTTCTTTGTATTGAATGAACATGTTTGGATTTTTTTTTTGGAAATGTAACTTTGACTTTATGAAATATGAAACATATTAGTAAATGTCATGAGCTTTGGTGATAACCCAATTATGCCCCGACTCTTATTCTGCTGCGGGTCGGGGTGTGACAGATTGGTATCAGAGCCATGACTATAGGGATATAGGATAGGTTATTAGACCCTTAGAGCCTATACTATAGTCGATTAGAAACTTATAAGATTTTTGTGTGTTATATGCCAAATTTCATGATGTTTATATGTTTTATGTTAAATGTTACATTTGATATTGTGCAAGCATGTTCATAAGTATGTATTATCATATAATGCCTATCATGAATCGTATGCTCATAACATATCACATCCATGAAAGCACACACCACATCATGATTGCTTTTACAATGATTTTCGTGTTTTCAAATCTCATCAAAGTGAGTTCTCATGACGGGCATGTAGTAACTGGAAGGGTACCAATACCGGTAGTCGGAACGTCCTGTCTAGGCTGGCATTCGTATAAATCCAAAATAAAGGACCAGTTTGCCTACCTGGGGACTAACGATGAGAGTACGAAGTACCTATTAGGCCAAAGCATGCTGTACCAAACGTCGTGAGAGCTAACCCCACTTTGAGTTGTCATTGTGTCTACACCTGGACACGTTCCGACCAAACATCTCATGAACATATTTTGTGGTTTGCATTCGGGGGATGCGAGTGTTAAATTGCCAATACTAATGTGAATCCTACCAAGCCAATAGCCATGGGGGCCCACATGACTATGTAGGTGAAGGTATGGGGGACATTTGAGGCCCAACATGAGCGAACCCAAGACATCCTATGGATGTAGTTGCATTATTGATATTTATGTTATTTTCATTTTCTTAAAGACACATGACACCTAAAAAGACACCATAAACTCACAATCTTCTCATTTTATGATCCTGTAGATGTCGTCTAGACAGCAACGAAGGGGTAAAAGATCAGGAAGGTCTCAGGAACGTTTGGCCACTCAGATCGCGAAACAAATGGCCACGATACTGCCTGACATTGTGGTCCAAGTACAACAAGCCCTTGCTACAAATCCTACTAACCCACCCCAACAACAGGACCAGAACATCGACAACCCTCCTACCAGCAAGTGCTCTTACAAACATTTTAAGTCCTGTGATCCTCCTAAATTTGAAGGGACCGAGGGTGTCACTGCTCTCCTACATTGGTTCGAGGAGATGGAAAACACCTTTCTAAACTGCGATTGTCCTGAGGATCGCAAGGTTAGATACGCCACCGGGAGACTATTTAGAGTAGCTCTCACTTGGTGGAATACTGAGAAAGGGAAGAGGGGAACTGAAGATGCGATGGCCTTAACTTGGGAGGAGTTAAGAGAAATCATGACTAGGTGTTTCTGTCCTAGAAGTGAAATTAAAAAGCTGGAGGACGAATTTCATTCTCTAAAGCAAAAGGAGGGTGATCACACTACATATAACAAGAGGTTCTTGGAGTTGAACCAAATGGTTCCAAATTTGTTCACCCCAACCTATCGTCTGATCGAGCACTATATTCGAGGACTTCCCTCGAAAATCCAAGATTCAGTTCTCAGCGTTTCACCAGTAACACTTGAAGCTGCTATGGAGTTAGCAACTGAACTGACCGAAAACTGAATTCGCAACGGGAAGTTCAAAGAAGAGAAGAAGAAAGCCCCTGTTGAGGGACAAACTTCAAACCACCTCATTCCTTCCTCTAAGTTTGCTAATAAGAGGAAGCGCAACACCAGAAATTTTGCAGTTACTCAAACCAACTCTCCTATTCCTGCTGCACCCATAACTCAAGTCACTCCTTCACCCGCACCATACAGAAGACCCTACACAGGCCCGTTACCAAAATTAACCGTTGCCAATATCACCATTCCCCTGATCATCCTTGTCAATATTGCACCGGCTGCGTCGCGCAGTCATAATGTTCAAACTTGCCGCATGCCTCAACGAACGAACCGCCACCAACCTATAACCCAAACCCACCAACAAATAATGGGCCAAGCCCAACAACCCCTACTACCACCCACTCAACATTTAGCCCAAACATATTACCAACCCAATTATCCTATGGGTCAACCAATGCGGGCTTGCTACATTGCGGCGACCCAAGCCATTTCTGAAACACTTGTCCAAGGTTGGTTAATATTATTCATGCTCAGGCCCAAGCCAACCCGGTGAACCAAGCAAACTAAGCTCCCCCACCTGCAAGAGGAGAGCTTTCAATATCAACGCTAACCAGGCCAGAGCTGACGGCAATGTGGTCAACTGGTAGTTCCTTATAAATGGTAGATATGCCTCTATGTTATTTGATACTGGTGCGGATAGAAGTTTTGTGTCTTTAGAATTTGAACCTATCTTAAGCAAAAATCGGGATAAGCTCACGGAATCCATAACGGTAGAAGTTGCGGACGGGAAACCAGTTTCATTAGACTCTATTTTACACAACTGTACACTCACCTTAAACGACCACGATTTCTCAGTCGACCTTATTCCTATGAAGCGGGGAAGTTTTGACATCATAATCGGTATGGATTGGCTCAGTCAACATCAGGCGGAAGTTGTATGTCGTGAAAAATTTATTCGTAATCCTCTTTCAAACGGTCAGATTCTTCGAATCATTGGAGAAACCTCGTCGAAAGGGTTCAGCTTAATGTCTTGTCTTCAAGCTCAAAAATATCTTCGCAAGAATTATGTCGCGTTTTTAGTTCATATCATCAAAAAGGGAACCATGGAGAAGAAACTTGAAGACATTCCTGTAGTAAAAGACTTCCCACAAGTTTTTCCTGACGACATTTCAGGACTTCCTCCAGTTAGAGACGTCGAATTCCGTATTGATCTTATACCTGGTGCTACACCAGTTGCAAAGTCTCCATATAGGTTAGCCCCCTCTGAAATGCAAGAGCTAGCCAGTCAATTGCAAGAGTTTACTGACAAGGGATTCATACGTCCTAGCTCGTCGCCTTGGGGTGCACCTGTCCTTTTTGTAAAGAAGAAAGATGGATCTTTTCGTATGTGCATCGACTACAGAGAGCTCAACAAGTTAACAATCAAGAATCGCTATCCTTTACCTCGCATTGATGATCTTCTTGACCAACTACAAGGTGCCAGCTGCTTTTCAAAAATCGATCTTCGATCTGGCTATCATCAACTTAGAGTGCATGAAGAAGACGTCCCTAAGACTGCTTTTCGAACTCGTTATGGCCACTTATGAATTCATGGTTATGCCATTTGGATTAACCAACGCACCAGCTGTTTCATGGACCTAATGAACAGAGTCTGCAAACCTTATCTTGATCGATTTGTTATAGTCTTCATAGACGATATTCTTATTTATTCAAAATCTAAAGCTGATCATGAGCGTCATCTTCGACTCGTTCTTGCACTTCTAGAAAAGGAAAAGCTTTATGCCAAGTTCTCCAAATGTGAATTCTGGTTAAATGAGGTGCAATTCCTCGGGCATGTAGTCAATGACAAGGGAATACATGTTGACCCTTCAAAGATCAAAGCAGTTCAAGAGTGGCAAGCTCCACATACACCAACTGAAGTAAGATCTTTTCTTGGACTAGCTGGCTATTATCGTCGGTTCATTTCAAACTTCTCTCGCATTGCTGTACCACTCACGGCTTTAACTCATAAGGGAAAACCTTTCGTATGGGGACCCAAGCAAGAAGAAGCTTTTCAAACTCTTAAACAAAAACTTTGTGATGCACCAATCCTCACTCTTCCTGAAGGTTGTGATGATTTTGTAGTCTATTGCGACGCGTCAGGGCAAGGATTAGGCTGCGTTCTCATGCAAAGAGGAAAAGTCATAGCTTATGCCTCGAGACAACTCAAGACGCATGAAAAGAACTACACCACTCATGACCTAGAACTTGGAGCCGTTGTATTCGCTCTTAAGATATGGAGACATTATCTCTATGGTACTAAGTGTGAAATATACACTGATCACAAGAGTCTTCAACATATCTTCAATCAAAAAGAGTTAAACATGAGGCAACGAAGATGGGTTGAACTTCTGAATGATTACGACTGTGAAATTAGATACCACCCTGGTAAAGCAAATGTGGTGGCTGATGCACTTAGTCGAAAGGGTTATGCGAACTCCATTCATCTTCTATGTTCGCAAATTATAACCGACATTAAAGATCAAATTCGAGAAGCCCAACACGTTTCAATAACAGAAGAAGATGTACGAAAGGAGATGTCCTGTGGAGCCGAGCTAAAACTTGAAACTAAATCAGACGGTATTCTGTATTACCTAGATCGTATCTGGATTCCTAACCACAACAATCTTCGTGAAACTCTTATGAATGAAGCTCACAAAACGTGATATTCTATACACCCAGGAGCCGATAAGATGTATCAAGACCTACGATACACCTATTGGTGGCCTGGAATGAAGAAGGATATTGCCGTTTTTGTTTCCAAGTGCCTCACATGTTCCAAGGTGAAGGCTGAACACCAAAGACCCTCAGGACTTCTAGTCCAACCGGAAATACCTGTATGGAAGTGGGAAAATATAACCATGGATTTCATTACCGGGTTACCTCGCACTTCTGGTGGGTATGACACAATATGGGTAATTATAGACCGACTTACAAAATCAGCTCACTTTATTCCTATCCGCGAAGATTTCAAAAACGAAAAGCTTGCACGTATTTATATCAACGAAATCGTAAGCCGACATGGGGTGGTCGTTTCACCTCACGAACATGGCAAGCAGTACAATCCGCTATGGGCACACGATTAGATCTCAATACCGCCTATCATCCTCAAACTGATGGACAGTCTGAGCGCACCATTCAAACTCTTGAAGATATGCTTAGAGCATGTGTCATAGACTTCAAGGGAAATTGGGACGCCCACCTACCACTAGTAGAATTTTCGTACAACAACAGCTATCATTCGAGCATCGGCATGGCACCTTTTGAAGCCTTATATGGTCATAAGTGCCGATCTCCTGTATGTTGGCACGAAATTGGGGAATCACAAATTACTGGTCCAGAATTGATCCAAGAAACCACAGACAAGATTTATCAAATTCAAACAATCTTCTAGCGGCTCAAAGTCGTCAAAAGAGTTATGCAGATAAACGACAGAAGCCCTTAGAGTTTAACATTGGTGATCATGTGCTTTTAAAAGTATCACCGTGGAAGGGAGTAGTTCGTTTTGGTCAAAAGGGGAAGCTAGCACCTCGTTACGTAGGACCTTTCAAGATACTCGAAAGAGTAGGTCCTGTAGCATACAAGCTTGACCTACCAGAAGAATTCAACAGGATTCATCCCACATTCCACGTGTCGAACTTGAAGAAGTGTCTCGCTGATGAGAATCTCCATATTCCGCTGGAAGATATTCAGATTGATGAATCTATGCATTTTATTGAAAGACCAGTGGAGATCACGGACTACGGGGAGAAACGACTTCGACGAAGTCGCATTCCAATTGTTAGGGTACGCTGGGAGTCGAAACGGGAACCTGAGTTTACTTGGGAACGTGAAGACTCAATGCGTGAAAAATACCCACATCTTTTTCCTACTACTTCAACTACTTAAATTTCGGGACGAAATTCCTAAAAGTAGGGGATACTGTAACATTTGTAAAAATCGGGTTTTCAAAACCCGCTCCGTTTTGTAATCGAATATCAAGTTATAAAAGTTACGTCGAATATTTATGATTATTTTGATTTAAAACGATACATAATTAATAAATAAACTAAACTATAAAAATTATATTTGATAAAAAGTTAAAATAAAATAAAAAAAAAATTATGATGCTGCCGGGACTCGAACCCGGGTCAGCCAAGACACACTTCAGCGACTTAACACACACTCACAAGACCACTCCGCCACTTTGTGTTTTCTGCTAACTCTAGGAACACAAATGAAACTTATACACAAACCCAGTTAAAACCGGTTGCGCCATCTGAGAAACGGTAATCGGCAAACCAATCGTCAATTCGTTGTTTATTCACACATTCAGTTTATAACCGATGCACTGACGGTTTTTAATCAAATCGGAATTGATTAAACATAAAGCCTCATCATTATCGGTTTTTAAAACCGAAAAATCATCAAGTCCAGAGTTTTTTCAACTTCAGACCACTCTCGCGACTCAGAGATATCATACCAATACTCCATTTCATTTTCGTCGCATTTTCAGACCATCAGAACGCCTAAATCAGCTCGCCGGATTTTTCTGCAAAAGTCGCCGGAAAACCGTATTCAACTCAAACCGGTAAAATACCTCTACTTTACTGTTTCAATCAATTGTTAGAACCTTACTAACATTAACCCATCGCTCATAATCAACCACAGACGACATTACTGGACTTTCTGTTTTCGCCGGAAAACTTCTGGAATTGTCGGAAACTCGCTGATTACCGGTATGCTCATTCCAACGTGCTGATAATCAATACTCATTAGTTCAATTTCACATCTAATCCCTTAAACCTTTTAATTGATTCTCACAGCCGAAGGTTCCAAAAACAGAGCCGACGAGCTTCGCCGGATTCTCTGAAGAAGACGATCTGTTCGGTATCTTCTTTCCCCAAAACTTTTCGGTTCAATGCATTCAAATTGGTCATCATGTTCATTAACTAAATTAATCGCGTATCAGTTGTTTTGATTGATGTCTGTGTTTGTAATGAAGAAGACGAGTTCAGAGATGACATAAGATTAATTAAAATCGGAATTATAAACGGGTTAGACACACAGTCCAGCGGTGGACTGTGTGCAACACTAAGTCCTACGTCGCGCGTTCGAAACCCGTCACTAGCACCGGTCCGTGGAATTAAAATGTTTTTTGGCAATTAAAAGAATTTCGGTTAAAATTGAATAAGTATATAAATATAATTAAAAACAAGATTATTTCGGGTTAGACACGTAGCTCAGTTGGTAGAGCTGCGTGCACGCGTACGGGAGGTCTCGGGTTCGAGCCTCACCCGGCGCAAATTAATTCGCTGACCGAACCGGTCAACGGTCAACGGTCTACGGTCAACGCTAAAAAAACAATTTTTTTTATATTTTTATTTTATTTAATTTAATTTAAAAATCAATTAAAAATACTTAAAAATAACATTTTTAAAGATAGAAAATAGCCTTGAACTCACAAAGATGTATCTAAAAATTTCATTAAAATCCTTAATAAAATCCACTCGTTTAATATATTTTCCGTTATTATTTAGGTTAGTAATTCTCGTTGTTCCGCTCATCTAATTCGTGCGCATCTCACCATCTCCAATCCAACGCACCCAATGTGAGTGAATCTTTACAAATTCCCCGTTTTAATCACGTTTTGGGGTGTATCATGTGTCTTGATATATATATATTATACTTAAACCATTGTGCATACATCATATTATGAACTAGTGTATTCTGTTTGTTTCCTGTTGTGTTGTTATTGTTGGATGCAAGTTTATTATTTTCAGTACATGCAATTTCATAGGCCGCCGCTCCCCATTACAGTATGAGCGTTGAGCATGTTCCCCATTTCATTATGAGGTTGAACCTGGCGTGCCCACATACGATCGGCTCCGTTTGATTGAGCCTTGATCGCACAGACATTTTCATTTTCAGTACATGCAATACGATCGACTCCGTTTGATTGAGCCTTGATCGCACAGTTTCATTTATGTTATTTACAGTATGATGTTGGTATGTTCATGTATGCTGTCATGTGTTATTGTATGTTATAGTTGTGACTGCTATTTGCCATTGCTTGATTATTTACATTTGCTCATCTATGATTATGCACAATTTTTCATTGATAAACTAACAATTAATTCATTAATAAATGTTTATCTAATAAGGTTCACTCGCCAACTTATGTTGACCCAAAAAACCCCCCATTTTACACATGATACAGGTGAACCAGCAGCAGCTAGGAACACATAGGACTTGGACTAGAAGAATAAAACGATTTAGAGTTGGGATTGTTATGCTTGGTTTATTTTCTTTGTATTGAATGAACATGTTTGGATTTTTTTTTGGAAATGTAACTTTGACTTTATTAAATATGAAACATATTAGTAAATGTCATGAGCTTTGGTGATAACCCAATTATGCCCCGACTCTTATTCCGCTGCGGGTCGGGGTGTGACAGGTTTGTCATTTGACGTGTGCCGGTTCTTCCTGAACCCAAAATTTCCTTTCTTCTTAAACCTCTGGGAGTTATCATCCTCCCGTTTCCTTTTTCCGTCAGTCTCAGGCTTGACTACTTTTGCCTCACTAAATCTAAGTTGAGGGTGAGAGATAGGTCTGCAGAGGACCTATAGGTACTAGGCTGAGCAGCCTTTACCATGCCTTTTATTTCGGGTGCCAACCCATTTATAAAACGCGTGATGCGTTTGGATTCTGGGGTGATCAAATAGGAAACTAATCGGGATAGGTAGTTGAAATCAGAGACGTACTTCCGACAGTCTAGGTTTTTCATTAATAGAGACAAGAAGTCTGTCTCTAACTTCTCCACCTCATGGGTTGGACAGTAAGTTTCCTTAACAAGGTCCACAAACTTGGACCATCCTAAATTATACAGGTGTACTTTACTTGTAGACTGTATCATGGCTTTCCACCATATCAGGGCATCACCCTTAAAGGACTGTGATACATACTTAACCACATCCTTATCAGCAAAGTTGCTGATATCTACTATCGTTTCCATCTCATCAAGCCATTTCAAGGCTTCCACAGCTCCTTTCTCTCCGTTAAAGTCTCGGGGCTTACATGAGACGAAATATTTATAGGTACATCCGTCCTTAGAAGAACGAGACTTATCAGCATAGTCTATCTTCCTTGGGCCACTCTTCGCATTCGAAGAGTGAACAGAGCTCTCTCTACGAGCCGAAGATGGGGTAATTGACAATGGTTTAGAGCAAGTAGCACTCGACTCTCTAAGCTTTTCTAAGGCCTTACCCATGGCCTTTTCCACAGCCGTATCAATGCGTGCTTGTAAATCATTATTATCTATGGCTACATTTTCGACGTCTTTGGAGTTGACGTTCCGATGGCTACGTTGTGCCTCATTAGAATTAGCCATTTCTTCAGAGCTTAATTCTATAAACCAATAAAATTTCTTTTAGCCATGGTATAACAACCATATCGGCTTTAAACATTGGATATAACAACCCATTGCCTATACTAGTGTGAATAACATCACAACTCTTAGGCATAACATATCTATATTTGGCCTAGGTCTAAATAGGACCATCATAGGCAAATTACAATTTGGATGAAGTCCATATATTATTGGACAGCGGATCGTAATGTCACAACTGTCATTGTCATACTGACAATTATACATAGGTCATAATGCTTGCCCCTTAGCGGACATATTAATTGGGCACATTGGCCGGTTACATTGGACATAATATATTTATGGCATATTAGCCTATCCCTTCGGATCATTGGGCACATTGGCCTACATCATAACAGATGTACAATGGCATATCAACCTATCCCTTCGGATAATTAGGCACATTGGCCTACATCATAACAGATGTACAATGGCATATCAGCCTATCCCTTCGGATAATTGGTCACATTGGCCTAACGGCTTGTGTGGTTCCTCAAGCCACACTACCAGGAGTATGAACATTTTTTAATGTTACATAAGAGTACCTTAATGATTGATTAATGGTCTCGGTCACCTTCGACCTTAACGACCTTGGAGGTTTGGACCTAGTCCCTTACTCCTGGACAGAAGGATAACTTCCCTTAACTGTCCTGATAGAAGACCCCTTCGTACTTAACTATCATTCCTTGGCAAATATGTGGTCTACGCCACTTGGCATAATCAATTCATTAAGATCTTTTGGAATTATATAGCAGAGCATAAAATTCGAGTAAAATCGAGACGTTCGTTTGAAGAAAATGAATACATATATATAATTCCAAAATACTTCTTTAATTTTCAAATAGAAATTACAATACCAAAAAATGAAATAAACTGTCCATGCAAGGACTTTTAAAGAAATAACGTGTCCAGGTAGGGACCAAAAGAAATAACTTGTCCACGCAGGGACTACATATAATTAGAAGTGACTTTACTCGTCCTTCTTTCCTTTGACCAATTTGGAGAGTTTCTTGAAGAATTTATTCGTCTTCTTCTCCGTTTTCTCCGCTTGCTGTTGCAATTCCTTCATTCTTTCTAAGGCCTCATTAATGGCCTCAAGTGGTGGCGGAGGTTGTGGTTGTGGCTGTGGCATAGCCGGATACTGGTACCCATAAGTTGGATATCCAGTTGATGGAAGAACAGGTGGGAAAAGAGACGGGTAAAGTGCATTGTGCATAACTGCCTGCATGTAAGGGTCTTGTGACCATGCTTGATAGTCTACCGGTGTAGTCGGGCTAAAAGGATCATATCCAGACACATCTGGATATGTAGGGATTGGGTTTGTATAACCCAATGGTGGTTGTTGAACAATAGGTGTGGGTGTTGGTGTTGGTTCCACTATAGGTGGAACATTAGAGGGTCCACCCATTTGTGGGTCCTCCTGGATTGTAGGGTAGGAATTAGGCAAAGGTGGTAGCGATCCCGACCTTTGTCAAGCACGTACCGACATACGTACTCCATGCTTCCTTCTTGGTGGTTCTGGTGGTGGTTGGGGTTGGTCCCGTGGTTCCATGTGGACATCTTCTTGTATTGGGGGTGGTTGAGAGCGATGTGAAGGAGTGTGGGTGAAGGTAAATTGATTCCAGTATTGGTCCCACTCATTAGGACCTTGATAGGGCGATCCAACATACGAGTTTGAATCGCTCGAAATTTCAATGGGATGCATATTTGATCCCGACGGCGGGATCTCCAGGTTGGAGTCTTCGTCCATAGGATTAGGTTGGTCCAACTGATTCTGATCAGCTGGAGGTGTATTTATGTATTGGTTTAGGTTAAATTCTTCATGATATGAGTGGTGAGAATGGGTATGGTGAGAATGGTGTGAATGATAGGAGTGGTGAGAGTGGTAGGAATTTTGTGAAGTGAAGGCGAGTGTCTATTAGAGACAGAACGTCTTACGGGTTTCCAAGGAGACGAATCTCCTGATTCTTGATATGCATCAAAGTCATGAGGTTGTGGGGGATTACGCCCCGATGGTCCTCCCCTCATTGGACCTTTTCCTCTTCCACTTTGTCCTCGTACACGTGGCGGCATTTTTCCTGTTAAAAATCGATTCAAAAGCAATACTAATAACTTAATAATGAAATGAGTAATCCTAGGTCAACGTCTAGACTCGGAAGTCTAAAGAATGTGCTCGTGTAAGTTTGAGATTAAATACAAAAGGCTAGTGTTTAATTATCTCAAACGTAAGCTCTGATACCAACCTTGTCACACCCGGATTTCTGACCCCGAAATCCATATACCGGTGGGCCCGAGTGGGGAGTATCGTGAGGTCAGTTGATAATCATCATAGTCAATTAAACACGGCACAACGGAAGTCTTGGAGTAAAATTACTATTACAAACCTAATGTTCGAAGTTCGAAAATAAAATAATATACAGGCTCGTAATAGAAGATCCACAGGCAGATCATAAAATGTACAAGAAAGAATACACAACAGACTTTGGACAGATCTAGGATTTGCAAGATCCTCTATCACTACCGAGCAGCTTCCGGCCTATTTTCGTATTGTACCTGCAAACTTATCCTTTGGACGACACGCCAGCTTACACTGGTAAATACACCCAACTGACTCATTTTGAAAACTTTAAAATGTTTTGTAAGCGCAAAACGGCATAAAATCTTTTATTAACTTGCGAAAGTTGACCTTGCAACCTTGTATCAGATTCACGTGTTTGTCAATACATACAGGGCCCAGGACAAAAACCGAGACATGATTAAATACACACCACTCAGTACTCATGAAGGAGTCATCCCCAACGTCTCGGGCATAAAGTATATGAGCATCAAAAGGTGTATGCCTACACCTCGTGCTAAGGTCGTGGCCAATAACTAATGTATTGAGCCCAGGATATCTAGGACACAGTAATTTAACCCCTGATATTTAAGTTATCAAACATAACTGATTAAAACGAAATATGCGGGTTTACTAGCCACAAGCGGGCATTAGATTGACCCCATATTGGACCAAGCGGTAATAATTTACCGTAACCCAAGCCCGTATAGGGAAAATAAGTCGAGAGTATTTACCTAAGCTAGTCTTCTTCTTCTTCTATTTTTAATAAACTCAGCCGTATACAAAAGTACCAAGTGCAGATAGCATTTACGGCAAGGCTCTAGTCTGGATTATGGCATAAGCTAGCCAATTAAATACTAACGGTCTTATAAACCGAATAGTGTACATGATCAATACGTATAACGCTTGATTAAACGAAGATCGAATAGAATGTAGTTTAAACCCGACAAGTACCTTGACTTGTATGATATGGGTAAACTATATACATTCTGGATTCTGAAACTTAAATGACAAGGTTAAATCCGTTTCGGTTAATTTTCGTAAAATAGTTACATATACGTAACTATGCGCTTAATAGCGATATCGGGTAACCGGAAAAGTTACGGACAAGTTCTATATACCATTATACTTTAAATAAGTTAAGATATCAGTAGGATATCAACTTGTATGCCCGTTAAGGTTTTAAAATGAAATTATGCCTTATAGGGGCATTTTTGTAATTTTATACATAGTTTATAAATTATTTGGGATTCTGAGTGTATAACATGTACCTACTATAAATATGTTTAAAATAAGTTTTAAAATCAGTAGGTATCAAGTCTTGGTCAATAATATGGTTTAAAACCATACTATGCGCCGAAACGGCGCTTATGTCGAAAAATGATGTTTTTAAGCGATGTTTACGAAAATTGACATTTAGATTAGATTAAAATGTTTAAAATATTTTATTTAATATAACATATCAGTAGGTAAATTATTTACCTTGAAAAGATTTGATTAAAGCTATTTTATAAGTCATAAGGACTAAAACGTCATTTATCGACATAGTTTAAGAACTTGCTTGGAAACTCAGTTTATAACTTGGTTTAACATCCCAAATAATCCTACTTATAATATTACATCAGTAGGAAACTTAGTTTCAAGTTTATTATCTTTAAAACCTTGTTTTATGCAAAAAAAACATTTTGGTCAAAGATGGCATAATTATGGAACTTGTGCATAAACTTAGATTCTGATTATGATCATATAATATAACCTCAGAGGGTTATGCTACATTATATTATGATCATAATGAAACTTTAGATCATTAGGTAACTAATCTAAATCGGGTCAGAATCGAAAGTCAAAGCAGAAGTCAAACTTCGCGACTTTCGGTTGCGAACCGACCCTAGAACTGAAATTGACGAGCCGAACATGTTTACACATGTTCTAAAATTATTACCAACTTGTTTAAGTGTCAAAACAGGTTTCATAACATGTATAATATCAATTTATGATTTTTCCTAAAAATGGCATGTTTGACTTTTTAATATCATAACTTTGACCCGTCAATTGGTCTAGCAAACATGATCTTCAGGAGGTGCCCTTTATAGGGATTAACACCTACCTTATTACAATCACTTAGCCATGTTCGTTACAAACAATGGCTAGACCATAATTGTCTTAACCGAAAGTCAAGGCGTCTGCCGTAAAACGCTTGACTTTTGGCTATAGAAGCCTATAAACGAAAATGCACAAAGAAGGAACACTTACCGGTGATTCCTAGATGAAAAAGAACTAAGTTGGATTGCTCCTTTCAGTTAGGAACTTCCAGAGGAGGGAGAAGAGTGATTTAATGAGAAAGGTGCAAGTTGGAATGAGGACTTATGCACCTATTTATAGTTGGAGAGCTTAAAGGAGGTGAAGCTAGGTGTTTAGGGGTGTAATAAGAAGCTTACAAGTGTCACAAAACGTGGCATAACAGTTTAGAGAAGCCATGGTTTCGTTTTAATGGTTTTTGGAGCTTTGCTTGGTCTTCAAACAAATTTTCTGCGTCAAACCTATTCTCGCGCGGCGCGAGAGACACATGTCATGTCTCCGCGGCCCGCGACCGCCCCATGGCCAGATTCGAAGTTTGACACTTTAGCCCCCTTAACTTTACAAAAGCTTATAAAAACCTATTTAAACACCTTTTTGGCACTTTTAGCCCTCCGTAGCCAATACTTGGCATACCCGGGATTATGCCCGGATATTGTCGAGCTCTCGGTTCGTTAAAAGGTCACTCTGAGGTATAAATTAACATGTTGACACTTTTAATCCCTCCATTATCCAACTTTCTCATATATACAAAATTGAACCCTCTCGTCCAACAAATGGCACGTACGAGAGTTAGGACTTCGTAAAGGATCACCCAGAGGCTTATTAATAAGCATGTTGATTCCGATGTCATTCAGAGGCTGGGCATGTTGACATATCAGTCACTCAGAGGCCAAATTTCAAGCATGTTGACATATCAGTCACTCAGAGGCTAATGATTTAAGCATGTTGACATATCAGTCACTCAGAGGTTGTTTATTTATGCATGTTGACACCTGACCATCACTCAGAGGCTCGGTTTGAGCATGTTGACGCCCTTAGTCCTTATTGGTCTTTAACAGACTATAATTAAAATACAACACGTGTCACTATATTATTGGACACGATTTTACAGGGTGTTACAGAAAGCTGGATAATCAATCTTGAACGCCCTACTCTTAACTAACTTGAAATGTTGGACCTTAAGATTTATAACACTTTCGCGCAACAACTAAGGCTACAACTCATTTTCCTATGTGTGCTGCTCCTCTTGCATTGCCTGTAGTTTTTCTTCTAAGATAATCACATACAAACATCAAACAGTACACACATTCAATAATTTGTTAGCAAACAAAACTAATGACTGAATATAATAGTTATACACAAGCAGAATGGCAAGGAACGAAAAATCTCTCATAGTTGTAACTCTTAACATCACATTCAAGGAGTTTCTCATGCTTTTGGCCTTCACCACTCTACTCCCATATTTGTAGGTATATATCTCTTAAAGGTGAGGTACAAGGTTTAAACCTGGACAAGGACGATTAATTTAGAGTTATTGGAGTAGTAGAGTAAAGTAAACGTTGCCATTCAAAAAATTCAAGGAACTTAGTGGTGTAAGACCCTATCTTACTAATATAAAATTTATATTAAAATTTTACTTTTTAAAAAGTGTAAATGCGAATACACCTCTATGCATATATATATATATATTCAATTTCATACCATTTTAACATGTCGTCTTTGATTAATTTTGTGACAACAAAACCAAGTGCGAAAGCTTCGTCTTTGATCGTGCCCGGTTCTTTGTAGAGCTTGTTCCTCCTCCGGTGCTCCTAATCATTACCTATATTTCATAATTTATGAAATACGTTAGTTATAAATAGATTACAACGTAACCGATAAACCCGAAGGCCTAAAACAATAAAAACAAACTTTCGTTTCAGACTCCACCGTAAGCTACGGCTGGCCACCATAGCTTACGGTCAAGCTTTACGGTCCAGACTTCCTGTCTTACGGTCCAGGCTTTAAGTTTCAACACAGCAGCTGCCTACCGTAAGCTACGGTAGGCCACCGTAGCTTACGGTGGGCTGATGCAGCCTTTTTGAAATTTGCCGTTTAGTTACGAAAACTTCCGTAACTCATTCACTTTTCATCCGTTTTACTCGAAACTTGCATCTAAATGTCCATAAATTGTTTACCTACATATTTAGCTTGAAATCCTTAACCCGGATTCTTAATTCTTATGAATTACACATTCACTCTTGGTTCATGCGTATACTCATTTTGACCCATTAAGAAATTTAAGCATATAAACTTAGATCTCGCTTCCTCTTACCTTGTTTCTCGTTTTCATACTAAAAATCTATTTATCTTCCACCACAATTATACTTGTGGTGGATTGGTTATAGAAAATGTTATATTTTCAATTCTACCATTCGGTTTGACATTTTTACGAAAAAGATCTAATATGAGGCATTAAGCAAAAACGGCTTATGTCATTTGCTACTACACTACCACAAGGATGAACCTTCTTATAAAACTCATTTATAAACTACTTTCAAGGTCGTTTACTAGTTTTATCACATGAGGGCATTTTGGTCAACTTAGACCCCTCTTTTATAACGAAGGAATTTCAATCGTATAACTTGATCAAAAGAACACGTTTAGATCATAATCTTATTTAAAATCATTAGGTTCCTATGAACCTGATGTCTACCATTTATATTATGGGATTTACCTTGCTTTAGGTAATCCGATATTCATTCATGACTTGTTTAACTCTCATCGGACTTTACATTCCTAAATAAGAGTTTGACCCATTACACATACCTGGCTCGAGTCATAGCATTGACCCGTCTAAATATCTTGCACTACTAATAACTAACTAATAGCGACGCGAACCAAATGCCATTTCCCTGTGAACACAAAACTCGACAAGTGTTCATTAGATATTATTGTCAAATGGTGATGACCACACCATTTGACCCATTTGGTCTAAATGACCATTTTATCATTATGAGAAGGTATTTTTTCCCATCTCACCATTTATCCGTTTTAGTTTTTCACCACATGATCATATTACTTAAATTCGTTTCTCAATTCGTTCGATCCTTTATGGCATACGCCATAGGATATCTATTTCAAAGTTTAATACTTATTCGTCAACTCGTGACTAAATTGTCATTTTACTCTTTTTATTCCTTATTACTTACACCATAAAATAACCTTTTTCCGAATTCCTTGTTTATTTATCATTACATGACTAAATTACTGTTTTACCCTTTTTATCATCAAATATGATTTAAAACCTTTTTCACTTATTCCAACCCGTATCTATCCGTGTTGGAACTTTATATTTCGAAATCTCGTTCCGAATACCCAAAATGCTTATTCAACTATATAAGTAAATCTACTATTATAAGGATGTAAGCTTTACTTACTTGAAATCTGATTATGCCCTTTTCCGCGTACTTGTTCCGTTTGACCCGCTTCTTCCCAAGCCTCCACTTAGCTTGTCAAGCGTCAAACTATCATTTATCATTCGCAAGATGGTTAGGTTAGTCATCATTTAACACGACTATTCCACCTTACAAATTTTATATCAAATTTGTCATTCGATCTTATTATAGGCCGGTTTGACTTTTAAAAGTCAACTTCCTATTTACTCATACATACCCACGAACAAGTTTAATAACTCATTTATGCATTTCGTTAATTACCCTGTAAGTACTATTCTTGGGTCACCATTTAAGTTATATTTCCCAAACCAAGTTCACGTGATTGCTAATATCAAATTAACATAGTTTCTACAATCATATGCTAATCTATCAGTAATTACACAAGAACTTGGAATTGTTTCATTATCACAAAACAACTCATCTCATCATATTACTAGACATTCATCCGAATACCTAATATAATCCATTTCTACATACAAACTAGTAGAGAACATGATCTCAAACACTCATTAATATTGACATAACATCAATTTCATCATATCATACAAAAGTCATATGAACAACTTATTCGACCCTCTAATTGTTCAAATATCTTACACATACATACAAGTATGATGATCATGAACACTTATGTATCGTCTATTTCATCATATAATCAAAACTCACTTAAATATCTACTTGTAAATAACCTACAAGTAATCTTACATCAAATAGTGCATAATTTATTTAAGTCTAACGAAATCAAGCATACATATACACTTAATTTCATCTTTGGATCATGACCCAACAACCTTATTGCAAGTATTCTACTTGTCTCGCATTATAACTTTCACCAATCTAAGTTTTTAGACATACCTCGTGATCCCCTAATCAAGGTGATCGATAATTTGCGTTCATGCATCGATTTGGTGTCCAATACCCCCTTCAATTGGTGATTCTTTGAAGAACAAGGGTTTGGCTCCCCTTGTTCTTCCCCTGGTCGTTTCACAACACACACACACACACTAAGTGTGTGTTGTTTTTAATTTTTCCTTTTAAAAACACAACTTTCCTTTTCACCAACTTTGGTCCCTTTAGTTTAGTTTTTTTATTATAAATGAGACTACAACTCATTTTCTTGCTATTTATATTCATGTTATTAACTAGGTTAATTTGTTCCTGGTTATTTTATTTATGAGTTCACTTTCACCACTAACGGTCCTTTACCCACTCTTTAATATTAACGTGGTTTGATTACCAAATCCGTTTTTTGGGTGTTACAAGTGGATGGACCTAATCTCGTCACGTGTTACAACTTTTTCAGATTCTAACACTTAGCACTTTGTTGTCAGGAAAGAAAAGAGAATATGTTACACCTTTCACTCGTTCAGTATATGTAACATCACATGCTATGTCACACCCCGACCAGCAGCGGAAATGGTAGTCGGGGCATGATTGGTTTTTCATAAAAGCTCATGACATTTACTATAAAGTTTCATGTTTATTATTTCCAATTTAAAAGAGAAATTACATCAAACATACAAGCACAACATGTTCTAAACACAACATTCATGAACTCTTTATTTTTCTTCTAATGCAAATTCCTATGTATTCTTTGCTTCAACCTGTTCACCTGTATCATGGGTAAAAAAATGGTTTTTGTGTCAACAAAAGTTGGCGAGTGAATCTTATATAAGCATTTGAACGAGTTAGTTATATTGATTATTTGAATAAAAATATGCATAACCAAATATGAGTGTACGTATATGTAAATTTAACCACAAAACACATAATATCAATTAATGCACACACGCATATCAAATGATGAACAATGAGATCAAGGCTCAATCAAACGGAGCCGATCTAATGAGGCACCTGATGCTCAACTCGTCTCCAACGAGGAACTGATGGGCCTAATGAATGATTTGCACGCAACTTGACAAAAATGTAAACACGCAATACAACAAACAACATTTACATCACACGTTAGATCATATAATGATAATAGCACAAGCTTTTGAATAAACGAAATGTATAAACGACACATTGATACACCCCAAAACATGAATAAAGAGGGGAATTTGTAAGATTCACTCACAGTGGGTACGTTCCTGGATTGATCAAGAGTGCGCACGAATTGATGATTTAATTGACGAGGAAATCTAACCTAAATAATAACTCAATAATTCGATAAATATATATAAAAATTAATATTTTGATTTATTACTTTTTGTTAGAGTTTTGGTTAAATTTTATGGTTTTTATTGTGATTTTTAAACCTAAAAAATAACTTTGTTTTTAAGGGTTTTAATTGATTTAAAACTAAGGATATAATTACAAAAATAATTAAAAAATAATAATAAAAATATAAAAAACCCTTGTCAGGCCTGACAAGGAGTGTCTGATGGGCCTAATGAATGATTTGCACGCAACTTGACAAAAATGTAAACACGCAATACAACAAACAACATTTACATCACACGTTAGATCATATAATGGTAATAGCACAAGCTTTTGAATAAACGAAATGTATAAACGACACATTGATACACCCCAAAACATGAATAAAGAGGGGAATTTGTAAGAATTCACTCACAGTGGGTGCGTTCCTGGATTGATCAAGAGTGCGCACGAATTGATGATTTAATTGACGAGGAAATCTAACCTAAATAATAACTCAATAATTCGATAAATATATATAAAAATTAATATTTTGATTTATTACTTTTTGTTAGAGTTTTGGTTAAATTTTATGGTTTTTATTGTGATTTTTAAACCTAAAAAATAACTTTGTTTTTAAGGGTTTTAATTGATTTAAAACTAAGGATATAATTACAAAAATAATTTTAAAAATAATAATAAAAATATAAAAAACCCTTGTCAGGCCTGACAAGGAGTGTCTGATGGGCCTAATGAATGATCTGCACGCAACTTGACAAAAATGTAAACACGCAATACAACAAACAACATTTACATCACACGTTAGATCATATAATGATAATAGCACAAGCTTTTGAATAAACGAAATGTATAAACGACACATTGATACACCCCAAAACATGAATAAAGAGGGGAATTTGTAAGAATTCACTCACAGTGGGTGCGTTCCTGGATTGATCAAGAGTGCGCACGAATTGATGATTTAATTGACGAGGAAATCTAACCTAAATAATAACTCAATAATTCGATAAATATATATAAAAATTAATATTTTGATTTATTACTTTTTGTTAGAGTTTTGGTTAAATTTTATGGTTTTTATTGTGATTTTTAAACCTAAAAGATAACTTTATTTTTAAGGGTTTTAATTGATTTAAAACTAAGGATATAATTACAAAAATAATTAAAAAATAATAATAAAAATATAAAAAACCCTTGTCAGGCCTGACAAGGAGGGTCTGACCGGATTTTTGCGAAATTGGATGCGTATGGTGGGATTCGAACTCGAGACCTTCCGCTTACGTGCACGCAACTCTTCCAACTGAGCTACATGTCTAACCCCAAAGGAATTATGTTTTTAATTACATTTATACTCTTATTTTTTTATTTCAGAAATTAATTTATTAAGAAGGATTTAAAATCCTTGAACCCGGAGTACACACTGAGACTCGAACCTGTGATCTTGAAGTTGTTTTGCACCCAACCCAACCAGTTAGGTTGGGTGTCTGATTCGTTTATTATTGAATTTATATTATACTTAACCTCTTACCGGTGGATATCGTAAAAGCTTAAAAAGGAAAACCGGTTTTTAAATTTAACATCATGGATCAAACAACACTCGAAGTCAAGAAATTTATGATGAATGTGCACACAGTCCACCACTGGACTGTGTGTCTAACTCGATTAAAAACCGACATTTATATATACTAATACGCTATATAAAACTTCATATTCTTCCTTGTTTTGATTAAACCCAGAACTGAAACTGGTTATCCGGTTATAATGATGTGGATAAATTGAACAAATAAATAACATTTAAAGAAAGAAAATGGGAGGTTTACCGACGGTTGCAGTATTTCGGCGAAGAATTCCGATGATTGCGATGAATTCCGGTGGTCAGAAGTTGAAATTCGACAAAGGCAGTGGATGCAAGCAGAGTGATATCAAGCAATGTTTGAAAATGTGTGAGCTTGATATAATTGGAACAGGGTATTTATAATCGGAGGTGAGCTCTAATCTAGACTTTAATTTTCGGTTATGGCGATCACGGTTATTAATAAATTTTTTAATGTTTTCGGTTATAACTGATGATTACCATTAGTTATATCCGTTAATGATTAACAGGAAAACGTTTCTTCTCGTAATTTCACAGTTGATCTCAACAACCGATTTGAAGATAAAACTCTTTGTTTTTGCAGGTTTGTTTAATAACTCCCTATAAGGATTATTTGATTCGGATAAAATCACAAAACTGTGTGCAGTGTAGTGGTGTTATGGGTGTGTGCATATGCGGGAGACCCGTTCAATTCCGGCTTCCCCCTTTTTTATTTTAGGTTTATTATTTTAAAGTTTAATTTAACTTACTTATTGTTATGATTATTTATTAATCATGGTTTTAAATTCAAATGACATTTATTAATTGCAACAACATAAAATAATCGACACTAATAAAATACACAATGAACATTTAACCAAATATTTGACTATAAACGGTACGGGTTTTTGAAACCCGTTTTACACAATTGTTACATGCTACACTTTTTTTTTTGTATTCAACAACACCTTTTACCCGTTCATTATGGTTATGATTTTCAACATGCGTAATTATGGTTTTCCAACATGCGTGATTATAGTTTTCCGACATGCATGATTTGGGTTGTAAGTTTTATAACGTGCGTAATTTCATATCGTACGCTAGTACGTTAAGAAATATTGTATTTTACACTTTCACTATTTATATATAGGGGAGGGTTCAATGGGGAATAGGAGACCATGCTTTTAACATGTTAAAAAATCATTTTTTATAAAAAAATTCGAAACTTTTGCATATAAATACATCTAGAAGTCTTTTTAATAAAAAAATTAAAGGTAAAAAGATTTATTTTACAAAAATAAAGTTTTCATTGAAGTAGATTATACACAATTGTATATGTAAAAGCTTCCATAAAAATCAAAATTTTATGTTATCATTTCCAATTGGATTTAGATCATTTTTAGATTACATTTATATTAGATCTAATATATATATATATATATATATATATATATATAGTTTGAGTTTCAATAGAAAACACTAAAAAGGTGGGAAAACGAGGAACACTCTTAAAAAATTTTTATTAATATGTTAAATATCAATTTTAAAAAAATATAATTTCGACACTTTTCCTTATAGATACTTGAAGAAGGATTTTTCTTAAAAATATAAAAAATTATAAATATAAAAAAACACTTAAAAAAGGCTTAATTTTTTTTGAAAAAAGATTTTTTATTGGTAATGTTCCACCCATTTTTATAAGAAAAAGTGCTGAATTTAAAAAAAATGATTTTTAACAAGTTAAATTAATTATATAATATATATTTTTAACTATTTTTGAAGCATTTTTTTTATATTTTTTAGTTTTTTATTTTTTAACTAAAATGTTTTACACGTATTTATAAGGAAAAACGTCGAAAATGTTTTAGAAAAAATTATTTTTAACATGTTAAGTTAAAATTTTAAGAGTGTTCCTCGATTTCCCACTCTTTTAGTGTTCTCCAATGAACTATTATATATTATATATATATATATATATATATATATATATAATGATTCGGTTCAATAAAAAAACCACTACAAGTTGCGAGAACGATGAGAACTACTCTAATCCAATAGTGTTTTAACAGATCACCTATAATCAATTTAATTCAAAAGGGTATTTTAATCTTTTTATCTTAATGTCACGTCACCTCTCTTTTATCTATAAAATATATCAAATTATCATTTATATGTCTAACATAACAATATTTTTCTTCTTTTATTTGTTTTATAGTTTTTATAAAATACCAAAAGTATTACATAATTTATATAATACAAAAATATCAAAAATAATATCTATTTTTTTGCTCTATTTTCCCTAATTATGAAATAGTTTTGTTTATAAAATGCAAGCTATATATGTCTTATATGTTTATTAGAAAATACAAAATTATCAAAAATAATTTATAGTTCTTTTTTCTCCATTTTTCATAATCTGACATAATGTTCATTTTTCATAAAATGCAAGCTATATTTGTCTTATTTGTTTACTGAGAATTGCTATTTTATTCGTTAACGTCTGATGACTTTCCATCGCAACTTTTAAAAAAAACATTCGACAACGTGCATAAAAAAAGTTTTGACAACGTGCGTAAACATTTATATGAACTGAGTATAAGAACACTACTATGTAAAAAATAAATAAAAAAGTTTTGACAACGTGCGTAAAAAGGTTTTTTAACGCCCCTGATTGCTGAACCGAGCTCCTCTAAACATCACACGTAAATATAATTTTTAAACGTATGTAAAAATGGAAGGCGTAAAATAGTTTTTACGTACGTTTGAAAAATGTTTTTACGTAAGTTGTCGAATGTAAAATATTTTTTTCTCGCGCACGGTGTCGAATAAAAAAATCTTTTTTTACGCCCCTGATCGTCGGTCCGAACTCCTCTGAACTTCACATGTAACTCTATTTTTCAAACGTATGTAAAAATGGCACGCGTAAATGTTTAGTTTTTACACACGTTTGAAAAACTGTTTCTCGTACGTTGTTAAATGTAAAAAAATTCCGCACACACGGTGTCGAATGTAAAATAAATCTCACACGATATCGAATGTAAAAAAAAATGTCACACCCTGACCCGCAGCAAAAATGGTAGTCGAGGCATGATTGGGTTTTCATCAAAGCTCATGAAATTTACTGTGGTTTCATATTTATTATTCCAAAATTTAAAACATAACATTCCAATCAACACATAATTCATACAAACACAAAATGTTCTAAACAAAGTTTACAAGTAACATTTTATATTCTTCTAAGGCCCAAGTCCTACGTGATCCATGCTTCATACCTGTTCACCTGTATCATATGTGAAAATAAAGTTTTGGGTCAACATAAGTTGGCGAGTGAATCCCGTTTAATCATTAGAAATGTCACACCCCGACCCGCAGCGGAATAAGAGTCGGGGCATAATTGGGTTATCACCAAAGCTCATGATGTTTACTAAAATGTTTCATATTTATTAAATTCAAATTACAACTTAAATAGTCAAAATAAATCCATACAATTACAAAGAAAATGAAACTAAGTAAAAACAATCCAAAGCATTAAACTGATTTATTCTTCTAGGCCTTCCTACGCGTTTCTTGTCTCAACTGGATCACCTGTATCATGTGTAAAATGGGGGAAGTTTTGGGTCAACAAAAGTTGGCGAGTGAACCTTGTTTAAAAACATTGTTATTGATTCCTTGTTGTATTTTATATTGAAAAGTTGTGCAATATTCATATGTGAGCAAACATATATAAACAAACAATCACAAGCCACCTTGAATGAGTATATGACATGAATGATAATGTATTGTGAGATCAAGGCTCAATCAAACGGAGCCGATCGAATAAAATGTATGATGATGTATGTGAGATCAAGGCTCAATCAAACGGAGCCGATCGAATGAGGCACCTGTACTCAACCCGTCTCCCACGGGGAGCTGATGGACCTATGAAATGCATGTACTGAAAATGATGACTTTAATCTAAACATAATCCACACAACAATTGATACATATTGAATACACATTTGATCACGGATATGATGGATGCACAAGTGTTTATAATATAATAAATAGTTATGCGACACATGATACACCCCAAAAATGTGATTAAAACGGGGAATTGGTAGAGATTCACTCACATTGGGTGCGTTCTTTTGATGTTGTTGGATGCGCACGAGTTTTGGAATTTGGTCGACGAGGTAAACTAACCTAAAAATAATAACGAAATAGTTTGGTAAATAAATGGATTCTTAGGTTTACTTTTGTGAGTTTAAGGACTTTTTCTAACTTTAAAAATATTATTTTTAAGTATTTTTAATTGATTTTTAAATTAAGTAAATAAATAAAAAAATAAAAATTTTTGACTTTTTGACCGTTGACCGGTCCGTTGACCGTTAACCGGGCCGTTGACCGGTTGGACTGTGGAAATGTTGTGCGTTGAGTGAGGTTCGAACCCGAGACCTCTCGTACGCGTGCACGCAGCTCTACCAACTGAGCTACGTGTCTAACCCGAAATATTCTATGTTTTAATTATATATATATACTAATTAAATGTTAATTTATTTGGTTTATAGTAAAAGGATTTAAAATGGTCGAACCGGTTGCAGGGACCTGGATCGAACTCGGGTCCTTCGGTTTGTAAGCGCACAGCCCAACTAGTTGGGCTGTGTGTCTTATCTGTTTAACTACGGTTTATATTAATCTTATAGACATACTGTGACTTGATCTGATTCTGTTTAAAAAAAATTGGTTTTAATTCGGAAAGTCGGTACGTTATAAGGTTCGAACTCGTGACGTGCGCTGTGTGTTTGCACACAGTCCACCGCTGGACTGTGTGTCTAACCCGGTTTAATATCATGTTTTAATTAAACTTATACATAATGTTCGACTTCGTCTTCTTCATTCAAAGACACAGACAAACGATATCCTACTGTTCTGGTTTAAATCGTTCGTCGAACATATAAGTGGTTGAAATGTAATGGATAAAAAGAGTTACGGAAACGAATGTACCGAACAGACAGTTTTTTTCAGAATTCCGGCAATGGTCGTCGGCTCTGATTTGTGAATTCCGTCTGATTGAAACAATTAACAGTTTTTATCGATGAGTTGTGAAATTAAGTTACTATACAAGAGATATCAGGGGGTTTAGATGATTGTACCGATTTACAGTGTGATTTCAGAAATTTCTAGAGATTTTCCGGCGAGTGCAGAATATCCGGCAACGTCGTCTGGTACTGATTCTGATTGAAGGATTGAAGTTAGTATAAGTCTAACAATGGATTGAAAACGAAAGAGTCGAGAATTTACCGATTTTGTGTAAGTCCCGGTTTTCTGGTGAAAGTCCGGCGATAGCAGATAGTGATTCCGACGAACAGAAGTTAGAGTGAAAAATGAAATTGAGGGTTCTGCGAGTGTTTCCGAGATATGAGGCGATAGTATTATTAGTGTAAATTGAAAGTAAATTCCATTTCGGTTTCAATCTCAACAATCATATGAATCGAGGCATTGAAGATTGAATTGATTAGAACGTGGGTTGTAACTAGCATTGAATCATCGGTTATACTCAGAAACTCGCGACCACACCAAAGGTCTCTGGATATTTGAAAGCCGATGAGCGGTTTCAGTTCTTGACGCAAACAGATGAATTCACGGGTGGAACTTTAGTTTTATTTGATTCACTGATTACACAAACGAGTCAAGTGGCGGAGTGGTGAATTGCTTGTTTGTTGAATGAACCGGCTGTCCCGGTTCGAAACCCAGCAGCGGCATTTATTTTTTTCTTCGACCGTTTTTATTGTTTATTAATTATAGTTTATAAATTCTAATATATTTATTAATTATGTATTGTTTAAATTAAAAAGAGCATTAAATAAGCAACGAAAATTGTAACTGACTATTCGATTAATAAACGAAGCGGGTTTTGAAACCCGTTTTTCGACGGATGTTACAAGAAAGAAATGGTATGTTTATTATTTTATTAAAATGTGCATTATCCAAATATGAGCAACGTATATGTAATCTAAACCACAAACCACACAATCATCTAGCAATGTACATGTGAGCACGATAAGCGATGTGCTGTGAGATCAAGGCTCAATCAAATGGAGCCGATCTAATTAGGCAACGCGACGCTCTACCCGTATGTAACGGGGAACAAATGGCCCTAATGTGAGAGCTTGACTAAAATGAGAAATATAACCACAAATAACAATAAACAAAAATATCACATAACACGTTAGATCATATAATGGTAATAGCACGAGATTTGAATTAGTGAGATAAACAAAACGACACATGATATACCCCAAAAACATGAATAAAAAGGGGAGTTGTAGGAATTCACTCACAGTGGGTGCGTTTTTGATTTGATGAAGTGTGCGCACGATTTAGCGTTAGAGATACCAACCGACGAGAACGGCTAACCTAAATATTCATTCAATAATTCGGTAAATATATATTTCTTTTGGTTAAAATTAGTATTTTTACTTAATCAATTTTATTAGACATTTAAGATAATTTTATTGTATTTATTACTATTTTTATGTGCTTAAAAAGAGATTATTTGATTATATGTTTTTATAGTTTTTAAGGAAAAATAATCAAAAGTTTAATTAAAAAAATATGTTTCTTTTTGGATCGAACCAACCGAATTATACGCTGCGTGTGGGGGTCGCACTTGAGACATCTCGTTTACGTGCACGCAGCTCTACCAACTAACCCGGAATATATCGAGATTTTATTACTTTTATATACTTACTACAGCTTAATATATTTTTATTTAATTAAAAAGGTTTGGATAATTTCAGGACCGTATAACTAACCGGATCCGAACTCGAGACCTCTGCTTGTGTTGCACACAGCCAGACCAATGGTTTGTGTGTCTAACCCGAAGGATATAAGATTTTTATTAATCTTATATATTTACTAGCTTAGCTCACAATTTAGTTTAATTAAAAAGGTTTGAGTATGGGGCGAATCGGAACGTGTATAGGACTCGAACTGGTGACTTATGGTTTATGTGCACACAGTCCACCGCTGGACTGTGTGTCTAACCCGGTTTAAATACCGATTTTAATTCCTCTTAAATACAGCCTCCACTTCATCTTCTTTGTTTCAAGAAACATTAAACTAACAATCCAATTGAATCTGTTTTGCTTGAATACACTTATAATTCTTAATTGTTTACACAAAATATCAATAGAATAAAAAAATTAAAAAAGAGAGTGAAGATTATACCGATTGAAGCTACGGTGATATTTCAGCAATTATTCCAGCGAATTTTGATTTCCGGCGAAGTGAAATCGAAGAACAGCAGATGCAGAGAGTTAAAGTGTGAGTAGGTGTGTTCTATTTGAGTGCTAAAGCCCCTATTTGTAGAGTATGGCAGTGACTTGGTTAAGGTTTTCTGTTTCATGAGTTTCGGTCAAGAATTAATTGTCGGATTGATTGTATAACCGATTTGGGGGTGGTTGACTCACTGATCGGGTCTATTACACGAATTTGAAATCAGTTACATTTGTTAATTGAAGAGGAAACCGAGATCTTTAATGATAGCCGACGATTTAACGATGCTGTTTCAATTTGAATCCAGATCAAATGAATGAGAATACAAGAGTTTAATTGGTTTGAGATATAACAGATATGAGCAAGTGGTGTAGTGGTGTGTGGTGTGTTTGGTTTGGCTGGAGACCCGGGTTTCGATCCCGCGGTCCACCCTTTTATTTATTTTTATTATTGTTTATTTTATTAATACTAAAAATATAACGAACTCCTAATGTTTATCATAAATGCGTAACGAACAATCATAACATATATTTGAATTACAAAATGGAACGGGTAAACCCGTTTTTCATCAAATGTTACAAAAATGTTTTTTACTACACACAATAACAAATGTTATTTTAAGTCCCTGGTCGCCGGCCCGAGCTCTTCTAATCACTTGTGGAATGTAAACGCTCTGTTTTTTTTTTCGTAGGTGTTACGAATTTTACGTACCAATGACGAGGATAACGAACAAAAAATGAAGATCAAGATCAGAGATTGAAAATGTTTTCTTTTTATACATGTGTAATTTTTTGTATAAAAAATTATATGTTATAATTAATTTTTTAAATAGATAAACGTAATTAATGTTGTTATGAAGAGTGATGTAGTATATAATGTTTGATTGTTAGTTTGACAAGTTGACATAAATAGTACAAATGTTAAATTTTTAAAATATCATTCTTGTATTATTTATTCTTTTTTAATCAATAGAATCACTATAATACAAATCAAACTTAAACAATTCAATCTCAACCACTCATACATGAAAGATCTAGGGTGGATGATGGTTTCTACGGTTCTTAAATCTAAACGTGGTTCCTATTATAACCTATCCCTATATATATATATATATATATATATATATATATATATTTGTGTGTGTGTGTGAGTTAGGTTCATTTGTAAACAACCCTCTTGATAGTGAACTGTGTGACCTCATGCTAACCCTTGTATTTTACACTTTCACTATTTATATATAGGGGAGGGTTCAATGGGGAATAGGAGACCATGCTTTTAACATGTTAAAAAATCAACCTAACATGTTAAAAAATCATTTTTTATAAAAAAAATTCGAAACTTTTGCATATAAATACATCTAGAAGTCTTTTTAATAAAAAAAATTAAAGGTAAAAAGATTTATTTTACAAAAATAAAGTTTTTATTAAAGTAGATTCTACACAATTGTATATGTAAAAGCTTCCATAAAAATCAAAATTTTATGTTATCATTTCCAATTGGATTTTTAAGATACATTTAACTGGATCTCACACACTATATATATATATATATATATATATATATATATATATATATATATATATATATAGTTTTAGTTTCAATAGAAAACACTAAAAAGGTGGGAAAACGAGGAACACTCTTAAAAATTTTTATTAATATGTTAAATATCAATTTTTTAAAAATAAAATTTCGACACTTTTCCTTATAGATACTTGAAGAAGGATTTTTTTAAAAAAATAAAAAAAATATAAATATAAAAAAAACAGTTAAAAAAGGTTTAATTTTTTTTGAAAAATGATTTTTTATTGGTAATGTTCCACCCATTTTTATAAGAAAAAGTGCTGAATTTAAAAACAATGATTTTTAACAAGTTAAATTAATTATATAATATATGTTTTTAACTATTTTTGAAGCATTTTTTATATTTTTTAGTTTTTGATTTTTTAACTAAAATGTTTTACGTGTATTTATAAGGAAAAACGTCGAAAATGTTTTAGAAAAAAAATGATTTTTAACATGTTAAGTTAAAATTTTAAGAGTGTTCCTCGATTTACCACTTTTTTAGTGTTCTCCAATGAACCTATATATATATATATATTATATATATATATATATATGATTCGGTTCAATAAAAAAACCACTACAAGTTGCGAGAACGATGAGAACTTCTCTAATCCAATAGTGTTTTAACAGATCACCTATAATCAATTTAATTCAAAAGGATATTTTAATCTTTTTATCTTAATGTCACGTCACCTCTCTTTTATCTATAAAATATATCAAATTATCATTTATATGTCTAACATAACAATATTTTTCTTCTTTTATTTGTTTTATAGTTTTTATAAAACATCAAAAGTATTACATAATTTATATAATACAAAAATATCAAAAATAATAACTATTTTTTTGCTCTATTTTCCCTAATTATGAAATAGTTTTGTTTATAAAATGCAAGCTATATATGTCTTATATGTTTATTAGAAAATACAAAATTATCAAAAATAATTTATAGTTCTTTTTTCTCCATTTTTCATAATCTGACATAATGTTCCTTATAAAATGTAAGCTATATTTGTCTTATATGTTTACTGAGAATTGCTATTTTATTCGTTAACGTCTGATGACTTTCCATCGCAACTTTTAAAAAAAAACATTCGACAACGTGCATAAAAAAAGTTTTGACAACGTGCGTAAACATTTATATGAACTGAGTATAAGAACACTACTATGTAAAAAATAAATAAAAAAGTTTTGACAACGTGCGTAAAAAGGTTTTTTAACGCCCCTGATTGCCGAACCGAGCTCCTCTAAACATCACACGTAAATATAATTTTTAAACGTATGTAAAAATGGAAGGCGTAAAATAGTTTTTACGTACGTTTGAAAAATGTTTTTACGTAAGTTGTCGAATGTAAAATATTTTTTTCTCGCGCACGGTGTCGAATAAAAAAATCTTTTTTTACGCCCCTAATCGTCGGTCCGAACTCCTCTGAACTTCACATGTAACTCTATTTTTCAAACGTATGTAAAAATGGCTCGCGTAAATGTTTAGTTTTTACACACGTTTGAAAAACTGTTTCTCGTACGTTGTTAAATGTAAAAAAATTCCGCACACACGGTGTCGAATGTAAAATAAATCTCACACGATATCGAATGTAAAAAAAATGTCACACCCTGACCCGCAGCAAAAATGGTAGTCGGGGCATGATTGGGTTTTCATCAAAGCTCATGAAATTTACTGTGGTTTCATATTTATTATTCCAAAATTTAAAACATAACATTCCAATCAACACATAATTCATACAAACACAAAATGTTCTAAACAAAGTTTACAAGTAACATTTTATATTCTTCTAAGGCCCAAGTCCTACGTGATCCATGCTTCATACCTGTTCACCTGTATCATGTGTAAAAATAAAGTTTTGGGTCAACATAAGTTGGCGAGTGAATCCCGTTTAATCATTAGAAATGTCACACCCCGACCCGCAGCGGAATAAGAGTCGGGGCATAATTGGGTTATCACCAAAGCTCATGATGTTTACTAAAATGTTTCATTTTATTAAATTCAAATTACAACTTAAATAGTCAAAATAAATCCATACAATTACAAAGAAAATGAAACTAAGTAAAAACAATCCAAAGCATTAAACTGATTTATTCTTCTAGGCCTTCTTACGCGTTTCTTGTCTCAACTGGATCACCTGTATCATGTGTAAAATGGGGGAAGTTTTGGGTCAACAAAAGTTGGCGAGTGAACCTTGTTTAAAAACATTGTTATTGATTCCTTGTTGTATTTTATATTGAAAAGTTGTGCAATATTCATATGTGAGCAAACATATATAAACAAACAATCACAAGCCACCTTGAATGAGTATATGACATGAATGATAATGTATTGTGAGATCAAGGCTCAATCAAACGGAGCCGATCGAATAAAATGTATGATGATGTATGTGAGATCAAGGCTCAATCAAACGGAGCCGATCGAATGAGGCACCTGTACTCAACCCGTCTCCCACAGGGAGCTAATGGGCCTATGAAATGCATGTACTGAAAATGATAACTTTAATCTAAACATAATCCACACAACAATTGATACATATTGAATACACATTTGATCACGGATATGATGGATTCACAAGTGTTTATAATATAATAAATAGTTATGCGACACATGATACACCCCAAAAATGTGATTAAAACGGGGAATTGGTAGACATTCACTCACATTGGGTGCGTTCTTTTGATGTTGTTAGATGCGCACGAGTTTTGGAATTTGGTCGACAAGGAAAACTAACCTAAAAATAATAACGAAATAGTTTGGTAAATAAATGGATTCTTAGGTTTATTTTTGTGAGTTTAAGGACTTTTTCTAACTTTAAAAATATTATTTTTAAGTATTTTTAATTGATTTTTAAATTAAGTAAATAAATAAAAAGAAATAAAAATTTTTGACTTTTTGACCGTTGACCGTTTGGACTGTGGAAATGTTGTGCGTTGAGTGAGGTTCGAACCCGAGACCTCTCGTACGCGTGCACACAGCTCTACCAACTGAGCTACGTGTCTAACCCGAAATATTCTATGTTTTAATTATATATATATACTAATTAAATGTTAATTTATTTGGTTTATATTAAAAGGATTTAAAATGGTCGAACCGGTTGCAGGGACCTGGATCGAACTCGGGTCCTTCGGTTTGTAAGCGCACAGCCCAACCAATTGGGCTGTGTGTCTTATCTGTTTAACTACGGTTTATATTAATCTTATAGACATACTGTGATTTGATCTGATTCTGTTTAAAAAAAATTTGGTTTTAATTCTGAAAGTCGGTACGTTATAAGGTTCGAACTCGTGACGTGCGCTGTGCGTTTGCACACAGAACCGGGCTGGACTGTGGGTCTAACCCGGTTTAATATCTTGTTTTAATTAAACTTATACATGATGTTCGACTTCGTCTTCTTCATTCAAAGACACAAACAAACGATATCCGACTGTTCTGGTTTAAATCGTTCGTCGAACATATAAGTGGTTGAAATGTAATGGATAAAAAGAGTTACGGAAACGAATGTACCGAACAGACTGTTTTTCTCAGAATTCTGGCAATGGTCGTCGGCTCTGATTTGTGAATTACGTCTGATTGAATCAATTAACAGTTTTTATCGATGAGTTGTGAAATTAAGTTACTATACAAGAGATATCAGGGGGTTTAGATGATTGTACCGATTTACAGTGTGATTTCGGAAATTTCCAGAGATTTTCCGGCGAGTGCAGAATATCCGGCAACGTCGTCTGGGACCGATTCTGATTGAAGGAATTGAAGTTAGTATAAGTCTAACAATGGATTGAAAACGAAAGAGTCGAGAATTTACCGATTTTGTATAAGTCCCGGTTTTCCGGTGAAAGTCCGGCGATAGCAGATAGTGATTCCGACGAACAGAAGTTAGAGTGAAAAATGAATTGAGGGTTCTGCGAGTGTTTCCGAGATATGAGGCGATAGTATTATTAGTGTAAATTGAAAGTAAATTCCATTTCGGTTTCAATCTCAACGATCATATGAATCGAGGCATTGAAGATTGAATTGATTAGAACGTTGGTTGTAACTAGCATTGAATCATCGGTTATACTCAGAAACTCGCGACCACACCAAAGGTCTCTGGATATTTGAAAGCCGATGAGCGGTTTCAGTTCTTGACGCAAACAGATGAATTCACGGGTGGAACTTTAGTTTTATTTGATTCACTGATTACACAAACGAGTCAAGTGGCGGAGTGGTGAATTGCTTGTTTGTTGAATGAACCGGCTGTCCCGGGTTCGAAACCCGGCAGCGGCATTTATTTTTTTCTTCGACCGTTTTTATTGTTTATAATTATAGTTTATAAATTCTAATATATTTATTAATTATGTATTGTTTAAAGTTAAAAAGAGCATTAAATAAGCAACGAAAATTGCAACTGACTATTCGATTAATAAACGAAGCGGGTTTTGAAACCCGTTTTTCGACGGATGTTACAAGAAAGAAATGATATGTTTATTATTTTATTAAAATGTGCATTATCCAAATATGAGCAACGTATATGTAATCTAAACCACAAACCACACAATCATCTAGCAATGTACATGTGAGCACGATAAGCGATGTGCTGTGAGATCAAGGCTCAATCAAATGGAGCCGATCTAATTAGGCAACGCGACGCTCTACCCGTATGTAACGGGGAACAAATGTCCCTAATGTGAGAGCTTGACTAAAATGTGAAATATAACCACAAATAACAATAAACAAAAATATCACATAACACGTTAGATCATATAATGGTAATAGCACGAGATTTGAATTAGTGAGATAAACAAAACGACACATGATACACCCAAAAACATGAATAAAAAGGGGGAGTTGTAGGAATTCACTCACAGTGGGTGCGTTTTTGATTTGATGAAGTGTGCGCACGATTTAGCGTTAGAGATACCAACCGACGAGAACGGCTAACCTAAATATTCATTCAATAATTGGTAAATATATATTTCTTTTGGTTAAAATTAGTATTTTTACTTAATCAATTTTATTAGACACTTAAGATAATTTTATTGTATTTATTACTATTTTTATGTGCTTAAAAAGAGATTATTTGATTATATGTTTTTATAGTTTTTAAGGAAAAATAATCAAAAGTTTAATTAAAAAAATATGTTTCTTTTTGGATCGAACCAACCGAATTATACGCTGCGTGTGGGGATCGCACTTGAGACATCTCGTTTACGTGCACGCAGCTCTACCAACTAACCCGGAATATATCGAGATTTTATTACTTTTATATACTTACTACAGCTTAATATATTTTTATTTAATTAAAAAGGTTTGGATACTTTCAGGACCGTATAACTAACGGATCCGAACTCGAGACCTCTGCTTGTGTTGCACACAGCCAGACCAATTTGGCAGTGTGTCTAACCTTAAGGATATACGATTTTTATTAATCTTATATATTTACTAGCTTAGCTCACAATTTAGTTTAATAAAAAGGTTTGAGTATGGGGCGAATCGGAACGTGTATAGGACTCGAACTGGTGACTTATGGTTTATGTGCACACAGTCCACCGCTGGACTGTGTGTCTAACCCGGTTTAAATACCGATTTTAATTCCTCTTAAATACAGCCTCCACTTCATCTTCTTTGTTTCAAGAAACATTAAACTAACAATCCAATTGAATCTGTTTTGCTTGAATACAGTTATAATTCTTAATTGTTTACACAAAATATCAATAGAATAAAAGAAATGAAAAGAGAGTGAAGATTATACCGATTGAAGCTACGGTGATATTTCAGCAATTATTCCAGCGAATTTTGATTTCCGGCGAAGTGAAATCGAAGAACAGCAGATGCAGAGAGTTAAAGTGTGAGTAGGTATGTTCTATTTGAGTGCTAAAGCCCCTATTTATAGAGTATGGCAGTGACTTGGTTAACGTTTTCGGTTTCATGAGTTTCGGTCAAGAATTAATTGTCGGATTGATTGTATGACCGATTTGGGGGTGGTTGACTCACTGATTGGGTCTATTACACGAATTTGAAATCAGTTACATTTGTTAATTGAAGAGGAAACCGAGATCTTTGATGATAACCGATGATTTAACGGGGCTGTTTCAATTTGAATCCGGATCAAATGAATGAGAATACAAGAGTTTAATTGGTTTGAGATATGACAGATATGAGCAAGTGGTGTAGTGGTGTGTGGTGTGTTTGGTTTGGCTGGAGACCCGGGTTTCGATCCCGCGGTCCACCCTTTTATTTATTTTCATTATTATTTATTTTATTAATACTAAAAATATAACGAACTCCTAATGTTTATCATAAATGCGTAACGAACAATCATAACATATATTTGAATTACAAAATGGAACGGGTAAACCCGTTTTTCATCAAATGTTACAAAAATGTTTTTTACTACACACAATAACAAATGTTATTTTACGTCCCTGGTCGCCGGCCCGAACTCTTCTAAACATTTGTGGAATGTAAACGCTCTGTTTTTTTTTTCGTAGGTGTTACGAATTTTACGTTCCAATGACGAGGATAACGAACAAAAAATGAAGATCAAGATCAGAGATTGAAAATGTTTTCTTTTTATACATGTGTAATTTTTTGTATAAAAAATTATATGTTATAATTAATTTTTTAAATAGATAAACGTAACTAATGTTGTTATGAAGAGTGATGTAGTATATAATGTTTGATTGTTAGTTTGACAAGTTGACATAAATAGTACAAATGTTAAATTTTTAAAATATCATTCTTGTATTATTTATTCTTTTTTAATCAATAAAATCACTATAATACAAATCAAACTTAAACAATTCAATCTCAACCACTCATACATGAGAGATCTAGGGTGGATGATGGTTTCTACGGTTCTTACATCTAAATGTGGTTCCTATTATAACCTATCCCTATATTATATATATATATATATATATATATATATATATATATATATATATATTTGTGTGTGTGTGTGAGTTAGGTTCATTTGTAAACAACCCTCTTGATAGTGAACTGTGTGACCTCATGCTAACCCTTGATTATCAATACATAAGTGTAAATTAATGGTCAGGATTTGATGATGAAAATGCACTAGTGTATTTTACGATTTGATGATATCACTGGCTAGGATTTGTTAACTAAATTTACAAATACATTAGTGTTTATTGTACAACCTTAACCTATATATATATATATATATAAACTGCATGTCAATTTGCTTACCATCAGATGGCCACTTTGTGGGACACCATTGATGTTTAATTGGATCGCATCTCTTCAAGAGTACACACTGGATTGGCCTCTACTTAATCTGTAATAGGATTTCACATCACTTGTGCTCCACACATGTTACAAGGAGGGCGCCGTTGTGGCTCTTAGATACAAGGAGGATGATGACATGATGTGCGATGAGGGGTCTGAAGTCCTTAATTACTTTATTTTTATGTCTAAAAACACGAGTTGTTGGCATGGTTTTATAGCATTTAATTCTTTCCATGCTGCACGTATCACACTGGGCACGGTGTGGAAGGCCGTGTTGTCATTGTGACGGTGTATTTTTCACCGGCATGAAGGCAATGGTCAGGTTGACGTGACGTTTGGCTATTGGTGTGGCTTATAACTATTGGACCCAACGACACACTTAAAAAAAGATTTTCATTCAAAAAAATATTAACTACCATATATAAAAAAAACTGTCATTTCCATCATTTTCACCTTTTCACTTTATAAAATCTCTTTTCTTTTTAGAAAAAATAATGCATCCACTCAACCGCAACTTCAATCAAACAAGCTTTATGGTGTGGGTGAAGTACTGAACACCACTTCCCCTCTAGCGTCTCAACCAAACCACCGCTAGTATCCCGATCCAAACATATTGGCGTACGGCCAAATTCTTACGAACCTAGCTCTTATATTTCCACCATAAATGCAACAACTGGTCACCCTTTATCCCTAACACCCCCTACACCCAAATTCGCATCGGAAACTCAACCTACACCCGAATCCTCTACGGGAAAAAAATGAAAGGAAAGGAAGTCGGATATAATATTCTTCGCTGTGAAGATCGATTACCTTGGAGACGAAAAGAGAGAACTGTACGAGAAACTGAAAGAAGAAATAAAGGCAAACTATCGTACTTAGTTTCGGTTATTATTTTTTTTTCAGTTTAAGTTTTTTTTTTAAATTATGTAAACTTTTTTTATAAAAAATTATGTAATCTTTATTTAGTTAATTTGCGTAATTCTTTTTATTATTGTTAATTATCATATTAGTATTAATGCTATTTTAAAAAATAATAGATTTTATATAATTTTTAAATATAAAATAATAATAATAATAATAATCATAATAATAATAATAATAAAAATAAAAGTGTGCCACGTGTCGAATAATGCACACTTTCACGCCCCGTCCCACTTTTCATGTTTTTGCACCATGACCATTTTTCTGATACGTGATGACGTGTCGTTCACGTGTCGCGTAACGCCCCATTTTTATACATCTCCACACCATATAGTTTAAGAGCATGATCACCCCCTCATCTAGTGCCCGTGTAATTTTTTTATGCTACAAACCATGTAACACACGCTTCCTGAGGTTGGGTCCATCCTTTCCACCCGCTACACCCATACCCAATCATTGTAAATGTTAAAAACTAAATATATAAACATATACCATTGTTTATGCCAAAACCCTAAGTGGTGGTGCATCTTTTAGTACTCAACCTCTAGGACGTCTCTCCAATGAAACCAAGGATACAAAATGAAACCCTAAATATTGTTGTGATCTTTCAAACAACAAGCATAAAAACTAGTCATGGTAAGATAAAGACACACAATAAACATTAGTTTAAGTTAGTTTGTCAATATTTAATGCCACGTCATTTTTCTTAGACTCTTATAACTTAAGCTCGGTCCATCATTAGGATTCCTAGGTAACTGCATCATACTAAGTGATCCATGTCCTAAACTCGGATTAGTGGGTTGGGAGCCATTACCATAAAGTTGTCATTTGCCATTGTCAGATCTAGACCAACATATCTAGTGGTGTGGATTGCAATCAGATACTCATCGTTTCGGCCTGATAGTGATTCACCATGCACGTCACAACTACTACTTCCCCTGGGCGTTTCACAAATGGGTGTGCACATCACCTCGATCTTCTCAACAACTCCCTTAGTCCAATGAAAATAAATACCTATTTGTCCCTTCAAATTACGGACTGTTACACCATTCTCTCTCCTCCTCTTTGGATCCACCAATGACAACCGTAATCGGGAACCGGTGTTGCATAGGTAGACATACCTCCAAAGAAGAAAATGACAAATTAAATGGGTGGGGGACGAGGGGGTTTCGTTTTTTTTTTCAAGTAATTAGCATAATAGTCCATGTTACTAGCAGATTTCAAACACTATATTATATTTTAATGAAGGTAAATATTCTTTTACCGAATAAACACCTATCTTAACAAAAATTAATATTGAATCCAAAATGTTACAAAGTGATGTCAAACATGTAACATTTTAACTTTATATCCCAAAAGGTTTACTTTTGCCAAACATGTGGACTATTTATATTTTAACTCTTCGCTCTATTAATTTATTGTAATCCCTCAATTTACACGTGGTTCCTAAAATTTTTAGTTTACATATCCTTCAACCTCACAAAAAGTGGGGTTGCATGTGGTTACCTAAAGTCCATTAAGATTTTATCATTCCATGGAGTCTCTAATTAATCGTTTCAATGGTACGGTCGACATGCATGTTGTCTGACCATTTTTACAGTTCACATTTAAGACTAATATTTTATCATGATGTTGCATGGATGAAACACTATAGGGTGTATTTGTCGCCACTTGCTATATAATATATTTGTTTGAACAAAAGAATAAAAATTAAGGAGAACTTAAAATTTTTAAGATGTTATATTACGTCATAGGTCATATGCTCAAGGATAGATAACAGACAGGAGAACTTAATTCGCTGAAAAGAGAGGAAGATGCATGCACAGTACACCACGTACCACAGTTATAAATACACTCCAAAAGGTCTTCCTCCTAATTATACAATATAATGAAAATACCATTAGTTCATTTTAACCGAAGCCTCATATGATTTTACATGTTATTTAGATTTATTACAATGCATTTGATAAGAAAATTTTAATATATATTCAAAAGCTAAAGATTTTTTTCAGGCTATCATTGAGAATTTATATACCTTTCAAGCTCGAAAAAATATGCTCTTAGGTATTAATGAAATTGGGTATTAGGCTCATTAAAAGTCTAAACCTAATGCCAATATGTTAATAACTAATTTAAACCATAAAAATAGTTTTGTAAGTAGGCCTATGTTAGTGTTTGTATGGTATACCATATTAATTTATTTATTTTTATATATACATAACAGAGTTTTTTAAAAAATAACGTGCATTTCGAAATATTGGACCCTGACCGGTGGTCCTCCCCTCCCACCTTCAGGTCCGGCCATGATTTTTTTAATTTAATATATAAATACAACATTAAAATAGGGTAAACTAGTGTTCCAAACATTAATTTATTTCATATTAACCTCTTATATTTAACCAACTTCTGGTTAATTAGTTACAAGTAACATTGTACCCTCTTATAAAAAATCGACAATCGTACGATTTTTAATCAACAATAACTTTTTCATGCATTAATATGTTTTTATACACATATACCATAAAAAACAAGTATTTTATTCTATTTCATTTCAGTATAGTATTACTATATTTTTAATTAAAAAAATCTGATGTGTTGCGTGATTAACGGCGTCTAGGGTCAGCGATAACTAAATCGTTAATCGAAACCGAGAACATGTGAAACCGAACCAAAATTGACCAAAAAACTGAATTAACTTTAACCGATTAACCGAATACTGAATTAACCAAAAACCGGTTATTAATTTTTTTGTACCCTCATTTAACCAAAATTAATCGAACCGAACCAGTTAGTGGTTTTTTTGTACCTTCATATATTTGGTTTTTATACCTATGGTTCATGTTTCATATTTTATACCTACATTTCATGTATTTATACTTACATTTCATGTATTTAAACATCCATTCAATGTACTTATACTTCAATATAATGTATTTCTTAGTAAAAGTTTTAGATAAAGTTTGGTTTTGGCTATTAACCAAAATTAAACAAACAGAACCAAAAATTGTCAATCTAACTAAATAAATAGAATTGAATAACCGAAAACCAATTGGTTAATAAAATAGACTAATTGGGTACTTCATTTTTGGCTTTGTTTGAGGATAATAATCGAACCATACACACATTAGCAATGTATGTGTTTCCCGCCGCATTACACAAACACTCTTTTAGTATATGTTTGTGTGTATATATATACATATATATATATATATAAATATATAAACCAAAATATTTCTGACATTTTCAAATTTTTTTTTGGCATTATCGTGTACCCGTACTTTTTAAATGTGTCATAATTTTGGTATATGCATATCTATCGTGGGCTCATATTTATTTTTGGCATTATCGTGCACCCTTAATTTTTAATTTTTTCATAATTTATTGGTATTTACATCTCTATCGCGGGAATTTTAATCGGGCTAGATGAACGAATGTTTTTGCATGATTAAGTCGAGTCACCTAGATATTTTGGATTGTAAGTATAATTTAGTGATATCTATTTTATTCGGTACATTTAATTTTTAAAATATGAATCTAACGAACTTGTAAAACTCTATCTTGTTTTATACATAATATATGAAATATTTGAAAGATTAGGTCCTAGATTTTTTTTTTGAAAACTTAGAGCTTATACGTCTGGGTTAGCTGATAACCAAGATGAACCGACTTAACGGGTTATTAGACAATTAAATTACAGTCAAAGACAATAAGGTTTTGTACACAAAACTTTGTCACATGTGATCATATTAATCTTTTTGAGAAGATGTTCCTAGGAGATGGCGGTTTAAGAGTGTGTTTCTTCACGTGCTTGATCATCCATACAGTACCAGCCCTTGTATAAACCATTCATAAACACCAAAAAATAATTAGTGTTTATATTTCTTTTGTGTTAATAGATCAAAATTGACAAAAGAAAATGTTTGAACCACTGGAAATATGTCGCGTATCGCAATCGAAACGCCTTTAGATGACGCATATCGGACACTTTATAAGTGCACTTTACCGAAGTGTGCACTTCACCCGTGTGCAATTTGCTTAAGTACACACTTTACTGAAATATACACTTTGCTGAAGAGTGCTCTTTACTAAACTGTGCATTGACTTGTACACTTTGCTAAACTGTGCATTACGCTAAATTGTGCACTATGTACAAACATGTGCATTTTTTCTAAACAGTGCACTACACTAAATTGTGCATGGACATTTGCATTTTGCTAACCTGTGCACTATACTAAACTATGAATTGTGCACTAACTTGTGCACTTTATTAATTGTGCATTGTACACTATGATAAATTGTGCATTAACATGTGCACTTTGCTAAACCATGCACTGACCTGTGTATTATGCTAAACTGTGCACTGACATGTGCACTTTGCTAAATTGTGCACTAACATGTGCCCTATGCTAAAATGTGTACGAAGCTTTGCACTTTGTTAAATTGTGCACTATGCAATTGGGTCTAAACTTGTTAGTTACCAAACCATTTTTTGGGTTTCACATTTTTGTCAACCTTACCTTTTTTTCCAAACCGACGAGTTTTTAGAAGTTTAAATGCGAACTAGCGGGCACGCTTAGTCGTCATCCCGTCAAGATTAATTATGTCCCTAAGGACATAAAAGTTTATAAAACACCATTGTGTAAATGCTAACCGATTCGGAAGAAAACATCAATTTCTAAAATTTAAACACAATTGTCTAAGATATCTTCATTTTTGCGAACCAATAACACCATGAACAAAATCAGAAACACTATAGATATAAAAAAACCAGTTTAAACATATTTTTTTTATATAGCAACACCATACTTATATTAAAGATAAAAAAAACACTTGTTATTACAGTATAATTTTTTTAAAAACAAATTACGTATAAAAAAGTTACGGATATTTAAAAAAGAAAGAAAAACTTGCTTATGACTCGCATGTAAGTTTTTTTAATTTAAAGCACACCGAAATATGCTGTATGGTGTCTAGATTAGCCCAATTACTTCTAATTCACTATTACAAAACTAAACCCGCTAACCTTTTATCATTTTACTAATTAAAAGATATCCAAAGACCAAATCTAAGTTGTTGTGTCACACCCCGGATTTCCAACCCGAAATCCATACACCGGTGGGCCCAAATGGGGAGTATCGTGACTTCAGTTGATAATCATCATAGTCAATAAAACATGGCACAACGGAAGTCTTGGAGTATTTTTAGGGATTATCATTTTTTTATTTCCGGTCTACGCTTTGAGTTTATTTATGCTCCGACTTTGGGGGAATATTGTAATATCTCATTATTTTGGGTTTATTAGTATAAGCCCATGAACCCAGTTTTGATCAACGGTGAAGCTTCCCCCCTCCCCCGCAGTTTTGTTCACTTTGTAGTATCAATTATTCTTGTTAAACCTCTGACACTGTATAGGATCTTTATATATTGTAAGACAACCTTTCGTTATCATATCAATTCATTATTTCACTCTCTTTCATTTATCGGTTACCATGATAGTTATTTATTTCTTTGTATTGTTGGATAAGTTGTAACACATAGTCGTTTATTTCTTTGTATTGTTGGATAAGTTGTGTGAATCGATTATGAAAGGATAAAAAAATATATTTTTTCCTTGTTTTTTCTTTTACTTGATGAGATTTTGTTTAATTCGTCCGACTGACCAAATTTCCCAATTTGGTGATTTTTCCATAGGGAAATATGTGTTCATAAGTTGCACTATTTACAGATTTTTTTTCCTTGGCAAAGACCATCAAAAGAGTTTATTTTAAACACAGAGAGTTTTCATGCATAGAAAAAGACGTCACCTGCTTCCAAATTATATCGTTAGATTTGACATTAAAGGCACTATGACTATGCTCACGTCAGATATTACAGTGTAATGCTTGCAAAACATGTCAGGTGGGTTTCTTATCTGCAGACAAATCATCATAAACTGTTACATGTTTAATTTAACCAGCCTTTAGATTACGAAAAGATTCTCCATCAGAACACCCTCGATAAGGCATTCTTGAGTCATCTGTAGGGGAGTGATTGTTGTGTGAAGGAGAGAAGAGAAGACTTGTTTTCATGGAAGAATGTCTTCAGAGTTCATACTATAATGTTTCTAAATGGTTTTTGGTTTATGAGATGTGCCCTTTGACATGGATTCGCTTTAAAGTCCCCTGTGCTCCCAGTCCCTAGAAAGATAGACCAATTATTGATGTATCATCTACTTTTGTACAATATTAGAAGAATGGGCCTAATGTTCTACGAATACTTAAAGAAAAAAACGGGTCCAAAATTCCTATACATTTCCAAGGAAATCTCAATAAGTCAGAAAACCCTACTTTAACAAGAGTTTACCGACTAAATACCAATAAAAAAACCTTGAATTTCTAACGAAATCTCCATAAGTCAGAAAACCCTACTTTAGTAAGAGTTTACTGACTAAATACTGATAACAAAACCTTGGAAATGTGTCGGAAGTTTCTGACCCATTTCCGACAAAACATTTTATTTTTTATATGATTAAAGTAACCTTGAAAATGTGTCGGAAACTTCTGATCCGTTTCCAACAAAACGTTTCTTTTGTTATCTTTATTTTTATAACCTTTTTCATTTAATAATATTAATTTTTTGTTATTGTATGTTCAAGTTTCTCACGAAGCAAATTTTGACGAAATTAGTTTTGTCACATACAACTCTTTTCTACGCATGTCCCATTAATTTTAACGTGATAAATGATCTGGTTTTCTAGTAGTGTGTATACATGCAGTCAATCAGTCTCTATATAATATTCATAATTCAGTTAAGAAAAATATTAAAGTACATGATAGGTTACTGTGAACGGTTGCTTTAATCAAACAAAATCATGATTATTATTGGTCTACACCTGAAGTCCTAGCCATGCTAGTTTTGCATAATTTCTGCTAACACATTAATGAAGCTACAATTAGAACTCAATTTCTATCATTTATTACCATTCTTGGTTATCAAGACAATTTATTAGCACACAGGAGAAGCTGGTGGTGAAGTGATCATGGAGAAGTTATTGGTTATGTTTTTCCAACCACCATCCAGAAGATCAACAAATTCTTCCCAGAAATCAGGGGACCTCAAGGGATCATCATTGACAAAGTTTGCATCATCAACATATGTGAATTCCTCAAAAGGATCCATTTTTATTTCCGTTGCATCTTTGTGTTTAGTGGTAGGACCTTGATCACATGAACCGTTGATGTTGTAGACGTGGCTCAATACTGGCATGGTGGGTGTTGCAACCGAAGCATTTGAGTTCAAGATGAGTGACTGGAGACTCTCATTGTTGATAGCGTAATTTGACCATAAGTTTCCTTGCCATACTTTAAGGACATCAAGGCATGGTAGATATGATGGTGGAACTTTTGTGGGTGTTTTCTGATGGTCTTGGATAGAAGATGAAACAAGGCCGCAGGATGGTTGGGTTTGATGGTTCTTGGGCTTTTGAACCAGCCTAGCTTCTGCCTCTAGCCGAGCAGCCTCCCATTGAGCCATGTGGTTCAAGTTGGAGCTCAAGTGTTGAGTGCCATTCTTTGGCTTGTGAGTCATTGGATCAATACCCATTTTAGTCATCCTCTTCTTGATGTGTGAGTTCCAATGGTTCTTGATCTCATTATCCGTCCTTCTTGGCAAGTGAGCAGCAATAATTGACCATCTAAACGTAAACATGTAACATTAGCAACGAAATTTTTAAGAATACATAGTGAGAGATTGTTGATCCTAGCTTCTTGTTTGTTACAGTTGTACTAGATTATTAATAAGTTAACAAATAGAAGTTGCGACTGTTAAAAGAACATGAAAAATAAAAGAAGAAAAACCTACACCTAGCAATGGTTACCCAAATAGTAACTCTATGTGATCTGAATAATCAAACCCTACCTATTGCCAAGTAGAGCATGAAGTTGAATGATGGTCCTTTCTTCTTCCAAACTAAACTTTCCTCTCTTGATATCTGGCCTCAGGCGACAACTCTTTCCACATCTCTTAAGCCCTAAAAATCATCAAAATAATGTATATTTAGCTTAGAGAAGGTACGTTCAACTTGCGGGGCATATTAGCCTATTATATTTATCTGTTATTTCTATCGTTTGGTTTATCTTGTATGTTAAAAAGTTATTAGAATATTTATTATCTTGCAACACCTCAATATGTATTGAGGTGAGGTTTCTTGAATCATCAATTGAGAAAACCATGAAATCTTTCACCCTACATATCATCAAGCTAATGTATATTTAGCTGATAAAAAACTTGTAAAATGAATATGCATGCATGGGGAGCTAGCGAGGTCACATGATTACAGGCTTTAGCGGGCAATGAGCGCCAGCTTCCATGACCATATTGTTGAATGTAAGACAGTAGCTTCCGGTCTTCTTCCGGCGTCCATGGCCCTTTCTTCACCCGACTCCTAACACGCCCATATTACCATTGTTGTTTTGTTTCTTCTTCTTCTCAGATTTCACCATGTTAACCCTAACATCAGAAAAGATCCTACACCACACCTACCTAATTCTTGCAATATATGTTTAGTAAGGATCTCTAGGTATTATGTTAAGGGACACAACAGAGATTGGAGAGAGATTTTTTAAAAGGAAAGATGAATATGGAAAGGATAGTATGCTTATCCTAAGAAAAGGGTGCACGTACTATATAAGGAAAGAAGTGGGGCAATGTTAATAAAGACCGGCATATGTACGTGTTTAATAGCTAATTAAACCTCAACCATAAAGTCCATTCTAAAATAAATAGTAATATATGTACCAACATTTGCTAATGCTCCAACAATTGTGGTTCATAGCAACCAACTTTGACAACTCATGAAGCAGTGATTAATCAAATAAAATCCTCCCCAACTACTATATTTGTACACGCACAAACTCTCATTATAAATGCATTAATTTGTACGTTTGCGCATGAATGTGTCACGATGCATTATTACTGGCATAAGAAACAACCAACTTCTGCTAAACCAATAATTCATCGCCATCAGGCAGATATTTATACCTGATTGATAATTAAATCATTTTATATTGACTTTTTACGCGTGGCCGGTAGGCTCTTTTGGTTATACAAACATGAAATAGTACATTCTAAATTCACTTATAGCAAATTAAGCGCATACCTAACATGTTGGTTAAAAGTCATCGATTGATAATTAGAACAAAACCAATAAAAATGTTATTTTCATGGAAAATAATTAAAATAGAAATGTTGGATTGATTTATTTTTCCAAAATAAACAATGACTTTGACCGCATAAAAACTCAACATATCCAAAAGCATCCAATAGAAAATGCGGCATAAACTGAGCCGGATAAGTTAAATGAACCAATATGAACAAAAAAAATCATTCGACTAGTTAAATGAACGAACAAGAACGTCGGTCTCTTCTTTTAATTGTGCCCGTTAACGTTCGATAATGTGTTCGTGAAACTTTATTTATTTACGTTTATTCATGTTTATTTTGTTCATTAAAGATTTTTGTACATTTATTAATTTTATCTAAACTTTATTATATTCTTTAACCTTATATATTACTTACCCTAACAAATAAAATAAGAAACCTCATTCCCACATTGTTTAGGCAGCATTCCCCTTTTCCTTTTCGTTCATCAACACATTATTTCCTTAATGAACGAACAAGACATAAAACCCTATAACTTTCTAATACTGTCACATGAGTGTCACCACCATTGTCACTGGCAGTGTCACCAATAGTGTCGCCTAGCAGTATCGTAGGCAATGTCGCCTGACATGGTCGTGGCCACAATGTCACGATGACATCAAATGGCCTTTAGGCGGTATCGCCAACTAATAACACACTGTTGACTAACTCGCGTAAGGACTAAATACCCACACTACTGATTGTTAGTTTGACAAGTTGACATAAATAGTACAAATGTTAAATTTTTAAAATATCATTCTTGTATTATTTATTCTTTTTTAATCAATAAAATCACTATAATACAAATCAAACTTAAACAATTCAATCTCAACCACTCATACATGAGAGATCTAGGGTGGATGATGGTTTCTACGGTTCTTACATCTAAATGTGGTTCCTATTATAACCTATCCTATATATATATATATTATATATATATATATATATATATATATATTTGTGTGTGTGTGTGAGTTAGGTTCATTTGTAAACAACCCTCTTGATAGTGAACTGTGTGACCTTATGCTAACCCTTGATTATCAATACATAAGTGTAAATTAATGGTCAGGATTTGATGATGAAAATGCACTAGTGTATTTTACGATTTGATGATATCAGTGGCTAGGATTTGTTAACTAAATTTACAAATACATTAGTGTTTATTGTACAACCTTAACCTATATATATATATATATATATATATATATATATATATATAATATAAACTGCATGTCAACTTGCTTACCATCAGATGGCCACTTTGTGGGACACCATTGATGTTTAATTGGATCGCATCTCTTCAAGAGTACACACTGGATTGGCCTCTACTTAATCTGTAATAGGATTTCACATCACTTGTGCTCCACACATGTTACAAGGAGGGCGCCGTTGTGGCTCTTAGATACAAGGAGGATGATGACATGATGTGCGATGAGGGGTCTGAAGTCCTTAATTACTTTATTTTTATGTCTAAAAACACGAGTTGTTGGCATGGTTTTATAGCATTTAATTCTTTCCATGCTGCACGTATCACACTGGGCACGATGTGGAAGGCCGTGTTGTCATTGTGACGGTGTATTTTTCACCGGCATGAAGGCAATGGTCAGGTTGACGTGACGTTTGGCTATTGGTGTGGCTTATAACTATTGGACCCCAACGACACACTTAAAAAAAGATTTTCATTCAAAAAAATATTAACTCCCATATATAAAAAAAACTGTCATTTCCATATTTTCACCTTTTCACTTTATAAAATCTCTTTTCTTTTTAGAAAAAATAATGCATCCACTCAACCGCAACTTCAATCAAACAAGCTTTATGGTGTGGGTGAAGTACTGAGCACCACTTCCCCTCTAGCGTCTCAACCAAACCACCGCTAGTATCCCGATACAAACATATTGGCGTACGGCCAAATTCTTACGAACCTAGCTCTTATATTTCCACCATAAATGCAACAACTGGTCACCCTTTATCCCTAACACCCCCTACACCCAAATTCGCATCGGAAACTCAACCTACACCCGAATCCTCTACGGGAAAAAAATGAAAGGAAAGGAAGTCGGATATAATATTCTTCGCTGTGAAGATCGATTACCTTGGAGACGAAAAGAGAGAAATGTACGAGAAACTGAAAGAAGAAATAAAGGCAAACTATCGTACTTAGTTTCGGTTATTATTTTTTTTTTTAGTTTAAGTTTTTTTTTTAAATTATGTAAACTTTTTTTATAAAAAATTATGTAATCTTTATTTAGTTAAATTGCGTAATTCTTTTTATTATTGTTAATTATCATATTAGTATTAATGCTATTTTAAAAAATAATAGATTTTATATAATTTTTAAATATAAAATAATAATAATAATAATAATAATAAAATATAAAAATAATAAAAATAAAAGTGTGCCACGTGTCGAATAATGCACACTTTCACGCCCCGTCCCACTTTTCATGTTTTTGCACCATGACCATTTTTCTGATACGTGATGACGTGTCGTTCACGTGTCGCGTAACGCCCCATTTTTATACATCTCCACACCATATAGTTTAAGAGCATGCTCACCCCCTCATCTAGTGCCCGTGTCAATTTTTTTATGCTACAAACCATGTAACACACGCTTCCTGAGGTGGGTCCATCCTTTCCACCCGCTACACCCATACCCAATCATTGTAAATGTTAAAAACTAAATATATAAACATATACCATTGTTTATGCCAAAACCCTAAGTGGTGGTGCATCTTTTAGTACTCAACCTCTAGGACGTCTCTCCAATGAAACCAAGGATACAAAATGAAACCCTAAATATTGTTGTGATCTCTCAAACAACAAGCATAAAAACTAGTCATGGTAAGATAAAGACACACAATAAACATTAGTTTAAGTTAGTTTGTCAATATTTAATGCCACGTCATTTTTCTTAGACTCTTATAACTTAAGCTCGGTCCATCATTAGGATTCCTAGGTAACTACATCATACTAAGTGATCCATGTCCTAAACTCGGATTAGTGGGTTGGGAGCCATTACCATAAATTGTTGTCATTTGCCATTGTCAGATCTAGACCAACATATCTAGTGGTGTGGATTGCAATCAGATACTCATCGTTTCGGCCTGATTGTGGTTCACCATGCACGTCACAACTACTACTTCCCCTGGGCGTTTCACAAATGGGTGTGCACATCACCTCGATCTTCTCAACAACTCCCCTTAGTCCAATGAAAATAAATACCTATTTGTCCCTTCAAATTACGGACTGTTACACCATTCTCACTCCTCCTCTTTGGATCCACCAATGACAACCGTAATCGGGAACCGGTGTTGCATAGGTAACATACCTCCAAAGAAGAAAATGACAAATTAAATGGGTGGGGGACGAGGGGGTTTCGTTTTTTTTTCAAGTAATTAGCATAAATAGTCCATGTTACTAGCAGATTTCAAACACTATATTATATTTTAATGAAGGTAAATATTCTTTTACCGAATAAACACCTATCTTAACAAAAATTAATATTGAATCCAAAATGTTACAAAGTGATGTCAAACATGTAACATTTTAACTTTATATCCCAAAAGGTTTACTTTTGCCAAACATGTGGACTATTTATATTTTAACTCTTCGCTCTATTAATTTATTGTAATCATCATTTACACGTGGTTCCTAAATTTTTAGTGTTACAATCCTTCAAACCTCACAAAAAGTGGGGGTTGCATGTGGTTTACCTAAAGTCCATTAAGGTTTTATCATTCCATGGAGTCTCTAATTAATCGTTTCAAAGGGTACGGTCGACATGCATGTTGTCGTGGACCCATTTTTACAGTTCACATTTAAGACTATATATTTTATCATGATGTTGCATGGATGAAACACTAGTAGGGTGTATTTGTCGCCACTTGCTATATAATATATTTGTTTGAACAAAAGAATAAAAATTAAGGAGAACTTAAAATTTTTAAGATGTTATATTACGTCATAGGTCATATGCTCAAGGATAGATAACAGACAGGAGAACTTAATTCGCTGAAAAGAGAGGAAGATGCATGCACAGTACACCACGTACCACAGTTATAAATACACTCCAAAAGGTCTTCCTCTTAATTATACAATATAATGAAAATACCATTAGTTCATTTTAACCGAAGCCTCATATGATTTTACATGTTATTTAGATTTATTACAATGCATTTGATAAGAAAATTTTAATATATATTCAAAAGCTAAAGATTTTTTTCAGGCTATCATTGAGAATTTATATACCTTTCAAGCTCGAAAAAATATGCTCTTAGGTATTAATGAAATTGGGTATTAGGCTCATTAAAAGTCTAAACCTAATGTCAATATGTTAATAACTAATCTAAACCATAAAAATAGTTTTGTAAGTAGGCCTATGTTAGTGTTTGTATGGTATACCATATTAATTTATTTATTTTTATATATACATAACGGAGTTTTTTAAAAAATAACGTGCATTTCGAAATATTGGACCCTGACCGGTGATCCTCCCCTCCCACCTTCAGGTCCGGCCATGATTTTTTTAATTTAATATATAAAGTACAACATTAAAATAGGGTAAACTAGTGTTCCAAACATTAATTTATTTCATATTAACCTCTTATATTTAACCAACTTCTGGTTAATTAGTTACAAGTAACATTGTACCCCTTTTATAAAAAATCGACAATCGTACGATTTTTAATCAACAATAACTTTTTCATGCATTAATATGTTTTTATACACATATACCATAAAAAACAAGTATTTTATTCCAATTTCATTTCAGTATAGTATTACTATATTTTTAATTAAAAAAATCTGATGTGTTGCGTGATTAACAGCGTCTAGGGTCAGCGATAACTAAATCGTTAATCGAAACCGAGAACACGTGAAACCGAACCAAAATTGACCAAAAAACTGAATTAACTTTAACCGATTAACCGAATACTGAATTAACCAAAAACCGGTTATTAATTTTTTTGTACCCTCATTTAACCAAAATTATTCGAACCGAACCAGTTAGTGGTTTTTTTGTACCTTCATATATTTGGTTTTTATACCTATGGTTCATGTTTCATATTTTATACCTACATTTCATGTATTTATACTTACATTTCATGTATTTAAACATTCATTCAATGTACTTATACTTCAATATAATGTATTTCTTAGTAAAAGTTTTAGATAAAGTTTGGTTTTGGCTATTAACCAAAATTAAACAAACAGAACCAAAAATTGTCAATCTAACTAAATAAATAGAATTGAATAACCGAAAACCAATTGGTTAATAAAATAGACTAATTGGGTACTTCATTTTTGGCTTTGTTTAAGGATAATAATCGAACCATACACACATTAGCAATGTATGTGTTTCCCGCCGCATTACACAAACACTCTTTTAATATATGTTTGTGTGTATATATATACATATATACATATACATACATATATATATATATATATATATATATATATATATAAACCAAAATATTTCTGACATTCAAATTTTTTTTGGCATTATCGTGTACCCGTACTTTTTAAATGTGTCATAATTTTGGTATATGCATCTCTATCGTGGGCTCATATTTATTTTTGGCATTATCGTGCACCCTTAATTTTTAATTTTTTCATAATTTATTGGTATTTACATCTCTATCGCGGGAATTTTAATCGGGCTAGATGAACGAATGTTTTTGCATGATTAAGTCGAGTCACCTAGATATTTTGGATTGTATGTATAATTTAGTGATATCTATTTTATTCGGTACATTTAATTTTTAAAATATGAATCTAACGAACTTGTAAAACTCTATCTTGTTTTATACATAATATATGAAATATTTGAAAGATTAGGTTTTTTTTTTTGAAAACTTAGAGCTTATACGTCTGGGTTAGCTGATAACCAAGATGAACCGACTTAACGGATTATTAGACAATTAAATTACAGTCAAAGACAATAAGGTTTTGTACACAAAACTTTGTCACATGTGATCATATTAATCTTTTTGAGAAGATGTTCCTAGGAGATGGCGGTTTAAGAGTGTGTTCTTCACGTGCTTGATCATCCATACAGTACCAGCCCTTGTATAAACCATTCATAAACACCAAAAATAATTAGTGTTTATATTTCTTTTGTGTTAATAGATCAAAATTGACAAAAGAAAATGTTTGAACCACTGGAAATCTATCGCGTATCGCAATCGAAACGCCTTTAGATGACCCATATCGAGACACTTTATAAGTGCACTTTGCCGAAGTGTGCACTTCACCCGTGTGCAATTTGCTTAAGTACACACTTTACTGAAATATACACTTTGCTGAAGTGTGCTCTTTACTAAACTGTGCATTGACTTGTACACTTTGCTAAACTGTGCATTAGGCTAAATTGTGCACTATGTACAAACATGTGCATTTTTTCTAAACAGTGCACTACACTAAATTGTGTATGGACATTTGCATTTTGCTAAACTGTGCACTATGCTAAACTATGAATTGTGCACTAACTTGTGCACTTTATTAATTGTGCATTGTGCACTATTATAAATTGTGCATAACATGTGCACTTTGCTAAACCATGCACTAACCTGTGTATTATGCTAAACTGTGCACTGACATGTGCACTTTGCTAAATTGTGCACTAACATGTGCCCTATGCTAAACTGTGTACGAAGCTTTGCACTTTGTTAAATTGTGCACTATGCAATTAGGTCTAAACTTGTTAGTTACCAAACCATTTTTTGGGTTTCACATTTTTGTCAACCTTACGCTTTTTTTCCAAACCGACGAGTTTTTAGAAGTTTAAATGCGAACTAGCGGGCACGCTTAGTCGTCATCCCGTCAAGATTAATTATGTCCCTAAGGACATAAAAGTTTATAAAACACCATTGTGTAAATGCTAACCGATTCGGAAGAAAACATCAATTTCTAAAATTTAAACACAATTGTCTAAGATATCTTCATTTTTGCGAACCAATAACACCATGAACAAAATCAGAAACACTATAGATATAAAAAAACCAGTTTAAACATATTTTTTTTATATAGCAACACCATACTTATATTAAAGATAAAAAAAACACTTGTTATTACAGTATAATTTTTTTAAAAACAAATTACGTATAAAAAAGTTACGGATATTTAAAAAAGAAAGAAAAACTTGCTTATGACTCGCATGTAAGTTTTTTTAATTTAAAGCACACCGAAATATGCTGTATGGTGTCTAGATTAGCCCAATTACTTCTAATTCACTATTACAAAACTAAACCCGCTAACCTTTTATCATTTTACTAATTAAAAGATATCCAAAGACCAAATCTAAGTTGTTGTGTCACACCCCGTTTTCCAACCCGAAATCCATACACCGGTGGGCCCAAATGGGGAGTATGGTGACTTCAGTTGATAATCATCATAGTCAATAAAACATGGCACAACGGAAGTCTTGGAGTATTTTTAGGGATTATCATTTTTTATTTCCGGTCTACGCTTTGAGTTTATTTATGCTCCGACTTTGGGGGAATATTGTAATATCTCATTATTTTGGGTTTATTAGTATAAGCCCATGAACCCAGTTTTGATCAACGGTGAAGCTTCCCCGCTCCCCCGCAGTTTTGTTCACTTTGTAGTATCATTTTACCGAAAATTTTTGAATTATTCTTGTTCAACCTCTGCCACTGTATAGGATCTTTATATATTGTAAGACAACCTTTCGTTATCATATCAATTCATTATTTCACTCTCTTTCATTTATCGGTTACCATGATAGTTATTTATTTCTTTGTATTGTTGGATAAGTTGTAACACATAGTCGTTTATTTCTTTGTATTGTTGGATAAGTTGTGTGAATCGATTATGAAAGGATAAAAAAATATATTTTTTCCTTGTTTTTTCTTTTACTTGATGAGATTTTGTTTAATTCGTCCGACTGACCAAATTTCCCAATTTGGTGATTTTTCCATAGGGAAATATGTGTTCATAAGTTGCACTATTTACAGATTTTTTTTCCTTGGCAAAGACCATCAAAAGAGTTTATTTTAAACACAGAGAGTTTTCATGCATAGAAAAAGACGTCACCTGCTTCCAAATTATATCGTTAGATTTGACATTAAAGGCACTATGACTATGCTCACGTCAGATATTACAGTGTAATGCTTGCAAAACATGTCAGGTGGGTTTCTTATCTGCAGACAAATCATCATAAACTGTTACATGTTTAATTTAACCAGCCTTTAGATTACGAAAAGATTCTCCATCAGAACACCCTCGATAAGGCATTCTTGAGTCATCTGTAGGGGAGTGATTGTTGTGTGAAGGAGAGAAGAGAAGACTTGTTTTCATGGAAGAATGTCTTCAGAGTTCATACTATAATGTTTCTAAATGGTTTTTGGTTTATGAGATGTGCCACTTTGACATGGATTCGCTTTAAAGTCCCCTGTGCTCCCAGTCCCTAGAAAGATAGACCAATTATTGATGTATCATCTACTTTTGTACAATATTAGAAGAATGGGCCTAATGTTCTACGAATACTTAAAGAAAAAAACGGGTCCAAAATTCCTATACATTTCCAAGGAAATCTCAATAAGTCAGAAAACCCTACTTTAACAAGAGTTTACCGACTAAATACCAATAAAAAAACCTTGAATTTCTAACGAAATCTCCATAAGTCAGAAAACCCTACTTTAGTAAGAGTTTACTGACTAAATACTGATAACAAAACCTTGGAAATGTGTCGGAAGTTTCTGACCCATTTCCGACAAAACATTTTATTTTTTATATGATTAAAGTAACCTTGAAAATGTGTCGGAAACTTCTGATCCGTTTCCAACAAAACGTTTCTTTTGTTATCTTTATTTTTATAACCTTTTTCATTTAATAATATTAATTTTTTGTTATTGTATGTTCAAGTTTCTCACGAAGCAAATTTTGACGAAATTAGTTTTGTCACATACAACTCTTTTCTACGCATGTCCCATTAATTTTAACGTGATAAATGATCTGGTTTTTAGTAGTGTGTATACATGCAGTCAATCAGTCTCTATATAATATTCATAATTCAGTTAAGAAAAATATTAAAGTACATGATAGGTTACTGTGAACGGTTGCTTTAATCAAACAAAATCATGATTATTATTGGTCTACACCTGAAGTCCTAGCCATGCTAGTTTTGCATAATTTCTGCTAACACATTAATGAAGCTACAATTAGAACTCAATTTCTATCATTTATTACCATTCTTGGTTATCAAGACAATTTATTAGCACACAGGAGAAGCTGGTGGTGAAGTGATCATGGAGAAGTTATTGGTTATGTTTTTCCAACCACCATCCAGAAGATCAACAAATTCTTCCCAGAAATCAGGGGACCTCAAGGGATCATCATTGACAAAGTTTGCATCATCAACATATGTGAATTCCTCAAAAGGATCCATTTTTATTTCCGTTGCATCTTTGTGTTTAGTGGTAGGACCTTGATCACATGAACCGTTGATGTTGTAGACGTGGCTCAATACTGGCATGGTGGGTGTTGCAACCGAAGCATTTGAGTTCAAGATGAGTGACTGGAGACTCTCATTGTTGATAGCGTAATTTGACCATAAGTTTCCTTGCCATACTTTAAGGACATCAAGGCATGGTAGATATGATGGTGGAACTTTTGTGGGTGTTTTCTGATGGTCTTGGATAGAAGATGAAACAAGGCCGCAGGATGGTTGGGTTTGATGGTTCTTGGCTTTTGAACCAGCCTAGCTTCTGCCTCTAGCCGAGCAGCCTCCCATTGAGCCATGTGGTTCAAGTTGGAGCTCAAGTGTTGAGTGCCATTCTTTGGCTTGTGAGTCATTGGATCAATACCCATTTTAGTCATCCTCTTCTTGATGTGTGAGTTCCAATGGTTCTTGATCTCATTATCCGTCCTTCTTGGCAAGTGAGCAGCAATAATTGACCATCTAAACGTAAACATGTAACATTAGCAACGAAATTTTTAAGAATACATAGTGAGAGATTGTTGATCCTAGCTTCTTGTTTGTTACAGTTGTACTAGATTATTAATAAGTTAACAAATAGAAGTTGCGACTGTTAAAAGAACATGAAAAATAAAAGAAGAAAAACCTACACCTAGCAATGGTTACCCAAATAGTAACTCTATGTGATCTGAATAATCAAACCCTACCTATTGCCAAGTAGAGCATGAAGTTGAATGATGGTCCTTTCTTCTTCCAAACTAAACTTTCCTCTCTTGATATCTGGCCTCAGGCGACAACTCTTTCCACATCTCTTAAGCCCTAAAAATCATCAAAATAATGTATATTTAGCTTAGAGAAGGTACGTTCAACTTGCGGGGGCATATTAGCCTATTATATTTATCTGTTATTTCTATCGTTTGGTTTATCTTGTATGTTAAAAAGTTATTAGAATATTTATTATCTTGCAACACCTCAATATGTATTGAGGTGAGGTTTCTTGAATCATCAATTGAGAAAACCATGAAATCTTTCACCCTACATATCATCAAGCTAATGTATATTTAGCTGATAAAAAACTTGTAAAATGAATATGCATGCATGGGGAGCTAGCGAGGTCACATGATTACAGGCTTTAGCGGGCAATGAGCGCCAGCTTCCATGACCATATTGTTGAATGTAAGACAGTAGCTTCCGGTCTTCTTCCGGCGTCCATGGCCCTTTCTTCACCCTGACTCCTAACACGCCCATATTACCATTGTTGTTTTGTTTCTTCTTCTTCTCAGATTTCACCATGTTAACCCTAACATCAGAAAAGATCCTACACCACACCTACCTAATTCTTGCAATATATGTTTAGTAAGGATCTCTAGGTATTATGTTAAGGGACACAACAGAGATTGGAGAGAGATTTTTTAAAAGGAAAGATGAATATGGAAAGGATAGTATGCTTATCCTAAGAAAAGGGTGCACGTACTATATAAGGAAAGAAGTGGGGCAATGTTAATAAAGACAGGCATATGTACGTGTTTAATAGCTAATTAAACCTCAACCATAAAGTCCATTCTAAAATAAATAGTAATATATGTACCAACATTTGCTAATGCTCCAACAATTGTGGTTCATAGCAACCAACTTTGACAACTCATGAAGCAGTGATTAATCAAATAAAATCCTCCCGAACTACTATATTTGTACACGCACAAACTCTCATTATAAATGCATTAATTTGTACGTTTGCGCATGAATGTGTCACGATGCATTATTACTGGCATAAGAAACAACCAACTTCTGCTAAACCAATAATTCATCGCCATCAGGCAGATATTTATACCTGATTGATAATTAAATCATTTTATATTGACTTTTTACGCGTGGCCGGTAGGCTCTTTTGGTTATACAAACATGAAATAGTACATTCTAAATTCACTTATAGCAAATTAAGCGCATACCTAACATGTTGGTTAAAAGTCATGAATTGATAATTAAAACAAAACCAATAAAAATGTTATTTTCATGGAAAATAATTAAATAGAAATGTTGGATTGATTTATTTTTCCAAAATAAACAATGACTTTGACCGCATAAAAACTCAACATATCCAAAAGCATCCAATAGAAAATGCGGCATAAAGTGAGCCGGATAAGTTAAATGAACCAATATGAACAAAAAAAATCATTCGATTAGTTAAATGAACGAACAAGAACGTCGGTCTCTTCTTTTAATTGTGCCCGTTAACGTTCGATAATGTGTTCGTAAAACTTTATTTATTTACGTTTATTCATGTTTATTTTGTTCATTAAAGATTTTTGTACATTTATTAATTTTATCTAAACTTTATTATATTCTTTAACCTTGTATATTACTTACCCTAACAAATAAAATAAGAAACCTCATTCCCACCTTGTTTAGGCAGCATTCCCCTTTTCCTTTTCGTTCATCAACACATTATTTCCTTAATGAACGAACACGACATAAAACCCTATAACTTTCTAATACTGTCACATGAGTGTCACCACCATTGTCACTGGCAGTGTCACCAATAGTGTCGCCTAGCAGTATCGTAGGCAATGTCGCCTGACATGGTCGTGGCCACAATGTCACGATGACATCAAATGGCCTTTAGGCGGTATCGCCAACTAATAACACACTGTTGACTAACTCGCGTAAGGACTAAATACCCACACTACTGTCACCTACCCCCTCCCAGGCAACAGGCAACACTGAGAGTGTCGCAAAGTTCATCACTAGTGTCACTAAATTCATCAACTTTATCCAACAAGATCCTTTCAGCCAAAAATTACAACTTTTTATTTTCAAACATTTATTTTCACTTGGATGAAGCAAAATCCATGTTTCCTTACCTTAATAACACTTAAAACCCCACCTTTTTCTATTAAAAACCCATGTTTCACCTCAAAAACCATAAAATCTCATATCTGGAGTGATTCATATCTGGATTCTCAAACAAAAGAGTGTTATGATGAGGTATGATTGATGAGAAAGTGATTCCAAGCCTCAAATCATGAATTCCTTGGACTTCAATTCTTTCTCTTCACTTTCTCTCTCTAAAACCCTATTTTCATTCTCTCGCTTCTCTTTAGCATTTGGTGAAGATGATGAAAATAGGGCAAGGGTTTTCTAAACATTCTATTTTGCGCCTAATCCAATACATAAACTAAAACCCATCAAACTAAACTCTCTTTATTCGTTAAACACTATTATATATACAGGGCTAAGTTCACGTGAGAAACATCACGAGTTGTGAGAGGCGTCAGAACTTTTTCTTCTCGCGCGAAGTTGTGACAAATTTTTTTTACACAAACGTAGATTAAAATATTATAAACACATTTGTAAAAAAAAGTAAAACAAATTGTCAAGTCGGTAGTTTTGACTGATGCAAGTTTTTTTACTCGCTGGTATATATTTTATACGAATATAACTATTTTTTTACGTATCATATAAATGTGGGTATGCGGTATTTTTTAAATTTCTTTTGGCTGAAACAAGCGTTTTTTATGAATTTTGAGAAAAAAAATTCGGAAAAAACATTTTGGATGACCTAGTTATCACGGTTCTTACAACTCAAGATGGTTCTCATTTTAACCCATCCATTATATATATATATATATATTTTAATGGAGAGTTCAAATGAAAAGAAAAATTTTGTAAAAATAAAAAGAATAACTTTTAAACAATAGAAATTCTCCATTTACTTCATTTAATATGTGTATTTAATATTATAAAAAAAGGGCGTATAGGTAAATCTATAATTGTCATTAATTAGCTAATTAATTAAACTTGTAACTCATTTTTTTTCATATACTCTTTCAAGATAAAATAATTTATAGTGTAGGACAATTTTCGACATGTGTAGGCTAAATTTTAGTATGTGTAGGATAAATTTTGAAATGTGTAGGGAAAATTTACTTGTCGGTAGGGTAAATTCCAGTAAATATAAGACATATGTAGGATAAATTTTGAAATGTGTAGGATAAAATGTTTTTGCTTTATTAACGAGAGATAACATAATTAATGAGAGGAGTTATAAACTATTTAATGTTTTACCATTATGTCATTTCTTCTTTTTCTTCTCACATTAAATTTCTTCTCAAATGAACCTTCTCGTGTATATATATATATATATATATTACAAGTTTTGGGATGTTGCATAACCATAACCGCTAGCTTCGGCTATGGGATTTCCTAAACCTTAACTAAACTTTGGTTATGGTTAATCAGTTTTTGACGCTCGGTTATAGTTCGGTTTTGGTTCCTTTCAGTTAATCAACCAACCCATATTTGAACTTAAATTTAAAGTAAAAGAACATGGAAAAAGAATTAATAACGGTTCGTTTCATGCAACCATTTCTAACACACCCCATTTCATCAAACACTTTAACACTGAAAAATCAATTTGACCCAATTCAGTACAAATGTATTCTGAATTCTCAAGGTTTTCCTTACAACAATGAAACATATACTCATTTCTTTTCGACTCAAATTGATTAAGGCTTAGTAATGAGACACCCTCATCCATCACCATAACTAAAATTAATTAATTAATCAAATAGCCTTAGCCATAATTATTTCTTAATCTTGGTTATCTGTTAATTTAGTTTGGTGGTGGTTATCGATTTATTTTGGTTAATAGTTAAGATTTTCTCACACCTACCAATGTTCCCCTAATGATGGATGAGTGTTAATTTTTTCTATTAAAATATTGAAAATGACAAAACTATCTTTTCCATATAAAAAACCTAAGTTTCTATGACCCTACAACACCCCCCCCCCCCAATCTCTCTTAAGATCGGTGACCACTGCGCCTTTACGACATTAACCAGCCAACTTCCTACCTAAAACTACTAGCCATCGTCCCCATCACTACTCGCCATAGTCACCACCTAACACTATCATTGGTGGTGCATTGGTTGGAGGAAAGGACCCACTAACTATTAAAGCGAAGGGAGAGGGGGCCGCAAGAATCAATAACGTCAAAGAGGTAGTGGACCGGTAACCAAAGGTAAACTTGAATCCACTTGATTTTGTCAATGTGGTGCGAAGTGGAGCCAAATCATCTTGTGGATGCGACAAGGGAGCCGAGGAAGACTGTTTTTAGTGTAAGGGCTGCCAACGGCTATGTGGATAGAGTTAAGGAGGGGTCAATTTCTTTAGTCCAGCGAGTTTCAGAGACTAATGATCGCTACTATGGGGTTGGTAGGGCTATAAACAAACCGAACGTATAGCGATCCGCTTGTGAACCGTTCGGCTGGAAGTTCGTTTATGTTCATTCATTTATTTAATAAATGAAGGAACATGAACAAGGAGTTTTGCTTGATCGATTAAAGGAACACACTTGAATTGTTGAAATTATAAAAGAACAGATGACTACAAAAGCCAAAATATACTACTTTAATCAAGAAATAAACAGGTTATGAAGTTCATCTCCTCCTAAAGAGAGAGAATCTTAAACACCAACAGAGCATATGTTTGAAGACTCAAAGATCTGTTGAAGACATGAAGACTCTGTTGGTGAAGACTAAATCTCTGTTTGATAAAGCACTTATTAGAAGACTAAAACACTATTAAGGCATGAACAGATGTTTAGTACATATAAACAGATGTTTCCAAAACAGATGACAGTGTTTGTAAAACAGTGCCTAGGATCGAGTCTTAGAACATATGTTAAGATCAATCAGATGTTGTAACATCTGAGAAATCTTTTCAGTTAGGAATGTTAGATGTCGCTTTCAGGGTAATGTCAGCCCTGATTGCCAGCAAGTGTTTGTACTTGTATATATAGTTCTCACATGTTAGAGATCTGATGATCACTTAACACTCCTTTTGTATGAACATAATTGTTTGATCAGGCTGAAGGGGGGGAAGAGAAAATCATATTTGTAATTTGTAATCTTTTGGTTATAAATGGAAAACATTATAATTACTTTCTAAGTTTATGTTTGTGTTTAATTCCGCTGCAATTCATTTTTATTCTCACTCATGATTCATTAGATTCACTAACACTTCACCATTTCACACACCAAAACACAAAAAAACCAAAACTCAGATCTTAACAGTTGATATTAGAGCTAGGTCTCATTAACTTGATTTCACAATTAGTTTAATACAAAAAGAACAACTCATATAGTTGATAACCAATTGTTCATTGAATCGAATTACAGAGTCAAAATATCAAATTAACAAAGTTTTTGAATGACACTTTGTTTTTTCACCATGATCCAAAGGATGGCGGAAGATAATCACGATCCTCACAACACTGGTTTCAGTAACAAGCCTCTGATGCTTGGCAGATCAGAATACAATATCTTGCAACGTCGAATGGCCCATGTTCTAGCTCAAACGAACACTAGATGTTGGAAGTCCATTATATTCATACCACATGTTCCAATGATACCTAACACCGAAGATCCAAGAGTCCAAGAGCCAAAGAAACCAGAAAACTATTCCAAGCAGGATTTTCAAAATTTGAATTAGTTGCAAAAGCATCAGTATTGTTGCTATGGCTCTACCAAGTTAAATCTATGTCGGCCTATTACACTGTAATAGTGCAAAAGAGTTATGAGATACTTTAAAAGAACAATTCGGAGGACCAGAGGATGTGATTGAAAACACCCGGGAAATTCTCAACTAGAGTATGAGACATTCAGTCATGTTAAGGGATACACCTTACTCTACAGTATGAAAGATATACTCGTTTGATAAGTGAATTAAAATTGGTAAACAAAGCATTTTCTAATTCCACTTTGAGTAATAGGTTTCTTAGATCACTTCTTGAAAAATGGGACACAATTGCTATTGTGATGAGAACCACACCAGGTTTTTAGGATATGAACGTGACTCAACTTCGTCGTAAGCTCTTAACCTTTGAAAGAGAGCTTATCCAAAAGAAGAAACTCTAGGAAACTGGGAAAGTGTCTAACGATTATGTCTTTGGCAATACAACACTTTTGAGTCAAGAAGAATCTTCATCTAGAATAGTAATTGATCAAGGCTATGTCATTACATTGACATATCCACTGGGATTAACTTTGATCAATATTCTCCAAACCATTTGTTTTACAGCAAATGGTGATGGTCAAAGTCCTAAATCCCTGTCATTTTTTCTTGATAATCTACAACATATTGATCCCATTGACTCAGAAGAAATGAATATTTTGTATCAATTGACCCTACTCAGTATTAGAACAAACAATTTCTAAAAGAGAATTGGTAGGAAGTATCTAGTGTTTAATAGAAGCTCAAGCGTAAGGTTGGATAAATCCAAAAGAAAATTTTATAAGTGTAATAGAATTGGCCATTTTGCTAGAAAGTGTAGATGTCAAACAAGTAGTTCTGCACCCATAGAAAATTATTCAAATCACAGACCTCAATCTAACAACCAATAATATTTTTATAAAAAAAATTTCTAAAATACCTTTGAACTGGTGTTTAAAAATAGCAATCATTCCTAATAGTTGCATATTTATTTGTATCTTATAATTAATATTAATTAACTAAACTAATAGAACAAAATTAGCAATTACTTAAACAAGTACACGAAAAATTAAAGACCTAAAAATAAATAATACAACTAAATTAAAAAAAATAATAAAACAAAATTACAATAAAGTTAAAAACCTAGAAACATACTATTCCATCTCGTCTAAACACTGTTGATGAATCTTGTTTTTTTTCTAATATATGTTTATATATGTTTGTACAACTTCAACATATAGTCATAGTTAATACTAAGCACCACAAGATCATATGCACCGGTCTTTCATTCCTTGAGGGCTAATAATTTTTGATATTTTCGTCGAAACTATTAACTTAGCCTTAGATATAGGGGTTGGTTGAAGATTAACCGACACCTTTATTTCTCGCTTTTGCACAATCTCTTCTCATTGGACGAACGTGTTAAACTGAAACAACCAGTTCATCCAAAAGCTCAAACTCATCTTTCGTGTTGTCTAAATTTAATTGCGATCGCGCATCCGAAACGGCGGATACTACATCTTGGAATGATGTACTCTTTGGCCTTTTGGATCGTGAGTCCTGCACGCCCATAAGTGGGATGAGATGCTACTTCGTACTTTTACTTAACACTTGTAACAGTTTGTCCATTGTAAAAGCGTTCATCTTGTTTGTAGAAGTTATGCGCATCAATTAGCATATCCACATCATTTGCACCACGTTATCTACCACGGTTTTCATTGGCGAGGTTGTGGTAGATGGAGTTAAATGCGATGCATTTTTTGCCTTTCCCTCCGTGTGAAGATTGGGTGTTAATTAATAATGTAACGTTGATAAAGTTCGGTTGTTTGTGCCTTAGGTTAATATTTGGGGCACCCGACCGATAACAGTCTGTGAGTAGGCCCGGATCAGGGAAAAACATGTTAGGTTGGGTGTTCAGGGTATTCGATATGTTTGAGGTATTTGGTGAGCTTTAGTTTTGATTATAGAGGTTGGTTGGGTCCATAGGGCTCCATGGAAACATATTGTTGCGTTTTACAAAGTTTATAAAAATTTATAGAAAAGAGTATGGTTTGAAAGTGACCTATTGTAGTCAAATGTTCAAATGGTTGATAAAGTTCCGTTGCTTGTGCCTCATGTTAATGGCGTTAAATTGAACGGTCAAGAGACCGCTAGGGTGGGCCTTCACTTTTCTCCCTTCTTCATGCTATGACGCCGGCCACCAACGCCCCACCATTTTTCACGACCGGTAATGCCCCTAGGGGGTGTGCGTTACCGGTCACACCATCAAAATGGCTACATCGGTATAGGCGTTACTCAATAACAACCTGTATAAAAACAACATCACTATTCATAGTCATTAGCTACATATATATAAAAAGAACTCATGTACGATCATCTATTAATTTATAAATAAACAAATGATATAGTAATTATTTAAATTACATGTATAACATATAACCTTAAAAGAGAATTCACTCTAAAACCATATAATGGCTATTAAAGAACTTGAGTCTAGCAGTATCATGTCGGAAATAGGCTTTTATAAAGTTGAGAGTTCAAATATTATTATTATTATTATTATAGATTTAAAAATAGGATTAAAAACCATGTGTGTTATCCCTTAAATAAAAATAAACAAAGAAAGCAAATGGCTTATATATCAGCATTTACTTCTCCTTTTCTGATGCTGTTGGATTTGTATCCAATTATAAGTCTACTGGTCCCCCCCCCCCTCGAACGATAGTCCATTTTATCCGACTTTGTTTAGTATCCATCATTATTTAACCTTGGGCATGTTGGAAATATTAGTGGTAAACATACAAGTTGGTATGTTTCCTTTATCCCACATTGTTGGAGGTAGTGAAATTTGAGTACCCCTCATAAGCCTTCAAAGTGTTAGATGGGTTGAAAAGTGGGTCAAGCCCATACGTGCGCAGAGCCGAGCCGCGAGCTCGCGAATGGGCGTGTTTGAGGCGCACTTTGCACGTACGGATCGTCGCTAGGAGCTGAGGAGCTTTTATTTTTAGCTAGGGTCTGGTTTAGGTGCGTTAGTATTGTGGATCAAGATCAGATGAGATAAGATTGGGATAGAGATGAGTTTGAAACTGTGGGGGTTATCTCTTGGAAATCGAATTTATGTGGGATATCTCCAGGAATTCGAATTCGAATCTTGTAGATGAGGTTTATCCTATTCCCCGTTTTTCTCATTCTCAGTTGAGATCTGAACCTATAAATAAAGGCTTCCTGCTACCCATCTCTTTACACATATTTTCAGAACCTCCTACTGGTGTTCCTGTTTCTTCTCCAGCTTCTGCGTTTTCTGGTTTCCATTGTTGTTGGAATACCAGATCAGTTCTGCATTAAATCATGGGAGTTTACGCTGCAGCTCACAGCAATACGAGCGCATAAAATCCTTTATGGACAGGAATCATCCGTGCAGTTCAAGAATCTCGGTTTCTTAAATCGCCAGCTTGGTTTTAGTTTTTTGCGTGTTATTTAAATTCGTCCGATAACGGGACAGTCTCCTTCTACCTTTCTTCAATCAGTTTGTTCACGTTGGAATAAACTGGTTTGGCCAACAACTTGCTAGTTAATAATGTTAATAATAATTTTCTGTTTGATTAAATTATTTTCAACATTCTTAAAGGATTTTATTTTTTGTGTTTAATCACCAGAACTAATGGACTCTGAACTACCAATAGCTAATCTAAGATTCATGAATCAAAAGTTTGTCAAGTTGGACATATTCGATGGCCAGAACTATACTCGTTGGGTGGACAAGGTCAAGTTCATGCTAGTTGTGCTGAAACTCTACTACATCCTTGATCCTAACTTGCCCGAAATCCCTGAAGACCCTTCTCTTGAGGCTGGAGAGGTCCCGGATCAAAATTTGGCAAAGCAAAGACTTGTCCGTAAGGAAGCTGAAGATCTTTGCCTTGGCCATATCAAAAATTCTCTTTCGGATCGTCTCTATGACTTGTACGCGCCGGTAACAAGTGCTAGAGAATTATGGAAAGCTTTGGAAGATAAGTATAAGGCTCATGAAGAAGGTACTAACAAATACCTTATTTCCAAGTACTTAGACTTTCAAATGGTTGATGACAAGTCAATCTTGGAGCAAGTGCATGAACTCCAGGTTCTTGTTAATAAATTGACCGCGCTTTCTATTCCGCTGCCAGAAATCTTTCAAGTTGGGGTCATTATTGCAAAACTACCTCCTACTTGGAAAGATTTCTCAAAGAGAATGATGCACAAATCTGAGGACTACTCTTTGGATGAACTGTTGAAGCACCTTCGAATTGAGGAGGAAACGCGCAACAGGGACAAAAGAGGAAAAGTTGGATCGAGTGTGAATTATATTGTTGGAGGATCTGGGCAAAAGGGAACGGGGTATAAAAGAGTAAAAAGTTTACAGCACCAAAGAAAAAGGAATTCAAGAAGTCACATCAAACGACCAACCATCAACCAAAGAGATCGGGTAAATGTCATGTTTGTGGAGAAACCGAGAATTATGCACGAGAGTGCTCACAAAGAAAATCTGGTTTTACAGTTGGTTCTACAAGTGCTGTTGATATTGAGAAAGTCACCAATCTAGTGGCCAATGTGGGTCTTGGAGACGTTAACATGCTTTCTCAATATACGCGTGTTGTGGCATGTACAGGATGGTTCTTGGATTCGGGAGCCACTTTTCATGTTTGTGGGAATCGTGGCGCACTTTGCACTTCGCACGTACGCATTGTCGCTAGGAGCTGAGGAGCTTTTATTTTTAGCTAGGGTCCGTTCATGTGCGTTGGTGTTGTGGATTGAGATCAGATGAGATAAGATTGGGATAGAGATGAGTTCGAAACTGTGGGGGTTATCTCTTGGAAATCGAATTCATGTGGGATATCTCCAGGAATTCGAATTCGAATCTGGTAGATGAGGTTTATCCCATTCCCTGTTTTCTTATTCTCAGTTGAGATCTGAACCTATAAATAAAGGCTTCCTGCTACCCATTCTTTACACATATTTTCGCAGCCTCCTACTGGTGTTCCTGTTTCTTCTCCAGCTTCTGCGTTTTCTGTTTCCATTACTGTTGGAATACCAGATCAGTTCTGCATTAAATCCTGGGAGTTTACGCTGCAGCTCACAGCAATACGAGCGCGTAAAATCCTTTTTGGACAGGAATCATCCGTGCAGTTCAAGAATCTCGGTTTCTTAAATCGCTAGGTTGGTTTTAGTTTTTTGCGTGTTATTTAAATTCATCCGATAACGGGACAGTCTCCTTCTACCTTTCTTCAATCAGTTTGTTCGGCCAACAACTTGGTAATTAATAATGTTAATAATAATTTTCTGTTTGATTAAATTATTTTCAACATTCTTAAAGGATTTTATTTTTTGTGTTTAATCACCAGAACTAATGAACTCTGAACTACCAACAGCGAATCTAAGATTCATGAATCAAAAGTTTGTCAAGTTGGACAGATTCGATGGCCAGAACTATACTCGTTGGGCGGACAAGGTGAAGTTCATGCTAGTTGTGCTGAAACTCTACTATATCCTTGATCCTAACTTGCCCGAAATCCCTGAAGACCCTCCTCTTGAGGATGGAGAGGTCTCAGATCAAAATTTGGCAAAGCAAAGACTTGTCCGTAAGGAAGCTGAAGATCTTTGCCTTGGCCATATCAAAAATTCTCTTTCGGTTCGTCTCTATGACTTGTACGCGCCGGTAACAAGTGCTAGAGAATTATGGAAAGCTTTGGAAGATGATTATAAGGCTCATGAAGAAGGTACTAACAAATACCTTATTTCTAAGTACTTAGACTTTCAAATGGTTGATGACAAGTCAATCTTGGAGCAAGTGCATAAACTCCAAGTTCTTGTTAATAAATTGACCGTGCTTTCTATTCCGCTGCCAGAAATCTTTCAAGTAGGGGTCATTATTGCAAAATTACCTCCTACTTGTTAAGATTTCTCAAAGAGAATGATGCACAAATCTGAGGACTACTCTTTGGATGAACTGTTGAAGCACCTTCGAATTGAGGAGGAAACGCCCAACAGGGACAAAAGAGGTAAAGTTGGATCGAGTGTGAATCATATTGTTGGAGGATCTGGGCAAAAGGGAAAGGGGGCATCAAAGAGTAAAAAGTTTACAGCACCAAAGAAAAAGGAATTCAAGAAGTCACATCAAACGACCAACCATCAACCAAAGAGATCGAGTAAATGTCATGTTTGTGGAGAAACGGGCATTATGCACGAGAGTGCTCACAAAGGAAATCTGGTTTTACAGTTGGTTCTACAAGTGCTGTTGATATTGAGAAAGTCACCAATCTAGTGGCCAATGTGGGTCTTGGAGACGTTAACATGCTTTCTCAATATACACGTGTGGTGGCATGTAGAGGATGGTTGTTGGATTCGGGAGCCACTGTTCATCTTTGTGGGAATCGTGGCTTGTTTCTTACTTATGATTCTGTTCCTCAAGGAACAGTAGTGGTATGAGCTGATGGACATCGTGTAGAAGTTCGTGGTAAAGGCACAGTGCGACTAAACTTTAGAGATGGTCAAATGGTTACCCTTCAGGATGTGTTGCATGTTCCTGGTATCACCAAGGGTCTTGTTTCTGCTGATAAGTTTGATCCCAATGGTTACAAGCTGGTTATCAAGAAACTTCGTGTGAAGTTTTCTTTAAATGACATCTATGTGGGTCAAGCTACGAACACGGGTGGAATGTATCGCCTTAACCTAGCTGAAGATGGAATTGACGAAGAAGAAGAATTGGATGAAGGTGGTGTTTCAGTGATCGATGGGTTGGGGAATGAAAGTGATAGTGATAGTGGTGATAGTGGTAGTGATAATTCTGTTTTTGGTGAATGTAATGCAATTGGTTTTGAATTGAATGAAATTATGTCTTTTGATTATATCGCTTGTTCAATTTCTTTATGGCACAAACGTTTAGCTCATACAAATATTAAAAACATTGAAAAAAAGCAAAATAAAGGTTATTAAAATTAAAAGATAAAGACTTTGAAAAATGCGAAACTTGTGTGAAATCAAAATTCATAAAGAAACCTTTTCCAAGTGTTCATAAACGTAATACATCACTACTAGAACTAATTGATTCAGATAGTTGTAAACTGAATGGAGTTCTTACTCGTGGGGGTAAGAGATACTTTATCACTTTCTGCGATGACTTCAGTCGATACTTATATGTTTATTTATTCCATTCAAAAGACGAAGCTTTGAGGCATTTAAAATATATAAGGCTGAAGTTGAAAAACAAAAGGAGAAACGCATTAAAATTCTTCGCTCGAACAGAGGCGGAGAATACTTTAACCGAAAATTTGATGCATTCTGCGAAGAGGAAGGAATCATACATGAGAGAACTGCACCATATACCCCCCAACAAAATGGTTTGGCTTAGAGGAAGAACCGAACCTTGGTAGAGATGGCTAACTGTATGTTAAATCAATCGGGTCTACCTCGTAATATGTGGGGGGAATCTGTGTTAACCGCTTGTCATGTTCATAATAGGATCACTAGTCGTGTGATACCTACGAGTCCATATGAGTTGTGGAAAGGAAGAAAACCAAACCTAGAGTATTTGAGGGTTTGGGGGTGTCTTGCCTATTATCGCGTACCTGATCCAAAGACACTCAAACTGGGAGAACGAGCTTACAAGAGTGTATTCATTGGATATGCCCCGCAAAGTAAGTCTTACCGGTTGTTGGATGACGAATCAGGTATAGCTGTAGAATCCAGAGATGTGGAATTCTTTGAGAACAAGTTTTCTAGAGATGATGAAAACTCAAATTACACCATATTTTCTAGTACTTCTGGAAAACGATTTCAACCTTCACCAATAGTTGAAGAACCGAGGAAAAGTACTAGAGTTAGAAAAGAGAAAAGTTATGGAGATGATTTCTTTTCTTACCTGGTTGAGAGAACTCAAAAGAAAGTGACGAGAGAGGTCATTTTCGCTGTTAATTTGGATGATGATCCTAAAACTTTCAGCGAAGCAATGTCATCAAGAGATGCTCCTTTGTGGAAGGAAGCAGTCAATGATGAAATGGATTACATTATGGGAAATGGAACTTGGGAGTTTGCTGATCTACCCAAGGGAAAGAAACCTATTGGATCTAAATGGATCTTTAAAAGGAAGTATCATCCAGATGGATCCATCTCTGCCTATAAAGCGAGATTAGTTGCTAAAGGGTATAGGCAGAGAAAAGGGATCGACTATTTTGATACCTATGCACCTGTGGCTAGAATTAGCTCTATAGAACTCTAATAGCGGTGTCTGCTTTGAAAGGGTTGTACATCCATCAAATGGTTGTAAAGACTGCGTTTCTAAATGGGTATCTAAATGAGGAGATATATTGGAGCAACCAGAAGGGTTTGTGATGCCTGGACAAGAGAACAAAGTGTGTAGACTTATTAAATCTCTTTATGGTTTGAAGCAAGCTCCTAAACAGTGGCATGAGAGGTTTGACACCATTGTGACTGCTTTCGGGTTTCGACACAATAGTGCTGATAGGTGTATCTATACTAAATGCGAACCCGGTTATACAGTCGTGATTTGTCTCTATGTTGATGATATGTTGATCATTGGCACGAACCTTAAAGGTATTTCTGAAACTAAGAAATATCTGTCCTCGAACTTTAAGATGAAAGATCTAGGAGAAGTTGATACCATTCTTGGGATCAAGGTGAAAAGAACTGAAAGTCAGATTTCTCTAAGTCAATCTCATTACATAAAGAAAATTCTTACTAAGTTTCAACACTTGAACATTAAAGAGTTTAATACCCCATTTGATCCAAGTGTGAAACTTAATGTAAACTCAGGGAGAGCAGTGGCTCAACTGGAGTATGCGAGTGCTATTGGAAGTATGATGTACGCAACACATTGCACTCGTCCTGATATTGCTTTTGATGTAAGCAAACTGAGTCAGTATACTGTCAATCCAGGGACAGAACACTGGAAATCAGTGGGTAGAGTACTTGGATACCTGAAAAGCAGAAACTTAGAACTGACATACACGTCTAATTCCATAATACTCGAAGGTTATTCTGATGCGAGCTGGATTGATCACACCAATGATTCAAAATCTACAAGTGGGTGGATTTACACTCTAGCAGGAGGAGCAATTTCTTGGGCGAGCAAGAAATAGACGTGTATTGCCCACTCAACTATGGAAGCTGAGTTCATAGCACTAGCTGCGGCTGGTAAGGAAGCAGAGTGGATTAGAGATCTACTTATGGACATCCATTTGTGGATGTTCCAATGCCGTATATTCCCATGTATTGTGATAGTGAGGCCACACTATCTAAAGTATAAAACGCAGTGTATAATGGGAGGTCAAGACACATAGGTCTATGGCACAATTATGTGAGACAACTTCTTGAAAGTGGTACCATCAAGATTGTCTATGTCAAGATGAGTAGGAACTTGGCTGATCCGTTTACTAAACCTCTGACGAGAGATTTGGTTGTGAATACCGCGAGAGACATGGGTCTAAAACCACAATAGAATCGTTAGTGATGGAAACCCAACTTGAACTTAGTGCTCCTATTTCTCAAGTTTAATGGGTAAAAACGAAGTCACTTAACGATAGAAGGTACTATCAATTTGATAGATCCGTGTGAGGTATGATAGTACGTCGTTGCTGAGAACAAGGGTGAGCTAATGCTCTTAACAAAGTTTTGGAGGCATTCAAGCAACGTGGATGATGTAAAACTTTGCCTATATGATTTAGGGGTGGTGCCGCCTCGAGTGAAGATAAGTGGTTTGTCTTCTAAAGGGTCATGAAAATGGTTTATAGCGCACGGCCATATTCGCGCTCAGTGAGAACGCAAAGTCGGCCGGTGATGTGTGGGGGTAAGCCGAAGGAGGCTATCAGGTTAATGGTTTAATTCCATAGGACACCATCAAATCTGTCTCTTCAGGTTTATCAACATAAACTGGGTTTAATCTTCGTGACACCAAGTGACATCATCTGTCTAAGTGAAAGGAAACATTCCAACTTGGTGGGGGATTGTTGGAAATATTAGTGGTAAACATACAGGTTGGTATGTTTCCTACATCCCACATTGGTGGGGGTAGTGAAATTTGAGTGGCTTATAAGGGATTACCCCTTATGGGCCTTCAAAGTGTTAGATGGGTTGAGAAGTGGGTGAAGCCCACACGCGCGCCGAGCCGAGCTGCGAGCTCGCGAATGGGCGCGTTTGAGGCGCACTTTGCACTTCGCATCGTCGCTAGGAGCTGGGGAGCTTTTAGTTTTAGCTAGGGTCCGGTTCAGGTGCGTTAGTGTTGTGGATCGAGATCAGATGAGATAAGATTGGGATAGAGATGAGTTCGAAACTGTGGGGGTTATCTCTTGGAAATCGAATTCATGTGGGATATCTCCAGGAATTCGAATTCGAATCTGGTAGATGAGGTTTATCCCATTCCCCGTTTTTCTCATTCTCAGTTGAGATCTAAACCTATAAATAAAGGCTTCCTACTACCCATTCTTTACACATATTTTCGCAGCCTCCTACTGGTGTTCCTGTTTCTTCTCCAGCTTCTGCGTTTTCTGGTTTCCATTGCTGTTGGAATGCCAGATCGGTTCTGCATTAAATCCTGGGAGTTTACGCTGCAGCTCACAGCAATACGAGCGCGTAAAATCCTTTAAGAACAGGAATCATCCGTGCAGTTCAAGAATCTCGGTTTCTTAAATCGCCAGGTTCGTTTTAGTTTTTTGCGTGTTATTTAAATTCCTCCAATAACGGGGCAGTCTCCTTCTACCTTTCTTCAATCAGTTTGTTCACGTTGGAATAAACTGGTTTGGCCAACAACTTGGTAATTAATAATGTTAATATTAATTTTCTGTTTAATTAAATTATTTTCAACAGGCCACACAGAAAAGACATTTGATACAAGGCATCTAAATTGACGTTTAATATGAATATCCATCTTCACATAGTCAGGTATAATCTACCATTGAGCCAGGGTTAAACTCAGGTCATGTCACATCTAAGCTCTAACACCAATATCTAAGCAAAACTATAGCTTCCACACTTGGTTGATAGGAGTTTACTTTTTCTTTTTCTTTTTTTAATTTGTAATAAGATTTGTGCCTAGCACGTTCAGCCTAATTTTAACCTATAGAATTCATTATAACGTTATATCATGTTGATGTTTAGTGCTTGTTTTTCTATTAAAAAATATATTTGTAAATGCAGAAATAAATAACTTCCGTTAAAAAGTTTGATGTGTAAATTTTAAGGCCGGATGTTGGAATTTATTTAATGCATGTTACCTCTTAAAATTATAAATAAAGGTATAAATTAGTTATAAATACTTTTAATTTAATTTTTAAATAAAGTGGTAAACAAGCTTATAATTTAATGTTGTAGTAAAACAGTTTTAATAATAACCCTAAACACCTCCACTTATGGTATACAAACATCAATCTATATTTATTTTACTTTTCTTATGAAACAACTATTCCAACTACATATATGGAAACACATAAATTTGTAACATTGTTATACTTAAAACAGTTAAGTGATTTGATAGAATAACGTCAATTCTTCAATTTGGAAATCTATTCCAGATGTTTGTCCGATCAGTTCATTATAACATTTATTGCACAACTACATCACAAGTTGTATTTTAAGTGTGTATTGAAGATCAGTGCACCAACAAATACTAGTTACAACAGGAGCCTACGATACAGTACTAGTCGACTTAAAGTGGTTCGTTTCAAACTTTCTATTGGTTTCACCAATCCGTGAAAACCAAGTGTTTCTTTTTGCTCAACCGTGAACATGCCCAGTGATCAAGAGGGTCCGCTAACTCCTCGTCATTGAAACTAATAGCTAATTTCTTTGCAAAAACTGAGTAGGCAAAGAAGTGAAATCTATGTTGACCCAGCCAAGAAATACCGTTGGTTTAGGGACCCAGGGTTGCACACTTGCACTTTCAATGTGTTTAGGTTTTCATTAATTTGGTTAGGATTGTAATTGAATGCTTTCATATTTGTGCAAAAACCAAAAGAAAACACATGAGCCTATTATCACTTGCACACTGCTTTAAGTACGCAACTGTTTCAAAGTGAAAAAAAAAAACGAAACTAATGCATTGTACAACTTCTATTGCATGAGTTACAATTGTTTAGTTGAAATACATGAACTCCCTAATTAACAGCTTGACAATGACATCTATTGAGATTGTCCTAGCTACTTGAACATGCAAAGTTTACAATGAATGAGTTCTGGTGTACGTGTAGCTGATAAGTAATTAGCTTTAATATTCAGAAATTATTGTACATTCAAGTAGGGGAAAACAACGCATGCACATTCATATATTTTCAATGTCCAACGGTAAAAACGAGTGTCATTATACCGTATGCTCGTGACCCCAGTACTTTGATCTTATAATATTTTCTCTTTATTAATTATTAAATTGTACAAGTGTGATTTTATTAGCATGATCATTTCAAGTGCCTCTCCTATCCATAGGGAACCAATCCATCCTGCTTCTTTGTGTGGGTCACTGGTTTCATCCTGCCTTGAACTCATCAGAAGAGCGGCGCCAGCTCTCGACCAGTGGTGCGTTCATCTTAGATACGACTAAGCACGTACACCTCTTCATTGACACTAACTCTGTCCCCTAATAAAGTCCCGAACTAGCCAGTAACTCAAGCGTTCAAACACAATCCATAGCATTGCGACCTTCAAATATTTGGCACGTGATATATAGCCTACTTGCCAAACTTTTTCACGAAATGTTTCACCCCAGTAAGTGAAACATTTAAATTCATTTGAATTCTCACATAACTAAACATCTTGTTCTTTGAAGTTCTCACATAACTAACATCTTGTTCTTTGAAGTTCTCTTTCTTATCAGATCATTGAGTTCGTGTACCAACGAAATACTTTAATCTGATAGTGATCTAACACGATTCCGAAAGATGACCAATCATACTAAATCCAAAACCTACGAGGGTTTCGGTCCCATGATGGACAAAGGTGTAGATATCGGTGTAGGATTAGCTGGTTTGTGAGTTTCCCGTTCTAACAAAGAAAAAAACTTCAGATATACCAAAATGAAATTATTATAGTTTTTATGATCTAGGAAACAAACATGGATGTTCAAGAAACTTGTGACCCCTTAATGGGTTTCAAGGGCAAGGCGGGGTCTAATAGATAGTAGTAAGTTGCTACCTTGGGATGCTTGACGGAAAGTTGCAGGGTCTAATAGGTAGTAGTAAGTTGCTACCTTGGGATGCTTGATGGAAAGTTGCATGAAATTGATTTTTAGTAGTAAGTTGTTTTTAATCATCATTAATGGTAAGTTAGATTACCAACAAAATGATTCATCATTGGTATTGGTTTCAGCAGTAATTGTAGTAGCTGTGATTAGTGGTAACCGATCACCACTGGTAAGTAGTTGTCGACAACAACGCATTCAGCAGTTGCAAATAGGCAATTGACAGTGACTGACTTATTGCTGACGGGCTTTCCACTGAGATTTTTTTTGGGACAATGTAACCGAATAAATAGCAACAATTATAACCATCAACTAACACTCTTTCATGAAGAGTTGTGACACTTTAACTAAACATTTTTGATGGTTCGTCGTCTATATAACGAAGGCCTCTACTCTAATTCTAGCACTTTATTTTCATAATTTGTTCTTGTTAACTTTTTGAATTTTTCTGATTGAAATGTTAAGAGTACAATCGAACTATGCCAATTTGAAAGTGACCTTGTGATTCATTAAGATATCTAAGCCTTGCAAACAATAAAAGTTTTAGTGCATATTAGTGTCGTTGTATGAATAGACTAGGTATAGTCTTATGTTGAATATGTGTTTGAGTGTAGCTAGAACAGTACGAAGGAATCGACTGCCATTCGCTAAGTATGTTTAGCGAATGGATGTTGTTCCCTAGACGTGTCTAGCGAATAAGGCTATTTGCTAGGTTAGTTTTGGTGAATAGACTCCCATTCGATAGTTTGGTTCAGCGAAGTTGCCTATAAATGCCAGTTCAATCGTGTGTAAGTAAAAAAAATTGAGAGAGATGTCACACTTGACATCTGGTTTGTAACGAAGTAAACACTTTTGGTAATATAATCAATGATGAATATCTGGAAGTTATGCTACTTTGTATACCGATTGTAGCAAGTCTTGAACCAAATCGATCACTGTTTGCTAATTTATTGATCCAAATCGTGTTTCTAAAGTGGTATCTGAGCAACGGTTCATTATCTAATCAATCTAAGAGATGATTAGATCACCGTGCTCTTAATTAGTGATTGATTTGAAGTAAATTTGACTTTTCATGTTCAAGACGTAAATAAGTAGAAAAACATGAAATTTGAGTTCAAACTTGAAGGAACTGATCTAATTCAAGGATTAAGCTTAGGTCTTTGATTTCTAATGAATTAGGATCAAATTCTGTAGTTAATTTCAAGTATTAAACTCTGAATTTGAAGTGTTAGTAAAGATTAGAGTAATTAGCCAAAATTTCTAGATTTGAAAATTGAAGATCATTAGGTGGATTAGAGGTTGTATTCTTGCCTAAGGATCATTAGTAAATGTTCTTCTCACCTAATGGATGTATTTTCATCATCAACTCATTGAGTTTTTGAGATTTTGAAAAATTTAATGAAGAACATAATTGGGTTTTCAATGAACAACAACATTAGCGAATTAACCCCATTCATTAGATGATGTGCAGCGAATAACACTTCATTCGCTGATTGATTGTAACATAATAGTTTCATTCGCTAGAAAATTGTAGTGAATAACCCATTCGCAAGATGGCAGGAAACGAATAGCCCCCATTCCCTTGCTACCCTAAAGCATCAATAAGCCCCATTTGCTACCTAAGTTCCATTTGTTCCATATGATTTTAGCTATTGTGAAGGATATTGAATTCAAGCCGATCTATTTTGATATATTTAGCCATGATGTGATCAAGATACAATCGTCCTATCATCAAAGAAAAAGAGTATTTCCAAAAAAAAAAAATCTTGAATGATTATTTTTATTGGAAATTATGAATAACTGGGTGTTTGTTAAGAAAAAAATGTGGTTACATGATTTTTCAAGATTTTACGTTGTTGTCGAGTACGAGTGGTTCGGAGATGCATCAGATTAGCTTGTGATGATGAAAATACATGTTTTTGAAGATTGTGGGGTAGTCACGGGAACCAAAAATGCAATGGTATTCTTGGATCGTTCAATCAAACGATGGTCTGTGTTCCTCATTGTTGATGTTACATTTTGGGGCACAGAGAAAAATCCGCATACAAAGATGTATTGTTTGAAGAATTTACCAAGAATGAGGGGAATAAAAATTTCAAAACTCGTGTGATTTTTTGGGAAATTCAGGTGATACTACGGTTTTAGGTGTATTGGGGATGATTATATGGTTTTGTAAAGTATATCAGAGATTCAATTTGTTTACAAACATTAAGTTCTAGTTTTTGTGTGAGCTTTCAACACCGATCATTGGCAAGTCGGTGATTGGGGTTTAATGCAATGGCTCTCATGGAAAAGACTATACAATTGATCTTCGTTCAAATGGTTGATTCTATTACTTACCATCGGGAATAATGATGTGACCGGAGATCTCATTGCAATACAGAGGATCAAGTCTTTACTTGTATAGTGGGCTGTGATTAGGTTAGAGTTTTTGTGACAAAACTGGTGACTTGTTGCAAATCGTTGAAAGATTAATCTATTATCATATGCCAGACTTGGGGGATATGATAAAAGAAGCTTCGGGGACTCAGTTTTGCTACGATGATTCAAGTCAAAGTCTTGGACATCTAAATCATCGGTTAAGGGGGAATTTGTTGATACATTAGTAACTAAATTTATCAAGACTTCAGCATTTATCAACAACAGACAAGGGGGGTCTATTAGTGCATATTAGTGTGTCCGTCGTTGTACGAATAGACTAGTGGGCTGTGATTGGGTTAGAGTTTTTGTAACAAAACTGGTGACTTGTTGCAGATCATTGAAAGATTAAACTATTATCATATGCCAGTCTTAGGGGGGATATGATAAAAAAAGCTTTTGTGGATTCAGTTTTGCTACGATGATTCAAGTCAAAGTCTTGGACACCTAAATCATCAGTCAAGGGGAAATTTGTTGATACATTAGTAACTAAATTTATCAAGACATTCAACATTTGTCAGCAACAGACAAGGGGGATCTATTAGTGCATACTAGTGTGTCCGTCGTTGTACGAATAGACTAGGAGTAGTCTTAAGATGAATATGTGTTTGTGTGTAGAAGAGTACGGGGAATTGGTGTCATTCGCTAAGTATGTTTAGCGAGTGGAGGCCATTCACTAGAAGTCTCCAGCGAATGAGGTCGTTTGTTAAGTTAGTTTTAGCGAATGGACTCCCATTCGCTAATATGGGTTTAGTGAATGGGAGTTGCCTATAAATACCAGTTCATTCATATGTAAGTTAAAAGTTTTAGAGAGACTCTTTAGTAATACAGTCTATGACAATTATCTAAAAGTTATGCTACAACGATTGTATACCAATTCAAGTAATTATCTCTGACTTCGTCTTGAACCAAATCGATCACGGTGTACTAAGTTTATTGACTCAATTCGTGTTTCTACAAAAAGCTACAACCGATATTAAACATCCTTAATGTTGGTGATTTTAGTGTCATCAGTGTCATGTTAGTATAATAAGATTTACTAGAGGTTAAAATAGAGTTTTGATAATATCAACACAAATTAGGAGGTGTGGAGTTCACGTTTTTTAAAGACTATTATCATTTTTGAAACCTGTAAAACTCAGGGGTTCCAAGGGCACGGGCAATGCCCATAGTGGGGTCTAAGGAGTTAAGTCCTGTAACACCCCAAATTTGGGTAAAAAATATTATGAATTTTAAGAATTTTAATGTTAATAAAGTATAATCTCAATAATAATAGGTAAGTTTGAGATGAAACATATTACAGGTTGTAAATGTGGGTCGCGGGCTCACACTAATAATAATACACTATAATACTCCTAAGCAGTCAAAGCAAAAGGAAATGGAAACAAAGACTCGAAAAACATAAATAATAAAAACGGTTTAGACTCAATCAAAGCTTTTCCAAAATTCCACAATCTAGTAATCTTTAATTCATAATCTTTAATAAGAATCCACACTTTTGAATGATCCTATAATCTTGCAAGAAGCATCCAATGCGACAGGGCGGCGGCGGCAAGTAGCGGCAAGTCGTAGTCCAGTAGGCGACATGGCGGGGACCGTATTCCAATGAGCAGAGGCAACGCGCGAGCAAGGAGTGGCATGACGGAGAAGCAATAAGATGATGCCGTAGCATCATCTGTGTAGATCTTGAACACACGTGAAACGAAGCATATTAGAACCACGAATTTCGTCGAAACAAAAATATGACTAAAAAGGGTTCTGTGGCTCGGGATTCCGACCACCTTCTGGAAACCTAGCGGTGGCCCACCTTTGTACATGCGTGTCGATCTAAGGCGGCGCATGGGTGATGTTGGCATGCGCGTGGATGGTCGGAACGGGAGTGGCTTAATGGTAGTCGTCAAATCGGAGGTTGACCGTCACTTTGGTGGCGGCAATGAGATGTGGTTTTTCGAATAAAAAAATTTGCTCATAATGGTAGAAACCTAAAACCGAGACTTTGTTTAGAATGGAATGGAAAAACAAAAAAACTACATAAAAGCAATGGCCGGACAGGGCAGCGGCAGCAGTGCCGGCTCGCCGCCCTATCTAGGGTTTTTCTAAGGCGGTGACGGTTAGGGTTTGTATATTTGTGTGTGGCGTGACGGAAATGGTACAGACCCTAAGCTAGCTCTAATACCATGTTAAATGGTAAATGACTGAGATGATTACAATATATAGAGAGATACGGACCCTAAATACATAACTGAGCTGTGGGCTCACCAATAATACAATCTAATAATGTTGAGTGAGTTTCGTGAGAAAGAACGGTGATGAAGAGATGATACAAAGGAGAAGGAACAATTTTTTTGCAAATTTTGGAGTTAGAATCAAGTGGAGAAGATCAATGTACCATCGTCAAGTAAAGAATTAGCTTTGGTAAAGTATTATAGCTTAACCTCTAGGTTATTTTGAAATTTTGATGAGTTTATTAAAACATAAAAAAATGGATGGGATTATGTTGCCATATCACTTAAAGTTATCTCTCTTGAAGTTGTGAACTAACTTAAAATCATGAAAACCTAGGTTGGTGTATGAACTAGGTAAAACAATTTTGGATTTTAGTAAACTAGAGAGATTTATGCAAAATTCTAAAAAAATAGGAGAGTCATGGTATTAAGTTAAAACATCTCTTTATGTATAAGAGTTTAAGAATTAATTAGTTATGTTCACAACGAAAAACCCAAGATATTGTTTTGTGGATTTTATGGGAAGTTGACTTTTTTTACGACAAATTTGGATCACTAACGGACCACTGGGTATCATCGTGCCATCAGCAGAACCACTGGGTATCATCGTGCCATCAGCAGAACCACCCGATCATATCCATCTCCACTAGGCATAATGCATGTACACCAATTCAGGAGGAGACCCAATAAATATGAGAACCCCCCCCCCGTGAGAATCACACACAAGACCTAATGGTTCCAAATCCTTATTTTACTCCTAAAATGCCACTAGGCTATAAAGCCATGGGCTATGGAAGTTGACTTAACTTGATTTTCTTTGGAGGTTTTTAAGTTAGACATCCAGAGGAAATGGTCAAAAACACCAAATATATGGTCTTTAAGTACTCAAATGGTGTGTGTTTTTTTATGAAATATCCTTAAAAGTCATTTATTTGACTCAGTATGCTAAATGGTGTTTTAATTAACCATTATCGTCAATGTTGAACTTTGATAACAAAACTCACTAGACTAAATGAGTATAACATGTTTAAAGTAAGGTTGGAAGCAATAAATGACGATCTTTACAAGCTTGAAATCAAACCAGCCGAAGGGTCAAAATTTTGAAATAAAGTATGCAGAGCCCAGCTATAGAAGTTAAATTGTAGATAAATCAATCCTACAGCCTATAAATGTTTATTAGAGGTTGGTTAGGAATGGAACTATTTGAAATAACCAATATGTAGTCGTATGAATCTTAGTGTACAAACATGCATATTAACATGAAGTGTGGATGACTTTAGGAAGTCTTAAGTAAGTTGGAGAAGGAAACCTAAGAATTAAAGACAATAAGGGCATATGTGATTTTACATGACTATGATCTATGTCTAATCTTTATGTATATAAGTTGTGTATTAAATTGCATAAGGAATTATATGTGTTTATGTGTTATCAGTAGAAGCCCAAATTGGTCTTATTGATTAAATATCATCATGAAATTGATTATATGTGTTTATGTGTTATAAGTAGAAGCCCTAAATTGGTCTTATTGATTAAATATCATCATCAAATTAAAGATTCACAATGTTGTGTGCTATAGCTTGAATGTTGAAGACTTGAAGTTGTGCAAGGGTGATGAAATAGCATTAACATATTGATCCTGTCGTCACCAATCACTGCTTCTTTCAGACCTTTTTGTGCAAGTATTAAACACACAGATGTAGCATCTTTTTTTGCAGTATATAGAATACAAGCCTTGAAACTTATCATATATTTTAACTGTTTTTATTAATATGAAACTTATATTGGTAGAAATAAACTAACAGTAACCACAACAAGATTTTTGTGTAAACTTAAAGTTAACTGATTTCATTTTAGTTGCTGTTGGCAGTTGGGATTTTCCTAAAATATCTAGACATAAGTTTGGATGTTATTCTTTAATCGTAAATGTTAACGTTGTTCGATATGGAGGACATGCTACAGAAACACGGTGTACCAAAGTTTCAGAACAACTTTGATAACTACAGCGACATCGCAGACCCTGGAATAAATGACGGAACGTATGTCCTGTTAAAAAGTGATTCACAAAACACTGAATTGAAGTGTATATTTTTCTGTATATTACATTACAAGAAAGGTATTGAATTTATACACAAAATCGTAATCTAAACATAGAAGACAGCTTGGTTTATGGCTGGATTTACAGCTGATTAATAGCTGTCTTTAACATTGCTGCGATTTGCTGTTGATTAGCTAGGTGTCCGGCTGTTGATTAGCTGCCGCAAGGTGTCCGGATGTTAATTAGCTGCGATTACCTCCAAGGTTTGATTTTCCTTTCTAACACTCCCCCTCAAGTTGAATAGTTGGATTTCCAAAATTCAACTTGCTCAAACAATCGCTGAAAATTTTCCCGTTAACTGCTTTTGTTAGAATGTCAGCAAGCTGATCCTTTGATCGAACGAATGGTAGTTCAATCGTACCATCTTCCAATTTTTCTTTGATGAAGTTCCTATCAACTTCCACGTGTTTAGTTCGATCATGTTGTACTGGTTTTCTGAAATCTGAATTGCAGCTTTATTATCACACATAATTTTACTTGTTTCTTTTGACGGAAAACCAATCTCAGCTAAGAGGCTCCGCATCCACATGGCTTCTGTTAAACCTCGAGCTATACCTCTAAATTCAGCTTCTGCACTTGAAAGAGCAACCACCTTTTGTTTTTTACTTCTCCAAGTAACGAGATTCCCTCCAACTAAAGTGAAATAGCCTGTTATTGATCTCCGACTTCCCTTATCTCCTGCCCAGTCTGCATCGGTATAGATTTGAACATTTAGGTGTCCATGTGATTGAAACAGGACTCCATGACCCACTGTTCCTTTGAGATATCTAATAATTCTCCAAACTGCTTCCATATGTGACTGTTGAGGTTGGTGCATGAACTGACTTACTACCCCTACAGCATAGGCAATGTCTGGACGATTATGTGAGAGATATATTAGCTTTCCCACCAGCCGTTGGTATCTTTCTTTATTTGCCAGCTTTGCTCCTTCCTCCATATAAAGCTTTTGGTTCGCACTCATAGGAGTGTCTGCTGGTTTGCAATTGATCATTCCGATCTCTGCCAACAAGTCTAAGACATACTTCTTCTGGCTAATGAAAATTCCTTGTTTTGATCTCAGTACTTCAATTCCGAGGAAATACTTAAGTCTGCCCAAATCTTTCATTTCAAATTCAGCAAACAAGTTTTCTTTGAGTCTTACCATTTCTTCTTTATCGTTCCTTGTAATGATCATATCATCTACATAGATAATTAGGCAGGTTACGAATTTTCCTCTTTTTTTGAGAAACAAGGTATGATCGGCATTACTCTGTTTATATCCAAACTTTTTCATAGCTACCGTAAATCTGCCAAACCAGGCCCGGGGGAGATTGCTTCAAACCATAAAGGGACTTCTTCAGACGGCAAACTTCTCCAGTTTTGAAATCTTTTGTGAATCCTGGAGGAGCATCCATAAATACCTCTTCATCTAGGTCTCCGTGTAAAAAGGCATTTTTTACGTCAAACTGTTGAAGTGGCCACCCTTCATTTGCAGCTATCGAAAAAAGAACCCTGATTGTGTTCATTTTTGCAACCGGGGAGAATGTTTCAGCATAGTCAATGTCGTATACCCTTTTGCTACCAGTCGGGCTTTATATCTTTCAATTGTACCATCTGGTTTATACTTAACCGTATAGACCCAACGACACCCCACAGATTTCTTTCCCAATGGGAGAGTACACTTTTCCCAAGTATTGTTCTTGATTAGGGCTTCCATTTCTGTTTTCATCGCTTCCTTCCAATGTTTAGACTTTAAGGCTTGATCCACGTTTGTAGGAGTTTCTTCGGAATAAACAGATGAGATAAATGCTTTGGCTTCCTTAGTGAAATTTCCATCGGCCACACTAGCTATAGGATAGCTAGATCTTGTTGGTTCTTTTTCGGGAGAATACCGTTTCGGAGGAACCCCTCTGTTTGTTCTAGGGGGTAACACATATCTTGATGGTGGTTCTTCTTGTCTGGATTCATCTGCCTGCAAATTTTCAGTTTGTTCTGTGGCAGTTTCATGGTTAGAAGTATTAGTATCCTCGGAGTCATTAGAAACTTCAAAAGTACCACCAGACTGAATAGGATGAGTATTACTTACCTCGGACACCAGGTTAGGAGGAACATTAGGACCGTCAGTGGCACTGAAATTGGACTCTGGTGACTCTGTAGTTGGTACATAGGGAACATATTTCAACCAGCTTAGTGTGTCTAAACATTCCTTCTCCCCCTGACCACTAAGTTGGGAATTGTAGTAATACTCGGTTTCAAGAAAGTCACAGTTTATTGTGGTGAACATATGACGTGTTTTTGGATTATAACATCTGTATCCCTTTTGATTCATTCCATACCCGACAAAGACACATTTTTCAGCACAAGGGTCAAGTTTGGTTCGATCTGATTTAGGTATGTGAACAAAGGAAGTACATCCAAAGATTCGTGGTTGAAGAGTGAGAACTGAGGGTAGTTTGAAGAATTTTGAAAGAGTGTGTAACGGAGTGTTAAGTTTTAGGATTTTTGTTGGGAGTCGGTTGAGAAGATAGGTAGCAGTAGCAAGGGCTTCAGGCCAAAAAGATTTTGGAACCTGAGATTCAATTAGGAGAGCTCGTGTCATTTCTAGCAAAATGCGATTTTTCCTTTCGGCGACACCGTTTTGTTCTGGGGTGTTTGGGCATGTAGTTTGGTGGATTATTCCCTTGTCTTGGAAAAAGGATTTAAACGAGGTATTAACAAACTCACCGCCATTATCGGATCGGAATATTTGGATGTTTGTTTGAAATTGGGTTTGGATCATGGCGTAAAACATAGTGAATTTTTCAAATACTTCGGATTTGTTTTTCAAAAAATAAACCCAGGTCATTCGGGTACAATCATCAACGAACATCACAAAGTAACGAAGGTTTTTCCCTCCAAGAACTGGGGCAGGACCCCATACGTCAGAATGGATTAATGAAAATGGCAAAGCAGCCTTAGTATTATTGGGTTTAAAGGTTTTTCTGTGGCTCTTTGCTAAAACGCATGTTTCACTATGTGACATAGGAAATGTTTTTGGAAATAAAATATGTAAATAACTTGTAGAAGGATGACCTAATCTTCGGTGCCACAGCCAAGCTTCTCGTTCCGATGTCCCATGAGTCAACATCACAGCACCACTTTGAGTCACCTCATCCACATAGTATAACCCTTGACTTTCAGTGCCACGCCCAATGATCACTCCCGTCCTGATATCCTGTAAAATACAAAACGTAGGGTACATTAGGACAATACAGTTGAGTTCTTTTGTGACATGGCTGATGGAGAGCAGCTTATGTGATAACGAGGGAACATAAAGACAATTAGAGATTTTTATTGTGGGTGAGATCTCAATAGTCCCTCCCGATTTTACATCCATTATTCCTCCGTTTGCTGTTTGAATATGTGTTTTTTTTTGTTTGGTTGTTGAAATAATATCTGATAGCTCATAAGTCATCGTATCGGTCGCGCCACAATCAAAAATCCAAGGTTTTTGTTTTTGATGTTCGTGGGCCATATTGACATTTCCCTTATTTTCAGGGACTATATGTGCAACATTTGTGTCTTTATTATTCGTGTATAACTGAGGGTTTGAGGGTTGCGCCTCAAACCCTTTACCTGCTGCGACATCTTCTTCTTCATCTGCTGCGACATCAGCTTTGGCCATTCCACCGAACCCTGATCTGCTCCGGCTTTCATCTTTGGTGACATCTCGGCTGCCGGCGCTAGAAGACTTCCCTCTTTCCGTAGTCTTTGTGCCTCTCTTCTGACCATCGGACCACCATTCGGGATACCCAACGAGTTTGAAACATTGTTCCCGGGTATGTTTCGTCATACCGCAATGATCACACTTGAGGTAAGTTCTGTCGTCTTTGTTACTTGTTCCGATTCTTTTTCCATCGGCCCGTCGGTAGCCCTTTGATGCAAGCCCTAATCCGTCAATTTCAGAGGCCATTAGACCCACTGTGATACCCTGTGTGTCATTGAGAGGTGTTCCCAGAATGTTCTGGTGAGCGGCCTCCTTGCGGACAGTGGCGTATGCAGTTTCTACGGTTGGAAGGGGTTCTAACCGGAGTATTTCCCTCTTTATGGGGTCATATTTCCGGTTGAGGGCGTTTAGAAACTGAAACAGTTTCTGTTCCGTCCTGATTTTGTGATACGCTTGGATATCGGTTGGGCAGGTCATAGGGTTTGGGTCAATCCGATCAATCTCTCCCCATACTCCTTGGAGTATAATCCACAATTCTTCTAGGGAGAGATTGTTCTGTTTGATTTCATTTGCCTTGACATGTAGGTTGAAAGTTTGGAGCTTGTCACGCCCACTGCTATATGTTATAGCCAGGGCATCCCACAGTGATTTTGCTGTCAGAAATTCGGTTAAATTGCTGGCAAGGGTTGGTTCGATGTTTTGTATGAGCCATGAGAAGACGACTAGGTCGTCTTGTTCCCATTGTTCATATTCTTCGTTGGTTTGATTTGGTGGGTTGGTTGATAAATGGTTTAGAAATGCTTTGGATTTACCGCCTATGGCTACCCTCATCATCCAGGTCCATAGAGCATAATTCTGGCTATTGAGCTTGAGGTTTATTTGAAGGTTATCGGACAGTTTTGGGTTTCGGTTTTGTGGGTTGAGGCCATTCTTGAGCAGATTGGCGATTTGAATTGATAGATCTTCTCCCAAGTTACCGGCTTCGGCCATGGCAGCTTGGTTGAGAGGGTGATTGGTTTGGGTGAGCAAGGTAAATGATGAACAGGTCAAGAACGACACTGCTCTGATACCATGTTAAAAAGTGATTCACAAAACACTGAATTGAAGTGTATATTTTTCTGTATATTACATTACAAGAAAGGTATTGAATTTATACACAAAATCGTAATCTAAACATAGAAGACAGCTTGGTTTATGGCTGGATTTACAGCTGATTAATAGCTGTCTTTAACATTGCTGCGATTTGCTGTTGATTAGCTAGGTGTCCGGCTGTTGATTAGCTGCCGCAAGGTGTCCGGATGTTAATTAGCTGCGATTACCTCCAAGGTTTGACTTTCCTTTCTAACATGTCCTAGTGTCCAGCGCATTTTTACCCATGTAATATAATGATGGCTTAATCATGTCTTACATGCAACAGTTGTTGACGTTCATAAATTTCAAAAGTATTAGTATGTACTTGTATGTTAATACTATGTATTGCTCTCTTTAACATAACTTTAAGCATGCAACCATGAACATTACAAGATTGTTAGTCTTCAGTTTAGATTAGAACTCTTTCATGTCCGGTTTTTTGGCAAATTTTTAATTTAGGTAACTGGCTTGGTTTTTTTCCCTTAAATAGACTTAAAACTTTTCAATAGTTTCATTTTAAAGTAATCTTGTAAGTTAACCGGTTTTGAGGTTCCGCGTTAGAAAGAAGCGAACATCGTCAAAGTTACTGATAGTTAACTACCATCATTTTGGACAAGGTAACCAGGTTAGATTACCGTACGTATATGGAATATATTGTTTCAGTTTTGAGTCTTTTGCGGATGAGATCAAAGGTGGGAACGGGGACAATATATTAGAAAAAAGGGCTAGCAAGGGCTAAAGCCCAGGATACAAACTCCAAAAGACTAGAAACCCCACACAGATACAACAAAAGCAACACACTATGCTATTTTGAAGTACACCATGCAGTAGCTGTCACGTGGCTTGGCTTGAATAGTGAGAAGATTGTTGTATTGAATTGTATTGTTTTTGATATATATTCCTACATACAAAGATCCCTATTTATACTGTTATACAGAGCTACACATAAGGAAAATAGCTGAGATTGAGGAAGAGATTGGAGGCCTTGATGAAGGAGGAAATCGTGGGATCTTGATTGATGCTGTTTGGTCTTCGAAATCTTTGACTAGCTCGGTAATCTTGCTCTTTCTTAACAATATATTGTTTCAGTTTTGAGTCAAAGATACAAACACCAAATGACTAGAAACCCCAAACAGATACAACAAAAGCAACAGACTATGCAATTTTGAAGGAGTACACCATGCAGTAGGTGTTGTCAAGTCATGTAGGTCATTCAGTAGTCGTTATCAAGTCACGTAAATTACTCAGTAGCCGTTAGCTTATTTGAATAACGCTTGATTTAGTCAAGTACGTGGGGTAATGGGTCGTAGAGTTAGTCGAGTCATTTGCTTCTGTTTCATGTTGTTTAGAAGTCTGTTAGTTTATTTCAGTTTAAGCGGATATACTTAATAAACACTGCACGGCTTAACATGTTATTTATATATGAGTTTATCTTATTTCACATTTTTCTGAATCATGGCAGGCTAAACTCAAAGTTTATGTTCTAGCTGACGAATGAACATACAGTACTTCTGTTTTGGAGTCTATTAAGTGATGGGGATACAGGTTGGTGCTTATATGTTATAATTAATTAAACGTTATCATTTTTATAATATAACACGGGAAGCCGCTTACTGCAGGCTACTCCTCATCATCATCATACTATCAAAAGTCTGGTAAATAATTATCCAAACTTTTTGAGATCAACCAAAGAGGTTATACTTATTAGATAAAAGCTATCAACACATCAATTTGTTCAGGGTTAGATAACAAAAAGTTAAATGTTTATATTTGTGGTGCTCCTGCAATTGAAGATTTGAAACAATGTCTTGATTACACTGGACAACACTCAAAAGTAGTCAACAGTATGTTACATTACAGGTGGAAGGATGGGCTAGGAAAATGGGTTGGGTTATGGGTCAAAACGGGATCCTGGTCAACTTGGGTTGACCTTAAACATCTTTATATTTTTTCATAGAAATAGTTAGTGTGTTTTATATATGATTTCAAAGATACTACTATTTAAAAAGATTTTGAAGACTATTGATTTTTTGACCTATTTAACCTGTTTTCTTATTGCTAAATTTTCTGGTTTTGGTTGTCAAAGAAAAATGGGTTGAAATTGACACCTCTAGTGTATGCAATAAAACGAGATGAAATCTTTTCTCAACCATTTGTTTTAATTTACAAACACTTTTCAGGTGTGAACGGTGAACCAGACCCTTTTAAGGCGGGTCAGCATAGACGGAAAGTAGATGTGTTCAGGATGATTGTTGATATAATTGGTTCAAAAGATTGTTTAGTTAATGAATACATGTTATGTTAGCTGAAAAGCTTTTTAAGTAGAACGGATTATGACATCGACACTGAAATACGGACATTAGAGCTTCTCAAGGTAGGTGGTTTGCAAATAAATATTATGATTTCAGTTGTTGGAATCTAATTGTTACATGTTTTATCAATGTATCCAGATATATTTCGATGAAAGCTGCAGGCAAAAATGTGAGATCATAGTAAATGATCTGACTGATTCAAGAACAAACACCAATGTTAAGCCAGCATAAATCAACAAAAAATGTGACGTTTAACAAATATAAACAAACATCAGTAATACATTTGTTATGAACTTATGATCTTTTTATATATTGTTTACATTTAATAAGAGGTGATATGTCTAGAGAGCATGATGCTTCATTTGATATTCTTGATGCAACAATCATATTTTCAACTTTCTGGCCGCCTGTACTGGTATGATTTCTAACTTATAATTATTTGTAACTTATATGTTAAGAGATTTCATGACATTAAAACCCCTCTCAAGCTTTTTTGGAAGAAAAACCTTGGTACAGTGAAGGCTAGTTACATTATTTGCTATATCTGTGTCCCCTTTTTACTTCTAATATCATATTGTTATAGATATTGACATTGCTACAGAACAGTATATTATGATTTAACTGAAAAATAATATTGATAATCTGTTTCAGTTAGAATTGATATTTGAAGATAAAACATTTCAGTTCACTCTCACTCCTGTAGATGCTTTAACAAGGTAAAGTTATAAATTCGGTCCCCTTTTAATATTCTAAGTAATACACTTGCATCTATAAACTTCCTTTTATGTGGTGTAGGGGGAGTATTGAGGTTATTAAACATGTGTGACTAATAGTCGAATTGTTGCTAACAAATTGGCACTTTTGGTGCAGAAATTTGTCACTGGGATGCTGTCCAAAATTGGCAACAGAAGCGTGTGTGCGTGTATGTGGGGGGGGGGGGGGTGAGTTTTCTCTAGTGTGATCTCATGGTTATCCAAAAAGAAATAATAATAAAAACAAGAGGGTCGCATAGAACTGCAAAACTGTAGGAACACATGTATATGTTGTTTTAACTGTGATGCATAAGGTTGTTGCCTTTCTATACTTAAAATTGGTTTTACATTGAACGGACCCATAAAAATGGTTGTTATGCAAATAAGATGGTAATAACGAGAGGCAGCGTTGCACAAAATTTATTGGTCAAGCCGTCCGATTTACGACAAATCAGCCCAACAGCTGCAGTTACTTTGTGCAAATTGGTCAAATATTGGTAGTTTCATGTGATCAATTCAGTTGTAAAGTTAGACATGCAATTTTCCATGACTCACAGATTTGTTTTGTTTATTTATAAAACTTGGGTTGTGATTAAATTGGAAAAGTATTTGGATTCTTTCATTATGTTGAATAGAGATTTCTGTGTGGAAAGTTTAAATCCAAAGTACTGTAATGTTATGCTAATTTACACTAAAGTTTCCAACTACTCATTTTGATAGTTTTGTTAACAGGCCCAAAAAGATAGCGAAAAGCACCTAAACATAATCTAAATGACCATATAACCAATAAATATTACTTTACAAATCTAAGTTGTGATTATAATTTTGGGCCCTGTTCTAATTGTAACCATGCAAGTCATGTAATGTATAATCTGATCAAAGTTGTGATTAAGAATGGTAATCTAGTTTTGAGTAATAATTTGGATTAATAAATTGGAGAGCTCATTCTAAAATCCGTGTGTTTGTTTTCCGTTAGATTATATCGATTGGAACTTGACTCTTGATGTTTTCTCCAAGGAATTGTTGGCAAAAGATATTTCTTAGTAACCCTGTAACGTACTACGAATTTGAATAGAACTCTTGATGTTCTTTGAAAAATAGACTACTGACAAAAAAAAGTCTTCTAGAAACCCCATTAATCAGGTAAGAAAATCATACAAGAAAGTCGTCGTTCCAAAAAAACATGTTTACTAAGAAAATCATTTGTGAAAGAGAAAATCACAAGACTTTCACGACAGGGTGTTGGATATATTTGTACAAGTTTATGATGTATCATTCATTTATTAATATTATTTTGCTCAACTATTTTCAGTGAAAAAGAAAATCACAAGATTTTTACAATAGGGTGTTCGATATTTTTATACAATTTTATAATGTATCACTCTTCTGTTATTTCTGTATTGTTCAACAATTTTCAGAATGTGCAAAGTACAAATAGCCATTCATGACCATTTGAGTGATTTTTCCGCCATAAAAAGTTGGCATCCCATTTTTTATTTATTTATAGATACTTATATCATTGTCCTATCTTTTACAATATTTGAAACTTAAACTATTAAAAAATATATACCGGGCTTACAAACAATCTCAATTCTCATTACTTTACAACAAAATTTGGGTGGATATTTATTATGGTAAACTTTGTGGAAAATATACGTATATTTCCAATTCAACATCAAACACATTGTACATATAATATAACCATGTTCTTCTATTTATGGTGTTTTTTTATGATTGGGCTGTTGCTAAGTTAAATGCTGTTGAACTTGTGCTACTGGGCTAAAGCTTTGACTGGAGCTTTGATGTCGGGCTGTTGCTAAATGGGTCGTTGTTAGTTGTATATTGATGTGAAGAATTTATACATTTTATCGTGCAAGGAAAATATAAAAATACGGTGGCATTTTCGTAAATGATGTAATTACGCTACAACAAAACTACAAAACTGAATTATTAGAATAATTACAACGACACTACAATTTTCAAGTAGCGCAATATTAAGCTACTTAAAAACTGTAGCGTAGTTGTAATTGTTGCAGTTCAAGTTTTAGTAGCATCATTACTCTAGACCTTTGAAGATTAGAAGTTATATGTACCGGATCTCGCCTCCCTACCCCTTCACCTGACTAGCGGCTAGCGATTATTACAACGCTGATATATGTACATATATTTTATCTTAAACATGTTGTAGGCTACAACCCAAGTGGCTATATATGTATATTCAAAATGTCCTCAATTAGTTTAACTCGACCGTTAGATTTATAAAAGCATCTTTAAATAAAGAAAATAAATTATATAATTGAATATTCATATCACATGAATGAATCTTGACTTTCAGTTATCCCTAACATGACCGTTACCTTCTTTCATTTCAAATTCACCCTCATTCCCCCCATAATACTTCAAACACACTGTGTGTAACTGTAATAGATAGAGAGAGAGAGAGAGAGAGTTTGACCCACCATTGAAGATGAAAGAATCAGAGCATCAACAACAAGAAGAGATGCTACAACAACTAAGATTGAAAGCAAATGAACTTCTTTTGAGAGAAGAATGGTCCCAAGCAATTCAAACATATTCCCACTTCATCTCTCTCTGCCAAACCCGACCCGATCCGAAACACCGAAAATCCCTCTGTTTAGCCTTCTCAAACCGAGCCGAAGCGAGGTCGAAAACCCGTGATTTCGACGAAGCCCTCAAGGATTGTGATGAGGCATTAAAGATTGAAAACACCCATCTCAAAACCATAATGTGTAAAGGTAGGATCTTGCTTAATCAAGATAGATACAGCATGGCTTTAAACTGTTTCAAGATTGCAAATCTTGATCACCCCAGTAATAAAGATTCTGAAACACTAAATGGGTATTTGGAAAAATATAAAAAGCTTGAATTTTTATCAAGATCTGGAGCATTTGATGTATCTAATTGGGTTTTAAGTGGGTTTAAGGGTAAGCTTCCTGAGTTAGCATAGTATATTGGGGGTGTTGAATCAAGAAATCTGAGATTAGTGGGAGAGGATTGGTTGCAACCAAGAATATTGATCTTGGTTCTTTGTTGTTGGTTACGAAAGCGGTTGCAACCGAAAGGGGCATAATGCCTGAGTCGAAAACCAACGATTTGGGTGAGAATGCTCAAATGGTAGTGTGGAAGAATTTTGTGGACAAAGTTGTTGAGTCAAGTTCAAATTGCAAAAGAACACATTGTTTGATATCAATGTTATCAAGTGGAGAAAATGAGGAATCTCTTGAGGTTTCGAATATAGCGACGTTTAGGCCCGAATCGGAGCAAGATTTTAGTGTTTTACATGAAAAGATTGATATGGGAGGGATGTTAAACATATTGGATGTGAATTCACTTGTTGAAGAAACATTTTCAAGTAAGTTTTCGGGTAAAAAAGGCGATTATCATGGTGTTGGGATATGGATTTTAGCTTCTTTTATAAACCATTCTTGTAATCCAAATGCCAAGAGGTTTCACATTGGTGATCATGTCATTGTTCATGCTTCTAGAGATATAAAAGAAGGTGAAGAGATAACATTGGGCTATTTCGATGTGTTTTCGCCGTTAAAAACCCGAAAAGAAATGGCAAAAAATTGGGGATTCGATTGTCAATGCAAGAGATGCAAGTTTGAAGTTGATATGTCATCGAAACACGAAATGGGTTAGGTTGAAATGGGGTATGAAATCGGGGTTGACGTCGGTACAATGGTTTATAAGTTGGAAGAGAGTATGAAAAGGTGGATGGTTAGAGGTAAATTGAAGGGGTACTTAAGGGCATCATTTTGGAAGGTTTATTCGGAACTTTTCGTGTCGGAAAAGTTGATGAGGAAGTGGGGGAGGCGAGTTCCGACTATGGAGGTGGTGGTGGATAGCGTGGTGGATGCGGTTGGTGGCGATGAGCGGGTTTTAAGGGTGGTTGTTGAAGGGATGAAGAGGAATGGTGGCGATGACCCAACAACCTTATTGCAAGTATTCTACTTGTCTCACATTATAACTTTCACCAATCTAAGTTTTTAGACATACTCATGATCCCCTAATCAAGGTGATCGATAATTTGCGTTCATGCATCGATTTGGTGTCCAATACCCCCTTCAATTGGTGATTCTTTGAAGAACAAGGCTTTGGCTCCCCTTGTTCTTCCCCTGGTCATTTCACACACACACACACACACACTAAGTGTGTGTTGTGTTTTAATTTTTCTTTTAAAAACACAACTTTCCTTTTCACTAACTTTGGTCCCTTTAGTTTAGTTTTTTTATTATAAATGAGACTACAACTCATTGTCTTGCTATTTATATTCATGTTATTAACTAGGTTAATTTATTCCTAGTTATTTTATTTACGGGTTCACTTTCACCACTAACGGTCCTTTACCCACTCTTTAATATTAACGTGGTTTGATTACCAAATCCGTTTTTGGGGTGTTACAAGTGGATGGACCTAATCTCGTCACGTGTTACAACTTTTTCAGATTCTAACACTTAGCACTTTGTTGTCAGTAAAGAAAAGAGAATATGTTACACCTTTCACTCGTTCAGTATATGTAACATCACATGCTATGTCACACCCCGACCCGCAGCGGAAATGGTAGTCGGGGCATGATTGGTTTTTCATAAAAGCTCATGACATTTACTATAAAGTTTCATATTTATTATTTCCAATTTAAAAGAGAAATTACATCAAACATACAATCACAACATGTTCTAAACACAACATTCATGAACTCTTTATTTTTCTTCTAATGCAAATTCCTATGTATTCCTTGCTTCAACCTGTTATCATGTGTAAAAAAATGGTTTTTGTGTCAACAAAAGTTGGCGAGTGAATCTTATATAAGCATTTGAACGAGTTAGTTATATTGATTATTTGAATAAAAATGTGCATAACCAAATATGAGTATACGTATATGTAAATTTAACCACAAAACACATAATATCAATTAATGCACACACACGCATATCAAATGATGAACAATGAGATCAAGGTTCAATCAAACGGATTCGATCTAATGAGGCACCTGATGCTCAACTCGTCTATAACGAGGAACTGATGGGCCTAATGAATGATTTGCACGCAACTTGACGAAAATGTAAACACGGAATACAACAAACAACATTTACATCATACGTTAGATCATATAATGGTAATAGCACAAGCTTTTGAATAAACGAAATGTATAAACGACGCATGATACACCCCAAACATGAATAAAGAGGGGAATTTGTAAGAATTCACTCACAGTGGGTGCGTTCATGGATTGATGAAGAGTGCGCACGAATTGAGGATTTAATTGACGGGGAAATCTAACCTAAATAATAACTCAATAATTTGATAAATATATAAAAAAAATTAATATTTTGATTTTTTACTTTTTGTTAGAGTTTTGGTTAGATTTTATGGTTTTTATTGTGATTTTTAAACCTAAAAAATAACTTTGTTTTTAAGGGTTTTAATTGATTTAAAACTAAGGATATAATTACAAAAATAATAAAAAATAATAATAAAAATATAAAAAAAACCCTTGTCAGACCTGACAAGGAGGGTCTGACTGGATTTTTGCGAAATTGGATGCGTGTGGTGGGATTCGAACTCGAGACCTTCCGCTTACGTGCACGCAGCTCTTCTAACTGAGCTACGTGTCTAACCCGAAGGAATTATGTTTTAATTAAATTTATACTCTTATTTGTTTATTTCAGAAATTAATTTATTAAGAATGATTTAAAATCCTTGAACCCGGAGTACACACTCAGACTCGGACCTGTGATCTTGAAGTTGTTTTGCACCCAACCCAACCAGTTAGGCTGGGTGTCTAACCCGTTTAATATTGAATTTATATTATACATAACCTCTTACCGGTGGATATCGTAAAAGCTTAAAAAGGAAAACCGGTTTTAAATTTAACATCATGGATCAAACAACACTCGAAGTCAAGACATTTACGATGAATGTGCACACAGTCCACCACTGGACTGTGTGTCTAACCCGATTAAACACCCACATTTAAATATACTAATACGCTATATAAAACTTCATCTTCTTCCTTATTCTGACTAAACCCAGAACTGAAACTGGTTATCCGGTTATAATGATGTGGATAAATTGAACAAGTAAATAACATTTACAAGAAAGAAAATGGGAGGTTTACCGACGGTTGCAGTATTTTGGCGAAGAATTCCGACGATTGCGATGAATTCCGGTGGTCGACAGAGGCAGTGGATGCAAGCAGAGTGATCTCAAGCAATGTTTGAAAATGTGCGAGCTTGATACGATTGGAACAGGGTATTTATAATCGGAGGTGAGCTCTAATATAGACTTTAATTTTCGGTTATGGCGATCACGGTTATTAATAAAAAATTTTAATGTTTTCGATTATAACTGATGATTACCATTAGTTATATCCGTTAATGATTAACAGGAAAACGTTTCTTCCCGTAATTTCACAGTTGATCTCAACAACCGAGTTTAAGATGAAACTCTTTGTTTTTGCAGGTTTGTTTATTAACTCCCTATAAGGATTATTTGATTTGGATAAAATCACAAAACTGTGTGCAGTGTAGTGGTGTTATGGGTGTGTGCATATGCGGGAGACCCGGGTTCAATTCCGGCTTCCCCCTTTTTTATTTTAGGTTTATCATTTTAAAGTTTAATTTAACTTACTTATTGTTATGATTATTTATTAATCATGGTTTTAAATTCTAATGACATTTATTAATTGCAACAACATAAAATTATCGACACTAATAAAATACACAATGAAATTCAACCAAATACTTGAGTTTTTGAAACCCGTTTTACACAATAGTTACATGCTACACTTTTTTTTTATATTCAACAACACCTTTTACCCGTTCATTATGGTTATGATTTTCAACATGCGTAATTATGGTTTTCCAACATGCGTGCTTATAGTTTTCCGACATGCATGATTTGGGTTGTAAATTTTATAACGTGCGTAATTTTCGTATCGTACGCTAGTACGTTAAGAAATATTGTATTTTACACTTTCACTATTTATATATAGGGGAGGGTTCAATGGGGAATAGGAGACCATGCTCTTAACATGTTAAAAAATCAACCTAACATGTTAAAAAATCATTTTTTATAAACAAAATTCAAAACTTTTGCATATAAATACATGTAGAAGTCTTTTTAATAAAAAAAATTAAAGGTAAAATGATTTATTTACAAAAATAAAGTTTTTATTGAAGTAGATTCTACACAATTGTATATGTAAAAGCTTCCATAAAAATCAAAATTTTATGTTATCATTTCAAATTGGATTTTTAAGATACATTTAACTGGATCTCACACTATAATATATATATATATAGTGTGTGTGAGTTTCAATAGAAAACACTAAAAAGGTGGGAAAACGAGGAACACTCTTAAAAATTTTATTAATATGTTAAATATCAATTTTTTAAAAATAAAATTTCGTCACTTTTCCTTATAAATACTTGAAGAAGGATTTTTCTTAAAAAATTAAAAATTATAAATCTAAAAAAAAGTTAAAAAAGGCTTAATTTTTTAAAAAAATGATTTTTTATTGGTAATGTTCTACCCATTTTTATAAGAAAAAGTGCTGAATTTAAAAAAATGATTTTTAACAAGTTAAATTAATTATATAATATATATTTTTTAACTATTTTTGAAGCATTTTTTTATGTTTTTTGGCTTTTGATTTTTTAACTAAAATGTTTTACATGTATTTATAAGGGAAAACGTCGAAAATGTTTTAGAAAAAATTGATTTCAACATGTTAAGTTAAAATTTTAAGAGTGTTCCTCGATTTCACACTTTTTTAGTGTTCTCCAATGAACCTCTATATATATATATATATCGGTTCAATAAAAGAACCACTACAAGTTGCGAGAACCATGAGAACTTCTCTAATCCAATAGTATTTTAACATATCACCTATAATAATTTAATCAAAAGGGTATTTTAATCTTTTTATCTTAATGTCACGTCACCTCTCTTTTATCTATAAAATATATCAAATCATCATTTTTATGTCTAACATAACAATATCTCTCTTCTTTTATTTGTTTTATAGTTTTTATAAAACATCAAAAGTATTACATAATTTATAATACAAAAATATCAAAAATAATATCTATTTTTTGCTCTATTTTCCCTAATTATGAAATAGTTTTGTTTATAAAATGCAAGATATATGTGTTATATGTTTATTAGAAAATACAAAATTATCAAAAATAATTTATAGTTCTTTTTTCTCTATTTTTCATAATTCTGACATAATGTTCCTTATAAAATGCGAGCTGTATTTGTCTTATATGTTTACTGAGAATTGGTATTTCATTCGTTAACGTCTGATGACTTTCCATCACAACTTTTTAAAAAAACATTCGACAACGTGCATAAAAAAAGTTTTGACAACGTGCGTAAACATTTATACGAACTGAGTATGAGAACACTACTATGTAAAAAATAAATAAAAATGTTTTGACAACATGCGTAAAAAGGTTTTTTAACGCCCCTGATTGCTAAACCGAGCTCCTCTAAACATCACACGTAAATATAATTTTTAAACGTATGTAAAAATGGAAGGCGTAAAATAGTTTTTACGTACGTTTGAAAAATGTTTTTACGTAAGTTGTCGAATGTAAAATATTTTTTTCTCGCGCACGGTGTCGAATAAAAAAATGTTTTTTTTACGCCCCTGATCGTCGGTCCGAACTCCTCTGAACTTCACATGTAACTCTATTTTTTCAAACGTATGTAAAAATGGCACGCGTAAATGTTTAGTTTTTACATACGTTTGAAAAACTGTTTCTCGTACGTTGTTAAATGTAAAAAAATTCCGCACACGGTGTCGAATGTAAAATAAATCTCACACGATATCGAATGTAAAAAAATGTCACACCCGGACCCGCAGCGGAAATGGTAGTCGGGGCATGATTGGGTTTTCATCAAAGCTCATGACAGTTACTATGGTTTCATATTTATTATTCCAAAATTTAAAGCATAACATTCCAATCAACACATAATTCATACAAACACAAAATGTTCTAAACAAAGTTTATAAGTAATATTTTATATTCTTCTAAGGCCCAAGTCCTCGTGATCAATGCTTCATACCTGTTCACCTGTATCATGTGTAAAAATAAAGTTTTGGGTCAACATAAGTTGGCGAGTGAATCCCGTTTAATCATTAGAAAGAAATGGTATGTTTATTATTTTATTAAAATGTGCATTATCCAACTATTGGCAACGTATATGTAATCTAAACCACAAACCACACAATCATCTAGCAATGTACATGTGAGCACGATAAGCGATGTGCTGTGAGACTAAGGCTCAATCAAATGGAGCCGATCTAATTAGGCAACGTGACACTCTACCCGTATGTAACGGGGAACAAATGGGCCTAATGTGAGAGCTTGAGTAAAATGAGAAATATAACCACAAATAACAATAAACAAAAATATCACATAACACGTTAGATCATATAATGGTAATAGCACGAGATTTGAATTAGTGAGATAAACAAAACGACACATGATACACCCCAAAAACATGGACAAAAGGGGGAGTTGTAGGAATTCACTCACAGTGGGTGCGTTTTTTATTTGATGAAGTGTGCGCACGATTTAGCGTTAGAGATACCAACCGACGAGAAAGGCTAACCTAAATATTCACGCAATAATTCGGTAAATATATATATTTCTTTTGGTTAAAATTAGTATTTTTACTTAATCAATTTTATTAGACATTTAAGATAATTTTATTCTATTTATCACTATTTTTTGTGCTTAAAAAGAGATTATTTGATTATATGTTTTTATAGCTTTTAAGGAAAAATAATCAAAAGTTTACTTAAAAAATATGTTTCTTTTTGGATCGAACCAACCAAATTATACGCTGCGTGTGGGGATCGCACTTGAGACATCTCGTTTACGTGCACGCAGCTCTACCAACCAACCCGGAATATATCGAGATTTTATTACTTTTATATACTTACTATAGCTTAATATATTTTTATTTAATTAAAAAGGTTTGGATAATTTCAGGACCGTATAACTGACCGGATTCGAACTCGAGACCTCTGCTTCGTGTTGCACACAGCCAGACCAATTGGGCTGTGTGTCTAATCCGAAGGATATAAGATTTTTATTAATCTTATATATTTACTAGCTTAGCTCACAATTTAGTTTAATTAAAAAGGTGTGTATAGGACTCGAACTGGTGACTTATGGTTTATGTGCACACAGTCACCGCTGGACTGTGTGTCTAACCCGGTTTAAATACCGATTTTAATTCCTCTTAAACACAGCCTCCACTTCATCTTCTTTGTTTCAAGAAACATTAAACTAACAATCCAATTGAATCTATTTTGCTTGAATACACTTATAATTCTTAATTGTTTACACAAAATATCAATAGAATAAAAGAAATGAAGAGAGAGTGAAGATTATACCGATTGAAGCTACAGTGATATTTCAGCAATTATTCCGGCGAATTTTTGATTTCTGGTGAAGTGAAATCGAAGAACAGCAGATGCAGAGAGTTAAAGTGTGAGTAGGTGTGTTCTATTTGAGTGCTAAAGCCCCTATTTATAGAGTATGGTAGTGACTTGGTTAAGGTTTTCGGTTTCATGAGTTGCGGTCAAGAATTAATTGTCAGATTGATTGTATAACCGATTTGGGGGTGGTTGACTCACTGATTGGGTCTGTTACACGAATTTGAAATCAGTTACATTTGTTAATTGAAGAGGACACCGAGATCTTTGATGATAGCCGATGATTTAACGGGGCTGTTTCAATTTGAATCCGGATCAAATGAATGAGAATACAAGAGTTTAATTGGTTTGAGATATAACAGATATGAGCAAGTGGTGTAGTGGTGTGTGGTGTGTTTGGTTTGGCTGGAGACCCGGGGTTCGATCCCGCGGTCCACCCTTTTATTTATTTTTATTATTATTTATTTAATTAATACTAAAAATATAACGAACTCCTAATGTTTATCATAAATGCGTAACGAACAATCATAACATATATTTGAATTACAAAACGGAACGAGTTTTAGAACCCGTTTTTCATTAAATGTTACAAAAATGTTTTTTACTACACACAATAACAAATGATTTTTACGTCCCTGGTCGCCGGCCCGAGCTCTTCTAAACATTTGTGGAATGTAAACGCTCTGTTTTTTTTCGTAGGTGTTACGAATTTTACGTTCCAATGACGAGGATAACGAACAAAAAATAAAGATCAAGATCAGAGATTGAAAAGGTTTTTTTTTTATACATGTGTAATTTTTTGTATAAAAAATTATATGTTATAATTATTTTTTTAAATAGATAAACGTAATTAATGTTGTTACGAAGAGTGATGTAGTATATAATGTTTGATTGTTAGTTTGACAAGTTGACATGAATAGTAGAAATGTTAAATTTTTAAAATACCATTCTTGTATTATTTATTCTTTTTTAATCAATAAAATCACTATAATACAAATCAAACTTAAACAATTCAATCTCAACCACTCATACATGAGAGATCTAGGGTGGATGATGGTTTCTACGGTTCTTACATCTAAATGTGGTTCCTATTATAACCTATCCCTATCTATATATTTGTGTGTGTGTGTGAGTTAGGTTCATTTGTAAACAACCCTCTTGATAGTGAACTGTGAGACCTCATGCTAACCCTTGATTATCAATACACAAGTGTAAATTAATGGTTAGGATTTGATGATGAAAATACACTAGTGTATTTTACGATTTGATAATGTAAATCAATGGCTAGGATTTGTTAACTAAGTTTACAAATACTCTAATGTTTATTGTAGAATCCTAACCTTTATATATATATATATATATATATATATATATATACTGCATGTCAATTTGCTTACCATCAGATGGCCACTTTGTGGGACACCATTGATGTTTAATTGGATCGCATCTCTTCAAGAATACACACTGGATTGGCCTCTACTTAATTTGTAATAGGATTTCACATCACTTGTGCTCCACACATGTTACAAGGAGGGCGCCGTTGTGGCGATGGAGGGGTCTGAGTCTGCCTTAATTACTTTTTTTTATGTCTAAAAACACGTGTTGTTGGCATGGTTTTATAGCATTTAAGTCTTTCCATGCTGCACGTATCACACTGGGCACGGCGTGGAAGGCCATGTTGTCATTGTGACGGTGTATTTTTCACCGGCGTGAAGGCAATGGTCAGGTTGACGTGACATTTGGCTATTGGTGTGGCTTATAACCATTGGACCCCAACGACACACTTAAAAAAAGATTTTCATTTAAAAAAATATGAACTCCCATATATAAAAAAAACTTTGTCATTTCCATCATTTTCACCTTTTCACTTTATAAAATCTCTTTTCTTTTTAGAAAAAAAATAATGCATCCACTCAACCGCAACTTAAATCAAACAAGCCTTATGGTGTAGGTGAAGTACTGAACACCACTTCCCCTCTAGCGTCTCAACCAAACCACCGCTAGTATCCCGATCCAAACATATTGTCGTACGGTCAAATTCTTACGAACCTAGCTCTTATATTTCCACCATAAATGCAACAACTCGTCACCCTTTATCCCTAACACCCCCTACACCCAAATTCGTATGGAAACTCAACCTACACCTGAATCCTCTACGGGAAAAAAATGAAGGAAAGGAAGTCGGATATAAAATTCTTCGCTGTGAAGATCGATTACCTTGGAGACGAAAAGAGGGAAATGTACGAGAAATTGAAAGAAGAAATAAAGGCAAACTATCGTACTTAGTTTCCGTTATTATTTTTTTTCAGTTTCAGTTTTTTTAAATTATGTAAACTTTTTTTATAAAAAATTATGTAATCTTTATTTAGTTAAATTGCGTAATCCTTTTTATTATTGTTAATTATCATATTAGTATTAATGCTATTTTAAAAAATAATAGAGTTTATATAATTTTTAAATATAATAATATAATAATAATAATAATAATAACAATAATAATATAATAATAATAATAATAATAATAATAAAATAAAAGTGTGCCACGTGTCGAATAATGCACACTTTCACGCCCCGTCCCACTTTTCATGTTTTTGCACCATGGCCATTTTTCTGATATGTGATGACGTGTCGTTCACGTGTCGTGTAACGCCCCATTTTTATGCATCTCCACACCATATGGTTTAAGAGCGTGCTCACCCCCTCATCTAGTGCCCGTGTCAATTTTTTTATGCTACAAACCATGTAACACACGCTTCCTGAGGTTGGGTCCATACTTTCCACCCGCTACACCCATACCCAATCATTGTAAATGTTAAAAACTAAATATATAAACATATACCATTGTTTATGCCAAAACCCTAAGTGGTGGTGCATCTTTTAGTACTCAACCTCTAGGACGTCTCTCCAATGAAACCAAGGATACAAAATGAAACCCTAAATATTGTTGTGATCTCTCAAACAACAAGTATAAAAACTAGTCATGGTAAGATAAATACACACAATAAACATTAGTTTAAGTTAGTTTGTCAATATTTAATGCCACGTCATTTTTCTTAGACTCTTATAACTTAAGCTCGGTCCACCATTAGGATTCCTAGGTAATTGCATCATACTAAGTGATCCATGTCCTAAACTCGGATTAGTGGGTTGGGAGCCATTACCATAAATTGTTGTCATTTGCCATTGTCAGATCTAGACCAACATATCTAGTGGTGTGGATTGCAATCAGATACTCATCGTTTCGGCCTGATTGTGGTTCACCATGCACGTCACAACTCCTACTTCCCCTGGGCGTTTCACAAATGGGTGTGCACGTCACCTCGATCTTCTCAACAACTCCCCTTAGTCCAATGAAAATAAATACCTATTTGTCCCTTCAAATTACGGACTGCTACACCCTTCTCTCTCCCCCTCTTTGGATCCACCAATGACAACCGTAATCGGGAACCGGTGTTGCATAGGTAACATACCTCCAAAGAAGAAAATGACAAATTAAATGGGTGGGGGACGAGGGGGTTTCGTTTTTTTTTCAAGTAATTAGCATAAATAGTCTGTTACTAGCAGATTTCAAACACTATATTATATTTTAATGAAGGTAAATATTCTTTTACCGAATAAACACCTATCTTAACAAAAATTAATATTGAATCCAAAATGTTACAAAGTGATGTCAAACATGTAACATTTTAACTTTATATCCCAAAAGGTTTACTTTTGCCAAACATGTGGACTATTTATATTTTAACTCTTCGCTCTATTAATTTATTGTAATCATCATTTACACGTGGTTCCTAAATTTTTAGTGTTACAATCCTTCAAACCTCACAAAAAGTGTGGGTTGCATGTGGTGTACCTAAAGTCCATTAAGGCTTTATCATTCCATGGGGTCTCTAATTAATCGTTTCAAAGGGTACGGTCGACATGCATGTTGTCGTGGACCCATTTTTACAGTTCACATTTAAGACTATATATTTTATCATGATGTTGCATGGATGAAACTAGTAGGGTGTATTTGTCGCCACTTGCTATATAATATATTTTTTTGAACAAAATAATAAAAATTAAGGAGAACTTAAAACTTTTAAGATGTTATATTACGTCATAGGTCATATGCTCAAGGATAGATAACAGACAGGAGAACTTAATTCGCTGAAAAGAGAGTAAGATGCATGCACAGTACACCATGTACCACAGTTATAAATACACTCCAAAAGGTCTTCCTCCGAATTATACAATATAATGAAAATACCATTATTTCATTTTAACCGAAGCCTCATATGATTTTACATGTTATTTAGATTTATTACAATGCATATGAGAAGAAAATTTTAATATATATTCAAAAGCAAAAGATTTTTTTCAGGCGGTCATTGAGAATTTATATACCTTTCGAGCTCGAAAAAATATGCTCTTAGGTATTAATGAAATTTGGTATTAGGCTCATTAAAGGTCTAAACTAATGCCAATAGGCTAATAACTAATCTAAACCATGAAAATAGTGTTGTAAGTAGGCCTATGTTAGTGTTTGTATGGTATACCATATTAATTTATTTATTTTATATATATATATAACGGAGTTTTTTAAAAAATAACGTTTATTTCGAAATATTGGACCCTGACCGGTGGTCCTCCCCTCCCACCTTCATGTCCGGCCATGATTTTTTTAATTTAATATATAAAGTACAACCTTAAAATAAGGGTAAACTAGTGTTCCAAACATTAATTTACATTAATCTTCTCGTCTTTATTTCATATTATCTCTTATATTTAACCAACTTCTGGTTAATTAGTTACAAGTAAAACTGTACCCCTCTTATAAAAAATCGAAGAAACCGAGAACACGTGAAACCGAACCAAAATTGACTAAAAAACTGAATTAACTTTAATCGATTAACCGAATTAACCAAAAACCGGTTATTAATTTTTTTTGTACCCTCATTTAACCAAAATTAATCGACCGAACCAGTTAGTGATTTTTTTGTACCTTCATATATTTGGTTTTTATACCTATGGTTCATGTTTCATATTTTATACCTACATTTCATGTATTTAAACATCCATTCAATTGTACTTATACTTCAATATAATGTATTTCTTAGTAAAAGTTTTAGATAAAGTTTGGTTTTGGCTATTAACCAAAATTAAACAAACAGAACCAAAAATTGTCAATCTAACTAAATAAATAGAATTGAATAACCGAAAACCAATTGGTTAATAAAATAGACTAATTGGGTACTTCATTTTTGGCTTTGTTTGAGGATAATAATCAAACCATACACACATTAGCAATGTATGTGTTTCCTGCTGCGTTACACGAACACTCTTTTAGTATATGTTTGTGTGTGTTATATATATATAAACTAAAATATTTCTGACATTTTCAAAAAAATTTTGGCATTATCGTGCACCCGTACTTTTTAAATGTGTCATAATTTTGGTATATGCCTCTCTATCGCGGTAATTTTAATCGGGCTAGATGAACGAATGTTTTTGCATGATTAAGTCGAGTCACCTAGATATTTTGGATTGTAAGTATAATTTAGTGATATCTATTTTATTCGGTACATTTAACTTTTAAAATATGAATCCAACGAACTTGTAAAACTCTATCTTGTTTTATATATAATATATGAAATATTTGAAAGACTAGGTCCTAGATTTTTTTTTGAAAAATTAGAGCTTATACGTCTGGGTTAGCTGATAACCAAGATGAACCGACTTAACGGGTTATTAGACAATTAAATTACAGTCAAAGACAATAAGGTTTTGTACACAAAACTTTGTCACATGTGATCATATTAATCTTTTTGAGAACATGTTCCCAAGGAGGTGGGTTTTAACAGTGTTCAGTTCTTCACGTGCTTGATCATCCGTACAGTACCAGCCCTTGTATAAACCATTCATAAACACCAAAAATAATTAGTGTTTATATTTCTTTTGTGTTAATAGATCAAAATTGACAAAAGAAAATGTTCGAACAACTGGAAATCTGTCGCGTATCGCAATCGAAACGCCTTTAGATGACGCATGTCGAGACACTTTATAAGTGCACTTTGCCGAAGTGTGCACTTTACCCGTGTGCAATTTGCTTAAGTACACACTTTACTGAAATATACACTTTACTGAAGTGTGCTCTTTACTAAACTGTGCATTGACTTGTACACTTTGCTAAACTGTGCACTACGCTAAATTGTGCACTATGTACAAACATGTGCATTTTTCTAAACAGTGCACTACACTAAATTGTGCATGGACATTTGCATTTTGCTTAACTGTGCACTATGCTAAACTATGAATTGTGCAATAACTTGTGCACTTTATTAATTGTGCATTGTGCACTATGATAAATTGTGCATTAACATGTGCACTTTGCTAAACCATGCACTAACCTGTGTATTATGTTAAAATGTGCACTGACATGTGCACTTTGCTAAATTGTGCACTAACATGTGCCCTATGCTAAACTGTGTACGAAGCTTTGCACTTTGTTAAATTGTGCACTATGCAATTAGGTCTAAACTTGTTAGTTACCAAACCATTTTTTGGGTTCCATATTTTTGTCAACCTTACGCTTTTTTTCCAAACCGACGAGTTTTTAGAAGTTTAAATACAAACTAGCGGGCACGCTTAGTCGTCATCCCGTCAAGATTAATTATGTCCCTAAGGACATAAAAGTTTATAAAACACCATTGTGTAAATGCTAACCGATTCGGAAGAAAACATCAATTTCTAAAATTTAAACACAATTGTCTAAGATATCTTCATTTTTGCGAACCAATAACACCATGAACAAAATCAGAAACACTATAGATAAAAAAAACCAGTTTAAACATATTTTTTTATATAGCAACACCATACTTATATTAAAGATAAAAAACATTTGTTATTACAGTATAATTTTTTTAAAAGAAAATTACGTATAAAAAGTTATGGATATTTAAAAAAGAAAGAAAAACTTGCTTATGACTCGCATGTAAGTTTTTTTAATTTAAAGCACACCGAAATTAGATTTGTACCCATCTACTATCAAATTGATCATTAAAAATAAACACAAATATTACAGCAAATGGTGTTACTTTAATCTCATCAATCCGATATATATTAATACAATGATCGACATAGCTCCTCAGCCTTTTAAGACACAATATACTTTGTAGGTTAAATTTACCCTATCATAAAATATTCAATGCAATGCAATGAAAAAAATTGACAGGTTTTAATCGCTTGTAGTTTGTTTATTCTCCGAAATGTATGTTTTACTACTTGAAACTTAATTTTTCAATATGTTCTCTTACACAATCAACGACTAAAATTTACTTATTTTTAACTATCACATCTAGTGTTTCAACCAGGTCAACCTATAGTTTTGATAATTTTAGCTAGTTGCTACTAGTGATAGATAACAAATAGTGAGTTTACATATTATATATCTTAGGGAACTCTGGGCGTTCAAATTTTTGGGTGCGGGCAACGGGTACCCTTCAAATTTATGGGGGTTTTTAAATAGCCTTTAATTTAAAGGTTTTATATTTTTATAAACACAAAAACTTAATTTATTTTTAAGAACTTAAACTATCCGTCTCATCACCTGAATCGTTTTTGTGTGATTGAGATTATTTTTTTTTTTAACATTGTACAGCTTATTAAAATTGTTTGTTGAATGTTTAATTCTAATGTTTAGGAATGTGGTAAATTTAATTTTTAGGGATGTATGAAATTTTATTTTTAGGAATGTATGAATTTGTATGTTAAATATATATGCGTTAATTTATTTGTAAAAAAAGAAGAAGGCAGAACGATTTAAGTGATGCCATTGGTAGAAGAAAACAGTGAATGGTTTAAATGACATAGAACAAATAGATTGAAGGAAATTAAGGTAAGGGGTTAAGCCACACATCCCCTTAAAGAAATATGCCAAGAGTTTGGGAGAGGGGTAAACAATTCTCATTCAGTGAGAATCACATGGCATGCACTACCTTAATCCCTTTTTTTTCCTACCAAATTTATGTTATATACGCGCGAAATGGAGATTGTAAGAAACATACATCTATACAATTAAGGACAATGGTGTAAAATCTCTAAGAGTTGCATTTGTGGGGATCATTAATTATGGTATGATGAGAATTTTGAGTGGTTCTAACAATCCTTCTACCCTCCTCTGGCATCCTACTCCTATAATTGTGGGTGATCAGCTGGTCTAGCGCTAGCCTACGCCCATATTCCCAGGCATACCACTCCTATCATTTACAAGGCTGAACAAGATTAGCTAATTAATTGAAATTTCAGCAACAGTTGAATTGTAAATCGAACATTTACATTACATGTTTTTAATAGCTATAGGATAAAATATAATAATTGTCACAATCTAATCCAATCTATGAAATTTTCTAAAAAAACTTCGATCATGGGTAAAGACTTCAATTATGAAATGTTTACCGACGCTGGTGAATCAAAGATGAAGTGTCCATAGGATCACATGATAGTTTCACCAATGTTATAACATTGGAAATTCGTCAATAATAATTGGATTATTGGATTTTGTCAGAAGTTTCAACTTACACATCATGGACCGAAACTGAACACCGTATTTTTAGGGATTATCATTTTTTTTTATTTCCGGTCTACGCTTTGAGTTTATTTATGCTCCGACTTTAGGGGAATATTGTAATATTTCATTATTTTGGATTTATTAGCATAAGCCCATGAACCCAGTTTTGATCAAGGGTGAAGCTTTCCCCCTCCCCCGCAGTTTTGTTCACTTCGTAGTATCATTTTACCGAAAATTTTTGAATTATTTTCGTTCAACCTCTGCCACTATATAGGATCTTTATATATTGTAAGACAACCTTTCGTTATCATATCAATTCATTATTTCACTCTCTTTCATTTATCGGTTACCATGATAGTTATTTGTTTCTTTGTGTTGTTGGATAAGTTGTAACACATAGTCGTTTATTTCTTTGTATTGTTGAATAAGTTGTGTGAATCGATTATGAAAGGATAAAAAAAATATATTTTTTCCTTGTTTTTTCTTTTACTTGATGAGATTTTGTTTAATTCGTCCGACTGACCAAATTTCCCAATTTGGTGATTTTTCCATAGGGAAATATGTGTTCATAAGTTGCACTATTTACAGATTTTTTTTCCTTGGCAAAGACCAACAAAAGAGTTTATTTTAAACACAGAGTTTTCATGCATAGAAAAAGACGTCACCTGCTTCAAATTATATCGTTAGATTTGACATTAAAGGCACTATGACGATGCTCACGTCAGATATTACAGTGTAATGCTTGCAAAACATGTCAGCTGGATTTCTTATCTGCAGACAAATCATCATAAACTGTTACATGTTTAATTTAACCAGCCTTTAGATTACGAAAAGATTATCCATCAGAACACCCTCGATAAGGCATTCTTGAGTCATCTGTAGGGGAGTGATTGTTGTGTGAAGGAGAGAAGAGAAGACTTGTTTTCATGGAAGAATGTCTTCAGAGTTCATACTATAATGTTTTTAAATGGTTTTTGGTTTATGAGATGTGCCACTTTGACATGGACTCGCTTTAAAGTCCCCTGTGCTCCCAGTCCCTAGAAAGATAGACCAACTATTGATGTATCATCTACTTTTGTACAATATTAGAAGAATGGGTCTAATGTTCTAGGAATACTTACAGAAAAATACGGGTCCAAAATTCCTATACATTTCCAAGGAAATCTCAATAAGTCAGAAAACCCTACTTTAACAAGAGTTTACCGACTAAATACCAATAAAAAAACCTTGAATTTCTAACGAAATCTCTATAAGTCAGAAAACCCTACTTTAGTAAGAGTTTACTGACTAAATACTGATAACAAAACCTTGGAAATGTGTCGGAAGTTTCTGACCCATTTCCGACAAAACACTTTATTTTTTAGATAATTAAAGTAACCTTGAAAATGTGTTGGAAACTTCTGATCCATTTCCAACAAAATGTTTCTTTTGTTATCTTTATTTTTATAACCTTTTTCATTTAATAATATTAATTTTTTGTTATTGTATGTTCAAGTTTCTCACGAAGCAAATTTTGTCAAAATTAGTTTTGTCACATACAACTCTTTTCTACTGTGAACGGTTGCTTTAATCAAACAAAATCATGATTATTATTGGTCTACACCTGAAGTCCTAGCCATGCTAGTTTTACATAATTTCTGCTAACACATTAATGAAGCTACAATTAGAACTCAATTTCTATCATTTATTACCATTCTTGGTTATCAAGACAATTTATTAGCACACAGGAGAAGCTGGTGGTGAAGTGATCATGGAGAAGTTATTGGTTATGTTTTTCCAACCACCATCCAGAAGATTAACAAATTCTTCCCAGAAATCAGGGGACCTCAAGGGATCATCATTGACAAAGTTTGCATCATCAACATATGTGAATTCCTCAAAAGGATCCATTTTTATTTCCGTTGCGTCTTTGTGTTTAGTGGTAGGACCTTGATCACATGAACCGTTGATGTTGTAGACGTGGCTCAATACTGGCATGGTGGGTGTTGCAACCGAAGCATTTGAGTTCAAGATGAGTGGCTGGAGACTCTCATTGTTGATAGCGTAATTTGACCATAAGTTTCCTTGCCATACTTTAAGGACATCAAGGCATGGTGGATATGATGGTGGAACTTTTGTGGGTGTTTTCTGATGGTCTCGGATAGAAGATGAAACAAGGCCGCAGGATGGTTGGGTTTGATGGTTCTTGGGCTTTTGAACCAGCCTAGCTTCTGCCTCTAGCCGAGCAGCCTCCCATTGAGCCATGTGGTTCAAGTTGGAGCTCAAGTGTTGAGTGCCATTCTTTGGCTTGTGAGTCATTGGATCAATACCCATTTTAGTCATCCTCTTCTTGATGTGTGAGTTCCAATGGTTCTTGATCTCATTATCCGTCCTTCTTGGCAAGTGAGCAGCAATAATTGACCATCTAAACGTAAACATGTAACATTAGCAACGAAATTTTTAAGAATACATAGTGAGAGATTGTTGATCCTAGCTTCTTGTTTGTTACAGTTGTACTAGATTATTAATAAGTTAACAAATAGAAGTTGCGACTGTTAAAAGAAATCATGAAAAATAAAAGAAGAAAAACCTACACCTAGCAATGGTTACCCAAATAGTAACCCTATGTGATCTGAATAATCAAACCCTACCTATTGCCAAGTAGAGCATGAAGTTGAATGATGGTCCTTTCTTCTTCCGAACTAAACTTTCCTCTCTTGATATCTGGCCTCAGGTAATTCGTCCATCTTAACCGACAACTCTTTCCACATCTCTTAAGCCCTAAAAATCATCAAAATAATGTATATTTAGCTTAGAGAAGGTACGTTCAACTTGCGGGAGCATATTAGCCTATTATATTTATCTGTTATTTCTATCGTTTGGTTTATCTTGTATGTTAAAAAGTTATTAGAAGATTTATTATCTTGCAACACCTCAATATGTGTTGAGGTGAGGTTTCTTGAATCATCAATTGAGAAAACCATGAAATCTTTCACCCTACATCTCATCAAACTAATGTATATTTAGCTGATAAAAAACTTGTAAAATGAATATGCATGCATGGGGAGCTAGCGAGGTCACATGATTACCGGCTTTAGCGGGCAATGAGCGCCAGCTTCCATGACCATATTGTTGAATGTAAGACAGTAGCTTCCGGTCTTCTTCCGGCGTCCATGGCCCTTTCTTCACCCCGACTCCTAACACGCCCATATTACCATTGTTGTTTTGTTTCTTCTTCTTCTCAGATTTCACCATGTTAACCCTAACTTCAGAAAAGATCCTACACCACACCTACCTAATTCTTGCAATATATGTTTAGTAAGGATCTCTAGGTATTATTTTAAGGGACACAACAGAGATTGGAGAGAGATTTTTGAAAAGGAAAGATGAATATGGAAAGGATAGTATGCTTATCCTAAGAAAAGGGTGCACGTACTATATAAGGAAAGAAGTGGGGCAATGTTAATAAAGACAGGCATATGTACGTGTTTAATAGCTAATTAAACCTCAACCATAAAGTCCATTCTAAAATAAATAGTAATATATGTACCAACATTTGCTAATGCTCCAACAATTGTGGTTCATAGCAACCAACTTTGACAACTCATGAAGCAGTGATTAACCAAGTAAAATCCTCCCCAACTACTATATTTGTACACGCACAAACTCTCATTATAAATGCATTAATTTGTACGTTTGCGCATGAATGTGTCACGATGCATTATTACTGGCATAAGAAACAACCAACTTCTGCTAAACCAATAATTCATCGCCATCAGGCGGATATTTATACCTGATTGATAATTAAATCATTTTATATTGACTTTTTACGCGTGGCCGGTAGGCTCTTTTGGTTATACAAACATGAAATGGTACATTCTAAATTCACTTATAGCAAATTAAGCGCATACCTAACATGTTGGTTAAAAGTCATCGATTGATAATTAAAACAAAACCAATAAAAATGTTATTTTCATGGAAAATAATTAAAATAGAAATGTTGGATTGATTTATTTTTCCAAAATAAACAATGACTTTCACCGCTTAAAAACTCAACATATCCAAAAGCATCCAATAGAAAACGCGGCATAAACTGAGCCGGATAAGTTAAATGAAACAATATGAACAAAAAAAATCGTTCGATTAGTTAAATGAACGAACAAGAACGTCGGTCTCTTCTTTTAATTGTGTCCGTGAATGTTCGATAATGTGTTCGTGGAACTTCATTTATTTACGTTTATTCATGTTTATTTTGTTCATTAAAGATTTTTGTACATTTATTAATTTTATATAAACTTTATTATATCCTTTAACCTTATATATTACTTACCCTAACAAATTAAATAAGAAACCTCATTCCCACCTTATTTAGGCAGCATTCCCCTTTTCCTTTTCGTTCATCAACACATTATTTCCTTAATGAACGAACACGACATAAAACCCTATAACTTTCTAATACTGTCACATGAGTGTCACCACCATTGTCACTGGTAGTGTTACCAATAGTGTCGCCTAGCAGTATCGTAGGCAATGTCGCCTGACATGGTCGTGGCCACAATGTCACGATGACATCAAATGGCCTTTAGGCGGTATCGCCAACTAATAACACACTGTTGACTAACTCGCGTAAGGACTAAATACCTACACTACTGCCACCGACCCCCTTCCCAGGCAACAGCAACACTGAGAGTGTCGCCAAGTTCATCATTAGTGTCACTAAATTCATCAACTTTATCCAACAAGATCCTTTTCAGCCAAAAATTACAACTTTTTATTTTCAAACATTTATTTTCACTTGCATGAAGCAAAATCCATGTTTCCTTACCTTAATAACACTTAAAACCCCACCTTTTTCTATTAAAAATCCATGTTTCACCTCAAAAACCATAAAATCTCATATCTTGAGTGATTCATATCTGGATTCTCAAACAAAAGAGTGTTATGATGAGGTATGATTGATGAGAAAGTGATTCCAAGCCTCAAATCATGAATTCCTTGGACTTCAATTCTTTCTCTTCACTTTCTCTCTCTAAAACCCTATTTTCATTCTCTCCCTTCTCTTTAGCATTTGGTGTCTCGCGCGAAGTTGGGACAATTTTTATTTGCACAAACGTAGATTAAAATATTATAAACACATTTGTAAAAAAAAAGTAAAAAAAATTGTCGAGTCGGTAGTTTTGACTGATGCAAGTTTTTTTACTCGTTGGTATATATTTTAACGAATATAAATATTTTTTACATATCATGTAACATGTGGGTATGCGGCATTTTATTGAATTTCTTTTGGCTGAAACAAGCGTTTTTAATGAAGACTCTGTGTCACACCCCGACCCGCAGCGGAATAAAAGTCGGGGCATGATTGGGTTATCATCAAAGCTCGTGATATTTACTTAGAAGTTTCATATTTATTAAATTCAAATTAAAATTTAAATATGCAACAAAAATTTCATACAAACGCAATAAAAATCTAAGTGTTTGTTCCAACGAAATAACTTGTTTATTCTTCTAGGCCATCCTAAGTGTTTATTTCCTCAACTTTATCACCTGTATCATGTATAAAACAAAGGAAATTTTGGTCAACAAAAGTTGGCGAGTGAACCTTGATAAAACATTTAAATAATTGCTTATTATGTTTATTAAAGAAAATTGTGCATAAATCACATGTGAGCAAATATATATATGTAACCAATCACAAACCACATCGAATGGATATATGACATGTTAAGGCCATGACATCTTCAACACCTCGCTTACCCTTTTCCGTGTTCCACCAGGTAAGGGCTACCCCAAACAATCTTCCAGTCGCGTAACGTACCTTACAATCCTCAGGACAGTCGCAATTGAGAAAGGTATTTTCCATCTCCTCAAACCAGTGAAGAAGAGCGGTGACACCTTCAGTCCCTTCATATTTTGGGGGATCGCAGGACTTGAAGTGTTTGTAGGTGCATTTGGGGGTTTTGGGAGGAGGGTTGGCGCCGCTTTGGTCTTCTTGGTTGGGAGAGTTGATGGGATTAGCGGTGAGAGCTTGCTGAACTTGTAGTACGATGTCAAGAAGCACTGCGGCCATTTGTTTAGCAATTTGCGTGGCCAAGCGTTCGTTTGACTTCCCTGACCTTCTGCCTCCAAGTAATTGCCTAGCAGACATCTACAGGAATATGTATAGGGAGATTGTGAGTTCAAGAATTTCCTAGGTGTCATGTGTCGTAAAAAGAATGAAAACAACATAACTGAAAATAATTTAACTACATCCATAGGATGTCTTGGGTTTGCTCATGTTTGGGCCTCCAAATGTCCCCCATACCATTGCTGTGTGGTCATGTGGGCCCCCGTGACTATTGGGCTTGGTAGGATTCACATTGATGTCGGCGGGTTAACACTCGCACCACCCGAATGAAAATCGTAAAATATGATTGCGAGATGTATGGTCGGAGGGTGTCCAGGTGTGGACACAATGACAGCTCAAAGTGGGGTAATTCACACGACGTTTGGTATAGCATGCTTTGACCTAATAGGTCCTTCGTACTCTCATCGTTAGTCCACAGGTAAGCAAACTGGTCCTTTATTTTGGATTTATACGAATGCTAAGCCTAGACAGGACGTTCCGACTACCGGTACTCGTACCCTTCCAATTACTACATGCCCGTCGTAAAAACTCACTTTGATGTGAATTGGAAAATATGAAAACATTGCAAAAATCTTCGAAAAGAAATAACGGAAATTGTGAAATTGTGAGGTGTGTGCTTTCATAGATATGATATGATATGAGGGTATGATCTATGATGAGCATTGCATATTAACATGTACTTATGAGAATGTTTGCATAATGTTGTGTGTGAATATAAACATGAAACATATAAACATCATGAATTTTGCATGTAACACATAGACAATTTAAATCTAGTCAACTATAGTATAGGCTCTAAAGGTCTAATAACCTATCCTATATCCCTATAGTCACAAGCTCTGATACCAATCTGTCACACCCCGACCCGCAGCGGAATAAAAGTCGGGGCATGATTGGGTTATCACCAAAGCTCATGATATTTACTAAGAAGTTTCATATTTATTAAATTCAAATTAAAATTTAAATATCCAACAAAAATTTCATACAAACGCAATAAAAATCTAAATGTTTGTTCCAACGAAATAACTTGTTTATTCTTCTAGGCCATCCTAAGTGTTTCTTTCCTCAACTTTATCACCTGTATCATGTGTAAAACAGAGGAAATTTTGGGTCAACAAAAGTTGGCGAGTGAACCTTGATAAAACATTTAAATAATTGCTTATTATGTTTATTAAAGAAAATTATGCATAAATCACATGTGAGCAAATATATATATGTGTAACCAATCACAAACCACATCGAATGAATATATGACATGAATGATGATGTATCTGAGATCAAGGCTCAATCAAACGGAGCCGATCTAATGAGGCACCTGATGCTCAACCCGTATCCCACGAGGAACTGATGGGCCTAATGAAATGAGTGCACTGAAATGATAAAATGAATCCACATATAAACCACACTACAAGCAATATACATTTGATCACGCAATGATATAAGCACAAGTGTTAAATAATATAAAGAAATGATACGACACATGATACACCCCAAAACGTGATTAAAACGGGTAATTTGTAGAGATTCACTCACAGTGGGGCGTATTCTTGGCTGATGATGAGTGCGCACGAGGAAAGGATTTGATCGACAAACGAATACTAACCTAAGATAATAATATGATAACAAAAATATAAACAAATTAATATTTGGATTTAATACTTTTTTGTTAGGTTTTTAGGTTATTTTTGTGGTATTTTGTTGAGATTTCATAATCTTCAAAGTTATATTTTGATGTATCTCTTTTTTTTAATTAATTTTTGCTAAAATATAAGGATATATGACATAAAAATTAATATTTAAAAAAAACTGTCAGATCTGATAGTTAGATCTGACCGGGTTTTTGTGTGGAATTGAATGCGTGTGACAGGATTCGAACTCAAGACCTCGCAGTTGCGTGCACGCAGCTCTTCCAACTGAGCTACGTGTCTAATCCGTTAGATGCTGGATTTTTATTATATTTATATACTTATTAAGTAATTCCTGATTTAATTTAATTAAAAAGGTTTTTAAAAGCCAGTCGGTTTGCGTGAAGAGTGGGTTTCAAACCCGCGACCTGGAGCCAGTTTTGCACCCAGCCCGGCCAACTGGGCTGGGTGTCTAACCCATCAAAACTTGCTTTTCAATTATATTTATATACATACTACGGCTAGACATGATGTAAGAAAAACAAAACTATTTATATAACAGAGGTACGGTAGTGAATCAGGTTCGAACCGGGGACGTGTACGTGTGTTTCCACACAGTCCACCACTGGACTGTGTGTCTAACCCGTTTGAAACAACTGATTTAATTACATAAAACACGAGTTTTCATTTCATCTTCTTCATTTTGACTTCGAACCAAACCTGTACCCGCCCGTTTAAATCTGATTCACTTCTGATTACCATCAGTATGCGATGTTAATTGAGTAATATTCAAAGGAAAAGAGCAGGAGTGTAACATCCGTCAAAAACGGATTTTACCAAACCCGCTCCGTTTATTAACCGAACAGTCAGTTAAAAATTTCGTTGCGAATTAAATGCCTAAAATAATTTTAAACGATACATAATCAATTATTATATTGGAATATATAAGTTGTTTTTGAAAAACTGTTAAAAATCGCAAAATAAAAATACTTTGGTTCTGCCGGGTTTCGAACCCGGGTCAGTCACAGTCCAGCAACAAACTTAACACACGCGCACTAAACCACTGCGCCACTGATGTTCCTTGTTAAATATTGGAATCACTTAATTGATAACGTGTCTTTCCGAATTCAAAACCGGCGCCCAAAGTTGCAGTCGTCGGAAATCCCGGTAATCTCGCGAAACTTAACGTTTCTTTCAGTTATAACGTAAAACATAAACGCTACATCGGTTATAACCGACGTCTGAGTCCGCGACCAAAGTTATAACCGCCGGAGTTTTTATAACCGACGAACCAAGTCGGAAATCGGACCAAATCCATCGACGACTTGCCCTATAAATACCCCCTCGAACCTCTGCAAACATTTTCGCTCAAAACCGCACCCTTTCTCGGCGAAAACTCACTCGCCGGAATATTTCTGCTCATCGCCGGAAAACCGAGTTCTTAACTTCTAAGCCTTACTAAACCCTCTGAACTTATACCGAAGTCACCCACATACTTTGTAAGCTTTCTGAAGACTCTCTGCTGCAAGACACCCGACGCCGGAGCCTGTTGCTGTCGCCGGAGTTCTGCCGGAAAACAGAGGAAGCTAGTCGGTATACCTCACGCCTAATTTCTTCATTCTTTTTACTTAATCTCATCTGTAATTAATCATAAGACGCTAAAGAAACCTGAATAAAAACTCGAACCAGTTAGTCATCATTTCTGGTTATAACTCAACGAAGAAGACGATGTTCGGAGGTGTTTAAGTTTAATTTAAATCAAGAATAACTCGGGTTAGACACACAGTCCAGCGGCGGACTGTGTGCACATTAAACACACAAAGGTCTCGAGTTCGAATCTTGTTCCATACACGCTGCCTTAATAAAAACGTTTTTTGTTGTTAACCGAACCGGAGTCACACTGTTATATGTTAAGTATATTAATAACCGGAATAATAACCAAGTTAGACACACAGTCCAGTGGTGGACTGTGTGTATGTTTAATTAAAGCACACGAGTTCGAGTCTGGTCTTCTGCATCGACCCGGACAATTATTTTACCTTTTTAAATAAGTCAGAAATAAAAACAAATAGTTTGTATTTAAGTATAATAAAAATTGGATTATATAACATGTTAAACACACAGTCCAGCGGTGGACTGTGTGTTACGCAACCCACAGGTCCCGGGTTCGAGACCTGTGGAGCGCACCGGTCCGATTCAAATTAAATCGTTTTTAAATAAAAGAATTTTCTGTTTAAATTAATTAATATATAAATATAATTAAAAAACAGATATATAACGGGTTAGACACGTAGCTCAGTTGGTAGAGCTGCGTGTACGCGTACGGGAGGTCTCGGGTTCGAGCCTCACCCAACGCACTTATATTCGCATTCGAACCGGTCAACGGTCAAGTCAACGGTCAAAGTCAAAGTCAACTATAGCAAAAAATCAAATTTTTTTATTATTTTTATTTATTTATTTTAATTAAAAATCAATTAAAAGTAATTAAAAATAACATTTTTAAGGTTAGAAAATAGCCTTAAACTCACAAAAATGCACCCAACAATCCTACTAAAATAGATTAATAAAATCTGTTTACTTACCGAACCATAATGATATTTATCTAGGTTAATTTCACCCGTGGTTAAAACCACTTCGCGTGCATTCAACATCATCAACCGAACGCACCCACTGTGAGTGAATCTTACAACTCCCCCCTTTTAATTACACGTTTTGGGGTGTGTCATGTGTCACAAAATAATTAACTAGTTTATTTAAGCTTGTGCCATACCATATCGTGATCTAAACTTAGATTGTTTATATTGTTGTGATTACTTATTTCATTTTGTCAAATTATATGAAACTCGTTCATTAAGCCCATCAGTTCGTCGTGGGAGACGAGTTGAACAACACGTGCCTCAAAACCAATTCATTATTGTTCATGTGTATATCATTGAGTTTATATTGTTTATAGTTTTGTCTTTCATATTATCATGTATCAGTTCCTCGAGAGAGACGAGTTGAGCAACGCGTGCCTCTAAATGTTCCATTATTGTTCATGTGTGCTTTATTTAATATCTAACGATTGTTGAATAAGTTTACATCTATTTTTACTCATGTTTGGTTGTGCACATATTTCATAATCAATTTAAATAAACTTGTTCAAATGTTTTCCATAGGATTCACTCGCCAACTTTATGTTGATCCAAAAACCCTTTTACACATGATACAGGTGAACAGGTTGAAGCGAGGAAAACATAGGAAATGCCTTAGAAGAGAACAAAGAAGTTTAGATTGATAGATAGAACATGTTGTAATTTTTATTGTAAATTTCCATAAAATTGTATTAATGAATATGAAACGCATAATAAATGTCATGAGCTTCGATGATAACCCAATCATGCCCCGATCACCTTTTCCGCTGCGGGTCGAGGTGTGACAAGGAGTCTACCGTAGAACAGAAGTGGAGGATCACGATTTCCGGCGGCTGACTGTGTTTTTCCGGCGAACAGGGGGGGTGTGAGCAGAGGAATAATGCGAGCAGAATGAGCGAGTTTTGATTGTGGGATTTGATCAGTATTTATAGATTTGAAACAGGGTGCTCGGTTTTTGGTTTTAGAAACCGAGTAAAGTGATTGATTTCGGTTTTAGAAACAAAACTGATTGATTTCGCACAATTAAGGTGGATTGATACAGGTTTGGAAAGCTTTTACGCGGATTGTCAGCCGGATTCCAGAACAGGGACTAGTTAGGCAGGTTTGCTGGTTTTAACTCATCGGCATTCTTCCAAGTTCGATTATAAATAAATTGATCTAGATTTCTGATCAATTAGTGTGCGTGCCTCAGTGGTGGTTGTGGTGTGTGTTTACCGGAGGGACCCGGGTTCGATCCCGGTTTACCCTTTTTGGTCCCTATTTTACTTTTTTTTATTACCTCTTAAATCATTTATTAATATAAATATTTAACACTTAATTGATTATTTATTATTGTATTAAGATTATTTTAAACATTGATTATTTTTATGTAATATTCTAATATTTTAAACAAAAAAAATATGTATATATATATATATGTGTGTGTGTGTGTGTGTGTGTGAACGACATAAGTAAATACACTTGATTGATAATTTGGGTGGGTTTTCGAAACTCGATTTACACAAATATTACACTCTGTTGGTGAAGACTAAAGCTCTGTTTGATAAAGCACTTATTAGAAGACTAAAACACTATTAAGGGATGAACAGATGTTTAGTACATATAAACAGATGTTTCCAAAACAGTTGACAATGTTTGTAAAACAGTGCCTAGGATCGAGTCTTAGAACATATGTTAAAATCAATCAATGTTTCTAACATCTAAGAAATCTTTTCAGTTAGGAATGTTAGATGTCGCTTTCAGGGTAATGTCAGCCCTGATTGCCAGCAAGTGTTTGTACTTGTATATATAGATCTCACATGTTAGAGATCTGATGATCACTTAACATTCCTTTTGTATGAACATAATTGTTTGATCAGGCTGAAGGGGGGGGGGAGAAAATCATATTTGTAATTTGTAATCTTTTGGTTATAAACGGAAAACATTATGATTACTTTCTAAGTTTATGTTTGTGTTTAATTCCGCTACAATTCATTTGTATTCTCACTCATGATTCATTAGATTCACTAACACTTCATCATTTCACACACCAAAACACAAAAAACCAAAACTCAGATCTTAACAGTTGGTATTAGAGCTAGTTCTCATTAACTTGATTTCACAATCAGTTTAATACAAAAAGAACAACTCATATAGTTGATAACCAATTGTTCATTGAATAGAATTACGGAGTCAAAATATCAAACTCACAAAGTTTTTGAATGACACTTTGTTTTTTCACAATGATCCAAAGGATGACGGAAGATAATCACGATCCCCACAACACTGGTTTCAGTAACAAGTCTATGATGCTTGGCAGATCAGAATACAATATCTTGCAACGTCGAACGGCCCATGTTCTAGCTCAATAGAACACTAGATGTTGGAAGTCCGTTATATTCATACCACATGTTCTAATGATACCTAGCACCGAAGATCCAAGAGTCCAAGAGCCAAAGAAACCAGAAAACTATTCCGAGCAGGATTTTCAAAATTTGAATTAGTTGCAAAAGCATCAGTATTGTTGCTATGGCTCTACCAAGTTAAATCTATGTCGGCCTATTACACTGTACTAGTGCAAAAGAGTTATGTGATGCTTTAAAAGAACAATTCGGAGGACCAGAGGATGTGATTGAAAACACCCGGGAAATTCTCAACTACAGTATGAGACATTCAGTCATGTTAAGGGATAGACCTTACTCTACAGTATGAAAGATATACTCGTTTGATAAGTGAATTAAAATTGGTAAACAAAGCATTTTCTAATTCCACTTTGAGTAATAGGTTTCTTAGATCACTTCTTGAAAAATGGGACACAATTGCTATTGTGATGAGAACCACACCAGGTTTTTAGGATATGAACGTGACTCAACTTCGTCGTAAGCTCTTAACCTTTGAAAGAGAGCTTATCCAAAAGAAGAAACTCTAGGAAACTGGGAAAGTGTCTAATGATTATGTCTTTGGAAATACAACACTTTTGAGTCAAGAAGAATCTTCATCTAGAATAGTAATTGATCAAGGCCATGATCATTACATTGACATATCCATTGGATTAACTTTGATCAATATTCTCCAAACCATTTGTTTTACAGCAAATGGTGATGGTCAAAGTCCTAAATCCCTTTCATTTTTTCTTGATAATCTACAACATATTGATCCCATTGACTCAGAAGAAATGAATATTTTGTATCAATTGACCCTACTCAGTATTAGAACAAACAATTTCTAAAAGAGAATTGATAGGAAGTATCTAGTGTTTAATAGAAGCTCAAGCGTAAGGTTGGATAAATCCAAAAGAAAATTTTACGAGTGTAACAGAATTGGCCATTTTGCTAGAAAGTGTAGATGTCAAGCAAGTAGTTCTGCACCCATAGAAAATTATTCAAATCACAGACCTCAATCTAACAACCGATAATATTTTTATAAAAAAATTTCTAAAATACCTTTGAACTGGTGTTTAAAAATAGCAATCATTCCTAATAGTTGCATATTTATTTGTATCTTATAATTAATATTAATTAACTAAACTAATAGAACAAAATTAGCAATTACTTAAACAAGTACACGAAAAATTAAAGACCTAAAAATAAATAAGACAACTAAATTAAAAAATAATAAAACAAAAGTACAATAAAGTTAAAAACCTAGAAACATACTATTCCATCTCGTCTAAAAACTGTTGATGAATCTTGTTTTTTTCTAATATATGTTTATATATGTTTGTACAACTTCAACATATAGTCATAGTTAATACTAAGCACCACAAGATCATATGCATCGGTCTTTCATTCCTTGAGGGCTAACAATTTTTGATATTTTCGTCGAGACTATTAACTTAGCCTTAGATATAGGGGTTGGTTGAAGATTAACCGACACCTTTAAATTCTCGCTTTTGCACAATCTCTCCTCATTGGACGAACGGGTTCAACTGAAACAACTAGTTCATCCGAAAGCTCAAACTCATCTTTCGTGTTGTGTAAATTTAATTGCGATCGCGCATCCGAAACGGCTTGAGAGGATACTACATCTTGGAACGATGTACTCTGTGGCCTTTTGGATCGTGAGTCCTGCAGCCCATAAGTGGGATGAGATGCTACTTCGTACTTTTACTTAACACTTGTAACAGTTTGTCCATTGTAAAAGCGTTCATCTTGTTTGTAGAATTTATGCGCATCAATTAGCATATCCACATCATTTGCACCACGTTATCTACCATGGTTTTCATTGGCGAGGTTGTGGTAGATGGAGTTAAATGCGATGCATTTTTTGCCTTTCCCTCGTTTGCTAGAATTGGAATTTGGATTCCAGTAAGCTCCTTGTCCCATTTGATCATGAAATACTTGACAAGCACGCCACCAAAAGTCGGTTCTTTTTTATGCTCTGCTATTAAAATATAAACATAATATATATATAATATATATATATATATATATATATATATATATTTCACTTATAAAACATTACTTAAATGTTTAAAAACTAAACATAGTACCGGTAGCCAAGTCCTCTAAGATGACCACCCACACACAAGCCAAAGCTAGCTCCTTTCATCCGTCCACCACTCAAAAGTTTTTTCAACGTGCTCATCTTTAAGTCCCTTTTTACGCTTTTTTTGTCATGAGGGGCCGTTTGTGTTGTTTGTACAAAATCAGGTTGAGTTTTGGGTACACCCATTTGTGAAGATTGGGTGTTAATTAATAATGTAACATTGATAAAGTTCGGTTGCTTGTGCCTTAGGTTAAGATTCGGGGGCACCCGACCGATAACAGTCGGTGAGTAGGCCCGGATCAGGGAAAAACATGTTAGGTTGGGTGTTCAGGGTATTCGATATGTTTGAGGTATTTGGTGAGCTTCAGTTTTGTTTATAGAGGTTGTTTGGGTCCATAGGGCTCCATGGAAACATATTGTTGCGTTTTACAAAGTTTATAAAAATTTATAGAGAAGAGTATGGTTTGAAAGTGACCTATTGTAGTCAAATGTTCAAATGGTTGATAAAGTTCCGTTGCTTGTGCCTCATGTTAATGGCGTTAAATTGAACGGTCAAGAGACCGCTAGGGTGGGCCTTCACTTTTCTCCCTTCTTCATGCTATGACGCCGGCCACCAACGCCCCACCATTTTTCACGACCGGTAATGCCCCTAGGGGGTGTGCGTTACCGGTCACACCATCAAAATGGCTACATCAGTATAGGCGTTACTCAATAACAACCTGTATAAAAACAACACCACTATTCATAGTCATTAGCTACATATATATAAAAAGAACTCATGTATGTTCATCTATTAATTTATAAATAAACAAATGATATAGTAATTACTTAACTTACATGTATAACATATAACCTTAAAAGAGAATTCACTCTAAAACCATATAGTGGCTATGAAAGAACTTGAGTCTAGAAGTATCATGTGGGAAATACTTTTTTATAAAGTTGAGAGTTCAAATATTATTATTATTATAGATTTAAAAATAGGAGTAAAAAACATGTGTGTTATCCCTTAAATAAAAACAAACAAAGAAAGCAAATGGCTTATATATTAGCATTTACTTCTCCTTTTCTGATGCTGTTCCATTTTATCTGACTTTGTTTAGTATCCATCATTATTTAACCTTGGGCATGTTGGAAATATTACTAGTAAACATACTAGTTGGTATGTTTCCTTCATCCCACATTGGTGAGGGTAGTGAAATTTGAGTGGCTTATAAGGGATTACCCCTTATGGGCCTTCAAAGTGTTAGATGGGTTGAGAAGTGGGTCAAGCCCATACGTGCGCCGAGCTGAGCCGCGAGCTTGCGAATGGGCGCGTTTGAGGCACACTTTGCACGTACATTGTCGCTAGGAGTTGAGGAGCTTTTATTTTTAGCTAGGGTCCGGTTCAGGTGCGTTATTGCTGTGGATCGAGATCAGATGAGATAAGATTGGGATAGAGATGAGTTTGAAACTGTGGGGGTTATCTCTTGGAAATCGAATTCATGTGGGATATCTCCAGGAATTCGAATTCGAATATGGTAGATGAGCTTTATCCCATTCCCCGTTTTTCTCATTCTCAGTTGAGATCTGAACCTATAAATAAAGGCTTCCTGCTATCCATTCTTTACACATATTTTCACAGCCGGTGTTCCTGTTTCTTCTCTAGCTTCTGCATTTTCTGGTTTCCATTGCTGTTGGAATACCAGATCAGTTCTGCATTAAATCCTGGGAGTTTACGCTACAGCTCACAGCAATACGAGCGCATAAAATCCTTTAAGGACAGGAATCATCCGTGCAGTTCAAGAATCTCAGTTTCTTAAATCGCCAGGTTGGTTTTAGTTTTTTGCGTGTTATTTAAATTCGTTCGATAACGGGACAGTCTCCTTCTACCTTTCTTCAATCAGTTTGTTCACGTTGGAATAAACTGGTTTGGCCAACAACTTGGTAATTAACAATGTTAATAATAATTTTCTGTTTGATTAAATTATTTTCAACATTCTTAAAGAATTTTATTTTTTTTGTTTAATCACCAGAACTAATGGACTCTGAACTACCAACAGCTAATCTAAGATTCATGAATCAAAATTTTGTCAAGTTGGACAGATTCGATGGCCAGAACTATGCTTGTTGGGCGGACAAGGTGAAGTTCATGCTAGTTGTGCTGAAACTCTACTATATCCTTGATCTAAACTTGCCCGAAATCCCTATAGACCCTCCTATTGAGGCTGGAGAGGTCCCGGATAAAAATTTGGCAAAGCAAAGACTTGTCCGTAAGGAAGCTGAAGATCTTTGCCTTGGCCATATCAAAAATCTCTTTCGGATCGTCTCTATGACTTTTACGCGCCGGTAACAAGTGCTAGAGAATTATGGAAAACTTTGGAAGATAAGTATAAGGCTCATGAAGAAGGTACTAACAAATACCTTATTTCCAAGTACTTAGACTTTCAAATGGTTGATGACAAGTCAATCTTGGAGCAAGTGCATGAACTCCAAGTTCTTGTTAATAAATTGACCGCGCTTTCTATTCCGCTGCCAGAAATCTTTCAAGTAGGGGTCATTATTGCAAAACTACCTCCTACTTGGAAAGATTTCTCAAAGAGAATGATGCACAAATCTGAGGACTACTCTTTGGATGAACTGTTGAAGCACCTTTGAATTGAGGAGGAAACGCACAACAGGGACAAAAGAGGTAAAGTTGGATCGAGTGTGAATCATATTGTTGGAGGATCTGGGCAAAAGGGAAATGGGACATCAAAGAGTAAAAAGTTTACAGCACCAGAGAAAAAGGAATTCAAGAAGTCACATCAAACGACCAACCATCAACCAAAGAGATCGGGTAAATGTCATGTTTGTGGAGAAACCGGGCATCATGCACGAGAGTGCTCACAAAGGAAATCTGGTTTTACAGTTGGTTCTACAAGTGCTGTTGATATTGAGAAAGTCACCAATCTAGTGGCCAATGTGGGTCTTGGAGACGTTAACATGCTTTCTCAATACACGTGTTGTGGCATGTAGAGGATGGTTCTTGGATTCGGGAGCCACTGTTCATGTTTGTGGGATTCGTGGCTTGTTTCTTACTTATGATTCTGTTCCTCAAGGAACAGTGGTGGTATGTGCTGATGGACATCGTGTAGAAGTTCGTGGTAAAGGCACGGTGCGGCTAAACTTTAGAGATGGTCAAATGGTTACCCTTCGGGATGTGTTGCATGTTCCTGGTATCACCAAGGGTCTTGTTTCTGCTGATAAGTTTGATCCCAATGGTTACAAGCTGGTTATCAAGAATCTTCGTGTGAAGTTTTCTTTAAATGACATCTATGTGGGTCAAGCTACGAACACGGGTGGAATGTATAGCCTTGACCTATCTGAATATGGAATTGACGAAGAAGAAGAATCCGATGAGGTGTTGTTTCAGTGATCGATGGGTTGGGGAATGAAAGTGATAGTGATAGTGCTGATAGTGGTAGTGATAATTCTGTTTTTGGTCAATGTAATGCAATTGATTTTGAATTGAATGAAATTATGTCTTTTGATTATATCGTTTGTTCAATTTCTTTATGGCACAAACGTTTAGCTCATACAAATATTAAAAACATTGAAAAAATGCAAGCTAAAGGTTTATTAAAATTAAAAGATAAAGACTTTGAAAAATGCGAAACTTGTGTGAAATCAAAATTCACAAAGAAACCTTTTCCAAGTGTTCATAAACGTAATACATCACTACTAGAACTAATTCATTCAGTATTTGTGAACTGAATGGAGTCCTTACTCGTGGGGGTAAGAGATACTTTATCACTTTCTGCGATGACTTCAGTCGATACTTATATGTTTATTTATTCCACTCAAAAGACGAATCTTTTGAGGCATTTAAAATATATAAGGCTGAAGTTGAAAAACAAAAGGAGAAACGCATTAAAATTCTTCGCTTGGACAGAGGCGGAGAATACATTAACCGAAAATTTGATGCATTCTGCGAAGAGGAAAGCATCATACATGAGAGAACTGCACCATATACTCCCCAACAAAATGGTTTGGCTGAGAGGAAGAACCGAACCTTGGTAGAGATGGCTAACTGTATGTTAAATCAATCGGTTCTACCTCGTAATATGTGGGGGAAGCTGTGTTAACCGCTTGTCATGTTCATAATAGGATCACTAGTCGTGTGATACCTACGAATCCATATGAGTTGTGGAAAGGAAGAAAACCAAACCTAGAGTATTTGAGGGTTTGGGGGTGTCTTGCCTATTATCGCGTACCTGATCCAAAGACACTCAAACTGGGAGAACGAGCTTACAAGAGTGTATTCATTGGATATGCTCCGCAAAGTAAGTCTTACTGGTTGTTGGATGACGAATCAAGTATAGTTGTAGAATCCAGAGATGTGGAATTCTTTGAGAACAAGTTTTCTAGAGATGATGAAAACTCAAATTACACCATATTTTCTAGTACTTCTGAAAAACGAGTTCAACCTTCACCAATAGTTGAAGAACCGAGGAAAAGTACTAGAGTTAGAAAAGAGAAAAATTATGGAGATGATTTCTTTTCTTTCCTGGTTGAGGGAACTCGAAAGAAAGTGACGAGAGAGGTCATTTTCACTGTTAATTTGGATGATGATCCTAAAACTTTCAGCGAAGCAATGTCATCAAGAGATGCTCCTTTGTGGAAGGAAGAGTCAATGATGAAATGGATTCCATTATGGGAAATGGAACTTGGGAATTAGCTGATCTACCCAAGGGAAAGAAACCTATTAGATCCAAATGGATCTTTAAAAGGAAGTATCATCTAGATGGATCCATCTCTGCCTATAAAGCGAGATTAGTTGCTAAAGGGTATAGGCAGAGAGAAGGGATCGACTATTTTGATACCTATGCACCTGTGGCTAGAATTAGCTCTATTAGAACTCTAATAGCGGTGTCTGCTTTGAAAGGGTTGTACATCCATCAAATGGATGTAAAGACTGCTTTCTAAATGGGTATCTAAATGAGGAGATATATTTGGAGCAACCAGAAGGGTTTGTGATGCCTGGACAAGAGAACAAAGTGTGTATACTTATTAAATCTCTTTATGGTTTGAAGCAAGCTCCTAAACAGTGGCATGAGAGGTTTGACATCATTGTGACTGCTTTTGGGTTTCGACACAATAGTGCTGATAGGTGTATCTATACTAAATGCGAACCCGGTTATACAGTCGTGATTTGTCTCTATGTTGATGATATGTTGATCATTGGCACTCACCTTGAAGGTATTTCTGAAACTAAGAAATATCTGTCCTCGAACTTTAAGATGAAAGATCTAGGAGAAGTTGATACCATTCTTGGGATCAAGGTGAAAAGAACTGAAAGTCAGATTTCTCTAAGTCAATCTCATTACATAGAGAAAATTCTGACTAAGTTTCAACACTTGAACATTAAAGAGTTTAATACCCCATTTGATCCAAGTGTGAAACTTAATGTGAACTCAGGGAGAGCAGTGGCTCAACTGGAGTATGCGAGTGCTATTGGAAGTATGATGTATGCAACACATTGCACTCGTCCTGATATTGCTTTTGCTGTAAGCAAACTGAGTCAGTATACTGTCAATCCAGGGACAGAACACTGGAAAGCAGTGGGTATAGTAATTACCTGAAAAGGACCAGAAACTTAGAACTGACATACACGTCTAATTCCAGAATACTCGAAGGTTATTCTGATGCGAGCTGGATTGATCACACCAATGATTCAAAATCTACAAGTGGGTGGATTTACACTCTAGCAGGAGAAGCAATTTCTTAGGCAAGCAAGAAACAGACGTGTATTGCCCACTCAACTATGGAAGCTGAGTTCATAGCACTAGCTGCGGCTGGTAATGAAGCAGAGTGGATTAGAGATCTACTTACGGACATCCGTTTATGGGATGTTCCAATGCCGTATATTCCCATGTATTGTGATAGTGAGGCCACACTATCTAAAGTATACAACGCAGTGTATAATGGGAGGTCAAGACACATAGGTCTACGGCACAATTATGTGAGACAACTTCTTGAAAGTGGTACCATCAAGGTTGTTTATGTCAAGACGAGTAGGAACTTGGCTGATCCGTTTACTAAACCTCTGACGAGAGATTTGGTTGTGAATACCGCGAGAGACATGGGTCTAAAACCACAATAGAATCGTTAGTGATCGAAACCCCAACTTGAACTTAGTGCTCCTATTTCTCAAGTTTAATGGGTAAAAACGAAGTCACTTAACGATTGAATGTACTATCAATTTGATAGATCCATGTGCGGTATGATAGTACGTCGTTGCCCAGAACAAGGGTGAGCTAATGCTCTTAACAAAGTTTAGGAGGCATTCAAGCAACGTGGATGATGTAAAACTTTGCCTATATGATTTAGGGGTGGTGCCGCCTCGAGTGAAGATAAGTGGTTTGTCTTCTAAAGGATCATGAAAAGGGTTTATAGCGCACGACCATATTTGCGCTCAGTGAGAACGCAAAGTCGGCCGGTGATGTGTGGGGGTAAACCGAAGGGGGCTATCAGGTTAATGGTTTAATTCCATAGGACACCATCAAATCTGTCTCTTCAGGTTTATCAACATAAACTGGGTTTAATCCTCGTGACACCAAGTGACATCATCTATCTAAGTGAAAGGAAACATTCCAACTTGGTGGGGGGATTGTTTGAAATATTAGTGGTAAACATACAAGTTGGTATGTTTCCTCCATCCCACATTGGTGGGGGTAGTGAAATTTGAGTGGCTTATAAGGGATTACCCCTTATGGGCCTTCAAAGTGTTAGATGGGTTGAGAAGTGGGTGAAGCCCACACGCGTGCTGAGCCGAGCCACGAGCTCGCGAATGGGCGCGTTTGAGGCGCACTTTGCACTTCGCACGTACGCATCGTCGCTAGGAGCTGAGGAGCTTTTATTTTTAGCTAGGGTCCGGTTCAGGTGCGTTAGTGTTGTGGATCGAGATCAGATGAGATAAGATTGGGATAGAGATGAGTTCGAAACTGTGGGGGTTATCTCTTGGAAATCGAATTCATGTGGGATATCTCCAGGAATTCGAATTCGAATCTGGTAGATGAGGTTTATCCCATTCCCCGTTTTTCTCATTCTCAGTTGAGATCTGAACCTATAAATAAAGGCTTCCTGCTACCCATTCTTTACACATATTTTCGCAGCCTCCTACTGGTGTTCCTGTTTCTTCTCCAGCTTCTGCATTTTCTGGTTTCCATTGCTGTTGGAATACCAGATCAGTTCTGCATTAAATCCTGGGGGAGTTTACGCTGCAGCTCACAGCAATACGAGCGCGTAAAATCCTTTAAGGACAGGAATCATCCGTGCAGTTCAAGAATCTCAGTTTCTTAAATCGCCAGGTTGGTTTTCGTTTTTTGCTTGTTATTTAAATTCGTCCCGGGACAGTCTCCTTCTACCTTCTTTCAATCAGTTTGTTCACGTTGGAATAAACTGGTTTGGCCAACAACTTGGTAATTAATAATGTTAATAATAATTTTCTGTTTGATTAAATTATTTTCAACATTCTTAAAGAATTTATTTTTTGTGTTTAATCACCAGAACTAATGGACTCTGAACTACCAACAGCTAATCTAAGATTCATGAATCAAAAGTTTGTCAAGTTGGACAGATTCGATGGCCAGAACTATGCTCGTTGGGCGGACAAGGTGAAGTTCATGCTAGTTGTGCTGAAACTCTACTGTATCCATCATTATTACTGGTAAACATACAAGTTGGTATGTTTCCTTCATCCCACATTGGTGAGGGTAGTGAAATTTGAGTGGCTTATAAGGGATTACCCCTTATGGGCCTTCAAAGTGTTAGATGGGTTGAGAAGTGGGTCAAGCCCATACGTGCGCCGAGCCGAGCCGAGCCGCGAGCTTGCGGATGGGAGCGTTTGAGGCACACTTTGCACGTACGCATCGTCGCTAGGAGCTGAGGAGCTTTTATTTTTAGCTAGGGTCGGGTTCAGGTGCGTTAGTGCTGTGGATCGAGATCAGATGAGATAAGATTGGGATAGAGATGAGTTCGAAACTGTGAGGGTTATCTCTTGGAAATAGAATTCATGTGGGATATCTCCAGGAATTCGAATTCGAATCTGATAGATGAGGTTTATCCCATTCCCTGTTTTTCTCATTCTCAGTTGAGATCTGAACCTATAAATAAAGGCTTCCTGCTACCCATTCTTTACACATATTTTCACAGCCTCCTACTGGTGGTCCTGTTTCTTCTCCAGCTTCTGCGTTTTCTGGTTTCCATTACTGTTGGAATACCAGATCAATTCTGCATTAAATCCTCGGATTTTACGCTGCAGCTCACAGCAATACGAGCGCGTAAAATCCTTTAAGGACAGGAATCATCCGTGCAGTTCAAGAATCTCGGTTTCTTAAATCGCCAGGTTGGTTTTAGTTTTTTGCGTGTTATTTAAATTCGTCCGATAACGGGACAGTCTCCTTCTACCTTTCTTCAATCAGTTTGTTCACATTGGAATAAACTGGTTTGGTCAACAACTTAGTAATTAATAATGTTAATAATAATTTTCTGTTTAATTAAATTATTTTCAACAGGGCACACCGAAAAGACATTTGATACAAGGCATCTAAATTTACTTTTAATATGAACATCCATCTTCACATAGTCAGGTATAATCTACCATTGAGCCAGGATTAAACTCGGGTCATGTCGCATCTAAGCTCTAACACCAATTTCTAAGCAAAACTATAGCTTCCACACTTGATTGATAGGAGTTTACTTTTTCTTTTTTTAATTTGTAATAAGATTTGTGCCTAGCACGTTCAGCCTAATTTTAACCTATAGAATTCATTGTAACGTTATATCATGTTGATGTTTAGTGCTTGTTTTCTATTAAAAAATATATTTGTAAATGCAGAAATAAATAACTTCCGTTAAAAAGTTTGATGTGTAAATTTTAAGGCCGGATGTTGGAATTTATTTAATGCATGTTACCTCTTAAAATTATAAATAAAGGTATAAATTAGTAATAAATACTTTTAATTTAATTTTTAAATAAAGTGGTAAACAAGCTTATAATTTAATGTTGTAGTAAAACAGTTTTAATAATAACCCTAAACACCTCCACTTATGGTATACAAACATCAATCTATATTTATTTTACTTTTCTTATGAAACAACTATTCCAACTACATATATGGAAACACATAAATTTGTAACATTGTTATACTTAAAACAGTTACGTGATTTGATAGAATAACGTCAATTCATCAATTTGGAAATCTATTCCAGATGTTTGTCCGATCAGTTCATTATAACATTTATTGCACAACTACATCACAAGTTGTATTTTAAGTGTGTATTGAAGATCAGTGCACCAACAAATACTAGTTACAACAGGAGCCTACGATACAGTACTAGTCGACTTAAAGTGGTTCGTTTCAAACTTTCTATTGGTTTCACCAATCCGTGAAAACCAAGTGTTTCTTTTTGCTCAACCGTGAACATGCCCAGTGATCAAGAGGGTCCGCTAACTCCTCGTCATTGAAACTAATAGCTAATTTCTTTGCAAAAACTGAGTAGGCAAAGAAGTGAAATCTATGTTGACCCAGCCAAGAAATACCGTTGGTTTAGGGACCCAGGGTTGCACACTTGCACTTTCAATGTGTTTAGGTTTTCATTAATTTGGTTAGGATTGTAATTGAATGCTTTCATATTTGTGCAAAAACCAAAAGAAAACACATGAGCCTATTATCACTTGCACACTGCTTTAAGTACGCAACTGTTTCAAAGTGAAAAAAAAACAACGAAACTAATGCATTGTACAACTTCTATTGCATGAGTTACAATTGTTTAGTTGAAATACATGAACTCCCTAATTAACAGCTTGACAATGACATCTAATGAGATTGTCCTAGCTACTTGAACATGCAAAGTTTACAATGAATGAGTTCTGGTGTACGTGTAGCTGATAAGTAATTAGCTTTAATATTCAGAAATTATTGTACATTCAAGTAGGGGAAAACAACGCATGCACATTCATATATTTTCAATGTCCAACGGTAAAAACGAGTGTCATTATACCGTATGCTCGTGACCCCAGTACTTTGATCTTATAATATTTTCTCTTTATTAATTATTAAATTGTACAAGTGTGATTTTATTAGCATGATCATTTCAAGTGCCTCTCCTATACTTTTATAATTTTAGTGTCAGCAAAATCATTTTAGATTAACTTGATTTACTTAACTTAAACCCTCCCCCCCCCCCCCCCCCCCCCCCCGCCCCCTTTATAAGTTGAGGATTGAAGTTGTTTAAGGTAATCAGGAGTTACTTGAAGATAAATTGAGAAATTATAACAAAAATTGATTCGAGGGTACATGGTTGATTATGACTATGATGATTTCAAGCAAATAAGCTTAGGTAACAACTGAGATGAGGTAGCATCTTAATCTTTAGTTGGAACTTAGAACTTTGGTAGCAACAAAGTTCCTACATATGTAACTGTAATAGCTATATGTCACGGGGTTAGTTTTCGACCCCGTGTGGCATTCTCAAATCCATAGGGAACCGATCCATCCTGCTTCTTTATGTGGGTCACTGGTTTCATCCTGCCTTGGACTCATCAGAAGAGCGGCGCCAGCTCTTGACCAGTGGTGCGTTCATCTTAGATACGACTAAGCACGTACACCTCTTCATTGACACTAACTCTGTCCCCTGATAAAGTCCCGAACTAGCCAGTAACCCAAGCGTTCAAACACATCCCATAGCATTGCGACCTTCAAATATTTGGCCCGTGATATATAGCCTACTTGCCAAACTTTTTCAGGAAATGTTTCACCCCAGTAAGTGAAACATTTAAATTCATTTGAATTCTCACATAACTAAACATCTTGTTCTTTGAAGTTCTCACATAACTAACATCTTGTTCTTTGAAGTTCTCTTTCTTATCAGATCATTGAGTTCGTGTACCAACGAAATACTTTAATCTGATAGTGATCTTACACGATTCCGAAAGATGACCAATCATACGAAATCCAAAACCTACAAGGGTTTCGGTCCCATGATGGACAAAGGTGTAGATGTCGGTGTAGGATTAGCTGGTTTGTGAGTTCCCGTTCTAAAAAGAAAAAAACTTAAGATATACCAAAGTGAAATTATTATAGTTTTTATGATCTAGGAAACAAACACGGATGTTCAAGAAACTTGTGACCCCTTAATGGGTTTCAAGGGCAATGCCTCAGGCGGTGTCTAATAGGTAGTAGTAAGTTGCTACCTTGGGATGCTTGACGGAAAGTTGCAGGGTCTAATAGGTAGTAGTAAGTTGCTACCTTGGGATGCTTGATGGAAAGTTGCATGAAATTGATTGTTAGTAGTAAGTTGTTTTTAATCATCATTAACGGTAAGTTAGATTACCAACAAAATGATTCATCATTGGTAGTGGTTTCAGCAGTAACTATAGTAGCTGTGATTAGTGGTAACCGATCACCACTGGTAAGTAGTTGTCGACAACAACGTATTCAGCAGTTGCAAATAGGCAATTGACAGTGACTGACTTATTGCTTACGGGCTTTCCACTGAGATTTTTTTTGGGACAATGTAACCGAATAAATAGCAACAATTATAACCATCAACTAACACTCTTTCATGAAGAGTTGTGACACTTTAACTAAACATTTTTGATGGTTCGTCGTCTATATAACGAAGGCCTCTACTGTAATTCTAGCACTTTATTTTCATAATTTGTTCTTGTTAACTTTTTGAATTTTTCTGATTGAAATGTTGAGAGTACAATCGAACTATGCCAATTTGAAAATGACCTTGTGATTCATTAAGATATCTAAGGCTTGCAAACTATAAAAGTTTTAGTGCATATTAGTGTCGTGGTATGAATAGACTAGGTATAGTCTTATGTTGAATATGTGTTTGAGTGTAGCTAGAACAGTACGAAGGAATCGACTGCCATTCGCTAAGTATGTTTAGCGAATGGATGTTGTTCCCTAGAAGTGTCTAGCGAATAAGGCTATTTGCTAGGTTAGTTTTGGCGAATAAACTCCCATTCGATAGTTTGGTTCAGCGAAGTTGCCTATAAATGCCAGTTCAATCGTATGTAAGTAAAAAAAATTGAGAGAGATGTCACACTTGACATCTGGTTTGTAACGAATTAAACTCTTTTGGTAATATAATCAATGATGAATATCTGGAAGTTATGCTACTCGATTGTATACCGATTGTAGCAAGTCTTGAACCAAATCAATCACTGTTTGCTAATTTATTGATCCAAATCGTGTTTCTAAAGTGGTATCTGAGCAACGGTTCATTATCTAATCAATCTAAGAGATGATTAGGTAACCGTGCTCTTAATTAGTGATTGATTTGAAGTAAATTTGACTTTTCATGTTCAAGACGTAAATAAGTAGAAAAACATGAAATTTGAGTTCAAACTTGAAGGAACTGATCTAACTCAAGGATTAAGCTTAGGTCTTTGATTTCTAATGAATTAGGATCAAATTCTGTAGTTAATTTCAAGTATTAAACTCTGAATTTGAAGTGTTAGTAAAGATTAGAGTAATTAGCCAAAATTTCTAGATTTGAAAATTGAAGATCATTAGGTGGATTAGAGGTTGTATTCTTGCCTAAGGATCATTAGTAAATGTTCTTCTCACCTTATGGATGTATTTTCATCATCAACTCATTGAGTTTTTGAGATTTTGAATGAAGAACATAATTGGGTTTTCAATGAACAACAACATTAGCGAATTAACCCCATTCATTAGATGATGGGCAGCGAATAACACTTCATTCGCTGATTGATTGTAACATAATAGTTTCATTCGCTAGAAAATTGTAGTGAATAACCCATTCGCAAGATGGCAGGAAACGAATAGCCCCCATTCCCTCGCTACCCTAAAGCATCAATAAGCCCCATTTGCTACCTAAGTTCCATTTGTTCCATATGATTTTAGCTATTGTGAAGAATATTGAATTCAAGCCAATCTATTTTGATGTATTTAGCCATGATGTGATCAAGATACAATCGTCCTATCATCAAAGAAAAAGAGTATTTCCAAAAAAAAAATCTTGAATGATTATTTTTATTGGAAATTATGAATAATTGGGTGTTTGTTAAGAAAAAAATGTGGTTACATGATTTTTCAAGATTTTACGTTGTCGAGTACGAGTGGTTCGGAGATGCATCAGATTAGCTTGTGATGATGAAAATACATGTTTTTGAAGATTGTGCGGTAGTCACGGGAACCGAAAATGCAATGGTATTCTTGGATCGTTCAAACGATGGTCTGTGTTCCTCATTGTTGATGTTACATTTTGGGGCACAGAGAAAAATCCGCATATAAAGATGTATTGTTCAAAGAATTTACCAAGATTGAGGGGAATAAAAATTTCAAAACTCATGTGATTTTTGGGAAATTCAGGTGATACTAAGATTTTAGGTGTATTGGGGATGATTATATGGTTTTGTAAAGTATATCAGAGATTCAATTTGTTTACAAACATTAAGTTCTAGTTTTTGTTGGAACTTTCGACACCGATCATTGGCAAGTCGGTGATTGGGGTTGAATGCAATGGCTCTCATGGAAAAGACTATAGAATTGATCTTCGTTCAAATGGTTTATTCTATTACTTACCATCGGGAATAATGATGTGACCGGAGATCTCATTGCAATACCAGAGGATCAAGTCTTTACTAGTATAGTGGGATGTGATTAGGTTAGAGTTTTTGTGACAAAACTGGTGACTTGTTGCAGATAGTTGAAAGATTAATCTATTATCTTATGCCAGTCTTAGGGGGGATATGATAAAAGAAGCTTCGGGGACTGAGTTTTGCTATGATGATTCAAGTCAAAGTCTTGGACATCTAAATCATCAGTCAAGGGGGAATTTGTTGATACATTAGTAACTAAATTTATCAAGACTTCAGCATTTGTCAACAACAGACAAGGGGGGATCTATTAGTGCATACTAGTGTGTCCGTCGTTGTACGAATAGACTAGGTGTAGTCTTATGATGAATATGTGTTTGTGTGTAGAAGAGTACGGGGAATTGGTGTCATTCGCTAAGTATGTTTAGCGAGTGGAGGCCATTCACTAGAAGTCTCCAGCGAATGAGGTCGTTTGTTAAGTTAGTTTTAGCGAATGGACTCCCATTCGCTAATATGGGTTTAGTGAATGGGAGTTGCCTATAAAACCAGTTCATTCATATGTAAGTTAAAAGTTTTAGAGAGACTCTTTAGTAATACAGTCTATGACAATTATCTAAACGTTATGCTACCCCGATTGTATACCAATTGAAGTAATTATCTCTGACTTCGTCTTGAACCAAATCGATCACGGTGTACTACGTTTATTGACTCAATTCGTGTTTCTACAAAAAAGCTACAACAGATATTAAACATCATTAATGTTGGTGATTTTAGTGTCATCAGTGTCATGTTAGTATAATAAGATTTACTAGAGGTTAAAATAGAGTTTTGATAATATCAACACAAATTAGGAGGTGTGGGGTTCACGCTTTTTAAAGACTATTATCATTTTTGAAACCTGTAAAACTCAGGGGTTCCAAGGGCACGGGCAATGCCCATAGTGGGGTCTAAGGAGTTAAGTCCTATAACACCCCAAATTTGGGATAAAAATATTATGAATTTTAAGAATTTTAATGTTAATAAAGTATAATCTCATTAATAATAGGTAAGTTTGAGATGAAACATATTACAGGTTGTAAATGTGGGTCGCGGGCTCACACTAATAATAATACACTCTAATACTCCCCTGCAGTCAAAGCAAAAGGAAATGGAAACAAAGACCGGAAAAACATAAATAATAAAAAAGGTTTAGACTCAATCAAAGCTTCTTCCAAAATTCCACAATCTAGTAATCTTTAATTCATAATTTTTAATAAGAATCCACACTTTTGAATGATCCTATAATCTAGCAAGAAGCATCCAATGCGACAGGGTGGCGGCGGCAAGTAGCGGCGAGTCGTAGTCCAGTAGGCGACATGGCAGGGACCGTATTCCAATGAGCAGAGGCAACGCGCGAGCAAGGAGTGGCATGACGGAGAAGCAATAAGATGATGCTGTAGCATCATCTATGTAGATCTTCAACACACGTGAAACGAAGCATAGTAGAACCACGAATTTCGTCAAAACAAAAATATGACTAAAAAGGGTTCTGTGGCTCGGGATTCCGAGCACCGGTGGCCCGCCTTTGTACATGCGCGTCGATCTAAGGCGGTGCGTGGGTGATGTTGGCACGGCGCATGGATGGTCGAAACGACAGTGGCTTAATGGTAGTAGTCAAATCGGAGGTTGACCGTCACTTTGGTGGCGGCAATGAGATGTGGTTTTTCGAATAAAAAAATTTGCTCATAATGGTAGAAACCTAAAATCGAGACTTTATTTAGGAGATCCTAAGCAAATGCTTGACCAAGTTGAATTTTGGAGATCCCACTATTCAACTTGAGGGGGAGTGTTAAGAAAGAGCAAGATTACCGAGCCAGTCAAAGATTTCGAAGACCAAACAGCATCAATCAAGATCCCACGATTTCCTCCTTATCAGCTTTGCACACGTGGGATTTGTTTGGATGGTTGACCTCGGCGGAGCCCCTTTGCTGCGAACCCTGTTCCGCTAGGGTTTCGAGTATCAATGGCGATCAACCCTGCTGCTACCCCGGTCTGTAAGTCTTTGTTGTTTAAAATCTTCTGGTGGGCTTCTTCTTTCCGGACTGAAGCATAAGCTTCTTCCGCAGAGGGAAGAGGATCCAACCGGAGAATTTCCCTCTTAATTTGTTCATGTTTATGATCAAGGGCATTTAAAAACTGTAAAAGCTTTTGTTCTGACCTTATTTTGGTGTAGGTCTTGATATCATCAGGACATTTCATTGGGTTAGGATCAATCCGGTCGATCTCACCCCAGATTCCTTGTAGACTGATCCAGAGATTCTCCAAGGAAAGATCATTCTGGTTTATTTTGTTGGCTTTGACATGGAGGTTAAACGTTTGTAGCTTGTCCTTCCCGCTGCTGTAAGTGACTACCAGAGCTTCCCATAGCATCTTCGCAGTTGGGAACTCGGTCAGGTTACTGGCTAGCGTGGGTTCGATGTTTTGGATGAGCCACGAGAACACGATAAGGTCATCTTATTCCCACTGCTCATATTTGGGATCACTCTGGTCTGGGGCGTCTGTGCTCAGATTATTGAGCAGCGTTTTGGATTTTCCCCCTATGGCCACTCGCATCATACGAGTCCATAGAGCATAATTCTTGCTGTTGAGTTTGAGATTTATCTGGAGGTTGTCTGAAAGTTTTGGGTTCTGACTCTGTGAATTAATGCTAGTCTTGAGAAGGTTTGCAAGTTGGATTGATAGGTTTTCTCCTAAGTTACCGGCTTCGGCCATGGCAGCTTGGTTGAGAGGACAGGGATTTGGGTAAATGATGAGCAAAGTGATGAGCAGGTCGGTTTAGAACCAAAAACACTGCTTTGATACCATGTTGTATTGAAACAGCCGTGGCTTGAATATTGAGAAGATTGTTGTATTGAATTGTATTGTTTGTGATATATCTTCCTACATACAAAGATCCCTATTTATACTGTTTTACAGAGCTACACATAAGGAAAATAGCTGAGATTGAGGAAGAGATTGGAGGCCTTGATGAAGAAGGAGGACATCGTGGGATCTTGATTGATGCTGTTGGTCTTCGAAATCTTTGACTGGCTCGGTAATCTTGCTCTTTCTTAACAATATATTGTTTCAGTTTTGAGTCAAAGATACAAACACCAAATGACTAGAAACCCCAAACAGATACAACAAAAGCAACAGACTATGCAATTTTGAAGGAGTACACCATGCAGTAGGTGTTGTCAAGTCATGTAGGTCATTCAGTAGTCGTTATCAAGTCAAGTAAGTTACTCAGTAGCCGTTAGCTTATTTGAATAACGCTTGATTTAGTCAAGTACGTGGGGTAATGGGTCGTAGAGTTAGTCGAGTCATTTGCTTCTGTTTCATGTTGTTTAGAAGTCTGTTAGTTTATTTCAGTTTAAGCGGATATACTTAATAAACACTGCACGGCTTAACATGTTATTTATATATGAGTTTATCTTATTTCACATTTTTCTGAATCATGGCAGGCTAAACTCAAAGTTTATGTTCTAGCTGATGAATGAACATACAGTACTTCTGTTTTGGAGTCTATTAAGTGATGGATACAGGTTGGTGCTTATATGTTATAATTCATTAAACTTAATCATTTTTATAATATAACACGGGAAGCCGCTTACTGCAGGCTGCTCCTCATCATCATCATACTATCAAAAGTCCGGTAAATAATTATCCAAACTTTTTGAGATCAACCAAAGAGGTTATACTTATTAGATAATAGCTATCAACATATCAATTTGTTCAGGGTTAGATAACAAAAAGTTAAATGTTTATATTTGTGGTGCTCCTGCAATTGAAGATTTGAAACAATGTCTTGATTACACTGGACAACACTCAAAAGTAGTCAACAGTATGTTACATTACAGGTGGAAGGATGGGCTAGGAAAATGGGTTGGGTTATGGGTCAAAACGGGATCCAGGTCAACTTGGGTTGACCTTAAACATCTTTATATTTTTTCATAGAAATAGTTAGTGTGTTTTATATATGATTTCAAAGATACTATTATTTAAAAAGATTTTGAAGACTATTGATTTTTTGACCTATTTAACGTGTTTTCTTATTGCTAAATTTTCTGGTTTTGGTTGTCAAAGAAAAATGGGTTGAAATTGACACCTCTAGTGTATGCAATAAAACGAGATGAAATCTTTTCTCAACCATTTTTTTTAATTTCCAAACACTTTTCAGGTGTGAACGGTGAACCAGACCCTTTTAAGGCGGGTCAGCATAGACGGAAAGTAGATGTGTTCAGGATGATTGTTGATATAATTGGTTCAAAAGATTGTTTAGTTAATGAATACATGTTATGTTAGCTGAAAAGCTTTTTAAGTAGAACGGATTGTGACATCGACACTGAAATACGGACATTAGAGCTTCTCAAGGTAGGTGGTTTGCAAATAAATATTATGATTTCAGTTGTTGGCATCTAATTGTTACATGTTTTATCAATGTATCCAGATATATTTCGATGAAAGCAGCAGGCAAAAATGTGAGATCATAGTAAATGATCTGACTGATTCAAGAACAAACACCAATGTTAAGCCAGCATAAATAAAAAAAAATGTGACTTTAACAAATATAAACAAACATCAGTAATACATTTGTTATGAACTTATGATCTTTTTATATATTGTTTACATTTAATAAGAGGTGATATGTCTAGAGAGCATGATGCTTCATTTGATATTCTTGATGCAACAATCATATCTTCAACTTTCTGGCCGCCTGTACTGGTATGATTTCTAACTTATAATTATTTATAACTTATAATTATTTGTAACTTATATGTTAAGAGATTTCATGACATTAAAACCCCTCTCAAGCTTTTTTGGAAGAAAAACCTTGGTACAGTGAAGGCTAGTTACATTATTTGCTATATCTGTGTCCCCTTTTTACTTCTAATATCATATTGTTATAGATATTGACATTGCTACAGAACAGTATACTATGATTTAACTGAAAAATAATATTGATAATCTGTTTCAGTTAGAATTGATATTTGAAGATAAAACATTTCAGTTCACTCTCACTCCTGTAGATGCTTTAACAAGGTAAAGTTATAAATTTCGGTCCCCTTTTAATACTATAAGTAATATACTTGCATCTATAAACTTCCTATTATGTGGTGTAGGGGGAGTATTGAGGTTATTAAACACGTGTGACTAATAGTCGAATTGTTGCTAACAAATTGGCACGTTTGGTGCAGAAATTTGTCACTGGGATGCTGTCCAAAATTGGCAACAGAAGCGTGTGTGCGTGTATATGGGGGGTGAGTTTTCTCTAGTGTGATCTCATGGTTATCCAAAAAGAAATAATAATAAAAACAAGAGGGTCGCATAGAACTGCAAAACTGTAGGAACACATGTATATGTTGTTTTAACTGTGATGCATAAGGTTGTTGCCTTTCTATACTTAAAATTGGTTTTACATTGAACGGACCCATAAAAATGGTTGTTATGCAAATAAGATGGTAATAACGAGAGGCAGCGTTGCACAAAATTTATTGGTCAAGCCGTCCGATTTACGACAAATCAGCCCAACAACTGCAGTTACTTTGTGCAAATTGGTCAAATATTGGTAGTTTCATGTGATCAATTCAGTTGTAAAGTTAAACATGCAATTTTCCATGACTCACAGATTTGTTTTGTTTATTTATAAAACTTGGGTTGTGATTAAATTGGAAAAGTATTTGGATTCTTTCATTATGTTGAATAGAGATTTCTGTGTGGAAAGTTTAAATCCAAAGTACTGTAATGTTATACTAATTTACACTAAAGTTTCCAACTACTCATTTTGATAGTTTTGTTAACAGGCCCAAAAAGATGGCGAAAAGCACCTAAACATAATCTAAATGACCATATAACCAATAAATATTACTTTACAAATCTAAGTTGTGATTATAATTTTGGGCCTTGTTCTAATTGTAACCATGCAAGTGTATAATCTTATCAAAGTTGTGATTAAGAATGGTAATCTAGTTTTGAGTAATAATTTGATTAATAAATTGGAGAGCTCATTCTAAAATCCGTGTGTTTGTTTTCCGTTAGATTATATCGATTGGAACTTGACTCTTGATGTTTTCTCCAAGAAATTGTTGGCAAAAGATATTTCTTAGTAACCCTGTAACGTTCTACGAATTTGAATAGAACTCTTGATGTTCTTTGAAAAATAGACTACTGACAAAAAAAAGTCTTCTAGAAACCCCATTAATCAGGTAAGAAAATCATACAAGAAAGTCGTTATTCCAAAAAAACATGTCTACTAAGAAAATCATTTGTGAAAGAGAAAATCACAAGACTTTCACGACAAGGTGTTGGATATATTTGTACAAGTTTATGATGTATCATTCATTTATTAATTTTATTTTGGTCAACTATTTTCAGTGAAAAAGAAAATCACAAGATTTTTACAATAGGGTGTTCGATATTTTTATACAATTTTATAATGTATCACTCTTCTATTATTTCTGTATTGTTCAACAATTTTCAGAATGTGCAAAGTACAAATAGCCATTCATGATATATGTAAGATTTGTGGTTGACATGACCATTTGAGTGATTTTTCCCCCATAAAAAGTTGGCATCCCATTTTTATTTATTTATAGATACTTATATCATTGTCCTATCTTTTACAAAATTTGAAACTTAAACTATTAAAAAATATATACCGGGCTTACAAACAATCTCAATTCTCATTACTTTACAACAAAATTTGGGTGGATATTTATTATGGTAAACTTTGTGGAAAATATACGTATATTTCCAATTCAACATCAAACACATTGTACATATAATATAACCATGTTCTATTTATGGTGTTTTTTTATGATTGGGCTGTTGCTAAGTTAAATGCTGTTGCTAAGTTAAATGCTGTTGAACTTGTGCTACTGGGCTAAAGCTTTGACTGGAGCTTTGATGTCGGGCTGTTGCTAAATGGGTCGTTGTTACTTGTATATTGATGTGAAGAATTTACACATTTTTCGTGCAAGGAAAATATAAAAATACGGTGGCATTTTCGTAAATGATGTAATTACGCTATAACAAAACTGAATTATTAGAATAATTACAACGACACTACAATTTTCAAGTAGCGTAATATTAAGCTACTTAAAAACTGTAGCGTAGTTATAATTGTTGCAGTTCAAGTTTTAGTAGCTCATTACTCTAGATCTTTGAAGATTAGAAGTTATATGTACCGGATCTCGCCTTCCTACCCCTTCGCCTGACTAGCGGCTAGCGATTATTACACCGCTGATATATGTACATATATTTTATCTTAAACATGTTGTAGGCTACAACCCAAGTGGCTATATATGTATATATTCAAAATGTCCTCAATTAGTTTAACTCGACCGTTAGATTTATAAAAGCATCTTTAAATAAAGAAAATAAATTATATACTTGAATATTCATATCACATGAATGAATCTTGACTTTCAGTTATCCCTAACATGACCGTTACCTTCTTTCATTTCAAATTCACCCTCATTCCCCCCATAATACTTCAAACACACTGTGTGTAACTGTGTGTATGTTATAGAGAGAGAGAGAGAGAGAGTTTGACCCACCATTGAAGATGAAAGAATCAGAGCATCAACAACAAGAAGAGATGCTACAACAACTAAGATTGAAAGCAAATGAACTTCTTTTGAGAGAAGAATGGTCCCAAGCAATTCAAACATATTCCCACTTCATCTCTCTCTGCCAAACCCGACCTGACCCGAAACACCGAAAATTCCTCTGTTTAGCCTTCTCAAACCGGGCCGAAGCGAGGTCGAAAACCCGCGATTTGGACGAAGCCCTCAAGGATTGTGATGAGGCATTAAAGATTGAAAACATCCATCTCAAAACCCTAATGTGTAAAGGTAAGATCTTGCTTAATCAAGATAGATACAGCATGGCTTTAAACTGTTTCAAGATTGCAAATCTTGATCACCCCAGTAATACAGATTCTGAAACACTAAATGGGTATTTGGAAAAATGTAAAAAGCTTGAATTTTTATCAAGATCTGGAGCATTTGATGTATCTAATTGGGTTTTAAGTGGGTTTAAGAGTAAGCTTCCTGAGTTAGCAGAGTATAATGGGGGTGTTGAAATCAAGAAATCTGAGATTAGTGGGAGAGGATTGGTTGCAACCAAGAATATTGATCTTGGTTCTTTGTTGTTGGTTACGAAAGCGGTTGCAACCGAAAGGGGCATAATGCCTGAGTCGAAAACCGACTATTTGGGTGAGAATGCTCAAATGGTAATGTGGAAGAATTTTGTGGACAAAGTTGTTGAGTCAAGTTCAAATTGCAAAAGAACACATTGTTTGATATCAATGTTATCAAGTGGAGAAAATGAGGAATCTCTTGAGGTTCCGAATATAGCGACATTTAGGCCCGAATCGGAGCAAGATTTTAGTGTTTTACATGATAAGATTGATATGGGAGGGATGTAAACATATTGGATGTGAATTCACTTGTTGAAGAAACATTTTCAAGTAAGTTTTCGGGTAAAAAAGGCGATTATCATGGAGGTGTTGGAATATGGATTTTAGCTTCTTTTATAAACCATTCTTGTAATCCAAATGCCAAGAGGTTTCACATTGGTGATCATGTCATTGTTCATGCTTCTAGAGATATAAAAGAAGGTGAAGAGATAACATTGGGCTATTTCGATGTGTTTTCGCCGTTAAAAACCCGAAAAGAAATGGCAAAAAATTGGGGATTCGATTGTCAATGCAAGAGATGCAAGTTTGAAGTTGATGTGTCATCGAAACACGAAATGGGTGAGGTTGAAATGGGGTATGAAATCGGGGTTGACGTGTCGGTACAACGGTTTATAAGTTGGAAGAGAGTGTGAAAAGGTGGATGGTTAGAGGTAAAATGAAGGGGTACTTAAGGGCATCATTTTGGAAGGTTTATTCGGAACTTTTCGTGTCGGAAAAGTTGATGAGGAAGTGGGGGAGGCGAGTTCCGACGATGGAGGTGGTTGTGGATAGCGTGGTGGAGGCGGTTGGTGGCGATGAGCGGGTTTTAAGGGTGGTTGTGAAGGGATGAAGAGGAATGGTGGCGATGACCCAACAACCTTATTGCAAGTATTCTACTTGTCTCACATTATAACTTTCACCAATCTAAGTTTTTAGACATACCTCATGATCCCCTAATCAAGGTGATCGATAATTTGCGTTCATGCATCGATTTGGTGTCCAATACCCCTTCAATTGGTGATTCTTTGAAGAACAAGGGTTTGGCTCCCTTGTTCTTCCCCTGGTCGTTTCACACACACACTAAGTGTGTGTTGTGTTTTAATTTTTCCTTTTAAAAACACAACTTTCCTTTTCACCAACTTTGGCCCCTTTAGTTTAGTTTTTTTATTATAAATGAGACTACAACTCATTGTCTTGCTATTTATATTCATGTTATTAACTAGGTTAATTTGTTCCTAGTTATTTTATTTACGGGTTCACTTTCACCACTAACGGTCCTTTACCCACTCTTTAATATTAACGTGGTTTGATTACCAAATCCGTTTTTGGGGTGTTACAAGTGGATGGACCTAATCTCGTCACGTGTTACAACTTTTTCAGATTCTAACACTTAGCACTCTGTTGTCAGTAAAGAGAAGAGAATATGTTACACCTTTAACTCGTTCAGTATATGTAACATCACATGCTATGTCACACCCCGACCCGCAGCGAAAATGGTAGTCGGGGCATGATTGGTTTCTCATAAAGCTCATGACATTTACTATAAAGTTTCATATTTATTATTTCCAATTTAAAAGAGAAATTACATCAAACATATAAGCACAACATGTTCTAAACACAACATTCATGAACTCTTTATTTTTCTTCTAATGCAAATTCCTATGTATTCCTTGCTTCAACCTGTTCACCTGTATCATGTATAAAAAAATGGTTTTTGTGTTAACAAAAGTTGGTGAGTGAATCTTATATAAGCATTTGAACGAGTTAGTTATATTGATTATTTGAATAAAAATGTGCATAACCAAATATGAGTATACGTATATGTAAATTTAATCACAAAACACATAATATCAATTAATGCACACACACGCATATCAAATGATGAACAATGAGATCAAGGCTCAATCAAACGGAGCTGATCTATTGAGGCACCTGATGCTCAACTCGTCTCCAACGAGGAACTGATGGGCCTAATGAATGATTTGCAAGCAACTTGACAAAAATGTAAACACGCAATACAACAAACAAAATTTACATCACACGTTAGATCATATAATGGTAATAGCACAAGCTTTTGAATAAACGAAATGTATAAACGGCAAATGATACACCCTAAAACATGAATAAAGAGGGGAATTTGTAAGAATTCACTCACAGTGGGTGCGTTCCTGGATTGATGAAGAGTGCGCACGAATTGAGGATTCAATTAACGAGGAAATCTAACCTAAATAATAACTCAATAATTCGATAAATATATAAAAAAATTAATATTTTGATTTTTTACTTTTTGTTAGAGTTTTGGTTAAATTTTATGGTTTTTATTGTGATGTTTAAACCTAAAAAATAACCTTTTTAAGGGTTTTAATTGATTTAAAACTAAGGATATAATTACAAAAATAATTAAAAAAATAATAATAATAATAATATAAAAAAACCCTTGTCAGACCTGACAAGGAGGGTCTGATCGGATTTTTGCGAAATTGGATGCGTGTGGTGGGATTCGAACTCGAGACCTTCCGTTTACGTGCACGCAGCTCTTCTAACTAAGCTACGTGTCTAACTCGAAGGAATTATGTTTTTTAATTACATTTATACTCTTATTTGTTTATTTCAGAAATTAATTTATTAAGAAGGATTTAAAATCCTTGAACCCGGAGTACACACTGAGACTCGAACCTGTGATCTTGAAGTTGTTTTGCACCCAACCCAACCAGTTAGGCTGGGTGTCTAACCCGTTTATAATTGAATTTATATTATACTTAACCTCTTACCGGTGGATATCGTAAAAGCTTAAAAAGAAAACCGATTTTTAAATTTAACATCATGGATCAAACAACACTCGAAGTCAAGACATCTATGATGAATGTGCACACAGTCTACCACTGGACTGTGTGTCTAACCCGATTAAAAACCCACATTTAAATATACTAATACGCTATATAAAACGTCATCTTCTTCCTTGTTCTGATTAAACCCAGAACTAAAACTGGTTATCCGGTTATAATGATGTGGATAAATTGAACAAGTAAATAACATTTACAAGAAAGAAAACGGGAGGTTTACCGACGGTTGCAGTATTTCGGCGAAGAATTCCGACGATTGCGATGAATTCCGGTGGTCAGAAGTTGAAATTCGACAAAGGCAGTGGATGCAAGCAGAGTGATATCAAGCAATGTTTGAAAATGTGCGAGCTTGATATGATTGGAACAGGGTATTTATAATCGGAGGTGAGCTCTAATCTAGACTTTAATTTTCGGTTATGGCGATCACGGTTATTCATAAAATTTTTAATGTTTTTGATTATAACTGATGATTACCATGAGTTATATCCGTTAATGATTAACAGGAAAACGTTTCTTCCCGTAATTTCACAGTTGATCTCAACAACCGATTTGAAGATGAAACTCTTTGTTTTTGCAGGTTTGTTTATTAACTCCCTATAAGGATTATTTGAATCGGATAAAATCACAACATATGGGTGTGTGCATATGCGGGAGACCCGTGTTCAATTCCGGCTTCCCCCTTTTTTATTTTAGGTTTATTATTTTAAAATTTAATTTAACTTATTGTTATGATTATTTATTAATAATGGTTTTAAATTCTAATGACATTTATTAATTGCAACAACATAAAATAATCTACACTAATAAAATACACAATGAACATTTAACCAAATACTTGACTAATAAACAGTGCGGGTTTGTGAAACCCGTTTTACACAATTGATACATGCTACACTTTTTTTTGTATTCAACAACACCTTTTACCCGCTCATTATGGTTATGATTTTCAACATGCGTAATTATGATTTTCCAACATGCGTGATTATAGTTTTCCGACATGCATGATTTGGGTTGTAAGTTTTATAACGTGCGTAATTTCATATCGTACGCTAATACGTTAAGAAATATTGTATTTTACACTTTCACTATTTATATACAGGGGAGGGTTCAATGGGGAATAGGAGACCATGCTTTTAACATGTTAAATACATGTAGAAGTCTTTTTTATAAAAAAATTCAAAACTTTTGCATATAAATACATGTAGAAGTCTTTTTAATAAAAAATTAAAGGTAAAAAGATTTATTTTACAAAAATAAATTTTTATTGAAGTAGATTCTACACAATTGTATATGTAAAAGCTTCCATAAAAATCAAAATTTTATATTATCATTTCAAATTGGATTTTTAAGATACTGGATCTCACAATATATATATATATATATATATATATATATATATATATATATATATATATATATTATATATATATATATTGCGTTTCAATAGAAAACACTAAAAATGTGGGAAAACGAGGAACACTCTTAAAATTTTTTATTAATATGTTAAATATCAATTTTTTAAAAATAAAATTTCGACACTTTTCCTTATAAATACTTGAAGAAGGGTTTTTCTTAAAAAAATAAAAAATTATAAATATAAAAAAACAATTAAAAAGGCTTAATTTTTAAAAAAAAAAATGTTTTTTATTGGTAATGTTCTACCCATTTTTATAAGAAAAGGTGCTGAATTTAAAAAAAATGATTTTTAACAAGTTAAGTTAATTATATAATATATATTTTTTAATTATTTTTGAAGCAATTTTTTGTATTTTTTAGTTTTTGATTTTTTAACTAAAATGTTTAACATGTATTTATAAGGAAAAACGTCGAAAATGTTTTAGAAAAAATGATTTTAACATGTTAAGTTAAAATTTTAAGAGTGTTCCTCGATTTCACACTTTTTTAGTGTTCTTCAATGATCAATATATATTATATATATATATATATATATATATATATATATGATTCGGTTCAATAAAAGAACCACTACAAGTTGCAAGAACCATGAGAACTTCTCTAATCCAATGTATTTTAACAGATCACCTATAATCAATTTAATTTAAAAGGGTATTTTAATCGTTTTATCTTAATGTCACGTCACCTCTCTTTTATCTATAAAATATATCAAATCATCATTTATATGTGTAACATAACAATATCTCTCTTCTTTTATTTGTTTTATGGTTTTTATAAAACATCAAAAGTATTACATAATTTATATAATAAAAAATATCAAAAATAATATCTATTTTTTGCTCTATTTTCCCTAATTATGAAATAGTTTTGTTTATAAAATGCAAGCTATATATGTCTTATATGTTTATTAGAAAATACAAAATTATCAAAAATAATTTATAGTTCTTTTTTCTCTATTTTTCATAATTCAGACATAATGTTCCTTATAAAATGTAAGCTATATTTGTCTTATATGTTTACTAAGAATTGGTATTTCATTCGTTAACGTCTGATAACTTTCCATCACAACTTTTTAAAAAAACATTCGACAATGTGCATAAAAAAAGTTTTGACAACGTGCGTAAACATTTATACGAACTGAGTATGAGAACACTACTATGTAAAAAATAAATAAAAATGTTTTGACAACGTGCGTAAAAAGGTTTTTTAACGCCCCTGATTGCCGAACCGAGCTCCTCTAAACATCACACGTAAATATAATTTTTAAACATATGTAAAATGGAAGGCGTAAAATAGTTTTTACGTACGAAAAATGTTTTTACGTAAGTTGTCGAATGTAAAATATTTTTTTCTCGCGCACGGTGTCGAATAAAAAAAATGTTTTTTACGCCCCTGATCGTCGGCCCGAACTCCTCTAAACTTCACATGTAACTCTATTTTTTCAAACGTATGTAAAAATGGCACGCGTAAATGTTTAGTTTTTACATACGTTTGAAAAACTATTTCTCGTACGTTGTTAAATGTAAAAAAATTCCGCACACGGTGTCGAATGTAAAATAAATCTCACACGATATCGAATGTAAAAAAAATGTCACACCCGGACCCGCAGAGGAAATTGTAGTCAGGGCATGATTGAGTTTTCATCAAAGCTCATGACATTTACTATGGTTTCATATTTATTATTCCAAAATTTAAAACATAACATTCCAATCAACACATAATTCATACAAACACAAAATGTTCTAAACAAAGTTTACAAGTAACATTTTATATTCTTCTAAGGCCCAATTCCTACGTGATCCATGCTTCATACAAGGTACATGTATCATGTGTAAAATAAAATTTTTGGTCAACATAAGTTGGCGAGTGAATCCCGTTTAATCATTAGAAAGAAATGGTATGTTTATTATTTTATTAAAATGTGCATTATCCAAATATTGGCAACGTATATGTAATCTAAACCACAAACCACACAATCATCTAGCAATGTACATGTGAGCTCGATAAGCGATGTGATGTGAGATCAAGGCTCAATCAAATGGAGCCGATCTAATTAGGCAACGCGACGCTCTACCCGTATGTAACGGGGAACAAATGGGCCTTAATGTGAGAGCTTGACTAAAATGAGAAATATAACCACAAATAACAATAAACAAAAATATCACATAACACGTTAGATCATATAATGGTAATAGCACGAGATTTGAATTAGTGAGATAAACAAAACGACACATGATACACCCCAAAAACATGAATAAAAAGGGGGAGTTGTAGGAATTCACACACAGTGGGTGCGTTTTTGATTTGATGAAGTGTGCGCACGATTTAGCGTTAGAGATACCTACCGACGAGAAAGGCTAACCTAAATATTCACGCAATAATTCGGTAAATATATATTTCTTTAGGTTAAAATTAGTATTTTTACTTAATCAATTTTATTAGACATTTAAGATAATTTTATTCTATTTATTACTATTTTTATGTGCTTAAAAAGAGATTATTTGATTATATGTTTTTATAGTTTTTAAGGAAAAATAATCAAAAGTTTAATTAAAAAAATATGTTTCTTTTTGGATCGAACCAACCGAATTATACGCTGCGTGTGGGGATCGCACTTGAGACATCTCGTTTACGTGCAAACAGCTCTACCAACTAACCCGGAATATATCGAGATTTTATTACTTTTATATACTTACTACAGCTTAATATATTTTTATTTAATTAAAAAGGTTTGGATAATTTCAGGACCGTATAACTAACCGGATTCGAACTCGAGACCTCTGCTTCGTGTTGCACACAGCCAGACCAATTGGGCTGTGTGTCTAACCCGAAGGATATAATTATTTTTATTAATCTTATATATTTACTAGCTTAGCTCACAATTTAGTTTAATTAAAAAGGTTTGAATATGGGGCGAATCGGAACGTGTATAGGACTCGAACTGGTGACTTATGGTTTATGTGCACACAGTCCACCGCTGGACTGTGTGTCTAACCCGGTTTAAATACCGATTTTAATTCCTCTTAAACACAGCCTCCACTTCATCTTCTTTGTTTCAAGAAACATTAAACTAACAACCCAATTGAATCTATTTTGCTTGAATACACTTAAAATTCTTAATTGTTTACACAAAATATCAATAGAATAAAAGAAATGAAGAGAGAGTGAAGATTATACCGATTGAAGCTACGGTGATATTTCAGCAATTTTTCCGGCGAATTTTTGATTTCTGGCAAAGTGAAATCGAAGAACAGCAGATGAAGAGAGTTAAAGTGTGAGTAGGTGTGTTCTATTTGAGTGCTAAAGCCCCTATTTATAGAGTAAGACAGTGACTTGGTTAAGGTTTTCGGTTTCATGAGTTTCGGTCAAGAATTAATTGTCGGATTGATTATATAACCGATTTGGGGTGGTTGACTCACTGATTGGGTCTGTTACACAAATTTGAAATCAGTTACATTTGTTAATTGAAGAGGACACCGAGATCTTTGATGATAGCTGTCACACCCCGACCCGCAGCGGAAAAGGTGATCGGGGCATGATTGGGTTATCATCAAAGCTCATGACATTTATTTTAACGTTTCATATTCATTAATACACTTAATGGAAAATTACAATCAATATTACAACGTGTCCTAAATATCAATCTAGGCTTCATTGTTCTCTTCTAAGGCATTTCCTATGTTTTCCTTGCTTCATCCTGTTCACATGTATCATGTGTAAAAGGGTTTTTGGATCAACAAAAAGTTGGCGAGTGAATCCAATGGAAAACATTTGAACAAGTTTATTTAATTGATTATGAAATAAAGTGCACAACCACACATGAGTAAAAATAGATGTAAACTTATTCATAAATCAATTTAATATTAAACAATACACACATGAACAATAAAGGATCGTTTAGAGGCACGCGTTGCTCAACTCGTCTCTCACGAGGAACTGATGGGCCTAATGAATGAATTGCATAACCATGATAATATGAAAGACATAACTACCAACAATATCAACTCAATAATACACACATGAACAATAATGGATTGGTTTTGAGGCACGCGTTGCTCACTCGTCTCCCACGAGGAACTGATTGGCTTAATGAATGAATTTCATATAAGTTGACAAAATGAAATACATAATCACAACAATATAAACAATCTAAGTTTAGATCACGATATGGTATGGCACAAGTTTAAATAAACGAGTTAATTATTTTGTGACACATGACACACCCCAAAACGTGTAATTAAAAAGGGGGAGTTGTAAGACTCACTCACAGTGGGTGCGTTCGGTTGAATATGTTGAATGCACGCGAAGTGGTTTTAACCACGAGTGAAATTAACCTAGATAAATAGCATTATGGTTCGGTAAGTAAACGGATTTTATAAATCCATTTTAGTAGGATTGTTGGGTGTATTTTTGTGAGTTTAAGGCTATTTTCTAACCTTAAAAATGTTATTTTTAAGTATTTTTAATTGATTTTTAAAAATAAATAAATAAAAATAATAAAAAATTTGACTTTTTTGACCGTTGACCGTTGACCATTGACCATTGACCTTGACTGTTTGACCGGTTCGTATGCGAGTAAGTGTGCGCTGAGTGAGGCTCGAACCCGAGACCTCCCGTACGCGTGCACGCAGCTCTACAACTGAGCTACGTGTCTAACCCGAAATATTTCTGTTTTTAATTATATTTATATATTAATTATATTAATCCGAAAATCAATTTATTTCTAAAAAGATTTTACTGAATCGGACCTGTGCGCTCCACAGGTCTCGAACCCCGGACCTGTGGGTTGAGTTAACACACAGTCAACCGCTGGACTGTGTGTTTAACTTGTTATATAAACTGATTTTAATTATACTTATATACAAACTAAACGTTTCCATTTCTGTCTTATTTTAAAAAGTTAGATAATTGTCCGAATCGGTGCAGTAGACCGGACTCGAACTCGTGACGTGTGTTTAAACATTCACACAGTCCACCACTGGACTGTGTGTCTAACTTGGTTATTATTCCGGTTATTAATAAACTTAACATGTACCGCGGTGACTCCGGTTCGGTTAACAAAAAAAACATTTTTATTAAGGCAGCATGCGTAGGACAAGATTCGAACTCGAGACGTTTACGTGTTTATTGTGCACACAGTCCACCGCTGGACTGTGTGTCTAACCCGAGTTATATCTTGATTTATAATAAACTTAAACATTACAGAAACTTCGTCTTCTACGTTGATTTTAACCAGAATCGGAAGTCCGACTGGTTCGATGTTTTAATCGTGTTCTTTAGTGTTTTGAGGTTAATTACAGATGAGATATGTAAAAAGAATGAAAGATTTAAGCGTAAGGTATACCGACTGGACTCCTCTGTTTCTCCGGCAGAACTCCGGCGACAGCAAAAGATTCCGGCGTCGTGTGTCTTGCAGCAGAGAGTCTTCAGCAAGCTTGAAAAGGATGTGGGTGACTTCGGTATAAGCTCAGGGGATTCAGTAAGGTTCGGAAGTGAAGGGTTCGGTTTTACTGCGATGTACAGAAGTTTTCCGGCGAATGGAATTTCGTCGGGTAAAGGTGCGGTTTTGAGCGAAAAAGCTTGCAGAGGTTCGAGGGGGTATTTATAAGGCAGGTTATCGATGAATTTGGTCCAATTTCCGACTTGATTCAAAGTCATTACGTTTTCCGACGGTTATAGCTTGTGTCGCGGACTCAGGCGTCGGTTATAACCGATGTGGGTTTAAATGTTTACGTTAAGACTTGAAGAAACCGTCAAATCTCGCGAGATCGCCGGGATTTCCGACGACTGAAATTTGGGCGCCGGTTTTGAATTCGAGAATTATAATATGTATTAATTATTTCCATTAATTAACAAAGAATACAAGTGGCGCAGTGGTTGAGTGTGTGTGTCTGTTGTTGACCGGCTGACTGACCCGGGTTCGAAACCCGGCAGTGCCAAATTATTTTTATTTTCTTATTTTTGACAGATTTTCAAAAACAAACTATATATTCCAATATAATAATTAATTATGTATCGTTTAAAATTAATTTGGGCATTAAATACGCCACGAAATTTTAAACTGATTGTTCGGTTAATAAACGGAGCGGTTTGGTAAAATCCGTTTTTGACGGATGTTACAGTATCCCCTGCTTTTTAGAAATTTCGTCCCGAAATATAAATAGTGATATATTTGACTAAAAGAATGATGGTGTTTAGTTTGACAGTTACATGCTTAGAAAAAGTAAGGGTTTAAGTTTTTTGTTTGAGGCAGTAACGTTCCTTGTAAGGGTTAAGTACCCTATTACAGGAATCGCTTTTTGTTGCCTACTGTAAAAGTATTGATAAGCAGAATTGATTCGCTAAATATGATATCATGCATAAGAGTTTGGATATGTTTGGAAGGATATGGTTATATCCTAAGGCAAAACTTCTAATACTACAACCTACATGGAACTTCTCATAACCATCTAACAATACCTCTGATCCTTTGACAAGAATACTTATATATAGGAAGTACCAGCGGCGTATCCACCATATTCTTGTCAAATTTTCATTGGTTTTATCAGTAAGTTATGATTGGTTCTATGACTATAGAACATAAATAAACACAACAGCTAATATTTGAATCCACATTCTGATAGCATATATGTTTGAATAGTGACAGTTCCTCTCTCGTTTGTTATGATGGAGAGGTTAGTTTATGTAGAAATGGAACACAATCCAATTTCTTTAAATAGCGAGATGATATAAATGTAACACAAATTTTAACCCAGGGCAATACTAAATCCTACATGGAACTTCTCATAACCGCCTGATAATGGCTCTGATCCTTTGGCAAGAATACTAATATATAGGAAGTACCAGCGGTGTATCCACCATATTCTTGCCAAATTTTCATTGGTTTTATCCACAAGTTATGATTAGTTACCAAGAAACTACTAAATCCTACATAGAACTTCTCATAACCGTCCGACAATGCCTCTGATCCTTTGACAAGAATACTTATATATAGGAAGTACCAGCGGCGTATCCACCATATTCTCGTCAAATTTTCATTGGTTTTATCAGTGAATTATGATTAGTCCTATGTGACTCTACAACCAATACAACAAACACAAAATACTGAAAATGAAAAAAAGTCTGTGCGATCAAGGCTCAATCAAACGGAGCCGATCGTATTGCATGTACTGAAAATGAAAATGTCTGTGCGATCAAGGCTCAATCAAGCGGAGCCGGTCGTATTGCATGTACTGAAAATAATAAACTTAATCTAAACAACAATCACACAAACAGCTTATACATGGAACCTCTCATAACCGCCTGATAATGCCTCCGATCATTTGACAAGAATACTTATATATAGAAAGTACCAGCGGCGTATCCACCATATTCTTGTCAAATTTTCATTGACTTTATCCACAAGTTATGATTAGTTTTATGTGACTCTACAACAAACACAACAACCACAAGATACTGATAATGAAAATGTCTGTGCGATCAAGGCTCAATCAAACGGAGCCGATCGTATTGCATGTACTGAAAATGAAAATGTCTGTGCGATCAAGGCTCAATCAAGCGGAGCCGATCGTATGTGGGCACGCCAGGTTCAACCTCATAATGAAGGGAACATGCTCAACGCTCATAATGTAATGGGGAGCGGCGGCCTATGAAATTGCATGTACTGAAAATAATAAACAATAATTACTCTAATGGTTTACACATGGAACCTCTCATAACCGCCAGATAATGCTTCTGATCCTTTGACAAGAATACTTATATATAGGAAGTACCAGCGGCGTATCCACCATATTCTTGTCAAAGTTTCATTGGCTTTATCTTAAGTTATGTTTGGTTCTATGTGATAAAGAAAAACATAAAACTAAACGATAGGAGTTGAATCTGGATTTTCGGTGAAGAGGACTAGTTGGGTATCTTCGTTTGGGTCGTCATTATCTTCGACAGGATTGGCGTTGATGTTGAAGACTCTTCCTCTTGCTGGTGGCCTAGCGGTTGGGTTTTCTTGGTTTACTTGGTTAACTGGGTTTTATTGGGCTTGAGCGTTTATGATGTTAACTAATCGAGGGCACGTGTTTCTAAAGTGGGTAGGGTCGCCACAATTGAAACAAGCTCGAACATATGGGAACATGGGGTATTGGGGTTGTTGATAGGTTTGGGCCATGTTTTGAGTAGGGGAAGAGATTTGTTTTGAAAGGTGCGCAAACCTTGCTCGAATGACTATAGCGTCCACAAGTTGCACATAGTCGACAAGGTAAGGTAAGGGGATGGTGATAAAAACAGTTGTTGCATCGAGGGTGAGGTCCAAGATATGGTTTCTTATTTGGGTAGGTTGAGTTGGGTGCCACTTGAGTGATTGGGATAGCTTGGATGGGTATGGCGTGTGAAATTGGTTGATTCCGTTGGATAGCAGCGAAAAGTTGCCCGTCTCTTTTTCTCTTAGAATTGGGTTGAGAAGGGGATTCGGTTTGGGTGTAGTCGGAAGTTTCAGTCGATGCTTTATCCTTCTTCTTCTCCTCCTTGAAGTCTTTGTTCCGGATTCGGTTCTCGGTGAGCTCTGTTGCTAGCTCCATTGTTGCTTCCAAAGTTGCAGGCGTGGTACTTATTACAGAGTCTTGAATCTTTGACGGAAGACCACGAATGTAGTGCTCGATCAAACGATAGAGGGGAGTGAACATGTTGGGAACCATTTGATGTAATTCGAGGAATCTTTTGTTGTATGTGGTGTGGTCTCCTTCCTTTTGCTTCAACGAATAAAATTCATCTTCTAATTTCTTGATTTCGCTCCTTGGGCAAAATCGTCTGGTCATGATTTCCTTCAATTCGTTCCAAGTTAAGGTCATAGCATCTTCCACACCTCGTTTGGCCTTCTCTGTATTCCACCAAGTAAGTGTTATCCCATATAACCGACCGGTAGCATATCGCACTTTGCGATCATCGGGGCAATCGCAATTTAGAAAAGTGTTCTCCATCTCTTCAAACCAATGGAGGAGAGCGGTGACGCCTTCAGTCCCTTTGTATTTTGGAGGGTCGCATGATTTGAAATGCTTGTAGGTGCATTTAGTGGTATTTGGGGAAGGGTTGATAACGTGTTGATCTTCTTGATTGACAGGATTAGCAGTAAGTGCTTGTTGAACTTGGATTACAATGTTGGGTATTACGGCAGCCATTTGTTAAGCGATTAAGGCAGCCATGCGCTCGCGGGCTTTTCCTGCTCTCATCTTCCTACGGGCGAGGCTAGAAGACATCTACAAGGAATACATGTCAAGAGTATGAGTTGGATGTTTTTGGGTTCATGGGTCGCACTAGGAATGAACATTCATAAAATAATTATAGAAAAAAAATCTACTACATCAATAGGATGTCTTGGGCTTTGCTCGCCATTAGGCCTACATGCCGCCATACTTCACCTTCGTAATCATATGGGCCCCCATGAATACCGGGTTTTTCATATGGTTCGCATGTGTTAGCCTGGTTGCGTACACTAAAACCCGGAGAAAATCGAGAAATATGTATACAACGTGTGAGATTCGGAATGTGTCCAGGTGTAGACACGGTGACACCTCAAAGTGGGGTTAGTTCGAACGACGTTTGCTGTGGCATGCTTTGGCCTAATAGGTCCTTCGTACTCTCATCGTTAGTCCCCAGGTAGGCAAACTGGTCCGTTATATTGGATTTATACGAATGCCAACCTAGACAGGACGTTCCGACTACCGGTACTTGTACCCTTCCAGTTACTACATGCCCGTCGCAGAACTTACTTTGATGAGATTTGAAAATTGCAACAAAATCTTTGAATAACAAAAGTATGAAGATGAATTGAATATATGAACATTGATATATGTATAATGAATGTGTATGTAAGTATGTATGTTTGACTGTAAATATGCAAATATGAAACAAATAAATATCATAAGTTTGTATGTAACCACCTAATCAATTAAAATTTAGGCAGACTACAGTATAGGCTCTAAGGGTCTAATAACCTATCCTATATCCCTATAGTCATGGCTCTGATACAAATCTGTCACACCCCGACCCGCAGCGGAAAAGGTGATCGGGGCATGATTGGGTTATCATCAAAGCTCATGACATTTATTTTAACGTTTCATATTCATTAATACACTTAATGGAAAATTACAATCAATATTACAACGTGTCCTAAATATCAATCTAGGCTTCATTGTTCTCTTCTAAGGCATTTCCTATGTTTTCCTTGCTTCATCCTGTTCACCTGTATCATGTGTAAAAGGGTTTTTGGATCAACAAAAAGTTGGCGAGTGAATCCAATGGAAAACATTTGAACAAGTTTATTTAATTGATTATGAAATAAAGTGCACAACCACACATGAGTAAAAATAGATGTAAACTTATTCATAAATCAATTTAATATTAAACAATACACACATGAACAATAAAGGATCGTTTAGAGGCACGCGTTGCTCAACTCGTCTCTCACGAGGAACTGATGGGCCTAATGAATGAATTGCATAACCATGATAATATGAAAGACATAACTACCAACAATATCAACTCAATAATACACACATGAACAATAATGGATTGGTTTTGAGGCTACGCGTTGCTCACTCGTCTCCCACGAGGAACTGATGGCTTAATGAATGAATTTCATATAAGTTGACAAAATGAAATACATAATCACAACAATATAAACAATCTAAGTTTAGATCACGATATGGTATGGCACAAGTTTAAATAAACGAGTTAATTATTTTGTGACACATGACACACCCCAAAACGTGTAATTAAAAAGGGGGAGTTGTAAGATTCACTCACAGTGGGTGCGTTCGGTTGAATATGTTGAATGCACGCGAAGTGGTTTTAACCACGAGTGAAATTAACCTAGATAAATAGCATTATGGTTCGGTAAGTAAACGGATTTTATAAATCCATTTTAGTAGGATTGTTGGGTGTATTTTTGTGAGTTTAAGGCTATTTTCTAACCTTAAAAATGTTATTTTTAAGTATTTTTAATTGATTTTTAAAAATAAATAAATAAAAATAATAAAAAATTTGACTTTTTTGACCGTTGACCGTTGACCATTTACTTGACCTTGACTGTTTGACCGGTTCGTATGCGAGTAAGTGTGCGCTGAGTGAGGCTCGAACCCGAGACCTCCCGTACGCGTGCACGCAGCTCTACAACTGAGCTACGTCTCTATCCCGAAATATTTCTGTTTTTAATTATATTTATATATTAATTAGATTAATCCGAAAATCAATTTATTTCTAAAAAGATTTTACTGAATCGGACCGGTGCGCTCCACAGGTCTCGAACCCGGGACCTGTGGGTTGAGTTAACACACAGTCAACCGCTGGACTGTGTGTTTAACTTGTTATATAAACTGATTTTAATTATACTTATATACAAACTAAATATTTCCATTTCTGTCTTATTTTAAAAAGTTAGATAATTGTCCGAATCGGTGCAGTAGACCGGACTCGAACTCGTGACGTGTGTTTAAACATTCACACAGTCCACCACTGGACTGTGTGTCTAACTTGGTTATTATTCCGGTTATTAATAAACTTAACATGTACCGCGGTGACTCCTGTTCGGTTAACAAAAAAAAACATTTTTATTAAGGCAGCATGCGTGGGACAAGATTCGAACTCGAGACGTTTACGTGTTTATTGTGCACACAGTCCACCGCTGGACTGTGTGTCTAACCCGAGTTATATCTTGATTTATAATAAACTTAAACATTACAGAAACTTCGTCTTCTACGTTGATTTTAACCAGAATCGGAAGTCCGACTGGTTCGATGTTTTAATCGTGTTCTTTAGTGTTTTGAGGTTAATTACAGATGAGATATGTAAAAAGAATGAAAGATTTAAGCGTAAGGTATACCGACTGGACTCCTCTGTTTCTCCGGCAGAACTCCGGCGACAGCAAAAGATTCCGGCGTCGTGTGTCTTGCAGCAGAGAGTCTTCAGCAAGCTTGAAAAGGATGTGGGTGACTTCGGTATAAGCTCAGGGGATTCAGTAAGGTTCGGAAGTGAAGGGTTCGGTTTTCCGGCGATGTACAGAAGTTTTCCGGCGAATGGAATTACGTCGGGTAAAGGTGCGGTTTTGAGCGAAAAAGCTTGCAGAGGTTCGAGGGGGTATTTATAAGGCAGGTTATCGATGAATTTGGTCCAATTTCCGACTTGATTCAAAGTCATTACGTTTTCCGGCGGTTATAGCTTGTGTCGCGGACTCAGGCGTCGGTTATAAACGATGTGGGTTTAAATGTTTACGTTAAGACTTGAAGAAACCGTCCAATCTCGCGAGATCGCCAGGATTTCCGACGACTGAAATTTGGGCGCCGGTTTTGAATTCGAGAATTATAATAAGTATTAATTGTTTCCATTAATTAACAAAGAATACAAGTGGCGCAGTGGTTGAGTGTGTGTGTGTTAAGTCTGTTGTTGACCGGCTGACTGACCCGGGTTCGAAACCCGGCAGTGCCAAATTATTTTTATTTTCTTATTTTTGACATATTTTCAAAAACAAACTATATATTCCAATATAATAATTAATTATGTATCGTTTAAAATTAATTTGGGTCTTAAATACGCCACGAAATTTTAAACTGATTGTTCGGTTAATAAACGGAGCGGGTTTGGTAAAATCCGTTTTTGACGGATGTTACAATAGCCGATGATTTAACGGGGTTGTTTCAATTTGAATCCGGATCAAATGAATGAGAATCCAAGAGTTTAATTGGTTTGAGATATAACAGATATGAGCAAGTGGTGTGTGGTGTGTTTGGTTTGGCTGGAGACCCGGGTTCGATCCTGCGGTCCACCCTTTTATTTATTTTTATTATTATTTATTTTATTAATACTAAAAATATAACGAACTCCTAATGTTTATCATAAATGCGTAACGAACAATCATAACATATATTTGAATTACAAAACGGAATGGGTTTTAGAACCTCATGTTACAAAAATGTTTTTTACTACACACAATAACAAATGTTTTTTTACGTCCATGGTCGCCGGCCCGAGCTCTTCTAAACATTTGTGGAATGTAAACGCTCTGTTTTTTCGTAGGTGTTACGAATTTTACGTTCCAATGACGAGGATAACGAACAAAAAATGAAGATCAAGATCAGAGATTGAAAATGTTTTCTTTTTATACATGTGTAATTTTTTGTATAAAAAATTATATGTTATAATTAATTTTTTAAATAGATAAACGTAATTAATGTTGTTATGAAGAGTGATGTAGTATATAATGTTTGATTGTTAGTTTGACAAGTTGACATGAATAGTACAAATGTTAAATTTTTAAAATACCATTCTTGTATTGTTTATTCTTTTTTAATCAATAAAATCACTATAATACAAATCAAACTTAAACAATTCAATCTCAATCACTCATACATGAGAGATCTAGGGTGGATGATGGTTTCTACGGTTCTTACATCTAAATGTGGTTCCTATTATAACCTATCCCTATCTATATATTTGTGTGTGTGCGTGTGAGTTAGGTTCATTTGTAAACAACCCTCTTGATAGTGAACTGTGTGACCTTATGCTAACCCTTGATTATCAATACACAAGTGTAAATTAATGGTCAGGATTTGATGATGAAAATGCACTAGTGTATTTTACGATTTGATAATGTAAATCAATGGCTAGGATTTGTTAACTAAGTTTAAAAATACACTATTGTTTATTGTAGAACCCTAACATATATATATATATATATATATATATATAAACTGCTTGTCAATTTGCTTACCATCAGATGGCCACTTTGTGGGACACCATTGATGCTTAATTGGATCGCATCTCTTCAAGAGTACACACTGGATTGGCCTCTACTTAATAGGATTTCACATCACTTGTGCTCCACACATGTTACAAGGAGGGCGCCATTGTGGCTCATAGATACAAGGAGATGATGACATGATGTGCGATGAGGGGTCTGTAGTCCTTAATTACTTTATTTTTATGTCTAAAAACACGTGTTGTTGGCATGGTTTTATAGCATTTAAGTCTTTCCATGCTGCACGTATCACACTGGGCACGGCGTGGAAGGCCCTGTTGTCATTGTGACAGTGTATTTTTCACCGACGTGAAGGCAATGGTCAGGTTGACGTGACGTTTGGCTATTGGTGTGGCTTATAACCATTGGACCCCAACGACACACTTAAAAAAAGATTTTCATTTAAAAAAATATTAACTCCCATATATAAAAAAAACTGTCATTTCCATCGGTTTCACCTTTTCACTTTATAAAATCTCTTTTCTTTTTAGAAAAAAATAATGCATTCGCTCAACCGCAACTTCAATCAAACAAGCCTTATGGTGTGGGTGAAGTACTGAACACCACTTCCCCTCTAGCGTCTCAACCAAACCACCGCTAGTATCCCGATCCAAACATATTGGCGTACGGCCAAATTCTTACGAACCTAGCTCTTATATTTCCACCATAAATGCAACAACTGGTCACCTTTTATCCTTAACACCCCCTACACCCAAATTCATATCGGAAACTCAACCTACACCCGAATCCTCTACGGGAAAAAAATGAAAGGAAAGGAAGCTGGATAAAAATTCTTTGCTGTGAAGATCGGTTACCTTGGAGACGAAAAGAGGGAAATGTACGAGAAATTGAAAGAAGAAATAAAGGCAAACTATCGTACTTAGTTTCGGTTATTATTTTTTTTCAGTTTCAGTTTTTTTTTAAATTATGTAAACTTTTTTTATAAAAAATTATGTAATCTTTATTTAGTTAAATTGCGTAATCCTTTTTATTATTGTTAATTATCATATTAGTATTAATGCTATTTTAAAAAATAATAGAGTTTATATAATTTTTAAATATAAAATAATAATAATAATAATATTAATAATAATAATAATAAAAATAAAAGTGTGACACGTGTCGAATAATGCATACTTTCACGCCCCGTCCCACTTTTCATGTTTTTGCACCATGGCCATTTTTCTGATACGTGATGACGTGTCGCGTAACGCCCCAATTTTATGCATCTCCACACCATATAGTTTAAGAGCGTGCTCACCCCCTCATCTAGTGCCTGTGTCAATTTTTTTATGCTACAAACCATGTAACACACGCTTCTTGAGGTTGGGTCCATCCTTTCCACCCGCTACACCCATACCCAATCATTGTAAATGTTAAAAACTAAATAATAAACATATACCATTGTTTATGCCAAAACCCTAAGTGGTGGTGCATCTTTTAGTACTCAACCTCTAGGACGTCTCTCCAATGAAACCAAGGATACAAAATGAAACCCTAAATATTGTTGTGATCTCTCAAACAACAAGCATAAAAACTAGTCATGGTAAGATAAATACACACAATAAACATTAGTTTAAGTTAGTTGTCAATATTTAATGCCACGTCATTTTTCTTAGACTCTTATAACTTAAGCTCGGTCTATCATTAGGATTCCTAGGTAACTGCATCATACTAAGTGATTCTTGTCCTAAACTCGGATTAGTGGGTTAGGAGCCATTACCATAAATTGTTGTCATTTGCCATTGTCAGATCTAGACCAACATATCTAGTGGTGTGGATTGCAATCAGATACTCATCGTTTCGGCCTGATTGTGGTTCACCATGCACGTCAAAACTCCTACTTCCCCTGGGCGTTTCACAAATGGGTGTGCACGTCACCTCGATCTTCTCAACAACTCCCCTTAGTCCAATATAAATACCTATTTGTCCCTTCAAATTACAGACTGCTACACCCTTCTCTCTCCCCCTCTTTGGATCCACCAATGACAACCGTAATCGGGAACCAGTGTTGCATAGGTAACATACCTCCAAAGAAGAAAATGACAAATTAAATGGGTGGGGGACGAGGGGGTTTCGTTTTTTTTTCAAGTAATTAGCATAAATAGTCTATGTTACTAGCAGATTTCAAACATTATATTATATTTTAATGAAGGTAAATATTCTTTTACCGAATAAACACCTATCTTAACAAAAATTAATATTGAATCCAAAATGTTACAAAGTGATGTCAAACATGTAACATTTTAACTTTATATCCCAAAAGGTTTACTTTTGCCAAACATGTGGACTATTTATATTTTAACTCTTCGCCTATTAATTTATTGTAATCATCATTTACACGTGGTTCCTAAATTTTTAATGTTACAATCCTTCAAACCTCACAAAAAGTGGGGTTGCATGTGGTGTACCTAAAGTCCATTAAGGTTTTATCATTCCATGGGGTCTCTAATTAATCGTTTCAAAGGGTACGGTCGACATGCATGTTGTCGTGGACCCATTTTTACAGTTCACATTTAAGACTATATATTTTATCATGATGTTGCATGGATGAAACACTAGTAGGGTGTATTTGTCGCCACTTGCTATATAAAATATTTGTTTGAACAAAAGAATAAAAATTAAGGAGAACTTAAAATTTTTAAGATGTTATATTACGTCATAGGTCATATGCTCAAGGATAGATAACAGACAGGAGAACTTAATTCGCTGAAAAGAGAGTAAGATGCATGCACAGTACACCACGTACCACAGTTATAAATACACTCCAAAAGGTCTTCCTCCTAATTATACAATATAATGAAAATACCATTAGTTCATTTTAACCGAAGCCTCATATGATTTTACATGTTATTTAGATTTATTACAATGCATTTGAGAAGAAAATTTTAATATATATTCAAAAGCTAAAGATTTTTTTCAGGCTGTCATTGAGAATTTATATATCTTTCGAGCTCGAAAAAATATGCTCTTAGGTATTAATGAAATTGGGTATTAGGCTCATTAAATGTCTAAACCTAATGCCAATAGGCTAATAACTAATCTAAACCATGAAAATAGTTTTGTAAGTAGGCCTATGTTAATGTTTGTATGGTATACCATATTAATTTATTTATTTTTATATATACATAATGGAGTTTTTTAAAAATAACGTGCATTTCGAAATATTGGACCCTGACCGGTGATCCTCCTCTCCCACCTTCAGGTCCGGCCATGATTTTTTTAATTTAATATATAAAGTACAACCTTAAAATAAGGGTAAACTAGTGTTCCAAACATTAATTTACATAAATCTTCTCGTCTTTATTTCATATTAACCTCTTATATTTAACCAACTTCTAGTTAATTAGTTACAAGTAACACTGTACCCCTCTTACAAAAAATCGACAATCGTACGATTTTTAATCAACAATAACTTTTTCATGCATTAATATTTTTTTATACACATACCATAAAAAACAAGTATTTTATTCTATTTCATTTCAGTATAGTATTGCAATATTTTTAATTAAAAAATCTGATGTGTTACGTGATTAACGGTGTCTAGGGTGAGCGATAACTAAATCGTTAATCGAAACCGAGAACACGTGAAACCGAACCAAATTGACCAAAAAACTGAATTAACTTTAACCGATTAACCGAGTACTGAATTAACCAAAAACCGGTTATTAATTTTTTTGTACCCTCATTTAACCAAAATTAATCGAACTGAACCAGTTAGTGATTTTTTTGTACCTTCATGTATTTGGTTTTTATACCTATGGTTCATGTTTCATATTTTATACCTACATTTCATGTATTTATACTTACATTTCATGTATTTAAACATCCATTCAATGTACTTATACTTCAATATAATGTATTTCTTAGTAAAAGTTTTAGATAAAGTTTGGTTTTGGCTATTAACAAAAATTATACAAACAGAACCAAAAATTATCAATCTAACTAAATAAATAGAATTGAATAACCGAAAACCAATTGGTTAATTAAATAGACTAATTGGGTACTTCATTTTTGGCTTTGTTTGAGGATAATAATCAAACCATACACACATTAGCAATGTATGTGTTTCCCGCCGCATTACACGAACACTCTTTTAATATATGTTTGTGTGTATATATATATACAAACCAAAATATTTCTGACATTTTCAAAGAAAAATTTGGCATTATCGTGCACCCGTACTTTTTAAATGTATCATAATTTTGGTATATGTATCTCTATCGTGGGCTCATATTTATTTTTGGCATTATCGTGCACCCTTAATTTTTAATTTTTTCATAATTTATTGGTATATACATCTCTATCGCGGGAATTTTAATCGGGCTAGATGAACGAATGTTTTTGCATGATTAAGTCGAGTCACCTAGATATTTTGTATTGTAAGTATAATTTAGTGATATCTATTTTATTCGGTACATTTAACTTTTAAAATATGAATCCAACGAACTTGTAAAACTCTATCTTGTTTTATACATAATATATGAAATATTTGAAAGATTAGGTCCTAGATTTTTTTTTTTTGAAAACTTAGAGCTTATACGTCTGGGTTAGCTGATAATCAAGATGAACCGACTTAACGGGTTATTAGAAAATTAAATTACAGTCAAAGACAATAAGGTTTTGTACACAAAACTTTGTCACATGTGATCATATTAATCTTTTTGAGAAGATGTTCCCAAGGAGGTGAGGTTTAAGAGTGTTCAGTTCTTCACGTGCTTGATCATCCGTACAGTACCAGCCCTTGTATAAACCATTCATAAACATAAAAAATAATTAGTGTTTATATTTCTTTTGTGTTAATAGATCAAAATTGACAAAAGAAAATGTTTGAACAACTGGAAATCTGTCGCGTATCGCAATCAAAACGCCTTTAGATGACGCATGTCGAGACACTTTATAAGTGCACTTTGCCGAAGTGTACACTTTACCCATGTGCAATTTGCTTAAGTTCACACTTTACTGAAATATACACTTTGCTGAAGTGTGCTCTTTACTAAACTGTGCATTGACTTGTACACTTTGCTAAACTGTGCACTACGCTAAATTGTGCACTATGTACAAACATGTGCATTTTTCTACACAGTGCACTACACTAAATTGTGCATTGACATTTGCATTTTGCTAAACTGTGCACTATGCTAAACTATGAATTGTGCACTAACTTGTGCACTTTATTAATTGTGCATTGTGCACTATGATAAATTGTGCATTACATGTGCACTTTGCTAAACCATGCACTGACCTGTGTATTATGCTAAATTGTGCACTGACATGTGCACTTTGCTAAATTGTTCACTAACATGTGCCCTATGCTAAACTGTGCATGAAGCTTTGCACTTTGTTAAATTGTGCACTATGCAATTAGGTCTAAACTTGTTAGTTGCCAAACCATTTTTTGGGTTCCACATTTTTGTCAACCTTACGCTTTTTTTCCAAACCGACGAGTTTTTAGAAGTTTAAATACGAACTAGCGGACACGCTTAGTCGTCATCCCGTCAAGATTAATTATGTCCCTAAGGACATAAAAGTTTATATACACCATTGTGAAAATGCTAACCGATTCGGAAGAAAACATCAATTTCTAAAATTTAAACACAATTGTCTAAGATATCTTCATTTTAGCGAACCAATAACACCATGAACAAAATCAGAAACACTAAAGATATAAAAAACCATTTTAAACATATTTTTATATAAGCAACACCATACTTATATTAAAGATAAAAAACACTTGTTATTACAGTATATTTTTTTTAAAAAACAAATTACGTATAAAAAAGTTATGGATATTTAAAAAAGAAAGAAAAACTTGCTTATGACTCGCATGTAAGTTTTTTTAATTTAAAGCACACCGAAATTAGATTTGTACCCATCTACTATCAAATTGATCATTAAAAATAAACACAAATATTACAGCAAATGGTGTTACTTTAATCTCATCAATCCGATATATATTAATATAATGATCGACATAGCTCCTCAGCCTTTTTAGACACAATATACTTTGTAGGTTAAATTTACCCTATCATAAAATATTCAATGCAATGCAATGAAAAAAATTGACAGGTTTTAATCTCTTGTAGTTTGTTTATTCTCCGAAATGTATATTTTACTACTTGAAACTTAATTTTTCAATATGTTCTCTTACACAATCAACGACTAAAATTTACTTATTTTTAACTATCACATCTAGTGTTTCAACCAGGTCAACCTATAGTTTTGATAATTTTAGCTAGTTGCTACTAGTGATAGATAACAAATAGTGAGTTTACATATTATATATCTTAGGGAACTCTGGGCGTTCAAATTTTTGGGTGCGGGCAACGGGTACCGTTCAAATTTATGGGGTTTTTAAATAGCCTTTAATTTAAAGGTTTTATATTTTATAAACACAAAAACTTAATTTATTTTTAAGAACTTAAACTCTAATCTGTCTCATCACCTGAATCGTTTTTGTGTGATTGAGATTATTTTCTTAACATTGTACAGCTTATTAAAATTGTTTGTTGAATGTTTAATTCTAATGTTTAGGAATGTGGTAAATTTAATTTTTAGGGATGTATGAAATTTTATTTTTAGGAATGCATGAATTTGTATGTTAAATATATATACGTTAATTTATTTGTAAAAAAAGAAGAGGGCAGAACGATTTAAGTGATGCCACTAAAATTGGTAGAAGAAAACAGTGAATGGTTTAAATGACATAGAACAAATAGATTGAAGGAAATTAGGGTAAGGGGTTAAGCCACACATCCCCTTAAAGAAATATGCCAAGAGTTTGGGAGAGGGGTAAACAATTCTCATTCAGTGAGAATCACATGGCATGCACTACCTTAATCCCTTTTTTTTCCTACCAAATTTATGTTATATACGCGCGAAATGGAGATTGTAAGAAACATACATCTATACAATTAAGGACAATGGTGTAAAATCTCTAAGAGTTGCATTTGTGGGGATCATTAATTATGGTATGATGAGAATTTTGAGTGGTTCTAACAATCCTTCTACCCTCCTCTGGCATCCTACTCCTATAATTGTGGGTGATCAGCTGGTCTAGCGCTAGCCTACGCCAATATTCCCAGGCATACCACTCCTATCATTTACAAGGCTGAACAAGATTAGCTAATTAATTGAAATTTCAGCAACAGTTGAATTGTAAATCGAACATTTACATTACATGTTTTTAATAACTATAGGATAAAATATAATAATTGTCACAATCTAATCCAATCTATGAAATTTTCTAAAAAAACTTTGATCATGGGTAAAGACTTCAATTATGAAATGTTTACCGAAGCTGGTGAATCAAAGATGAAGTGTCCATAGGATCACATGATAGTTTCACCAATGTTATAACATTGGAAATTCGTCAATAATAATTGGATTATTGGATTTTGGCAGAAGTTTTAACTTACACATCATGGACCGAAACTGAACACCGTATTTTTAGGGATTATCATTTTTTTATTTCCGGTCTACGCTTTGAGTTTATTTATGCTCCGACTTTGAGGGAATATTGTAATATTTCATTATTTTGGATTTATTAGTATAAGCCCATGAACCCAGTTTTGATCAAGGGTGAAGCTTCCCCCCTCCCCCGCAATTTTGTTCACTTCGTAGTATCATTTTACCGAAAATTTCTGTTTCGTTCAACCTCTGCCACTGTATAGGATCTTAATATATTGTAAGACAACCTTTCGTTATCATATCAATTCATTATTTCACTCTCTTTCATTTATCGGTTACCATGATAGTTATTTATTTCTTTGTATTGTTGGATAAGTTGTAACACATAGTCGTTTTTTTCTTTGTATTGTTGGATAAGTTGTGTGAATCGATTATGAAAGGATAAAAAATATATTTTTTCCTTGTTTTTTTCTTTTACTTGATGAGATTTTGTTTAATTCGTCCGACCGACCAAATTTCCCAATTTGGTGATTTTTCCATAGGGAAATATGTGTTCATAAGTTGCACTATTTACAGATTTTTTTTCCTTGGCAAAGACCATCAAAAGAGTTTATTTTAAACACAGAGAGTTTTCATGCATTGAAAAAGACGTCACCTGCTTCCAAATTATATCGTTAGATTTGACATTAAAGGCACTATGCCTATGCTCACGTCAGATATTACAGTGTAATGCTTGCAAAACATGTCAGGTGACCAGCCTTTAGATTACGAAAAGATTCTCCATCAGAACACCCTCGATAAGGCATTCTTGAGTCATCTGTAGGGGAGTGATTGTTGTGTGAAGGAGAGAAGAGAAGACTTGTTTTCATGGAAGAATGTCTTCAGAGTTCATACTATAATGTTTTTAAATGGTTTTTGGTTTATGAGATGTGCCACTTTGACATGGACTCGCTTTAAAGTCCCCTGTGCTCCCAGTCCCTAGAAAGATAGACCAACTATTGTTCTATATTAGAAGAATGGGCCTAATGTTCTACGAATACTTAAAGAAAAAAACGGGTCCAAAATTCCTATACATTTCCAAGGAAATCTCAATAAGTCAGAAAACCCTACTTTAGTAAGAGTTTACTGACTAAATACTGATAACAAAACCTTGGAAATGTGTCGGAAGTTTCTGACCCATTTCCGACAAAACATTTTATTTTTTATATAATTAAAGTAACCTTGAAAATGTGTCGGAAACTTCTGATCCATTTCCAACAAACGTTTCTTTTTTTATCTTTATTTTTATAACCTTTTTCATTTACTAATATTAATTTTTTGTTATTGTATGTTCAAGTTTCTCACGAAGCAAATTTTGACGAAACTAGTTTTGTCACATACAACTCTTTTCTACGCATGTCCCATTAATTTTAACGTGATAAATGATCTAGTTTTCTAGCAGTGTGTATACATGCAGTCAATCAGTCTCTATATAATATTCATAATTCAGTTAAGAAAACTATTAAAGTACATGATAGGTTACTGTGAACGGTTGCTTTAATCAAACAAAATCATGATTATTATTGGTCTACACCTGAAGTCCTAGCCATGCTAGTTTTACATAATTTCTGCTAACACATTAATGAAGCTACAATTAGAACTCAATTTCTATCATTTATTACCATTCTTGGTTATCAAGACAATTTATTAGCACACAGGAGAAGCTGGTGGTGAAGTGATCATGGAGAAGTTATTGGTTATGTTTTTCCAACCACCATCCAGAAGATCAACAAATTCTTCCCAGAAATCAGGGGACCTCAAGGGATCATCATTGACAAAGTTTGCATCATCAACATATGTGAATTCCTCAAAAGGAACCATTTTTATTTCCGTTGCATCTTTGTGTTTAGTGGTAGGACCTTGATCACATGAACCGTTGATGTTGTAGACGTGGCTCAATACTGGCATGGTGGGTGTTGCAACCGAAGCATTTGAGTTCAAGATGAGTGACTGGAGACTCTCATTGTTGATAGCGTAATTTGACCATAAGTTTCCTTGCCATACTTTAAGGACATCAAGGCATGGTGGATATGATGGTGGAACTTTTGAGGCTGTTCTCTGATGGTCTTGGATAGAAGATGAAACAAGGCCGCAGGATGGTTGGGTTTGATGGATCTTGGGCTTTTGAACCAGCCTAGCTTCTGCCTCTAGCCGAGCAGCCTCCCATTGAGCCATGTGGTTCAAGTTGGAGCTCAAGTGTTGAGTGCCATTCTTTGGCTTGTGAGTCATTGGATCAATACCCATTTTAGTCATCCTCTTCTTGATGTGTGAGTTCCAATGGTTCTTGATCTCATTATCCGTCCTTCTTGGCAAGTGAGCAGCAATAATTGACCATCTAAACGTAAACATGTAACATTAGCAACGAAATTTTTAAGAATACATAGTGAGAGATTGTTGATCCTAGCTTCTTGTTTGTTACAGTTGTACTAGATTATTAATAAGTTAACAAATAGAAGTTGCGACTGTTAAAAGAACATGAAAAATAAAAGAAGAAAAACCTACACCTAGCAATGGTTACCCAAATAGTAACTCTATGTGATCTGAATAATCAAACCCTACCTATTGCCAAGTAGAGCATGAAGTTGAATGATGGTCCTTTCTTCTTCCAAACTAAACTTTCCTCTCTTGATATCTGGCCTCATGGTAATTCGTCCATCTTAACCGACAACTCTTTCCACATCTCTTAAGCCCTAAAAATCATCAAAATAATGTATATTTAGCTTAGAGAAGGTACGTTCAACTTGCGGGGGCATATTAGCCTATTATATTTATCTGATTTCTATCGTTTGGTTTATCTTGTAAGTTAAAAAGTTATTAGAAGATTTATTATCTTGCAACACCTCAATATGTATTGAGGTGAGGTTTCTTGAATCATCAATTGAGAAAACCATGAAATCTTTCACCCTAAATATCATCAAGCTAATGTATATTTAGCTGATAAAAAACTTGTAAAATGAATATGCATGCATGGGGAGCTAGCGAGGTCACATGATTACCGGCTTTAGCGGGCAATGAGCGCCAGCTTCCATGACCATATTGTTGAATGTAAGACAGTAGCTTCCGGTCTTCTTCCGGCGTCCATGGCCCTTTCTTCACCCCGACTCCTAACACGCCCATATTACCATTGTTGTTTTGTTTCTTCTTCTTCTCAGATTTCACCATGTTAACCCTAACTTCAGAAAAGATCCTACACCACACCTACCTAATTCTTGCAATTATGTTTAGTAAGGATCTCTAGGTATTATGTTAAGGGACACAACAGAGATTGGAGAGAGATTTTTGAAAAGAAAGATGAATATGGAAAGGATAGTATGCTTATCCTAAGAAAAGGGTGCACGTACTATATAAGGAAAGAAGTGGGGCAATGTTAATAAAGACAGGCATATGTACGTGTTTAATAGCTAATTAAACCTCAACCATAAAGTCCATTCTAAAATAAATAGTAATATAATGTACCAACATTTGCTAATGCTCCAACAATTGTGGTTCATAGCAACCAACTTTGACAACTCATGAAGCAGTGATTAACCAAATAAAATCCTCCCCAACTACTATATTTGTACACGCACAAACTCTCATTATAAATGCATTAATTTGTACGTTTGCGCATGAATGTGTCACGATGCATTATTACTGGCATAAGAAACAACCAACTTCTGCTACACCAATAATTCATCGCCATCTGGCAGATATTTATACCTGATTGATAATTAAATCATTTTATATTGACTTTTGGTTATTCAAACATGAAATAGTACATTCTAAATTCACTTATAGCAAATTAAGCGCATACCTAACATGTTGGTTAAAAGTCATCGATTGATAATTAAAACAAAACCAATAAAAATGTTATTTTCATGGAAAATAATTAAAATAGAAATGTTGGATTGATTTATTTTTCCAAAATAAACGATGACTTTCACCGCTTAAAACAACATATCCAAAAGCATCCAATAGAAAATGCGGCATAAACTGAGCCGGATAAGTTAAATGAACCAATATGAACAAAAAAAATCATTCGATTAGTTAAATGAACGAACAAGAACGTCGGTCTCTTCTTTTAATTGTGTCCGGGAACGTTCGATAATGTGTTCGTGAAACTTCATTTATTTACGTTTATTCATGTTTATTTTGTTCATTAAAGATTTTTGTACATTTATTAATTTTATCTAAACTTTATTATATTCTTTAACCTTATATATTATTTACCCTAACAAATAAAATAAGAAACCTCATTCCCACCTTGTTTAGGCAGCATTCCTCTTTTCCTTTTCGTTCATCAACACATTATTTCCTTAATGAACGAATACGACATAAAACCCTATAACTTTCTAATACTGTCACATGAGTGTAACCACCATTGTCACTGGCAGTGTCACCAATAGTGTCGCCTAGCAGTATCGTAGGCAATGTCGCCTGACATGGTTGTGGCCACAATGTTACGATGACATCAAATGGCCTTTAGGCGGTATCGCCAACTAATAACACACTGTTGACTAACTCGCGTAAGGACTAAATACCCACACTACTGCCACCGACCCCCTTCCCAGGCAACAGGCCACTGAGAGTGTCGCCAAGTTCATCACTAGTGTCACTAAATTCATCAACTTTATCCAACAAGATCCTTTTCAGCCAAAATTACAACTTTTTTATTTTCAAACATTTATTGTCACTTGCATGATGCAAAATCCATGTTTCCTTACCTTAATAACACTTAAAACCCCACCTTTTTCTATTAAAATGTTTCACCTCAAAAACCATAAAATCTCATATCTGGAGTGATTCATATCTGGATTCTCAAACAAAAGAGTGTTATGATGAGGTATGATTGATGAGAAAGTGATTCCAAGCCTCAAATCATGAATTCCTTGGACTTCAATTCTTTCTCTTCACTTTCTCTCTCTAAAACCCTATTTTCATTCTCTCCCTTCTCTTTAGCATTTGGTGAAGATGATGAAAATAGGGCAAGGGTTTTCTAAACATTCTATTTTGCGCCTAATCCATTCCATAAACTAAAACCCATCAAACTAAACTCTCTTTATTCGTTAAACACTATTATATATACAGGGCTAAGTTCACATGAGAAACACCACGAGTTGTGAGAGGCGTCAGAACTTTTTCTTCTTGCAGGAAGTTGGGACAATTTTTTTTTTTGCACAAACGTAGATTAAAATATTATAAACACATTTGTAAAAAAAGTAAAAAAAATTGTCGAGTCGGTAGTTTTGACTGATGCAAGTTTTTTTACTCGTTGGTATATATTTTATACGAATATAAATATTTTTTTACGTATCATGTAAATGTGGGTATGCGGCATTTTTTTAAATTTCTTTGTGCTGAAACAAGCGTTTTTTATGAAATTTGAGAAAAAAAATCGGAAAAAACATTTTGGTGACCTAGTTCTCACGGTTCTCACAACTCAAGATGGTTCTCATATCAACCCATCCATAATATATATATATATATATATATATATATATATATATATATATATATATTGGAGAGTTCAAATGAAAAGAAAAATTTTGTAAGAATAAAAAGAATAACTTTTAAACCAATAGAAATTCTCCATCTACTTCATTTAATGTGTATTTAATATTATGAAAATGGACATATAGGTAAATCTATAATTGTCAATAATTAGTTAATTAGTTAAACTTGTAACTCATTTTTTTCATATACTCTTTCAAGATAAAATAATTTATGATGTAGGATAATTTTCGACATGTGTAGGATAAATTTTAGTATGTGTAGGATAAATTTTGAAATGTGTAGGGAAAATTTACATGTATGTAGGGTAAATTCCAGTAAATATAAGACATATGTAGGATAAATTTTGAAATGTGTAGGATAAAATGTTTTTGCTTTATTAATGAGAGATAACATAATTAATGAGAGGAGTTATAAACTATTTAATGTTTTACCATTATGTCATTTCTTCTTTTTCTTCTCACATTAAATTTCTTCTCAAATGAACCTTCCCAAAAATATATTATATATATATATATATATATATATATATATATATATATACAAGTTTTGGGATGTTGCATAACCATAACCGCTAGCTTCGGCTATGGGATTTCCTAAACCTTAACTAAACTTTGGTTATGATTAATCAGTTTTTGACGCTCGGTTATAGTTCGTTTTGGTTCCTTTCAGTTAATCAACCAACCCATATTTGAACTTAAATTTAAACTAAAAGAACATGGAAAAAGAATTAATAACAGTTCGTTTCTTGCAACCATTTCTAAACACACCCCATTTCATCAAACACTTTAACACTGAAAAATCAATTTGACCCAATTCAGTACAAATGTATTCTGAATTCTCAAGGTTTTCCTTACAACAATGAAACATATACTCATTTCTTTTCGACTCAGATTGATTAAGGCTTAGTAATGAGACACCCTCATCCATCACCATAACTAAAATTAATTGATTAATCAAATAGCCTTAGCCATAATTATTGCTTAATCTTGGTTATCTATTAATTTAGTTTGGTGGTGGTTATCGATTTATTTTGGTTAATAATTAAGATTTTCTCACACCTACCAATGTTCCCTGATGATGGATGAGTGTTAATTTTTTCTATTAAAATATTGAAAATGATAAAACTATATTTTCCATATAAAAAACCTAAGTTTCTATGACCCTACAACACCCCCCCCCCCCCACCCACCAATCTCTCTTAAGATCGGTGACCACTGCGCCTCTACGACATTAACCAGCCAACTTCCTACCTAAAACTACTAGCCATCGTCCCCATCACTACTCGCCATAGTCACCACCTATCACTATCATTGGGGGTGCATTGATTGGAGGAAAGGACCCACTAACTATTAAAGCGAAGGGAGAGGGGGCCGCAAGAATCAATAACGTCAAAGAGGTAGTGGACCGGTAACCAAAGGTAAACTTGAATCCACTTGATTTTGTCAATGTGTGCGAAGTGGAGCCAAATCATCTTGTGGATGCGACAAGGGAGCCGAGGAAGACTGTTTTTGGTGTAAGGGCTGCCAACGGCTATGTGGATAGAGTTAAGGAGGGTCAATTTCTTTAGTCCAGCGAGTTTCAGAGACTAATGATCGCTATATGGGGTTGGTAGGGCTATAACAAACCGAACATATCAGCGATCCGCTTGTGAACCGTTCGGCTGGAAGTTCGTTTATGTTCATTCATTTATTTAATAAATGAAGGAACATGAACAAGGAGTTTTGCTCGATCGATTAAAGGAACACACTTGAATTGTTGAAACTATAAAAGAACATATGACTACAAAAGCCAAAATATACTACTTTGATCAAGAAAATAAACAAGTTATGAAGTTCATCTCCTCCTAAAGAGAGAGAATCTTAAACACCAACAGAGCATATGTTTGAAGACTCAAAGATCTGTTGAAGATATGAAGACTCTGTTGGTGAAGACTAAAGCTCTGTTTGATAAAGCACTTATTAGAAGACTAAAACACTATTAAGGCATGAACAGATGTTTAGTACATATAAACAGATGTTTCCAAAACAGATGACAGTGTTTGTAAAACATTGCCTAGGATCGAATCTTAGAACATATGTTAAGATCAATCAGTTCTAACATCTGAGAAATCTTTTCAGTTAGGAATGTTAGATGTCGCTTTCAGGGTAATGTCAGCCCTGATTGCCAGCAAGTGTTTGTACTTGTATATATAGATCTCACATGTTAGAGATCTGATGATCACTTAACATTCCTTTTGTATGAACATAATTGTTTGATCAGGCTGAATGGGGGGGGGGGGGAATCATATTTGTAATTTGTAATCTTTTGGTTATAAATGGAAAACATTATGATTACTTTCTAAGTTTATGTTTGTGTTTAATTCCGCTGCAATTCATTTTTATTCTCACTCATGATTCATTAGATTCACTAACACTTCATCATTTCACACACCAAAACACAAAAAAACCAAAACTCAGATCTTAACAGTTGGTATTAGAGCTAGGTCTCATTAACTTGATTTCACAATCAGTTTAATACAAAAAGAACAACTCATATAGTTGATAACCAATTGTTCATTGAATCGAATTACTGAGTCAAAATATCAAATTCACAAAGTTTTTGAACGACACTTTGTTTTTTCACAATGATCCAAAGGATGATGGAAGATAATCATGATCCCCACAACACTGGTTTCAGTAACAAGCCTCTGATGCTTGGCAGATCAGGATACAATACATTGCAACGTCAAATGGCCCATGTTCTAGCTCAATAGAACACTAGATGTTGGAAGTCTGTTATATTCATACCACATGTTCCAATGATACCTAGCACCGAAGATCCAAGAGTCCAAGAGCCAAAGAAACCAGAAAACTATTCCGAGCAGAATTTTCAAAATTTGAATTAGTTGCAAAAGCATCAGTATTGTTGCTATGGCTCTACTAAGTTAAATCTATGTCAGCCTATTACACTGTAATAGTGCAAAAGAGTTATGGGATACTTTAAAAGAACAATTCGGAGGACCAGAGGATGTGATTGAAAACACCCGGGAAATTCTCAACTACAGTATGAGACATTCAGTCATGTTAAAGGATAGACCTTACTCTACAGTATGAAAGATATACTCGTTTGATAAGTGAATTAAAATTGGTAAACAAAGCATTTTCTAATTCCACTTTGAGTAATAGGTTTCTTAGATCACTTCTTGAAAAATGGGACACAGTTGCTATGATGAGAACCACACCAGGTTTTAAGGATATGAACGTGACTCAACTTCGTCGTAAGCTCTTAACCTTTGAAAGAGAGCTTATCCAAAAAAGAAACTCTAGGAAACTCGGAAAGTGTCTAATGATTATGTCTTTGGCAATACAACACTTTTGAGTCAAGAAGAATCTTCATCTAGAATAGTAATTGATCAAGGCTATGATCATTGCATTGACATATCCACTGGGATTAACTTTGATCAATATTCTTCAAACCATTTGTTTTACAGCAAATGGTGATGGTCAAAGTCCTAAATCCCTGTCATTTTTTCTTGATAATCTACAACATATTGATCCCATTGACTCAGAAGAAATGAATATTTTGTATCAATTTGCCCTACTCAGTATTAGAACAAACAATTTCTAAAAGAGAATTGGTAGGAAGTATCTAGTGTTTAATAGAAGCTCAAGCGTAAGGTTGGATAAATCCAAAAGAAAATTTTATAAGTGTAATAAAATTGGCCATTTTGCTAGAAAGTGTAGATGTCAAACAAGTAGTTCTACAACCATAGAAAATTATTCAAATCACAGACCTCAATCTAACAACCAATAATATTTTTATAAAAAAAAAAATTAAAATACCTTTGAACTGGTGTTTAAAAATAGCAATCATTCCTAATTGTTGAATATTTATTTGTATCTTATAATTAATATTATTTAACTAAACTAATAGAACAAAATTAGCAATTACTTAAACAAGTACACGAAAAATTAAAGACCTAAAAATAAATAATACAACTAAATTAAAAAATAATAAAACAAAAGTAAACCTAGAAATATACTATTCCATCTCGTCTAAAAACTGTTGATGAATCTTTTTTTTTCTAATATATGTTTATATATGTTTGTACAACTTCAACATATAGTCATAGTTAATACTAAGCACCACAAGATCATATGCATCGGTCTTTCATTCCTTGAGGGCTAACAACTTTTGATATTTTCGTCGATACTATTAACTTAGCCTTAGATATAGGGGTTGGTTGAAGATTAACCGACACCTTTATTTCTCGCTTTTGCACAATCTCTCCTCATTGGACGAATGGGTTCAACTGAAACAACCAGTTCATCCGAAAGCTCAAACTCATCTTTCGTGTTGTCTAAATTTAATTGCGATTGCGCATCCGAAACGGCTTGAGAGGATACTACATCTTGGAAAGATGTACTCATTGGCCTTTTGGATCGTGAGTCCTGCACGCCCATAAGTGGGACGAGATGCTACTTCGTACTTTTACTTAACACTTGTAACAGTTTGTCCATTGTAAAAGCGTTCATCTTGTTTGTAGAATTTATGCGCATCAATTAGCATATCCACATCATTTGCACCACGTTATCTACCACGGTTTTCATTGGCGAGGTTGTGGTAGATGGAGTTAAATGCGATGCATTTTTTTGCCTTTCCCTCCGTTTGCTAGAATTGGAATTTGGATTCCAGTAAGCTCCTTGTCCCATTTGATCGTGAAATACTTGACAAGCACGCCACCCAAAGTCGGTTCTTTTTTATGCTCTGCTATTAAAATATAAACACATATAATATAATATATATATATATATATATATATATATATATTCACTTATAAAACATTATTTAAATGTTTAAAAACTAAACATAGTACCGGTAGCCAAGTCCTCTAAGATGACCACCCACACACAAGCCAAAGCTAGCTCCTTTCATCCGTCCACCACTCAAAAGTTTTTTCAACGTGCTCATCTTTAAGTCCCTTTTTACGCTTTTTTTTGTCATGAGGGGCGTTTGTGTTGTTCGTACAAAATCAGGTTGAGTTTTGGGTACACCCATTTGTGAAGATTGGGTGTTAATTAATAATGTAACGTTGATAAAGTTCGGTTGCTTGTGCCTTAGGTTAAGATTCGGGGGCACCCGACCGATAACAGTCGTGAGTAGGCCCGGATCAGGGAAAAACATGTTAGGTTGGGTGTTCGGGGTATTCGATATGTTTGAGGTATTTGGTGAGCTTCAGTTTTGATTATAGAGGTTGTTTGGGTCCATAGGGCTCCATGGAAACATATTGTTGCGTTTTACAAAGTTTATATAGAAGAGTATGGTTTGAAAGTGACCTATTGTAGTCAAATGTTCAAATGGTTGATAAAGTTCCGTTGCTTGTGCCTCATGTTAATGGCGTTAAATTGAACGGTCAAGAGACCGCTAGGGTGGGCCTTCACTTTTCTCCCTTCTTCATGCTATGACGCCGGCCACCAACGCCCAACCATTTTTCACGACCGGTAATGCACCTAGGGGTGTGCGTTACTGGTCACACCATCAAAATGGCTACATCAGTATAGGCGTTACTAATAACAACCTGTATAAAAACAACACCACTATTCATAGTCATTAGCTACATATATATAAAAAGAACTCATGTATGTTCATCTATTAATTTATAAATAAACAACTGATATAGTAATTACTTAACTTACATGTATAACATATAACCTTAAAAGAGAATTCACTCTAAAACCATATAATGGCTATTAAAGAACTTGAGTCTAGCAGTATCATGTGGGAAATACTTTTTTTATAAAGTTGAGAGTTCAAATATTATTATTATTATTATAGATTTAAAAATAGGATTAAAAAACATATGTGTTATCACTTAAATAAAAACAAACAAAGAAAGCAAATGGCTTATATATCAACATTTAATTCTCCTTTTCTGATGCTGTTTGGTTTGTATCCAATTATAAGTCTACTGGGTCCCCCCCCCCCCCCCCCGAACGATAGTCCATTTTATCCGACTTTGTTTAGTATCCATCATTATTTAACCTTGGGCATGTTGGAATTATTGGTGGTAAACATACAAGTTGGTATGTTCCTTCATCTCACATTGGTGGGGGTAGTGAAATTTGAGTGGCTTATAAGGGATTACTCTTTATGGGCCTTCAAAGTGTTAGATGGGTTGAGAAGTGGGTCAAGCCCATACGTGAGCCGAGCCGCGAGCTCGCGAATGGGCACGTTTGAGGCGCACTTCGCACGTACGCATCATCACTAGGAGCTGAGGAGCTTTTATTTTTAGCTAGGGTCCGGTTCAGGTGCGTTAGTGCTGTGGATCGAGATCAGATGAGTTAAGATTGGGATAGAGATGAGTTCGAAACTGTGGGGTTATCTCTTGGAAATCGAATTCATGTGAGATATCTCCAGGAATTCGAATTCGAATCTGGTAGTTGAGGTTTATCCCATTCCCCGTTTTTCTTATTCTCAGTTGAGATCTGAACCTATAAATAAAGGCTTCCTGCTACCTATTCTTTACACATTTTCGCAGCCTCCTACTGGTGTTCCTGTTTCTTCTCCAGCTTCTGCGTTTTCTGGTTTCCATTGCTGTTGGAATACCAGATCAGTTCTGCATTAAATCCTGGGAGTTTACGCTGCAGCTCACAGCAATACGAGCGCGTAAAATCCTTTAAGGACAGGAATCATCCGTGCAGTTCAAGAATCTCGGTTTCTTAAATCGCCAGGTTGGTTTTAGTTTTTTGCGTGTTATTTAAATTCGTCCGATAACGGGACAGTCTCCTTCTACCTTTCTTCAATCAGTTTGTTCACGTTGGAATAAACTGGTTTGACCAACAACTTGGTAATTAATAATGTTAATAATAATTTTCTGTTTAATTAAATTATTTTCCAACAGGGCACACCCAAAAGACATTTGATACAATGCATCTAAATTGACTTTTAATATGAACATCCATCTTCACATAGTCAGGTATAATCTACCATTGAGCCAGGGTTAAACTCGGGTCATGTCGCATCTAAGCTCTAACACCAATATCTAAACAAAACTATAGCTTCCACACTTGATTGATAGGAGTTTACTTTTTCTTTTTCTTTTTTTAATTTGTAATAAGATTTGTGCCTAGCTCGTTCAGCCTAATTTTAACCTATAGAATTCATTGTAACGTTATATCATGTTGATGTTTAGTGCTTGTTTTTCTATTAAAAATATATTTGTAAATGCAGAAATAAATAACTTCCGTAAAAAAGTTTGATGTGTAAATTTTAAGGCCGGATGTCGGAATTTATTTAATGCATGTTACCTCTTAAAATTATAAATAAAGGTATAAATTAGTGATAAATACTTTTAATTTAATTTTTAAATAAAGTGGTAAACAAGCTTATAATTTAATGTTGTAGTAAAACGGTTTTAATAATAACCCTAAACACCTCCACTTATGGTATACAAACATCAATCTATATTTATTACTTTTCTTATGAAACAACTATTCCAACTACATATATGGAAACACATAAATTTGTAACATTGTTATACTTAAAACAGTTACGTGATTTGATAGAATAACGTCAATTCATCAATTTGGAAATCTATTCCAGATGTTTGTCCGATCAGTTCATTACAACATTTATTGCACAACTACATCACAAGTTGTATATTAAGTGTGTATTGAAGATCAGTGCACCAACAAATACTAGTTACAACAGGAGCCTACCATACAGTACTAGTCGACTTAAAGTGGTTTGTTTCAAACTTTCTATTGGTTTCACCAATCCGTGAAAACCAAGTGTTTCTTTTTGCTCAACCGTGAACATGCCCAGTGATCAAGAGGGTCCGCTAACTCCTCGTCATTGAAACTAATAGCTAATTTCTTTGCAAAAACTGAGTAGGCAAAGAAGTGAATTCTATGTTGACCCACCCAAGAAATACCGTTGGTTTAGGGACCCAGGGTTGCACACTTGCACTTTCAATGTGTTTAGGTTTTCATTAATTTGGTTAGGATTGTAATTGAATGCTTTCATATTTGTGCAAAAACCAAAAGAAAACACATGAGCCTATTATCACTTGCACACTGCTTTAAGTACACAACTGTTTCAAAGTGAAAAAAAAAAACGAAACTAATGCATTGTACAACTTCTATTGCATGAGTTACAATTGTTTAGTTGAAATACATGAACTCCCTAATTAACAGCTTGACAATGACATCTAATGAGATTGTCCTAGCTACTTGAACATGCAAAGTTTACAATGAATGAGTTCTGGTGTACGTGTAGCTGATAAGTAATTAGCTTTAATATTCAGAAATTATTGTACATTCAAGTAGGGGAAAACAACGCATGCACATTCATATATTTTCGATGTACAACGGTAAAAACGAGTGTCATTATACCGTATGCTCGTGACCCCAGTACTTTGATCTTATAATATTTTCTCTTTATTAATTATTAAATTGTACAAGTGTGATTTTATTAGCATGATCATTTCAAGTGCCTCTCCTATACTTTTATAATTTTAGTGTCAGCAAAATCATTTTAGATTAACTTGATTTACTTAACTTAAACCCTCTACCCCCCCCCCCCCCCCCCTCTATAAGTTGAGGATTAAAGTTGTTTAAGGTAATCAGGAGTTACTTGAAGATAAATTGAGAAATTATAACAAAAATTGATTCGAGGGGTACATGGTTGATTATGACTATGATGATTTCAAGCAAATAAGCTTAGGTAACAACTGAGATGAGGTAGCATCTTAATCTTTAGTTGGAACTTAGAACTTTGGTAGCAACAAAGTTCCTACATATGTAACTGTAATAGCTATATGTCACGGGGTTAGTTTTCGACCCCGTGTGGCATCCTCAAATCCATAGGGAACCAATCCATCCTGCTTCTTTGTGTGGGTCACTGGTTTCATCCTGCCTTCGACTCATCAGAAGAGCGGCGCCAGCTCTCGACCAGTGGTGCGTTCATCTTAGATACGACTAAGCACGTACACCTCTTCATTGACACTAACTCTGTCCCTTGATAAAGTCCCGAACTAGCCAGTTACCCAAGCGTTCAAACACAGCCCATAGCATTGCGACCTTCAAATATTTGGCCCGTGATATATAGCCTACTTGCCAAACTTTTTCACGAAATGTTTCACCCCAGTAAGTGAAACATTTAAATTCATTTGAATTCTCACATAACTAAACATCTTATTCTTTGAATTTCTCACATAACTAACATCTTGTTCTTTGAAGTTCTCTTTCTTATCAGATCATTGAGTTCGTGTACCTACGAAATACTTTAATCTGATAGTGATCTTACACGATTCCGAAAGATGACCAATCATACGAAATCCAAAACCTACAAGGGTTTCGGTCCCATGATGGACAAAGGTGTAGATGTCGGTGTAGGATTAGCTGGTTTGTGAGTTTCCCGTTCTAACAAAGAAAAAAACTTAAGATATACCAAAGTGAAATTATTATAGTTTTTATGATCTAGGAGACAAACATGGATGTTCAAGAAACTTGTGACCCCTTAATGGGTTTCAAGGGCAATGCCTCAGGCGGGGTCTAATAGGTAGTAGTAAGTTTCTACCTTGGGATGCTTGACGGAAAGTTGCAGGGTCTAATAGGTAGTAGTAAGTTGCTACCTTGGGATTGTAACATTTGTCAAAAACGGGTTTTCCAAACCCGCTCCGTTTGTAATCAAATATCAAGTTATAAATTTTTCATTTCGTATTTATGTCTATTTTGATTTTTAATGATACATAATTAATAAACAAACTAAACTATAAAAGTTATAATTGATAAAAGAAAAAATAAAATAATTAAAAATAAAATGAGGCTGCCGGGACTCGAACCCGGGTCAGCCGGGCTTAAGCCCAACGACTTATCACACACACACACATCACCACTCCGCCACTTGTTGTTTTCTGTAAATGTTAAGAAACAATTAAATTTTATGGACTACCATGAATCAACCTGTTACGCCAACTGTAACCGAAACCGGTCATCAAACGTCCAAAGACGTTTGGTTGATCGCGGTTTACTGAGTTTAACCGATGCACTGACGTTTTTAATCAAGTTTGCTTTGAATGAACTTGAATTCTGGAGTGAATCGGTTTTTATAACCGAAAACTTTCAATTCCAGGATTACTTCAATCTTTGTCCTCTTTCGCGACGCAAACACACTCTACAAACTCTCAATTACATTTTCGCACAATTTTCAGTTCGTCGGAGAATCTAATTGGACTTGCCGGACTTTCGCCGGAAAACCGTATTCTCCATCAAAATAGTAAGTCTTTCAATTCCTTCATGGTCTATCAATTGTTAAGCTATTGCTAACTCAGACCCTTCAATCGGAATCAATTTCAGACGTCAATATCAGATAATTCCAGTTCGCCGGAAAACTTCTGAAATTTTCAATCTCACGCGGTGAATCGGTATGAACATCCAAAACTTCTGTTAATCCTGCTTAGTACTCTACTTTCATATCTAATCAATCAAATTTGGTAATTGACCCGAACAGAGGAAACTCATAAACAGAGCCGACGATCCTCGACGACCTGTTCCGGTACTTTCTTTCCCCAAACTTTCTCCGTTCATCACCTTTCAACTTGTTCATATTATTCGCTAATCGAATTAAACAAATAACAGTTAGATAACCGTTGTTCGTGTTATAGACGAAGAAGACGAAGTAGTGAGTGTTGTTAAGATTAATTAAAAACGGATATTATCTCGGGTTAGACACACAGTCCAGTGGTGGACTGTGTGCACATACAAATCACACGCCGCGAGTTCGATCCTTGACACACGTATGCTCTGTAAGAAAAATGTTTTGTTTTTCTAACTGAACCGGATTAACTTACGTTAGATGTTAAGTATAATAAAAATCTGTATATTAAACAAGTTAGACACACAGTCCAGCGGTGGACTGTGTGTAGCGTTAAAGCACAGGTCCCGGGTTCGAGACCTGTTGGTGACACCGGTTCGATGATTTAAAATGTTTTTGAAAATAAAAGAATTTTGAATAAACTGAGTTATTATATAAGTATAATTAAAAACAGAATTATTTCAGGTTAGATTGTGGGGTAGTCACGGAACCGAAAATGCAATGGTATTCTTGGATCGTTCTATCAAACGATGGTCTGTGTTCCTCATTGTTGATGTTACATTTTGGGGCACAGAGAAAAATCCGCATACAAAGATGTATTGTTCGAAGAATTTACCAAGAATGAGGCGAATAAAAATTTCAAAACTCGTGTGATTTTTGGGAAATTCAGGTGATACTACGATTTTAGGTGTATTGGGGATGATTATATGGTTTTGTAAAGTATATCAGAGATTCAATTTGTTTACAAACATTAAGTTCTAGTTTTTGTGCGAGTTTTGACACCGATCATTGGCAAGTCGGTGATTGGGGTTGAATGCAATGGCTCTCATGGAAAAGACTATAGAATTGATCTTTGTTCAAATGGTTTATTCTATTACTTACCATCGGGAATAATGATGTGACCGGAGATCTCATTGCAATACTAGAGGATCAAGTCTTTACTAGTATAGTGGGCTGTGATTAGGTTAGAGTTTTTGTGACAAAACTGGTGACTTGTTGCAGATCGTTGAAAGATTAATCTATTATCATATGCCAGTCTTAGGGGGGATATGATAAAAGAAGCTTCGGGGACTCAGTTTTGCTACATGATTCAAGTCAAAGTCTTGGACATCTAAATCATCAGTCAAGGGGAATTTGGGGGAATTTGTTGATACATTAGTAACTAAATTTATCAAGACTTCAGCATTTGTCAACAACAGGCAAGGGGGGATCTATTAGTGCATATTAGTGTTTCCGTCATTGTACGAATAGACTAGTGGGCTGTGATTGGGTTAGAGTTTTTGTAACAAAACTCGGTGACTTGTTGCAGATCGTTGAAAGATTAAACTATTATCATATGCCAGTCTTAGGGGGGATATGATAAAAAAAAGCCTTTGTGGATTCAGTTTTGCTACGATGATTCAAGTCAAAGTCTTGGACACCTAAATCATTAGTCAAGGGGAAATTTGTTGATACATTAGTAACTAAATTTATCAAGACATTCAGCATTCATCAGCAACAGATCAAGGGGGGATCTATTAGTGCATACTAGTGTGTCCGTCGTTGTACGAATAGACTAGGAGTAGTCTTATGATGAATATGTGTTTGTTTGTAGAAGAGTACGGGGAATTGGTGTCATTCGCTAAGTATGTTTAGCGAGTGGAGGCCATTCACTAGAAGTCTCCAGCGAATGAGGTCGTTTGTTAAGTTAGTTTTAACGAATGGACTCCCATTCGCTAATATGGGTTTAGTGAATGGGAGTTGCCTATAAATACCAGTTCATTCATATGTAAGTTAAAAGTTTTAGAGAGACTCTTTAGTAATACAGTCTATGACAATTATCTAAACGTTATGCTACCCCGATTGTATACCAATTCAAGTAATTATCTCTGACTTCGTCTTGAACCAAATCGATCACGGTGTAGTAAGTTTATTGACTCAATTCGTGTTTCTACAAAAAGCTACCACAGATATTAAACATCATTAATGTTGGTGATTTTAGTGTCATTAGTGTCATGTTAGTATAATAAGATTTACTAGAGGTTAAAATAGAGTTTTGACAATATCAACACAAATTAGGAGGTGTGGAGTTCACGCTTTTTAAAGACTATTATCATTTTTGAAACCAGTAAAACTCAGGGGTTCCAATGGCACGGGCAATGCCCATAGTGGGGTCTAAGGAGTTAAGTCCTATAACACCCCAAATTTGGGATAAAAAATATTATGAATTTTAAGAATTTTAATGTTAATAAAGTATAATCTCAATAATAATAGGTAAGTTTGAGATGAAACATATTACAGGTTGTAAATGTGGGTCGCGGGCTCACACTAATAATAATACACTCTAATACTCCCCTGCAGTCAAAGCAAAAGGAAATGGAAACAAAGACTGGAAAAACATAAATAATAAAAACGGTTTAGACTCAATCAAAGCTTCTTCCAAAATTCCACAATCTAGTAATCTTTAATTCATAATCTTTAATAAGAATCCACACTTTTGAATGATCCTATAATCTAGCAAGAAGCATCCAATGCGACAGGGCGGCGGCGGCAAGTAGCGGCGAGTCGTAGTCCAGTAAGCGACATGGCGGGGACCGTATTCCAATGAGCAGAGGCAACGCGCGAGCAAGGAGTGGCATGACGGAGAAGCAATAAGATGATGTCGTAGCATCATCTGTGTAGATCTTGAACACACGTGAAACGAAGCATAGTAGAACCACGAATTTCGTCGAAACAAAAATATGACTAAAAAAAGGGTTCCGTGGCTCGGATTCCGACCACCTTCTGGAAACCTAGCGGTGGCCCGCCTTTGTACATGCGCGTCGATCTAAGGCGGCGCGTGGGTGATGTTGGCACGGCGCGTGGATGGTCGGAACGACAGTGGCTTAATGGTAGTCGTCAAATCGGAGGTTGACCGTCACTTTGGTGGCGGCAATGAGATGTGGTTTTTCGAATAAAAATTTTGCTCATAATGGTAGAAACCTAAAACCGAGACTTTATTTAGAACGGAATGGAAAAACAAAAAACTACATAAAAGCAATGGCCGGACAGGGCAGCGGCAGCAGTTGGCTCGCCGCCCTATCTAGGGTTTTTCTAAGGCGGTGACGGTTAGGGTTTGTATATTTGTGTGTGGCGTGACGGAAATGGTACAGAGCCTAAGCTAGCTCTAATACCATGTTAAATGGTAAATGACTGAGATGATTACAATATATAGAGAGATACGGACCCTAAATACATAAATGAGCACCAATAATACAATCTAATAATGTTGAGTGAGTTTCGAGAGAATGAACGGTGATGAAAAGATGATACAAAGGAGAAGGTACAATTTTTTTGCAAATTTTGGAGTTAGAATCAAGTGGAGAAGATCAATGCACCATCGTCAAGTAAAGAATTAGCTTTGGTAAAGTAGTATTATAGCTTAACCTCTATGTTCACTTGTTGAAGAAACATTTTCAAGTAAGTTTTCGGGTAAAAAAGGCGATTATCATGGTGTTGGGATATGGATTTTAGCTTCTTTTATAAACTATTCTTGTAATCCAAATGCCAAGAGGTTTCACATTGGTGATTGTCATTGTTCATGCTTCTAGAGATATAAAAGAAGGTGAAGAGATAACATTGGGCTATTTCGATGTGTTTTCGCAGTTAAAAACCCGAAAAGAAATGGCAAAGAAATGGGGATTCGATTGTCAATGCAAGAGATGCAAGTTTGAAGTTGATATGTCATCGAAACACGAAATGGGTGAGGTTGAAATGGGGTATGAAATCGGGGTTGACGTCGGTACAATGGTTTATAAGTTGGAAGAGAGTATGAAAAGGTGGATGGTTAGAGGTAAAATGAAGGGGTACTTAAGGGCATCATTTTGGAAGGTTTATTCGGAACTTTTCGTGTCGGAAAAGTTGATGAGGAAGTGGGGGAGGCGAGTTCCGACGATGGAGGTGGTGGTGGATAGCGTGGTGGAGGCGGTTGGTGGCAATGAGCGGGTTTTAAGGGTGGTTGTTGAAGGGATGAAGAGGAATGGTGGTGGTGGATTGGTGGAGATGGAGAAGGTAATGAAGTTAGGGAGAGAGATTTATGGTAAGGTAATGAAGAAACAACAAGCAATGAGAAGCATACTTAGTTGATGGCATTTGATGTTCTTTTTAGGGTTTTTAGAGTAAATTCTCTTTGCAATTGTAGGGTAAATTTAGGTTTCTAACATGAGCAATTTTAGTTTTTTCTAGAATTTCTTTATGTTTGATTCCAAATTAAGTTGGAATGGAGGAAAAATTATATTTGTTCTCTATAAGAAATGTTATTTGCAAATTCATTTGTTGTGTAGAAGCTTAGTATATATAATAAAAGGGTTAATGAGCTTGAGAAGCAGGTCATATATATATTGATGTCTCAAAGGCTAAAAAACAAAATAAATAAAAAAAATAAAGAAGGAAATTAGTAAAAATACTTGCCCTCGTCCCACTCTCCCGAGACCCTTCGAGTAGCTTTCGCTATTAGTGAGATTCTACTGGGTATATTTATTTAATTGTTGTGTGAAAATTGTTTGATCATTATTAAAACAAATTGGAAGTTTATCAACCTTTTGTTAGAACCCGGATAAAGCATTGCAATTTAGATTCAACCCAACATCGCGACTCCACAATCTTATTTGTTGAACCTTCTCAATGTATGTCATTGCCATTTCCTATTTTATCGTTTGCAATTGATTTGGGGGAATGTCAGGGACGACTCGATGTTTTATGAGTCTAAAACGAACTCTAAAATTGATATCTTTTACGTAAAAATTTTTGTTAAGCGTTCACAAATGAGAAGCTATCAAAATATAACATTAATTCAAAGTTATAACTAAGAGTATATATTTCTTCTAATTCTAAGTGTATATAGTCAACAAGCATTAAATAGTTGAACAATTTAGTTCACTTAAGGTTACCTGCACTGATTTACAACTTCACCAGCCGCTACAAATGCAAATTGAAACTTGAAATATTTTAGTGGTAAATCAAAAATTGATATCCGAAAATATGGAGGTGAAGTTCACAAAAACAGAATAACTAGGATATAACACACGACACGAAATAGAAATTAAAAAAAGTATTTACAGAGAGACAATAAAAATGTTCACAAATAGACAATAGCTAGGACATGGCACACCCACTAAGACAACTAGTGGGAATATATGCGCTACGCTGTGGGGTTTCGGTCGATATCTATTTTGCGTCAGTATACCAACCGAAAGAAATATGCTCATCGACCAAAAACCATAAAAATAAATTTAAATCGGACAGCGGGATAACTTGATGTTAAATTAATTGTAAATGGAAATGTAAATGTTATCTTAAATATAGCTTTAATGAAAAGAAACCTAAAACTAAAACACTAAACATAAGGAAAACTAAAAAATAAAAATAATAAAGTCTAGAAAAAAATCAAGAAAGAAACAAAAAAATTAATTGGATAAAAGCACTATCCACATAACTTGCTAATTGTAATTTACGTTAAAACGTAGATCAACTGAAAACATACATGAAAACGTATTATATTTTACTCGACATGTTTACGAACGAAATTTACGTCAAAACATAGACCATTTGAACATGTACAGAAAAATAAGTATGAAAACGTATTATATTGTAACCAGCTCAAAAAGTAAACCAACAGAAAATGTACATAATAATAAGCATAAGGAATATATTATATTTGACCCAACTTATTAACGGGAAAAATTTAGGTCTAAACGTAAATCAATTTAAATTTATAGAAACATGTACATAAAAATAAACACGTGAAGATTGACTATAAAACTTTTAGAAAGTTAAGAGGTTGAAATTGTTTACACTGAAAGTTAAAGGGGTAAAAGTTTAATAAAAAATAATAAAGACAAAAAAAGGTCAAAAGGCTATTATATATATATATATATATATATATATATATATATAGGGTAAGGATCCTAAGAGAAGTCCATCATTTTTGAGAAACTTGATAAGCATTCTAGACCACATATTTCTCTAAGCTTTTCGTAATATACACGTATGTTAGTTTAAAATTGACTATATACATATATGTATATTGTCAAATCTTGAATTATACACATCTGTATATAGTCAATTTTAAACTATACATATGTGTATATTATGAAAACTTAGGGAAATGTATGGTCCAGAATGCTTCTCAAGTTTCTCAATTAACCTAACGCTTCTCACATGATCCTAACCCTACATATATATATATATATATATATATATATATATAATATATATATATATATATATATATGGCTACTTTACATGTCCTTTGAAAATGTTAGGATATAGAGTGAATTCCAAATTTGTCATTCCATTCATTGACTCTTGGAAGGTAGTAGGAAATGTTTTAAAAACTGGTAAATATCGGCCGATTATACTAGTATTACCAGTGTCGGATGCAAATGAGGTACGAAACATCATGATAAATAGGATAAAATCCGATATACCTGTTTGAATCGCTATAACCGGTATCGGCCCAGGTTAGTTTTTAGGTTTAGATTTTTAGTTTTTTTTTTTGCCCATCTCCATGTTTACTCCCCAATTTTAACCTAGCGAGTAGCGACTTTTCATATTCCATCTCCATCGATCAAAACTCAAAACCTGCTTCATCACTCCATCGTTCAGGACTTGTTCCAGACTCCATTCACTCCATCGTTAGTTCCCAACTTCCATCTTTATCCACCAATTTCGTTTCAGACTTTCATCTTCATCATTCGTTAATAGTTTCACTCCATTTCATGCTTGGTAGGTCATTTTAAATCTTATTTTCTTTGTTTTTTGTTGTTGTTTACGGTAGTACGATGTGAATCATATATGTGTATGCTAGTAGTAAGTGTATATATATTTAGATGTATGTGTGTAATTCATGGAAGTATAGAGTTAACTTGTCAACCTGATTGAACCGTCTGTCAGGTATAACCCGTTGAACCATTTTTAGCTCAATTTCGTATGATTTAAAATCCGGTTTTTAAAACATTAGTACTAGATGATTTTGCTTTTTGGTGGGATCATCTCCGTATCTGGAAAAATGGAAACTACATGAGGAGTTGCGAGAAATACGTTGCATATATCTATTAATAAGATAATTTTAAGAAAAGTTTTTGGTATCTGGTGATTGAAGTAGTTTTTTTTTAAGATTGTAGTGTAGGTAATAGGTTGGTGGTATTGAGGTTGGCATATTTGGGGGTGCAGCCGGTGCTGCATTTTATGGTGTGATGATAGCATGTGATCGGGTGTTGTGTCTATAAGATTGCATGAATGAGCATGATGGTATGACTGTTTGTTCATAGGGGTTGGGTTCTTGGACGCAAAGTAACCAGAATGTGTAGGAAAATGTGATTGTGATTTTATGTGAAGGTCTGATGTGCTAGCTGTCATGATAGGGCTATGTTTGGGTTATCTCTAGCGATAAAGTCGAATGTGTTGAATGTTGATATGCTATTGAGTACTGATTTTGTGATAACGATACTTAGAACCGTCATAAGATACATGAAAAACAATTTAAAACAAGTAATGTTTCGTTCAGCGATTTTCTGCAGAAAATACGCCAACTTCCGCTGTCTTTTTTGGGACTTAAACTTATCGAAACTCTATTTTCTAAGCCTAAAATCAAGTATTCAGAAGTAGCTTTCAAACCGCAGTGATTTCATATTTTTCGGACAAGTCTAAGTATTTTTAACAGATTAAATCGCAAAACTGCTCTAAGCTTCATTTTCTGTAGAAAATGCAGCTCACGTTTCGTGTCATAACTTGGTATGTGTTTACTGTTTAGATGTGGAAATTTTACTGTAGATGCCCTTGCTTGATTAAGTGATTTTTTTGTTGGTTTCGCGTCAATTAGATAAACGTAGATTTTTATATAAATAATTCGACAAACAGGGTCAAATTACGACGAATCTGATTACTGTTTGGCGCAAGATTTTTCACGGAAAATCCGTAAGGAGTTGGGTCGCCAAATTTTTGCACAATAGTCGATGCTCCGATTGACACGTCCTGTAATTTTTCAGGAGTTTTCCTATACACGAACTATTCCGAATAACACTTTGAAAACTGTATGAAAATGCACTATATTGCTGAATTTTTGTTGAATAGTATTTTAAATCTTTCGTGTGTTGTGTTGTCGCTAAGTGATGTCGTGATAGATACATGCATGATAATTAGTATTGTATGATAAAATGTGCTACGTACTAGATACGGGTAGGATTCGTGTTTCCGCGTGAGCACACACACTAACTCTTAAACGGTAATCATGTTAGGACGTGATTGACAGGTTCCACCTCGCGTATTTCTTTCCATTCCTTAATCCGAGCATTCAAAAGTGAGTTCACTACTCCTTTTACAGGCATGCTTTCCTGGGGGACAAACTATTATTCCTTAGAGGAATATTTTTTTAAATGTTGTAGTCTAAATTCGATGTTAGTTAATAAACTTAAACTCTATCATGAAAGTCCCTATTTACTACCGAGCTAGTTAGCTGGGAGGCAATGAGGTATTAGTTGATAGCGCTATTAAGCTTGACAAACCTCACAATGTGCTGGGAGCCGGGCATGAACTAAGGACCTTAAACACATGGCCAATATTGATAGGATTGATGAGGGCAAACAAACATGACAGTCACATCGGTATCGAGTTTATTATTCATAGCATGTTTTTAAACTAAACATTTACCTGTTTTACGTTAAAAATAACTATGAACTCGCCAGCTTTTTGCTAATAAACTTGTCTGCATGCTTGCAGGGCGTTAGGTACTTCATGCAAGGGAACTTGCAGTCTGAGAAGTCTGAAGTGTCATGGGCGTGTTACCTGTGGCAATTATTTGATATTTTGCCTTTTGAAAATACTTTGGTTTTGGTTATGTTAAAACAATGCATTTGCTTCCGCTGACATTACTTTGTTTAAATCACTAAATTTGAATTACACTATTCATGTTGGACATGACGTTGGTGTTTTATATTATTTACTCTTAGTTCAACATGATTAGTAGCTAGATCCTGATATGTCAGACGACTCGCAATAAAACTCCGTTGGTAGTAATTTGGGGGTGTGACATACCATGCATGCCCATGACCAGCTCTATAGTTTTGACCAAAAAAAAAAACCTTGATTATGCTTTTAGTATTTTAGACCTCCAATTTTTTAAGTATTATGTTTTTTAGATGTTAGGCAAGATTTTCATGTGATCCCTAAACCAAAATTGCAAAGATAGTCATTTAGATTATAATAATTTACGAACCCTTTGGAAGTGAGTTGTTGATTTGTATAATCATCTCATGGTAAACATAACCGTGATGGTGATATAATCGGTTATGATCATGTGATTCATCAACCAACTTTTTTATCATTCTTTGCTAAAAACCCTACCATTAAAGTTTGCTTCATCTTCTCTCAATGCATTTATATGTGTGTTACTTAAAAAATAATAATAAATAGGTCCCCAAAGGCAAGTGGTGTTAGGGTACTTACGGTTCATTTTTATGATTTTTAGGTTGAATCGCAAGCCAAACCATTGGTAACGGTTTTTTATTTTTGAAAACCAAATCCGGACAGTTGAAATTCAAAACCGAACCACTATAAACCAGTTTGATTTTACGATTTGAGCTAATATTTTATTTTGTTTGATGATACAAAGAAAACAACTATTTGTTTTTTACAATATAAGAGAAACACTTTATATGCTCATATGATGTAGTTGTGATTCTTGACCATCAAAATTAGAAAAAGAAAGAACCTTAAAGATCATTGACTATTCATTAGAACTCATGAAATGCAGTAGATGTGAACACATGAAGTGATTATGTCAAAATAGAGGTTAGGTTTGAATTTAATTTAGTTCAACATAATATAAAATATAGAATATTAAATATATGTAATATAAAATATTTAAAAGTTAAATATATTCAAAATATATGGTCCGGTCCGGTTTTAAAAATAAACCGCAAATCAAACCGTTTATTATGGTTTGAAAATTCTGAATCCGACGGGCCGAAAGTTAAAAGAAAAACCGACCACGAAACCAAAGCGATGATTGGTTCGAATGATTTCACGGTTTTTAACTGAACAACACCTCCCAGTAGTTTACTTCACAATAAAAAGACCGAGCGTTCAAATTCTTCAAAGTGTAGATCGTTACCTAATTATCCTAAAGAATCTAGAAATTGCAATTCAAAAATATTGAAAAAAAAATGATGATTGTAAAAATCTGTATTCATGGACCATGGTCTTCATCTTCATAAAACATAAGAAACATAAGATGATAATGATGAGGATAACTTCTTTTACATGATGATGATGATGATGCAATTCAAAATGCAAAATTTAAAATTGTATAATCGCATGCTTGTTTTTGTTGAAAAGTTCAAATTTCTTTATTATTATTTTTATTCCTTTGACCGTGGATATTAGTGATGTTAGTTATCTTCATCTATATATTTTTTTAATCTAAATAAATTTAAATAAGTCACCTTTGAAAGTAATTTAGTGGCATCCACTTCCACCTCCACCTTTAATCGTAAACGTGCTTAAAGAAGCAACGAATCGGTAATGGATAAGCTTTGACTGGAATATCCGGTTTAGATTCAGTTTTATGTTGATATGACGATAAAGATTCAATTTTAGGTTTGATGTGACGATAAGAAGATGATGCCATCAATGACGGAATTGTTCAGGTATGAGACGGTTTCAGGTATGAGTTAGGTACCTTTTACTAATGATTTATTGTGTTTGATGTTTTTTTCTAAGTAATTATGCAGTTAAAAATTACATGTGATTCTTATAAGTCATACCACTTAAACTCACAAAAAACCAATTATTACTTTAAATATTCAACTACACTTTCATCAATTATAATTTTTATGTTTATAGCAACTTCGAAATATTGTGTATTATATGTTTATTATTACACAATATTAAACTATATTTGATTTTGAAGTAAGTAAACGGATACATGTATGATGGTATGAGATCAGTTTCAAGCAACTGGGTCGGTATCATCTAGTATTATACTAGTCCTAAACCTAAGAAATTATCATATCGACATTATATATGTGAACAAGAGTGCAGATTAGATATTGTAACATCTAGCCTTACTACAAACAATAATGTCTGCTTTTTCAATAAGAAACTTATGGGTTTTTTTTACCAAAGTTTAGACTTCAAATGAGTGACTTACTCTTAAATTACTCAATCAAGCACACTTAATAATGGGCTTTGCTCACATTAGTGGTATATGAGGCGGAGTATTACTTATGTCTAAATATCTCTTTTACGAAAAGAACGGTTTAGGACTTGCATGTGTCATAGACACCTCTTTGGGATCTGTTTAACCACAAGGAGCTCATGATTTTATTTTTGGCTGTCTGACTGGAAGCTTCTCACAAGATCACCTAGCCTAGATTTACTCTCACCTAAACTCGTTTAACTATAGAGTTTCCCTTTCATCCACAACCAATATGCCTAAATATATTGATAGTTTTTGAGGTAGGACTAGATATATGACCTATTATCTATCTTATGAAAAAATGGTATAGGATTTGCCTAAAATGTCGTAGATATAATACAATAAAGAGAACGAATTATATGATTACATAACCATTTCGTGTATTAAAAAGAAAACAATAGATATTGATGTTATGCCAGTTTCACGTTTCTATATTAAATTTGCTTTATATCAAACGAACATGAATATCTGTGGGTGTGGGTATGTAAAGGGATTATGTGCACGGTTAGGTTTGTTCGGTTTATGGCAAAACCGAAACTGTAACCGAAATGTACGGTTTTCGGTTATTGAAAACCGTTCAGTTTCGGTTTTAGTAACGGTTCGGTTTGGTTTTTTAGTTTTTCTAAACAAAATTACTAAAGATTCAAAAATAAAAGGTATAATCCAAGATTTAAGAATTTTTTTAGATGTTTACATTTAAGTTATTATTTTTAAACTTTTTAATTAATATTGTTCACATAAATCTAATATTCTAATCTATTTTTATGTTTCTACAGAGTTTTTATTAAAACATTTTCCTTTATAATACTTTGAAAATCATTTAATTTTATGTTAACTTTGTTATTTCTTGTAAGCGATGGATAAATATTTTCAAAAATAAATAAAGATGTTAATGTTTTAATTATTAATACTTACCATTCAAGAATATAACTGATAAATCAATATATAACAAATATTAAAAACGATATTTAAGGTTATTTGGTTCAGTTCAGGTTTTTTGGTTTACATAAAATTCAGAACCGTGACCGAACCATAAATTTCAATTCAGTTTTTTTTCTTCAGTTCAATTAAATAGGATTTTTTCGGTTTTCAAAGTTCACCCCCTTTGTATGTATATAACTAAAAAGAAAATCAAAACAAATCATTCAAACACAGTTTGATTTGAGAGCCTCTTGGATTGACATATGTAGTCCTTTGAAAATATATATATATTGTCATGGCTATTTATTAACTATAAGTGAAAATGTATACAAAACCATCAGTTTCAAAAACTTTTATAATTTGTCATTGTTGAATAATGTTATAGATGAAGTGGAATCTCAATAATTGAGGACTTTTAAAGTTGATGGTATGTGATAAATATTATTGAACATGAAATTCACATATCTTCTTGACTTTTTCTCGTGTAATCTGACCAAGATTGCAAAGAAAAACCTTTATGTCAATCTTGTATCATATTTTATGATAAATATGGTTATCATGTTAATTTTTTTATACTAAAAAACACCAAGGATTTACAAAAATGCCTTTTTTAACGATAAATTTTTTACTCCTGTTGTCTATTGGACTTGAACCAAAAATCTCTACCTCCAAAGTGTTTAAAGGCATTGTCTTTGCCAATGTCTTTAAACTCTCCATTTCTATTTTTCTATTAATAGATATAAATTAGTTTAACAGCATAACTAGAAATGAAATCATGAATATATGAAATTATATGTTATTATATATTATGGTATGATAAACAGATGTGACTTAATAAAGGTTGTGCTATTTGAGGGATTATGGTTGTAGAGTTTTCTCGTTTTCTTTTCTTTTCTTTTGTCATCTTGTTTTTTTATATATTATATATATATATATATATATAATATATATATATAATTATATATATTATGTGTTGTGTGTGTTTATAGGTCTTCTAATCAACTTTTTTTTTGTTTCAGGTTAGGGACTTTTAGCTCTTTTAGGTTTTAGATATGTGTTAGAGGTTTGATTTTTTTTTCTAATTCATGTTTGGGTTTGGGTTTGATTCTTAGTTGTATCAAATTAGTTTTTCTGTAAGATAGAAGGTGGTAGTGGCGATCTTGGGTGTGGATGGTGATGAAGGTTGAACATCATAAAGAAACTCAAATAGGCTGAAAATGACCAAAATGTATATCATGTTTAAACCACTATGCTTATAGTTAATGACTCTAGATGATATACATACAAGGAATTAAATCCATAATGAAAATTTAAAAGCAAAGAAGCATCAACATACGAAACGAAGTATAAGGATAACATCCGTAATTGTGAACATACCACATACTATTTGTATATTATCATGGATTATGTGTGCACCTAACTATGCACGACCATGCATAGTTAGAGAAGGTCAAATATGGTCACCTCAAGCTTCATAAAAGACTAAACTCGTAAAACACAAAAGCCTAGTCATGCATGAGACATACACGGTTGTGCATGGCTCTCAACTCCCCCTATAAATACAGCTCATGTTCAACATATCAAGTAGCCTTGGAAAACCCCATTCCACCCTGTTCAAGCCTCAAAATACCCTCTATATACTATATGATCACCACCAAAGAGAAATAGAGGAGAGAAAGTTGGATTCACTCAAATTCGAGAAGCATTTTCGTAGCATAGCACTTGTTCATATGAATTCTTCATCAATAAGTGTTTATGTCCATGTTTGTAAGGCCATTCTTGGCTAGACTTCCTATATTGTTTGGGTGAAGATTAAGCTTGGTATAATCAATGTTTTATTTTAAGCAAGATGGTGTGCTTATGTTCTTGGTCATTTTTGTCATGATCATCCTTTGTTGGTGGGAGCTTTTGTTTTAATATTTTGGTCTTTGATCGTGTGAGTGGTCTTGGTAGTAGGGTTGGTAGAAAACTCATTTGTAAGTATAAGTAGCATTAGAAAAACCAATTACTACCAAACTTCATTCAAGGCTTGTACGCATTTATACTAGGCCTTGGTGTTAAGCCAACACTTGGTAGAGCTTGACTTAGCTTGTATGTCTTTATACTAGGCTTTGGTACTAGACCAAACGATGAACTTACATTAGAGATAATACGTCTTTAAACACATCTCTATCATTACATTGCCTCCTGTTGAATAAAGATCAATCACCAGCATTAATTAAATACTTGTTCCGACGAGGTAAAGCGATCTTTAACAGGCAGACAACTATCGTTAGGTTAGTAGTATATCCATTTCAACGGATCTCTAGCTAGGACCTTGAAGTGTTGAGGACGCGAGATATAGATGTTATAAAAGGATTAGTAGTAAAGTAAGATGTACATAACTGACCTGGCAGTGATTTAATACAGTCAGCTTTCCAAAATGTTAAAGGTCAGGGTAATCCTAACGGGAGCTCTTCCAAAAAAACACACAATAGGTAAGTGCACCCATTGCAGCGTAGTAAAGTTTAGGTAGTAACCAAATACCGAACCAAAAGACACCATCGACTTTCAATAATCAACTTCCATTATCGGTTGGTAGGATAATAGTTGAAGGTTGGTTGTTTGCAATATAAAGTAAATGACAGAAAAGTAAATGAGATGAAGACAAACATTTCAAATAGAGTATTGTTTGGGATGAAATCCACTTGAGATATCTTAACATTAAATCAAGTGTGCAATGGTCTGTAAAACTATAAATGCACAGGTTCATTAGGGTGGTTTTGCACAAGACTTAGTTAACGGATTATGTTCTTTCGATATATTTTCGAAGGGCTCCCGTTAGGATTACGTCGTTGCCGGGGACATGGAGATTTCAAGAAAAAATAAAGTTACTCGTAAATTTTTAGATAATACAGAGTGGGAGGGCATGAAGCGCCATGTGGTAGGCACGTCAGTAGGAGAGTGTGGTAAAAAAAAAAAGCACGGGTGGGAATGGTGTGAAAGTGCCATTTAAAAAAGTTAAAAAAATAAACATCAACTAATTTATAAACAAACCCAAAACTCACTTACCAATCAAGAGCCTTCACATCACCAAACCAAAACCCATGCTAGTGAAGAATCTACCGCCCCCTCCCCCACCTGGTGTGTCTGACATGGAAAGCTTCCAAACGCTCCAAATCTTTGCATACTCTGTGTAAACATCCGTCGAAAAACGAACTCTGTGTGTCTTAACATGAAACAAAATAGACTCAATGATGTGCCAATGAAGAGAACATAATCTCATATAGAAAGGTGATTCTAGCCAAATCAACTACATATTGCTAATTATAGGAATTGCTAGCATTATAGAAAGATAACTAAAATCCTTGAGTTTTAAGTTAGAGATTACATACATTGACTTCTACATCAAAGAGTAACTATGACAAAATCTCATATTCAAATCGTTCGTCACCTGAATCTCGCGATCATTATTCTCCAACCTACATATAAGCTTATTTAGACCAAAAACTAACTTGGTAAACCCCTCTTTAACCAATTTAAAACAACTATTACCATATAGCAACACTAGTTAGCCTTTGACTCGTTCTAGTTTCTTTTCTGAAACTTTCCACTATAGTTTAAATCGATATTTAAAACCTTTCAATATCTTCAAAATTACACCAACATTTCTTTAAAATAACTTAAAGGGATAAATATGTAACAAAATAAAACTTCGAATAGAAATGAAACCCGTCATTAACTATAGATGAAGCACTTAAAAATTTATTCGATAATAAAAAAGGATCTTACACCACGACACCTTCAAAGCACTAACTTCAAACTTCTTGTAAGACCGAAAGACATTCAAGTTGGGGTGAGTTGTAGTACAAAGGATTAGAAAAATAAGAAGCGTAAGAAGCCACCATAGAGTGACAAGTGTTCAAGAAGGAATAAGTGGGAAGGGTAATTTTGTCTAAGAGAAAAGAAAAGAATATGCACATGCAATTCCCCCCCCCCCCCCCTCTCCAATTTTTAAACGTAAGTAAATTTTTTATACGTCATTTGTTTTATACTAAAATTATATAATAAAATCAAGCGTGATCTTTAATACGAATACCTTATTGTTATGCTTTTCAAAAAATAAATCGAAAACCCAGTTGTGTATTATACAACGGACATAACGTAAAACACAATGAGTATCAAAATGAAAACAATGGAAAGTAGACTAAAAGCACAATCGATTACAACAGATAAAAGACACAGTGGACATAGCATAAAACATAATGGGTATCAAATTAAAATCACAATGGACATAATGTAAAACATGATGAGTATCGAACTAAAAACACAATGGAATGTAGACTAAAAACACAATCGATGACGACAGATAAAAGACACAATGGACAGCAGATTAAAACACAATGGACAACAGACTAAAAAATACAATAAATAATAGACTAAAACACAATGAACAACATATTAAAACACAATAGACAACAAAACAAAAACACAATGGACAACAAATTAAATCATAATAAATAGCAAACTAAACACAATGACCAGAACCTATAACACAATGTATAAAAAACCCAACCAGTTAAAAAACACAATAATTTAGAACCAATAACCCAATGTCTAAAAAACTCAAATATAACATCATCTTCATTGTGTTACAGGTTCTGATAAAAACACAATGGACAAAACCTGAATTAACATTGTGTTATAAGTTTTGATAATAACATAATGTATTGAAACCCAAGTAAAAACATAATGACCCAAACCCAGTTGAAACACACAATGACTAAAACCTTAAACACAATGCAAAGAAACCTAGTAAAAGTGAAATTTTTTATTTTATTTTTATATAGCAATATCATATTCACATTAAAGATAAAAAAAATACTCCTTATTATGGTGAATTTTTTTTAAATATCGTATGAAAAAGTTATGAACGTCTTAAATTGATTGGGGAATTTCCACTACTTTTTTCCCTAAAACTAAGCTCAACCTTTCAAATCTAATATCAATGAATTAAAATCATTCTCACGCTTCTTTTTTTTTTTGCACTTTATAATCCTTCTTACCTTGTTATTTATTTTATACTATGCTTTTGATCCTAATCTACTAATACACATGTTAAAGTGCTTTGATATGTACATTTTTGTTTAGTCAATTCAATTGGATAGTTAATTGCTCTTGTAAGATAGAAACACATTCAAGCAACTAATGTACATGTTGAAGTGCTTTGATATGTAAATTTGTTTAGTTAATTCAATTGTATAGTTAATTTTGCATCAAATGTTTATGTAAATTTAAACTTGAAATTTGGATGCACCATATTTAACATGCATTTAGAGAAGCATCAGTGGCGTAACTAACTATCTTGAAGAATGTTTTTGACATTGTTTTATTTAGACTATGAATTATATGTTTTTTTTTTTGAAAATTTGAACATTCTTTAAGGTTCACTCCTAAGAGATTTTATAAGATATTTCAGTTTTATGTGAAAAACATGTGAATTTAACTCAAATATGTGTGACAAATCAACATGGCCGTAAACACACTACCAACATTAAGGACCCACTCTTTTGACATAATGGACCAAAGTAACAAATTTAAGGTGGACATAACGCATTATAATGGAAGGAAACGACTTTTATGCTCGCATGTATATTTAGAAGTAAAAACAATCACTAAAGCTTCTTACCTTATTAAAGTTTCTAAACTCCTTTTTCTTGCTACATCTTTTACAAATTTAGGCTGATTTTGAGTTACAAAATTCGGTCTTTATATCTTTCATGCTTCTTAACATAACTTCCACGATATTAGTAGTTATGCTTCTTAACATAACATCCATGAAATTAATAATGGAAGACCATGACATTTCGTCAAGGTCTGCTAAATAATCATCTATATATATACTAATTTATAACATTAATATTGTGTTTAGCAGGATAGGGTTTACTATTCACAAGTGGGTAGCGTTGCAGCTTATTGCCCGTCTACCTGTCATTAGTATGTAATCGTCTCTATTTTATTATGAAAATATAATATGTTTGTTTTTAAAAAAAAATATATATATATATATATACATATATATATATATATATATGATGAACTTTTTTGTATTTTTATGAATTTGTCTTTCTTCCATAATAGTTTTAAGGTTTTCTATTTGTAATAAAATTTTAATTTTTTTATTATTTTGTCACTAAAGTTAAATAAGTTAAATTTTTGTTAATTAGTTTTGTTTTATGCTTTTTTTCTCAATTGGATCGTTATTGAGTGGCTACTTAGCACGGTGTTTGATGGTTATATTTGGTGTCTCAAGTTTTTTTACCCCTACGTTCTAATACGTGTCAATATAAATTCAACTTCATCTACGACTTGTGTCACGTGAGACACTTGATCTCCGTGCATTTTTTTCGGGTGTTGGTCGTCCTTCTGTTGCTACTTAGCATGATTTTACCCTCTCCCTGCAACATTAGTAGCATGGTTTTACACCCCTTCATTGCAACGCGAGGGCCAAGGCTAGTTATTAACTATTGGTAAAACTGTAAAACATTAAAAAGTTAATTAACTAATGGTTAAATTCTATATTAAAGGTTAATGTGTACATTAATAATTTCTAAATAATTTTTACAAACAACGATATGATGTATGTAAACTAGTTGATGCCACGTCCGTGTTGCGGGACGGTAGGCCGAATATTTCTTAATTAGTATAGTTTTGCTAGAAGAAAATACCTAAAACAATGGCAAAACCATAATTTTGAGCTCGAGACAAAATTGTAATTTGTCGGGACTAATGAACTAGTGTTAGGTAGTTCTTTGACACAAAAAAAATTAAATCGAGTCAACCAATCAAAACAAAACAATTATATAGTTTTGCTAAGAAAAACTAAACCGATGGAAATACTGTAATTTTGAACTGAAGTCAAAATTGTATTTCTGACTAGAGGTAAAATCGTAATTTTCCAAAAGTTAAAGTGATGGCAATATTGTAATTTTAAACCAGGCAAAAATCGTAATTTTGTACAGGGGCAAATTCGTAATTTTGAACTGGGGGTAAAATCGTAACATACCCTGGCTAATGGGGGAGTGCCATGCAGCCTGGCACTATTCCCCACAACACCTTTAAAAAAAGTAAAACGATGGTAAAATTGTTATTTGCCAAAGGCTAAAGCGATGGAAATATTATAATTTTTAACCATTGGCAAAAATCATAACTTTGAACATGGGGCAAATTCGTAATTTTGAACTAGGATAAAATCGTAAATACTCGGACCAATAGGGGGGAGTGACAGACAGCAGCCTAGCACTATTCTTCCACATTTGTGATACCATTGGTGGCCACCCGTCTCAGCGAATAAGAAAGAGGAACAAAATTGTAATTTTGGGATGGGGTAAAATCATTATTTGCCAAAGGCTAAAGCGATGGGCAATACTGTAAAATTTTAATTAGTGGTAGAATCGTAACTTTAAATGTGGGTCAAATTCGTAAATACCCAGACCAATAGAGAGTGACAGACAGTAGCTTGGCACTATTCCCCCACATTTGTGATGCCAATATAAAAAGAAAGGAGAATTATTCCTCTTCATTCTGAATGTAAATATAGGAAATATGTCTCGTTTTCCAAGTAGACCGACAGCTACTGTGACGCCCCATGAAAACGTTCGACCACACTAGCTTCTTCACCGACGGTTTGCAAATTTTCGGGACGAAATTCTATCAACTTGGGGATGATGTGACAACTTAGATTTTTCAGGTTAACTCCGTTAGCACAACTCTGTTATCTTTAACATGACTTAAAACATTCATTATAGCATTTCACTTCATTTTGGTTGGTTAAGTGTGTCAGTTAGTACACGAACACTCACATAACAATAATTTGGTGAATCAACCGAATTAACAAACTGCACATAAGTCTGACCCCGAATGTTATGAAACATGAATATGGTATTGCAAACATAGAAATAATAATATAATTGAGTGGAATTATATGTTATTTGATTACATGGACTACTTGTTAGTTGCTTATCGTAATTGCGAACAATGTGCGTTTTTGTGTGATCTAGAGTTATAAAAATATTTATTTTTATAAACAAAATTGTGGGTTTTATTTTTAGAGACTTGAGCTATTAAAAATTAATAAAAATGGTTTAGTGGACTTGTGTTAACTAGAAAGGACAACCAAAAGTTACAAAAGCCCACAAAAAAGGCCCACCCATGGGTTTTGTTAGTTAAAAAAATACATAACCTAACCTAAATCCCCAAAATACATATGCCAGCCCCACCTCCACCATAATTTCGAAAATTTTTCTTTAAAAACACCATTCCACTTTGATTTGTTGCTTGGATCTTTCAAGAGGTGGCTTGCTTGATCGATTTCAATACCTTTTAACGCTTACAAGTAAGTTTTCTTGATCAATTTTGATGTTTCTCGTGAGTTAAACATTAGGGTTTTGATTATAATTTGATATTGATGATACTTGGTTGTTTAATCTGATGTATTTGGGGTTATGCATGATGTACGGGTTGGATTTGAGGTAAACAAGATCATAAACACGTTTTTGGGAAGAGCTGAAAGTAGACAGATTCTGTCCAAATCTGTACAGCAGACTTTTATTGGCTTTAACGAGGTCAAAACTTAACGAAATCCATTGTTTCATGAGTCCATGATGAACTTTTAGGAAATACCTTTCAAACTCAACTGGAATCACATTTTTCGATGTCGTTTGGTATTTTAAATGATTTATTTCGTGTCAAAGGTTCTGGCTGCTTTTTTCATCAAAATTTGTAGCCCATTACGAGTGTTATTGATTTATGATCTTGAATTTTTATTGTAGGAAGCTCCACGAGGTCATGAAAATCTCCAACTGTAATTTCGTAAAAAGAATAAACGGGGTTTTTAAATGATTTTTGGCATAAATTGTCATCAGAAAGTTGTAAATCAGAGTTAGGTGTAGAGAATGATTTTTAGTGATTTTTGTGTAACGATTCAGGTTATGAAAAAAATAAACAAGTATTCGGGAACTAAATGACACGTTGTGTTAAAATATCATAATTCTATGAGTTCGTTTAGTATTTTAAATAAATTCCGAAAAACTGCCTTAAAACTGACATGAAACTGCATTAAGCTGAAAGTATTTGTGAACCTGTTAAATATGATTATATGTTGCAACAAAGTGTTGTATGTTATTATAAACGTTAACGGGTGTCTATGAATGCACTATATGTAATTAGACGATGATATGCCCAAACTTATCTAAATGAGTAATTGTATGACAACGTGATTCTGTGACTATGCGTTAGACTACGTGTAGGATTCATAAGTTAAACTAATTGAAACTGTAAACATATCAGGAGGAGATTGAGTTTCTTGATTACCTTTCAAATTACTACCGAGCAAACTAAGGTGAGTTCACAACTATTTTCTAAAAGCATGCGTCCCTAGTTTGGGACAACACTTTTTACGGTATCTCTGGTTTGGGCTACGTGCGCGTCCCTTGTGTGGACCACTGAAACATGCTACATGCTATCCACTGGAGTTGGATGGTACACCTAGACTAAACGAAAACTCTATCATGAAAGCCCCTACATTTTACCGATTAGATTGCCGGGTGGGCATACGCGGGGTATTAATTGATAGCGCTATTAGGTTTGACAAACCTCACACCGTGCTGGAGGCCGGGCGTGAACTTTTAACCTTCACTCTTGCTTTAATGTTGATAGACATTATTGAGGGCACAAACGAAACGTCAGCATTCGGTACACAGTTTAGTCATATGATGAGGGTTAGCTACCCGAGTCATACTTAAATCAAAACGTTGTGAACTTTACTTTTACTAAACTTAAATTTTGTGAATTCGCCAACTTTTTTGTTGACACGTAGTTGCATGCTTTGCATGTAAGTAGGTACAGCTTTGGACGGGCATTGCAATCGGCCGGAGTGGGTGGTTCATTTAAACGTATTGTTTTGAACATTTACTTAACTTGAAGTTTTAAGTTCCTGTTGGTTTTTAAATTTTATTTTTCGCTGCAACACAAACTGTCTTTTGACCAAATGAAAACCTTATCACTAATCATGTTGATAGTGATACTTTTATTATTTTAAATGGTTAGTTCAACATGATTAGTGGCTAGATCCTGGTCGGTCACACGCCTCGCTGTAAAACCCCGCATATGGAATTTGAGGGTGTGACAGCTACATACTATGATGGTCTTTTAAGTTCTATGTTAATGTTAGTTCCCCTAAAATGTTATAAGCTAGTTTATGAAATGATTAGCGAATGAGCTGGTGGTGAAGTAGTATGGAAGAGACTTAGGTGTTATTTGTTTTTTAGAGGTAAAATGTATTCAGTCTACGGACCAAATCTGCAAACATCTGTAGAAGAAGAAGTGGACCAAACCTCTGTAGTGTACAAGAAGAAAATTGTTTGATTTTTAACGTACGTAAACTTCTAAAATAAGCTGGTGGTGGTGGATGGTGGTGGTGGACGGTGGTGGATGGTGATGGTGGACGGTTTGATTTATGCCTCTGCCATTTAGTTTTGACGATACCTAGTAATGATAGGAGACTAGGCGGAGATCGCTGGTTCGATCATTGAACTGAGCGGGTTTTACTTCATCGCATTGTCGTGCCTTTGGGCGAGTGTTCACGGGCTTCAACCTTCGATGAGGGTATTTCATGGTTCGAAAGCGCCTGATGTGGTGAATTTCGCATTGGTTGTTAAAAAAAGTTTATCAAATGATTATGTTATAATTTGGATTAGATGTTTATCCCCGGTGTAGGTTCAAGTCTTAGAAAGTGAGAAATATATGAAATGTTTATAGGTAGATTTTACGGTGTGTTAACCATTAAAAAATAAAGAAATTATAATTGGATCAATTTATTTGAAGGTAGAGACAATTATTTAGTCATTAAGCTAGTTATTTGTGATCATATTAAGGTCTTAATCAACTTGCCATGTAATGTAAACTTCTAAAATAAACTTGGATAGCTACAAGTACAATTATTCTTTAACTTTTTTCTTTTAAAAGACAAATTTTATAGAGACAGTTAATTCTTTACTCAAAGCTAATTATATAACCCTCTCTTTGATTCTACTTAGGTCCACATTCTTTAGTTCCAAAGTGAACATTGTATATATTCCAATATGTGATGATGAATAGTCGGGCATGGGTCAAAACAAATAATATTCTTAGAATTAAATTAAAGCCTAAAGGAGTCGGTTTGAATTAAAAGTATTTTTGTTAAAAGAAATGTTAATAGCCAATATGTCAGATATAATAACAAAATATATTAATTCGTATTGTAATCTAAGTATTTTTTATTAGGAAAGATTTTATTTTATTTTACTTTTAAATATCAACGTTTGTTTCTACTTTACTCTGTTCACCAATAAGTCCAAAGATATGATTTTACCAAATGTGCTAGCCTCATATTAATATAAGTTTTCAATTAATAAGAAAATTACTCAGTTTTGTATATTCATTAATGAGTTAATTGTTACAATATAAATATAACCATTTACAAAAAGATTTTAACTGTAGCCAACATCCCATCTTGATCTACGTTGAAAAAATTATTTGGTAAATGTTTTTGTTTGTTTGTTTTCTTCACTAATTAAATCAAAATAACGTTAAAGTGATGTGGGTTGTCTTCTTCCTTAATTTCATTTTTTAATCTCAGTTTATACATGCAATATATTCTAGTTTATATATATATTTTTAGTGTGTGTATCATAAAATCTGTTTTTTGTGCATAACAAAGAAAACGGAATGCAACTTAACATTTAGTGTGTATCTATATTTAGTGTGCAAACCTAATCGTTTATATGAGTGAACATCGTTGCCAGTACATAAGGTAAAAATACTTTTACCCACGTAAATTTTGTATCCAACTTGATATAAGCTCGGAGAATAAAATAGAGTGTTCTTTTATCAATAGTCTTTTATTGGTATGACGCCTAATAAGTCGCGGTATGGATTTAACAAAAAGATAACGTTGATTTTCTAATGGTTTCGTGCGGCGCAACGCATGCGGATTACTAATTCAATTTACATTCTATACGCAATATATTTAAGAGAGAGGGAAGACAAAAATACAAACTAATTCAATGTTCCCTTTACCACTTATAATAAAGGCATAATACTTGGTATATACCATAAGCATCAAAGCTAACATTTCATTATCATAGAAAAGAATGAATTTGACTTGGGTTTTGTTTTCTTCTTTTCTTTTCTTTTCTTTTCTTTCTGATTTCAGTTTTACTATTTTTTCGGTTTTAAATCAAGTTATAATTATAATTATTTACTTAAAAAAATAATACAAATTATCAAATACATACCTTTATCTTTTATATAGGCAATTTATGATTCTTTTCCAGTCAATGTAGATGTATCCTATTTAATATGCAATCGATATTTTTTAGTTATTTTGAAATAATATTGTTAATTAAACAACGACATATAGTATGTTAAATGTAATGTAATGTAACTTTAATTAAAGTTGGATAAAATTTAAACTAAACTATTATTATGTATAAACTGATCGTTATGACTGTTATGCATGCACCAAAATTTTCTAGTTATAACAAAATGGTGTTGGATTTAGGGGCGGACCTACCTTAATAGAAGGGGTAGCCTCCGCTATCCATTGGCGCTCCGGCAGTAGTGTAAATTTTGGAAAAATTTGACGTTTTTTCGATTTCGTTACCCTTTTTTTTATAAAACGTTATCCCTATGAAAATTTTATAGATCCGCCACTGGTTGAATTTTCTCAAATACCATAAGCATAAAGGTTAGCTAACTTTTCATGAATTGTTGCATCTTTTCACGAAAATGTGTCTAATATGGTGATTGGTGTAAATACAAGTACATAGATGGTCAAGATGTAGAGCAATAACTTAATTCTCTATAGCAAAATTCACATACAAACATACTTATATATTCTCTCTGTTTTTTATGTTTACTTGCCTTAAAACTTGAGGATTTTCTTGGTTATACAAATAGGATTCGTGTTACCTAAAGTGTTTGGAGAGTGGCAAACATCGATGTTTTAAAATAATGTGGCCATGATCCACTTTATAATCCAAATTCTATACCATGAACAAGTGAAATCCTTGACAACTTTAGTGGTTGATTTAGGGTGAAGGTTGTTGATTATTTTAGTGCAATTTGATTGACTTGTTAACCAAAGTGTATCATGATATGCATAAAAATATTAGGAGAGTGCAGAGTGCACACTTATTTGAGTTTATTATAAGTTTAAGTACTGATGAACCTCATTGATTCCTAGGGGCGAGACCACTAAACAATGAGGGTTTCAAGAGGGCAATGCCTCCTTGGTGGGGTCAGCGGCAGGGCTCTTGGGAGCGGAATATGGTCCAAGTAACAGAGCCTCTATCTGGAGCGAGCTTTCTTAAATTCATCAGTTGTTTATTTTATGAAAAGGTGATTTGAAATTCAATGTAAACTTTGACTCTATTTCTTAAGCAAATTAAATTACAAAAAGAAAACTGCTTGATAGCAGTTACCGGTCCCCAATAATTAATTACGAAAACCATCCCTTTGGTCGCTCTTAATCTGTTCACAGATTCATCATAGATTTCATAGTTTCTTCTTGAAGATTTATTCTGAGTTTAATTCAATAGAGAAATTCAAGTGAATAATCAAATTGTTTCAATTTGAAAGTGATGCACACGATTTTCAGATTGATCCAGTGTTTGTTTTACGATTCCGACGAATGTGATGGTGTGCTTGAGACTTTGTTTTAAAAACCATTAACCATTTAATAGGGTTTGTATCTTATAAGCATGGTCCACGATGGCTAGCTAGAACACGTAATTTTACATTTGTGTTAGTGTTACTGCTAGTATTAAAAAAAGGTTTAATACTTACATATTTGTCATTTCAAAACAACAAAGAAAAAAAAATAATAATACTAAGATAAGAAGTCATAGCCGAAACCACGGGATCTCAGCCCAGTGGCCAGCCTCACCCATTCCAAACGGGAGAACGCGGGTTCGAGTCCAGCTCGGCCCGAATAATCCTGCTGGGTAGTAACCGCCAGCCAGCTATGGAGCTAAGCTAGCTTGGGGAAGTAGAACCCTCCCGCGGTCAGGGGTACCGTGCATTTACCCTTTTTTTAAGTCATAGCCGAGAAACCGACCATTTGACTAACATAACTCATATATTTTATAATAAATATTGATTTAAAAATAAATTTGGTATTTGCATTCTTAAAGGAGAAAAATCCTGAAAATGCTATGTAGCCATGTAACATTTTATAACATGATGTAATGTATGCACTGTTTTGCGAAAAAATATTGTTACACACTTGTTACGTTAGAAATTAATTATTGATTTATTAATAATAAATTATTTAGAGAAAAACGCTTGACACTCTTTGGATATATCTTTAGCTCAAAAGGCTTGAATTCGAATATATATTATATGTCCTGATTTTTTTTTCTTTCAAAAAGGAATAGCTTGTTACATAGAGATTTTCAGTTAGTCAAAGTTTATATATTCATCTATATATGTATATGGATTCTTGAAACCAACTTGAGGTGAGAAAACTTGTAAAAATCCAATGTAAATGTTTTTTTTTATTTTTTACCATGTATAATTTATGTTGATATTAAAAAAGAAAATAAAAAAATTGTAAGCATTTATTACATATATCTGGGATTTGCCTAGGGTGTTAAAACGAGATATGCTAAGATTCTCTCTATCATTATAATCCCCGCACCCCTCCCCTTTGCCCTTAAGGACTCACCATCCATCTTCAACGCGGGAACGACACAGAAATGGCTCTAATACCATCTGACATCTTGTACCATCAATATTGTATGCTTTGCTTATGAAGCGGTAACAGATTTCTTTTTAGCTACTCACATCTCAAGGAGTCATCTATCCTGAAACTACTCTCACCTTAGCATGCTAGACTATGAGTTTTCATCTGCTCCACAACCAATATATCTAAAACACGTTGGTTATATAAAAGCATGACATTCCATATGAACCAAGAATCTTTGTTGATCATAAATGATACGAGATTTGTATATAATGTTACAATGGTTCATGTAAAGATTCTTTGTATCGTTAAATAAACAAAGGATAGTGAAGATTTATCTTCAAGAAACTTCTATTCAGCTTTGCATTAAAAATGTCAGTTTTACATGTTCATAAGGGATTACTTTAAAAGCAAACCATGTTAACGCATCATACAACATCATGATATATCAGTTGTTTTGATATAAAGATGTCCGGAATAACTTTGTGATCAAATTTTTAAGTAAGGTAGTGTGTTTGATCAATTCGTGTAACAAATTCAGTGTTGAAAGCAATGAAATGACACAGTTTATTACAAGGAAAGCCCTTGATCCTTGTGGATCTCTACCCTAAAACCTCGAGAGGTGACTAAATGCTACCTCTTGTTTTTCTTATTAAATGTAGAAATGATTACAACTCGAGAGCAATTGATGATCGCAGCTAAGTGATATATAGCAAATGTTTTGTGTCATGTAGAAGTGAAGGTGAGTGTGATTCTGTCACACCCTGGATTTCCAACCCGAAATCCATACACCGGTGGGCCCGGTGGGGAGTATCGCGACGTAAGTTGATAACATCATTGTCAATTAAACATAGCACAGCGGAAGTCTTGGATTTAAATTACTATTACAAACCGAAATGTTCGAAATATAAAATAATATACAGGCTCGTAATAGAAGATCCACAGGCGGATCGTAAAATGTACAAGAAAGAATACAAAACAGACTTAGGGCATTTCTAGGATTTGCAAGATCCTCTTATCACTACCGAGCAGCTTCCGGCATATTTCGTATTGTACCTGCAAACTTAGTCTTTGGACGATACGTCAGCTTACGCTGGTAAATACACCCAACTGACTCATTTTGAAAACTTTAAAATGTTTTGTAAGTGCAAAACGACACAAAATCTTTTATTAACTTGAGAAAGTTGACTTGCACCATTGTATCAGATTCACTTGTTTGTCAATACATACAGGGCCCGGGACAAAAACCGAGACATGATTAAATACACACACTTATGAACTCACGAAGGAGTTATCCCCAACGTCTTGGGCATTATGCATATGAACATCAAAGGGTGTATGCCTACACCCCATGCTAAGGTCGTGGCCAATAACTAATGTATTGAGCTGAGGATATCCAGGACACGGTAATTTAGCCCCTGATGTTTAAGTTATCAAACAAAACTGATTAAAACGAAATATGGGGTTTACTAGCCACAAACGGGCATTCGATTGACCCCAATTTGGACCAAGCGGTAATAGTTTACCGTGTCCCAAGCCCGTATAGGGAAAATAAGTCAGAGTATTTACCTGAGCTAGTCTACTTCTTCTTTTTTTTACAAGTAACTAAGTGTTAAGCTAGTGTGAGAACGTTGGGAGCTAAGGCTTTCCGAATTAAGTTCCGCCACAGTTTGTACGTGTTTTTAAATCCTAAAACCGATGCAGTTTTCATTAGAGGGACTAAGCTACGACACGTCCCCAAACACCATTATGTTCGGGATGCACGCACCTAGCTTGCTCACTAGGCTGTTAACGTTTTAGTTGACTTACATTCTGTTAATTCATGACCAACTGGGTTATTACAACCTTGTGCTTTGGTGAATCATATAAAGAGATTTGACATCTCCATTCTTGACTTCTATGGAAAACTTGACTAAACTATGCCTATTTTACTTACGGACTGATCCGGACATAATATTAATCACAATCTGATCTAGTGTTATGACTCGGACTATCCTACCTCGTCATCACGACCCCCGTTCACAAAAATCAGTGCTGAAATGGGTACAAAACAGGCTAACACGTTCCAGGACTGTCACCTCACACGAGGTTGAATAGTCAACTCGTACGGGGTGCAAGTCAACTTATACGAGGTACCAGTCCCTCGTACGAGTTGCAAGTCAGCTTGCGCGAGGCAGTCAGTCCACTTCGCACGAAGTGGCATTTTTCATGTTTTCTTTCTGTACTTTCTGCTTTAGAATATGGATCTATCATCCGACTCAGTATACTCATGCCCACCTATTTGCCCCATGTAGGTTGACTTCGGGTTGCATCACCTGAGCACTCTACACACGGAATACTAGGAAGTTTGCATAACAGTGAGTACACTCGAACACCCTTTTTGTTTTACCTTTTGGGTGCAACATGTTTAATGCATTCCCAACAAGCAATCATCGATAAACCAACTAGTCCTGCGACATGGGCCAAACTACCGAAGTGGGGCTCAGCATGGTTTGGCTCCTCAACTATACCTTGGGCACTCTTGGGTTAATCGAAAGCTTCTCTTTTCCCTCGCGACGCACGTGCTTGACTGAAGTTATAAACTTAGAGAAAATGAAAACGGCTTTGTATCAGATTATTAATTTTGATCAACTAGAAAAAATTAATAAGCTTAAATTTAAGCTCGACACAAAAAGAGTTTTTAATCAACCTAATAATCTACAGAGTCTTTTATCAAGAGCCTTCTCTAGAAAAAACAAAATTTTCTACTGCTTCAACACTGAAGAACCTTCAGTGGATGTAAAGGATACTTCAGGATAAGTATATTTACCACTTCTAACTAAAGGAGAAATAGCAAAAAGACTTTTAGCTATTAAACCTGATTTAAGCAGATCTATGAACATGGTGCATATAGAAGCAGTAAAAATACTTCTAAAAGCACAATTTAGAGATGGAATTTAATTTTCCTATAAAAATGGCCTTAGTTGATAACAGGATCATCAACAGATAAGATGCTCTTCTAGGAGTAGTACAAGGAAATTTAGCATATGGAAAATTTATGTTTACCATTTATCCTAAATTTGCCTTACATCACGATTCAAAAGATTTCGATAAAACATTAAGTTTCATTCATGAGTGTGAAAGAATTAGGAACAAATTAACCTGGTTAATAACATGTATAAAAATAACAGGACAATGAGTTGTAACACCCCAAATCAATTTTAATGGTGTCTATTTGTAACACCCCAAAAACGTGCTTGGTAATCAAACCACGTTAATAGTAAGAGCGGATAAAAGACCGTTAGGGGTAAAAGTAAAACCCGTAAACAAAATAACTAGGAACAAATTAACCTAGTTGATAACATGTATATAAATAACAAGACAATGAGTTGTAGTCTCATTTATAATTAAAACTAAACTTGAGGGACCAAAGCTGCCAAGAAAGGAAACTTGTTTTATTAAAACAAAAAATTAACACATAATACACACTTAGTGTGTGTATGTCGATGAGCAGGAGAAGAAACAAGGGGAAACCCTAGTTTCTTCAAAGAATCATCAAATTAAAGGGGAATTGGACACTAAATCGATGCATGAACGCGTATTATCGATCACCTTGATTAGGGGATCATGAGGTATATCTAAAAACTTAGATTGATGAAAGTTATAAATTGAGACAAGTAGATTACTTGCAAATAAATTGTTGGATGATGATCCAAAGATGAAATTGGTGTATGTGTATGCTTGATTTCGTTAGACATAAAGAAATTATGCACTAGTTGGTGTAAGATCACTTGTAAGAGATTAAAAAGTAGATAGTGAAGTGGGTTTTGATAGTATAATGAAATTAATGACATATAGGTGTTCATGATCATCATACTTGTATGTATGTGTAAGATATTTGAACAAATTAGAGGTTTGAATAAATGTTCATAAATGACTTGAAATGGTTTTGATGATAGATGGATGTAAACACATGTTAATGGATGCTTAAAATCATCATGTGTATATGAATGTTTAAAGTATTTGGCTAAGTTTGATGTTTGGGTAAATTCCACATATATGATGCAATGGGTTGTTTCATAGTGATGAAACAATCCCAGGTTCTTGTATGAGGTTGATAGATTAGCATAAATGATTGAAACTATGTTAATTAGACATTGGCAATCGCATGCACTTGGTTTGGGAATCATCACTTAAATGGTGGCCTAAGAATAGCACTCACCGGGTAATTAACGAAATGTCCAAATAGTTGTTAAACTTATTCGTGAGTTTGTATGTGTAAATAGGCAGTTGACTTTTAAAAGTCAGGCTGACTCGTTAATAAGATCGAATGATAAATTTGATTGTAAAATCCGTAAGATGGAATAGTCGTGTTAAATAATGACTAACCTAACCATCTTGCGAATGATAAATGATAGTTTGACGCTTGACAAGCTAGGTGGAGGCTTGGGAAGAAGCGGAACAAACGGATCAAGTACGCGGGAAGAGCATAATTGGATTTCGAGGTAAGTAAGCTTACATTCTTAAAATAGTATATTTTACTTATGTTTTGAAAATAAATAAGCGTTTTGAGTATTCGGAACGAGATTCCGAAATATTAAGTTCCAACACGGATGGATACGGGTTGGAACAAACGAAAATGGTAATAAACCGTATTTGATGGTAAAAAGGGTAAAACAATAATTTAGTCATGTAATGACAAGTAAACAAGGATTTTGGAAAAAGTTACCTTATGGTGTATGCATAACGGATCAGATAGATTAGGAAATGGCCTAAAGAAATATGATCATAAGGTGTAAACCGAAATGGACTAGATGGGTGAGATGGCAAATAAGACCATCTAATAAAGATAAATGGTCATTTAGATCAAAATGGTCAAATGGTGACATTGTCACATGAGCCGAGCCAGGTACGTGTAACAGGTCAAACTCTCAATAAGGACTTAAAGGTCCGATGAGAGTTAAATGGGTCATAAATGAATAATGGATTACCTAAAGTAAGGTAAATCCAATAATCTAATTTGTAAACTTATGTTCTTAAAAACATAATGATTTTACGTAGATTATGGTCAAATGTTCATTTTGGTCAAAACACGATATTGTATGTCCTTCGTCGTAAAGAAGGGTCTAAGTTGACCAAAATGCCCTCGAATGATAAAATAAGTAAATGACTCTAATATTAGTTTAAAAATGAGTTCTATAACATAATAGACCCCTTTCGGTAACGTAAAAGCGAAAAGCATAAACCTTTTTGGTTGATGCCTTTAAATGGTCTTTTTCGTAATCGGTCGAACCAAAAGGGCAGAAATTGGACAAAATGAATTTACATAATAAATTCACCACAAATAAAGTTGTGTGGGAAATAGATAGATATCCTAGTGTGGATATAAAAAGATAGATAATGTTTGGTTGAAATAAGAGTTGAATTACGCTAAAACAACCAAGCGGGTCAAAATAATAAGTAAATAAATAAAGGTCTAGTTGAATAGGGCAATGTATTTGCTAAGGCAACTATGCGGGTATTAAGGGGATGCTAAAGCATACCAAATGGGGCGTATAAATGTATAGTTGGTCCAAAAAGGGATTAAAGGGCAAAATCGGAAAATGTGAGTATAAATCGGAAATAAATGCATAAATCATAGAAAATGAGTATCTGGGTCAAGGATTTCGGGTTAAAGATGTAAGAAAATATTCTACAGATATTTAGAAACAAGTTTCGGGTAAAACGGAGAAGAATTGAGAGAGTTACGGAAATGTCGTAACTAAAACTACAAACAAGAGAAATCTGCAGCAAGCCGCCGTAGGCTACGGTGGCCTACCGTAGCTTACGGTGGGTAGCTGCTGAATTGAAACTGGAAGTCTTAACCGTAAGACAGTGAGCAAGGACCGTAGGGCTTGACCGTAAGCTACGGTGGTCACCGTAGCTTACGGTGGAGCCTAAAACTAAATATTTGTTTTTATTGTTTTAAGCCTTCGGGTCTATTCGATTATGTTATAATTTATTTTAACTAATGTATTTCATAAAATATGAAATATAGGTAATGTTTGGAGCACCGGAAGAAGATCAAGCTATAAGAAGAACCGAACACGATCAAAGACGAAGCTTCCGCACTTGGTTTTGATTATAATAAAACTAACCAACGATAACATGTTAAATTGTTTAAAGATGTTGAAAAAGTTTTAATAAACTTGTAATTATGAGTGACGTATATTCGCATTCACACGCCAAAATGCGAAATTTTTATTAGAAATTCAATAAATTAAGATAGGGTCTTACACTATTACTGTTGAGCTACCATTATTATTATTATTAGAATTAGGTATTCCCTTATGATATGGCATACTGAATTCAGACTTCGTGTTCTTGTTCTTATAGGATGGCTTGTAATTACTGCTACTAGTACTAGTGTGATTCATCCTGTATTTTGGAGTTTCTCCTTCTAAAGAGTCTTCTTCTTCAGTTTTAGGTTCTTTTATTGTAAAAACCTTTTATTTGTTTTTAGGAAAATATTTTTCTTTTAGATCTTTATATTCTGAAAATCTTTTTTCACATTATTGGTCACTTAAGGTCATATATATTGGTGTCAGGGACTTGTTTTGTTTTTGAATCTTTTTTTTTGATTCAAGAAAACCAGGTTTTCCAACTAGAAAAGCTTTTGTTATCTTTTTAATCAAGATCATTTCTTGATTAAGGTGAAAAGATACCCTATTTAGCCATTGGGTAAAAGGTCCATATAGCTGACAGAAGTTATTTCCAAGGAATAAATCTATTCCTATTTCTTGTTGATAAAAAGTAGGAATGGGAAATGGTTCTCCTGAGAAATAGACTATAAGGTTTCTACAAACCTTGTTAAGTCTTATTGTATCTTGGTTTGCAATTGTCACCTTGATATCTTTGAGAGTATTTTCCCATAGATCTTTAGGTATGACATGTTTGCTTGCTAGGCAGAGACTAGCTCCTGTGTCTACATAACAATGTAAAGTTATTGCTTTATATCCTTTTAGAAAAAAATTTCCTTTGATATAAATGGAGTTTGGATTAGTTATATTTAAAAAACTAATTCATTTTTTTCTGCTTCAGAATCTGGATCTATCATCCGACTCAGTATACTCACGCCCACCTATGTCACACCCCGACCCCAGCGGAATAAGAGTCGGGGCATAATTGGGTTATCACCAAAGCTCATGATGTTTACTAAAATGTTTCATATTTATTAAATTCAAATTACAATTAAATATTCAAATCAAATCCATACAATTACAAGGAATTGAAACTAAGTAAAACAATCCAAAGCTTAAACTGGTTTATTCTTCTAGGCCTCCCTGTGTGTTTCTTGCCTCAACTGGATCACTGTATCATGTGTAAAACGGGGGAATATTTTGGGTCAACAAAAGTTGGCGAGTGAACCTTGATAAAACATTGTTAATAATTTCTTGTTTATTTAATATTGAAAATTTGTGCAATAATCACATGTGAGCAAACATATATATATAACAAACACAAACCACTTTGAATGAGTATATGATATGAATGATGATGACTGTGAGATCAGCTCAATCCAACGAAGCCGATCGTATGACATGAATGATGATGTATGTGAGATCAAGGCTCAATCAAACGGAGCCGATCGAATGAGGCACCTGTACTCAACCCGTATCCCACGGGGAGCTGATGGGCCTAATGAAATGCATGTACTGAAAATGATAACTTAAATCTAAACATAATTTACACAACAATTGATACATATTGGATACACATTTGATCACGGATATGATGGATGCACAAGTGTTTAAATATAATAAGGAATTAAACGACACATGATACACCCCAAAAAGTGATTAAAACGGGGAATTTGGTAGAGATTCACTCACATTGGGTGCGTTCTTTTGATGACGTTGGATGCGCATGAGTTTTGGGATTTGATCGACGAGGAAAAACTAACCTAAATAATAACGAAGTGGTTCGGTAAATAAATAGATTTTAATTCATAATCATAATAGGATTTTTAGATTTATTTTTGTGAGTTTAAGGACATTTTCTAACTTTAAAAATATTATTTTTAAGTATTTTTAAATAATTTTCTGATTAAATAAATAAATAAAAAAATATAAAAATGTTGACCGTTGACCGTTTGACCGGTCGGATTCAGTTTATTCATGCGCTGAGTGAGGTTCGAACCCGAGACCTCTCGTACGCGTGCACACAGCTCTACCAACTGAGCTACGTGTCTAACCCAAAATATTCTATGTTTTAATTATATATATATACTAATTAATTGTTACTTTATTGGGTTTATATTAAACGATTTAAAATGGCCGAACCGCTTGCAGGGACCCGGAGTCAAACTCGGGTCCTTCGGTTCGTATGCGCACAGCCCAACCAGTTGGGCTATGTGTCTAATTTGTTTAACTCACGGATTATAATACTCTTATATACATACCGTGACTTGTTCTGATTCAGTTATAAAAATATTGGTTTTATTTCTGAAAGTCGGTACGTTGTGTGATTCGAACCCGGGACGTGTGCATTGTTTGTGCACACAGTCCACCGCTGGACTGTGTGTCTAACCCGGTTTAATATCCGTTTTTAATTATACTTATACACATGTTTAACTTCATCTTCTTCGCTTATCGAATTACCGAACAGTGAATTGACTGTTGTTTAATTGACCAATTACGCTTATAATTGATTGAATTGAAGTAAAAGAAAGGAATTAAGGACTAAGATGTACCAAATCACAAAGTGTCTTCTTCGAAATTTCCGGCAGAATTCGTCGTTTCTGTTTTGCGGATTCCGGCTAGGTGAACTGTTTTTGCAGTTTTTGATCATTGGTTTGAACAATTAGAGTATAAATCAAAAGATAGTAAAGTTGTTTAGACAGTTATACCGTCTGGCGAGCGAATACGGTTTTCTGATCACGATGCCGGCGATGTTCCGGCGAAATTGGAAATCTCCAACGACGAGCCTTTGAGCAAATGCAACCTCAGAAAGAAAGTGCAGTTGAGAGCGAAAGGTTTACGAGATGTTTGGGTGAGTATTTATAGGGATGAATGGCTGGATTGGGTCGGAATCGAGGTCAAGGTTCGCAGTCAAGATTTTCCGGCGGTTACGATTAAAATTGAGGGTCAGACGTCGGTTATAACCGATGTCGACGTCGGTTATAACGTTATAGTCAAAAGGAAAATGGCTAAACTTGCGGATTGCCGGATTTTCCGGTGATTGCGAGTTCTGCCGCGCTGAAGTCCGGTTTGAATTCGGATTTCATCTTAAGTATTATTTGTTTCGCAATATTCACAAAGAGGGCAAGTGGCGGAGCGGTGTGTTGTTTGTTTGATCTTATGGGCTACCCGGTTCGAAACCCGACAGCCGCATTTTATTTTTTATTCACTATTTATTATTAATTATCAATTAAAGTTTTTTAATTCTAATATATTTATTAATTATGTATCGTTTAAAAATAAATTTGAGCAATAAATGTGCAATGAAAAATTATGACTGGATATTCGATTAATAAACGAAGCGGGTTTGAAAAACTCGTTTTTCGACGGATGTTACAGTATCCCCTACTTTTAGAAATTTCGTCCCGAAATTTAGGTAGTAGTGGTAACAGGAAAAAGATGTGGGTAATTCTCGCGCATTGAGTCTTCACGTTCCCAAGTAAACTCAGGTCCTCGTTTTGACTCCCAGCGTACCCTGACAATTGGAATACGACTTCGTCTTAAACGCGTCTCTCCGAAGTCCATGATTTCTACTGGTCTTTCAATGAAGTGCATAGATTCATCGATCTGAATGTCTTCTAGAGGAATATGGAGGTTTTCATCGGCGAGGCACTTCTTCAAGTTTGATACGTGGAATGTGGGATGAATTCTGTTGAGCTCTTCTGGTAGATCAAGCTTGTATGCTACAGGTCCTACTCTTTCGAGTATCTTGAAAGGTCCTACGTAGCGTGGTGCTAGCTTGCCCTTCTGGCCAAAACGAACTACTCCCTTCCACGGTGATACTTTTAAAAGTACTTGATCACCAATGTTAAACTCCAAGGGCTTTCGTCGTTTGTCTGCATAACTCTTTTGACGACTTTGTGCCGCTAGAAGATTGTTTCGAATTTGATGGATCTTGTCTGTTGTTTCTTGAATTAATTCTGGACCGGTGATTTGTGCTTCTCCAATTTCGTGCCAACATACTGGAGATCGGCACTTACGACCATATAAAGCTTCGAAAGGAGCCATACCGATACTTGAATGATAACTATTGTTGTACAAAAATTCAACCAATGGTAGATGAGTGTCCCAATTCCCTTTGAAGTCTATGACACATGCTCGAAGCATGTCTTCAAGAGTTTGGATGGTGCGTTCCGATTGACCATCAGTTTGAGGATGAAATGCGGTACTGAGGTCTAATCGTGTACCCAAGGCGGCTGTACGGCTCGCCATGTTCGTGAAGTGAAACGACCATCATGGTCTAAAATGATGCTTAAAGGTACACCTGACGACTTACGATCTCGCTGATGTAGATACGAGCTAACTTCTCGTTCTTGAAGTCCTCGCGGATCGGAATGAAGTGAGCTGATTTTGTAAGACGATCAATGATTACCCATATAGTGTCATGCCCACTGGAGGTGCGAGGTAGCCCGGTAATGAAATCCATGGTTATGTTTTCCCACTTCCACACAGGTATTTCGGGTTGGACTAGAAGTCCTGAAGGTCTTTGATGTTCAGCTTTTACTTTGGAACATGTAAGGCACTTGGAAACAAAAACAGCGATATCCTTTTTCATGCCCGGCCACCAGTAGGTGTATCGTAGGTCTTGATACATCTTGTCGGCTCCTGGGTGTACAGAGTATCGGTTTTTGTGCGCCTCGTTCATAAGGAAATCCCGAAGGTTATCGCGATCGGGAATCCATATGCGATTTAGATAGTATAGAATACCGTCGGATTTGGTTTTGATTTTGAGTTCTGCTCCACATGACAGTTCATTGCGTACGTCGTTTTCTGTTACAGAAACATGTTGAGCTTCTCGGATTCGATCTTTGATGTCGGTTATGATTTGCGAACATAGAAGATGAATGGAGTTCGCATAACCTTTTCGACTGAGCGCATCGGCCACCAATTTTGCCTTGCCAGGATGATACCGAATTTCACAGTCGTAGTCGTTAAGAAGTTCGACCCATCTTCGTTGCCTCATATTCAACTCCTTTTGGTTGAAGATATGTTGGAGACTTTTGTGGTCGGTGTATATTTCACACTTGGTACCGTAGAGGTAATGTCTCCATATCTTGAGAGCGAACACAACGGCTCCAAGTTCCAGGTCGTGGGTGGTGTAATTCTTTTCATGAACCTTGAGTTGCCTAGAAGCATAGGCTATCACTTTTCCTCTTTGCATTAGTACACAACCTAGTCCTTGCCCTGACGCGTCGCAATAAACTACGAAGTCATCGCAACCTTCAGAAGTGTGAGGATAGGTGCGTCACAAAGCTTTTGCTTAAGGGTTTGGAAGGCTTCTTCTTGTTTAGGTCCCCATATGAAGGGTTTTCCTTTATGAGTCAAAGCCGTGAGTGGTACAGCAATACGGGAAAAATTGGCAATGAAGCGGCGATAGTAACCAGCCAAACCAAGAAATGACCTTACTTCGGTAGGGGTACGTGGCGCCTTGCCATTCCTGCACTGCCTTGATTTTGAAGGATCAACATGAATTCCCTTGTCATTGACGACGTGTCCAAGGAATTGTACTTCCCTTAACCAGAATTCACATTTCGAGAACTTAGCATACGGCTTTTCAGTCCTTAAGAGTGTAAGGATAAGTCGAAGGTGTCGTTCATGATCGGATTAAGACTTTGAGTAGATGAGGATGTCGTCGATGAAGACTATGACAAAGCGGTCGAGGTAGGGTTTGCATACCCTATTCATTAGATCCTTGAAAACAGCTGGGGCGTTGGTTAAACCAAATGGCATGACCATGAATTCGAAGTGACGATAATGAGTTCGGAAGGCGGTCTTTGGGACGTCTTCTTCATGTACTCTGAGTTGATGATAACCAGAACGAAGGTCGATTTTTGAAAAACAGGTGGCGCCTTGAAGTTGGTCTAGAAGGTCATCGATGCGAGGTAATGGGTAGCGGTTCTTGACCGTTATTTGTTGAGTTCTCTGTAGTCGATACACATGCGAAACGTTCCATCTTTCTTCTTCACAAAAAGAACAGGTGCACCCCAAGGCGATGAGCTAGGACGTATGAATCCTTTGTCAGTCAGCTCTTGCAGTTGACTAGCCAGCTCTTGCATTTCGGATGGGGCTAACCTATAAGGAGATTTTTCGACTGTGTAGCGCCAGGTATAAGATCAATGCGGAATTCGACTTCTCTCACGGGAGGAAGTCCTGAGATGTCGTCGGGAAAAACTTGTGGGAATTCTTTCACTACAGGTATATCTTCGAGTTTCTTCTCCTTGTTTCCCTTCTTGACGACGTGAGTTAGGAATGCGACATAGTTCTTGCGGAGATATTTTCGGGCTTGAAGGCAGGACATCAATTTGAGTCCTTTCGAAGGGTTTCTCCAAAGATTCGTAGGGTCTGACCGTCTGCAAGAGGAATGCGAATGAACTTTTCGCGGCATACCACTTCAGCATGATGTTGGCTGAGCCAGTCCATACCGATTATAATGTCGAAACTTCCCAACTTCATAGGAATGAGGTCAACTGGAAAATCGTGATCGTTTAGAGTGAGGGTACAATTTCGTATAATAGAGTTTAATGAGACTGGTTTTCCGTCAGCAACTTCCTCCGTTAATGATTCCATGAGATTATCACGAGTTTGGTTGAGGATAGGTTCAAATTCTAAGGACACAAAACTCTTATCCGCGCCAGTATCGAATAACATGGATGCATAACTACCATTGATGAGAAACGTACCGTTAACCACGTTGTTGTCAGCCCTAGCTTGGTTGGCGTTGATGTTGAAAGCTCTTCCTCTAGCAGGTGGAGGAGCTTGGTTGGCTTGGTTTACCGGATTTGCTTGAGCTTGGGCATGGATGATGTTCACCAAGCGTGGACAGGTGTTCCTGAAGTGGTTCGGGTCTCCACAGTTGTAACATGCTCGCATGGGTTGTATCATGGGGTAGTTGGGTTGGTAGTAGGATTGGGCTATATGTTGTGTAGATGGTAGAAGTAAGGGTTGTTGGGCTTGACCCACTATCTGATGGTGGGTTTGGGTTGAGGGTTGATTGCGGTTCATTCGCTGGAGTGTGCGACAGGTTTGGATAGTGTGACCCGCACGGCCACAGCTGGTGCAATGTTGGCAGGGATGTTCAGGAAGGTGATGGTATTGACAACGGTTGCATTTTGGGTATGGGCCGGAGTATGGCTTTTTATATGGTGCCGCTGTGGGAGCAATTTGGGTAATTGGTGCGGCAGTGATTGGAGGGTTTGTTTGTGTGACAGCAAAATTTCTGTTGTTTCGTTTCCTCTTACCAGCAAATTTCGAAAAGGAACGGAATGGTTTGGGGTTTGGGCCTCAATGGGGGCTTTCTTTTTCTCATCCTTGAATTTGCCATTTCGGATGCGATTCTCGGTGAGTTCTGTGGCTAATTCCATTGCGGCTTCGAGTGTTGCAGGCGAAGTGCTTAGAACCGAATCTTGGATTTTCGAGGGGAGGCCTCGAATGTAGTGTTCAACTAAGCGGTACACTGGGGTGAACAAGTTGGGGATCCTTTGGTTCAGCTCAAGAAATCTTTTGTTGTAGGAAGTATGATCTCCTTCCTTTTGTTTTAGCGAGTGGAATTCATCTTCCAACTTTTTGATTTCGCTTCTTGGACAGAAGCGTCTCGTCATGATTTCCCTTAACTTTTCCCATGTTAAGGCCATAGCATCTTCGATTCCTCTCTTACCCTTTTCTGTGTTCCACCAGTAAGGGCTACCCCAAACAGTCTCCCAGTTGCGTAACGTACCTTGCGATCCTCGTGACAATCGCAATTGAGGAAGGTGTTCTCCATTTCTTCAAACCAATGGAGGAGAGCAGTGACACCTTCGGTCCCTTCATATTTTGGGGGATCGCAAGACTTGAAGTGTTTATAGGAGCACTTTTTGGAGGGAGGGTTGTCGACGTTCTGGTCTTCTTATTGGGAGGCTTGATGGGATTCGCGGTGAGAGCTTGTTGGACTTGAATTACGATGTCAGGAAGCACTGCGGCCATTTGTTTTGCAATTTGGGTAGCCAAGCGTTCGTTTGATCTTCCTGACTTTCTACCTCCACGTAGCTGCCTAGCCGACATCTACAGGAACATACATAGGAAGATTGTGAGTTTAAGAAGTTTTTAGGTGTCATGTGTCGTTCAAAGAATAAAAATAACATAATCATCAATAATGCAACTACATCCATAGATGTCTTGGGTTTGCTCATGTTTGGGGCCTCCAGTGTCCCCCATACCATCGCCTGTATAGTCATGTGGGCCCCCATGACTATTGGCTTAGTAGGATTCACATTGGTGTTGGCGGTTTAACACTCGCATCACCCGAATGAAAACCATGAAATATGATTGCGAGGTGTATGGTAGAAGGTGTCCAGGTATGGACACAATGACAACTCAAAGTGGGGTTAGCTCACACGACGTTTGGTATAGCATGCTTTGGCCTAATAGGTTCTTCGTACTCTCATCGTTAGTCCCCAGGTAGGCAAACTGGTCCTTTATTTTGGATTTATACGAATGCCAAGCCTAGACAGGACGTTCCGACTACCGGTACTCGTACCCTTCCAGTTACTACATGCCCGTCATGGGAATTCACTTTGATGTGATTTGAAAAATACAAAAATCGTTGCAAAAATCATAGGAATTGTGAGGTGTGTGCTCTCATGGATATGATATGTTATGAGGTTATGTTTCATGATGAGCATTGTATAATAATATGTACTTATGAACATGCTTGCATAACATTGAATGTAACAATAAACATAAAGCATATAAACATCATGAATTTTGTATGTAACGCATAAACAATTTAAAAATTTCTAATCAACTATAGTATAGGCTCTAAGGGTCTAATAACCTATCCTATATCCCTATAGTCATGGCTCTGATACCAATCTGTCACACCCCGACCCGCAGCGGAATAAGAGTCGGTGCATAATTAGGTTATCACCAAAGCTCATGATGTTTACTAAAATGTTTCATATTATTAAATTCAAATTACAACTTAAATATTCAAATCACATCCATACAATTACAAGGAATTGAAACTAAGTAAAACAATCCAAAGCTTAAACTGATTTATTCTTCTAGGCCTCCCTATGTATTTCTTGCCTCAACTGGATCACCTGTATCATGTGTAAAACGGGGGAATATTTTGGGTCAACAAAAGTTGGCAAGTGAACCTTGATAAAACATTGTTAATAATTTCTTGTTGTATTTAATATTGAAAATTTGTGCAATAATCACATGTGAGCAAACATATATATATAACAAACATAAACCACTTTGAATGAGTATATGATATGAATGATGATGACTGTGAGATCAAGGCTCAATCCAACGGAGCCGATCGTATGACATGAATGATGATGTATGTGAGATCATGGCTCAATCAAACGGAGCCGATCGAATGAGGCACCTGTACTCAACCCGTATCCCACGGGGAGCTGATGGGCCTAATGAAATGCATGTACTGAAAATGATAACTTAAATCTAAACATAATTTACCCAACAATTGATACATATTGGATACACATTTGATCACGGATATGATGGATGCACAAGTGTTTAAATACAATAAGGAATTAAACGACACATGATACACCCCAAAATGTGATTAAAACGGGAATTTGGTAGAGATTCACTCACATTGGGTGCGTTCTTTTGATGACGTTGGATGCGCACGAGTTTTGGGATTTGATCGACGAGGAAAAACTAACCTAAATAATAACGAAGTGGTTCGGTAAATAAATAGATTTTAATTCATAATCATAATAGGATTTTTAGATTTATTTTTGTGAGTTTAAGGACATTTTCTAACTTTAAAAATATTATTTTTAAGTATTTTTAAATAATTTTCTGATTAAATAAATAAATAAAAATATATAAAATTGTTGACCGTTCATGGACATTATGGGGAAATCCTTTACGAAGGAGATACATTAGTTACATTTATATATGAAAAATCAAGATCTGGTGATATAACGCAAGGTCTTCCAAAAGTGGAACAGGTGTTAGAAGTGCGTTCGATTGATTCAATATCGATGAATCTTGAAAAGAGGATTAAGGGTTGGAACAAATGTATAACAAGAATTCTTGGAATTCCTTGGGCATTCTTTATTGGTGTTAAGCTAACTATAGTGCAAAGTCGTATCTCTTTGGTTAATAAGGTCCAAAAGGTTTATCGATCCCGGGGGTGCAGATACATAATAGGCATATAGAAATTATTGTACGTCAAATAACATCAAAAGTGTTGGTTTCAGAAGATGAAATGTCTAATGTTTTTTCGCCCGGAGAACTAATTGGATTGTTGCGAGCGGAACGAATGGGGCGCGCTTTGGAAGAAGCGATCTGTTACCAAGCCGTCTTATTGGGAATAACAAGAGCATCCATGAATACTCAAAGTTTCATATCCGAAGCGAGTTTTCAAGAAACCGCTCGAGTTTTAGCAAAAGCAGCTCTCCTAGGGCGTATCGATTGGTTGAAAGGCCTAAAAGAAAACGTTGTTCTGGGGGATGATACCTGTTGGTAGCGGCTTCAAAACACCTTCAAGCGAACCTAACAACATTCCTAACAACATTGCCTTTGAACTCAAAAAAAAGAATCTATTAGAGGGGGAAATGAAAGATATTTTGTTCTACCATAGAAAATTATTTGATTCTTGCCTTTCAAAGAATTTCCATGATACACAAGAACAATCAATTTTTTAGGATTTTTAGGATTTCATGATACCTAAGAGCAGATTCACCCCTTTCTTTTCTCTTTTATTTTATCTTTTTTATTTTATCTTTAAAAGGATCCGTTGGTTTTTCGGTGCAGTCATTTGATTTGGTAATAGTAATAAAAAAATAACAAATAGAAAAGAATAATGGCTTGGGCTGTGTATCTACGCCAATCTACGGTAGAAGAGAAGGTTCCATCGGAACAATTATTTATTTCAGTGTACCTCTTCGCTTTTTTTCAAAAGGGGGGCAGTATGGGGAAAAATGACAAGAAGATATTGGGACATTAATTTAGAAGAGATGATGGAAGCAGGAGTTCATTTTGGCCATGGTACTAGGAAATGGAATCCTAAAATGGCACCTTATATCTCTGCATAACGTAAAGGTATTCATATTACAAATCTTACTAGAACTGCTCGTTTTTTATCAGAAGCTTGTGATTTGGTTTTTGATGCAGCAAGTAGGGGAAAACAATTCTTAATTGTTGGCACCAAAAATAAAGAAGCTGATTCAGTAGCATGGGCTGCAATTAGGGCTCGGTGTCATTATGTTAATAAAAAATGGCTCGGTGGTATGTTAACGAATTGGTCCACTACAGAAACGAGACTTCATAAGTTTAGAGACTTGAGAACTGAACAAAAAACAGGGGGACTCAGCCGTCTTCCGAAAAGAGATGCGGCTATGTTGAAAAGACAATTATCTCATTTGCAAACATATCTGGGCGGCATTAAATATATGATAGGGTTACCCGATATTGTACAGCACGAAGAATATACGGCCCTTCAAGAATGTATCACATTGGGAATTCCAACAATTTGTTTAATCGATACAAATTGTGACCCCGATCTCGCAGATATTTCGATTCCAGCGAATGTTGACGCTATATCTTCAATCCGATTAATTCTTAACAAATTAGTATTTGCAATTTGTGAGGGCCGTTCTGGCTATATAAGAAATCCGTGATTAATACTAAGATAAATAACTTATTTCATTTCGGAACCTTCATAGATTTATCGAATCGGTTACTATTTCTGAATCTCAAAAAAGAGAGAAAAATAACAAGGAATTGAATTTGATTAGTTGGTATTCAAAATATACGATTCAAGTAGTCAAGTCGAGAAAGAGATGGTTGAATCAAAATAATTTTGTTTAAAGTTCTATTTTTGTCAGAGGGCAATATGAACGTTCTATCATGTTCCATCAACACACTAAATGGGTTATACGATCTATCCGGTGTGGAAGTAGGCCAACATTTTTATTGGAAAATCGGGGGTTTCCAAGTCCACGGCCAAGTACTTATTACTTCTTGGGTTGTAATTGCTATCTTATTAGGTTCAGCCGCTCTAGCCGTTCGGAACCCACAAACCATTCCGACCGGCGGTCAGAATTTCTTCGAATATGTGACCGTTGACCGTTGACCGTTTGACCGGTCGGATTCAGTTTATTCATGCGCTGAGTGAGGTTCGAACCCGAGACCTCTCGTACGCGTGCACGCAGCTCTACCAACTGAGCTACGTGTCTAACCCGAAATATTCTCTGTTTTAATTATATATATATACTAATTAATTGTTATTTTATTGAGTTTATATTAAACGATTTAAAATGGCCGAACCGCTTGCAGGGACCCGGAGTCGAACTCGGGTCCTTCGGTTCGTATGCGCACAGCCCAACCAGTTGGGCTGTGTGTCTAATTTGTTTAACTCACGGATTATATTACTCTTATATACATACCGTGACTTGTTCTGATTCAGTTCTAAAAATATTGGTTTTATTTCTGAAAGTCGGTACGTTGTGTGATTCGAACCCGGGACGTGTTTAATATCCGTTTTTAATTATACTTATACACATGTTTAACTTCATCTTCTTCGCTTATCGAATTACCGAACAGTGAATTGACTGTTGTTTAATTGACCAATTACGCTTATAATTGATTGAATTGAAGTAAAAGAAAGGAATTAAGGACTAAGGATGTACCAAGTCACAAAGCGTCTTCTTCGAAATTTCCGGCAGAATTCGTCGGTTCTGTTTTGCGGATTCCGGCTAGGTGAACTGTTTTTGCAGTTTTTTGATCATTGGTTTGAACAATTAGAGTATAAATCAAAAGATAGTAAAGAAGTTTAGACAGTTATACCGTCTGGCGAGCGAATACGGTTTTCTGATCACGATGCCGGCGATGTTCCGGCGAAATTGGAAATCTCCGGCAACGAGCCTTTGAGCAAATGCAACCTCAGAAAGAAAGTGCAGTTGAGAGCGAAAGGTTTACGAGATGTTTGGGTGAGTATTTATAGGGATGAATGGCTGGATTGGGTCGTAATCGAGGTCAAGGTTCGCAGTCAAGATTTTCCGGCGGTTACGATTAAAATTGAGGGGTCAGACGTCGGTTATAACCGATGTCGACGTCGGTTATAACGTTATAGTCAAAAGGAAAATGGCTAAACTTGCGGATTGCCAGATTTTCCGGTGATTGCGAGTTCTGCCGCGCTGAAGTCCGGTTTGAATTCGGATTTCATCTTAAGTATTATTTGTTTCGCAATATTCACAAAGAGGGCAAGTGGCGGAGCGGTGTGTTGTTTGTTTGATCTTATGGGCGACCCGGGTTCGAAACCCGGCAGCCGCATTTTATTTTTTATTCACTATTTATTGTTAATTATCAATTAAAGTTTTTTAATTCTAATATATTTATTAATTATGTATCGTTTAAAATTAATTTGAGCAATAAATGTGCAATGAAAAATTATGACTGGATATTCGATTAATAAACGAAGCTGGTTTGGAAAACCCGTTTTTCGACGGATGTTACAACCTATTTGCCCCATGTAGGGTAACTTCGGGTTGCATCACCTGAGCACTCTACACACGGAATACTAGGCAGTTTGCATAAAAGTGAGTACACTCGAACACCCTTTTTGTTTTACACTTTTGGGTGCAACATGTTTAATCTATAAAAAGTACACACAACCACACTTATACTTTTATGCAAACACACAACAATCCATCATACATGCTAAAGATACGTGATACGTGATTTTTATACTTAGAACATTCTTATGTGATACGACTTGTCATTAACTTCGTACGAGCCTCCCCTTAACATATATAGCGCGATAGGAGTAATGCACCGCATGTATTCTTAAAGTCATGTTAAGTTTATTCTATTTTGCGGTGACACTTGAGGATTGACTTGTAAATCGCATGCCTTGTTTACATAATCTAGTATACTATTTTAACTTGTGGATTCGTTTAAGCTATTTCATACTTATGCTATATCAAATTTGTGTACTCGCCAATGCTTTTGTGTTGAACTATACTTTTAACATGTAACATCCGTCAAAAAACGGATTTACCAAACCCGCTCCGTTTATTAACCGAACAGTCAGTTAAAAATTTCGTTGCGAATTAAATGCCTAAAATAATTTTAAACGATACATAATCAATTATTATATGGGAATATATAAGTTGTTTTTGAAAAACTGTTGAAAATCGCAAAATAAAAATAAATTGTTTCTGCCGGGTTTCGAACCCGGGTCAGTCACGGTTCAGCAAAGACTTAACACACAACACACAAACCACTGCGCCACTGATGTTCTCTGTTAATTATTAAGATCATTAAATTCATATCATGACTTTCCGAATTCAAAACCGGCGCCCAAAGTTCAGTCGTCGGAAATCCCGGTAATCTCGCCAATAATTTAACGAATCCTTCCGTTATAACGTAAACTTTAAACCTATATCGGTTATAACCGACGTCTGAGTCCGCGACACAAACCATAACCGCCGGAGAAATTCAAAACGACGAATCAAGTCGGAAATCAGGCCAAGTTCATCGATAATTTGCCCTATAAATACCCCCTCGAACCTCTGCAAACATTTTCGCTCAAAACCGCACCCTTTCTCGGCGAAAACTCACTCGCCGGAATATTTCTGCTCATCACCGGAAAACCGGGTTCTTCACTTCTAAGCTTTACTTCACCCCCTGAGCTTATACCGAAGTCACCCACGTCATTTGTAAGCTTTCTGAAGACTCGCTGCTGCAAGACACCCGACGCCGGAGCCTGTTGCTGTCGCCGGAGTTCTGCCGGAAAACAGAGGAAGCCAGTCGGTATATCTCACGCCTAATTTCTTCATTCTTTTTATTTATATCTCACCTATGATTAATCATAAAACGCTAAAGAAACCTGAATAAAACTCCGAAACCAGTCAGTCATCATTTCTGGATAAAACTCAACGAAGAAGACGAAGTTACGGAACATATAAGTATAATTTAAATCAAGAAATAACTCGGGTTAGACACACAGTCCAGCGGTGGACTGTGTGCACAATAAACACACTAACGTCTCGAGTTCGAATCTTGTTCCACACACGCTGCCTTAATAAAAACGTTTTTTGTTGTTAACCGAACCGGAGTCACACTGTTATATGTTAAGTATATTAATAACCGGAATAATAACCAAGTTAGACACACAGTCCAGCGGTGGACTGTGTGTATGTTTAAATCGCACGTCACGAGTTCGAGTCCGGTCTACTGCACCGACTCGGACAATTATCTAACTTTTTAAAGTAAGACAGAAATGAAAATACTTAATTTGTATTTAAGTATAATAAAAATCAGATTAGTTAACAAGTTGGACACACAGTCCAGCGGTGGACTGTGTGTTACGCAACCCACAGGTCCCGGGTTCGAGACCTGTGGAGCGCACCGGTCCGATTCAATTAAATCGTTTTTAAAATAAAAGGATTTTCTGTTTAACTTAATTAATATATAAATATAATTAAAACAGATATATGACGGGTTAGACACGTAGCTCAGTTGGTAGAGCTGCGTGCACGCGTACGGGAGGTCTCGGGTTCGAGCCTCACTCAGCGCACAATTACACGATTCGAACCGGTCAAGTCAACGGTCAACGGTCAAAGTCAACGGTCAACTGTAGCAAAAAAATCAATTTTTTTTATTATTTTTATTTATTTATTTTAATTAAAAATCAATTAAAAATACTTAAAAATAACATTTTTAAGGTTAGAAAATAGCCTTAAACTCACAAAAATACACCCAACAATCCTACTAAAATGGATTAATAAAATCCGTTTACTTACCGAACCATAATGCTATTTATCTAGGTTAATTTCACTCGTGGTTAAAACCACTTCGCGTGCATTCAATATCATCAACCGAACGCACCCACTGTGAGTGAATCTTACAACTCCCCCCTTTTAATTACACGTTTTGGGGTGTGTCATGTGTCACAAAATAATTAACTAGTTTATTTAAACTTGTGCCATACCATATCGTGATCTAAACTTAGATTGTTTATATTGTTGTGATTACTTATTTCATTTTGTCAAATTATATGAAATTCATTCATTAAGCCCATCAGTTCCTCGTGGGAGACGAGTTGAACAACGCGTGCCTCAAAACCAATTCATCATTGTTCATGTGTATATCATTGAGTTTATATTGTTTGTAGTTTTGTCTTTCATATTATCATGTTTATGCAATTCATTCATTAGGCCCATCAGTTCCTCGTGAGAGACGAGTTGAGCAACGCGTGCCTCTAAATGTTCCATTATTGTTCATGTGTGCTTTATTTAATATATCTATTTTTACTCATGTTTAGTTGTGCACATATTTCATAATCAATTTAAATAAACTTGTTCAAATGTTTTCCATAGGATTCACTCGCCAACTTTATGTTGATCCAAAAACCCTTTTACACATGATACATGTGAACAGGTTGAAGCGAGGAAAACATAGGAAATGCCTTAGAAGAGAACAAAGAAGCTTAGATTGATAGTTAGAACATGTTGTAATACTTATTGTAAATTTCCATTAAATTGTATTAAATGAATATGAAACGCATAATAAATGTCATGAGCTTTGATGATAACCCAATCATGCCCCGATCACCTTTTCCGCTGCGGGTCGGGGTGTGACAGATTGGTATCAGAGCCATGACTATAGGGATATAGGATAGGTTATTAGACCCTTAGAGCCTATACTATAGTCTGCCTAAATTTTTATTGATTAGGTGGTTACATACAAACTTGTGATATTTATTTGTTTCATATTTGTTTATATTCACAGTCAAACATACATGCTTATATACATATTCATTATACATATATCAATGTTCATATGTTCAATTCATTTTCATACTTTCATTATTCAAAGATCTTGTTGCAATTTTCAAATCTCATCAAAGTAAGTTCTGCGACGGGCATGTAGTAACTGGAAGGGTACAAGTACCGGTAGTCGGAACGTCCTGTCTAGGTTGGCATTCGTATAAATCCAATATAACGGACCAGTTTGCCTACCTGGGGACCAACAATGAGAGTACGAAGGACCTATTAGGCCAAAGCATGCCACACCAAACGTCGTTCGAACTAACCCACTTTGAGGTGTCACCGTGTCTACACCTGGACACATTCCGAATATCACACGTTGTATACATATTTCTCGATTTTCTCCGGGTTTTAGTGTACGCAACCAGGCAAACCCGTGCGAACCATATGAAAAACCGGTATTCATGGGGGCCCACATGATTACACAGGTAAAGTATGGCGGCATGTAGGGCCTAATGGCGAGCAAAGCCCAAGACATCCTATGGATGTAGTAGATTTATTTTTCTATAATTATTTTATGAATGTTCATTCCTGAATGCGACCCATGATCCCAAATCGCTCAACAAATGGCTGCCGTAATACCCAACATTGTAATCCAAGTTCAACAAGCACTCACCGCTAATCCTGTCAATCAAGAAAACCAAAACATTATCAACTCTCCATCAAATACCACTAAATGCACCTACAAGCATTTCAAATCATGCGACCCTCCAAAATACAAAGGGACTGAAGGCGTCACCGCTCTCCTCCATTGGTTTGAAGAAATGGAGAACACTTTTCTAAATTGCGATTGCCCTGACGATCGCAAAGTGCGATATGCTACCGGTCGATTATATGGGATAGCACTTACTTGGTGGAATACAGAGAAGGCCAAACGAGGTGTTGAAGATGCTATGACCTTAACTTGGAACGAATTGAAGGAAATCATGTCCAGACGATTTTGCCCAAGGAGCGAAATCAGGAAATTAGAAGATGAATTTTATTCATTGAAGCAAAAGGAAGGCGACCACACCACGTACAACAAAAGATTCCTCGAATTACATCAAATGGTTCCCAACATGTTCACTCCCCTCTACGGTTTGATCGAGCACTACATTCGTGGTCTTCCGTCAAAGATTCAAGACCCTGTAATAAGTACCTCGCCTGCAACTTTGGAAGCGGCAATGGAGTTAGCAACAGGGCTCACCGAGAACCGAATCCGAAACAAAGACTTCAAGGAGGAGAAGAAGAAGGATAAAGAATCGACTGAAACCTCCGACTCCACCCAAACCGAATCCCCTTCTCAACCCAATCCTAAGAGAAAGAGAGACGGGCAACTTTTCACTGCTATCCAACGAAATCAACCAATTTCACACGCCATACCCATCCAAGCTATCCCAATCACCCAAGTGGCACACAACTCAACTTACCCAAATAAGAAACCATATCTTGGACCTCACCCTCGATGCAACAACTGTTTTTATCACCATCCCTATACCCTACCTTGTGGTCTATGTGCAACTTGTGGACGCTATGGTCATTTGAGCAAGGTTTGCCGCACCTTTCAAAACCAAACCTCTTCCCCTACTCAAACCATAAACCAAACCTATCAACAACCCCAATACCCCATGTTCCCATATGCTCGAGCTTGTTTCAATTGTGGCGACCCTACCCACTTTAGAAACACATGCCCTCAATTGGTTAACGTCATCAACGCTCAAGCCCAACTAAACCCAGTTAACCAAGTAAACCAAGAAAACCCAACCGCTAGGCCACCAGCAAGAGGAAGATTCTTCAATATCAACGCCAATCCTGTCGAAGATAATGACGGCCCAAACGAAGATACCCAACTAGTCCTCTTCACCGAAGATCCAGATTCAACTCCTATCGTTTAGTTTTATGTTTTTCCTTATCACATAGAACCAAACATAACTTAAGGATAAAGCCAATGAAACTTTGACGAGAATACGGTGGATACGCCGCTGGTACTTCCTATATATAAGTATTCTTGTCAAAGGATCAGAAGCATTATCTGGCGGTTATGAGAGGTTCCATGGGTAGACTGTTAGAGTAATTATTGTTTATTATTTTCAGTATATGCAATTGCCGAGGCCGCCGCTCCCCAATTATGAGGTTTGAGCTTGTTCCCCATTTTATTATGCGGTTGAACCTGGCGTGCCCGCATACGATCGGCTCCGTTTGATTGAGCCTTGATCGCACAGTTCATTTTACATTTTCATTACATGCAATACGATCGGCTCCGTTTGATTGAGCCTTGATCGCACAGTTCATTTTACATTTTCAGTACATGCAATACGATCGGCTCCGTTTGATTGAGCCTTGATCGCACAGACATTTTCATTATCAGTATCTTGTGGTTGTGGTGTTTGTTGTAGAGTCGCATAGAACTAATCATAACTTGCGGATAAAGTCAATGAGAATTTGACAAGAATATGGTGGATACGCCGCTGGTACTTCCTATATATAAGTATTCTTGTCAAATGATCGGAGGCATTATCAGGCGGTTATGAGAGGTTCCATGCATAGGCTGTTTGTGTGATTGTTGTTTAGATTAAGTTATTCATTTTCAGTACATGCAATACGCTCGGCTCCGTTTGATTGAGCCTTGAGCGCACAGACATTTTCATTTTCAGTACATGCAATACGATCGGCTCCGTTTGATTGAGCCTTGATCGCACAGACATTTTCATTATCAGTATTTTGTGGTTGTTGTGTTTGTAGTAGAGTCACATAGAACTAATCATAACTTGCGGATAAAGTCAATGAGAATTTGACAAGAATATGGTGGATACGCCGCTGGTACTTCCTATATATAAGTATTCTTGTCAAATGATCGGAGGCATTATCAGGCGGTTATGAGAGGTTCCATGCATAGGATGTTTGTGTGATTGTTGTTTAGATTAAGTTATTCATTTTCAGTACATGCAATACACTCGGCTCCGTTTGATTGAGCCTTGAGCACACAGACAATTTCATTTTTAGTACATACAATACGATCGGCTCCGTTTGATTGAGCCTTGATCGCACAGATATTTTTCATTTCAGTATTTTATGTTTGTTGTATTGGTTGTGGAATTATATAGGACTAATCATAATTCACTGATAAAACCAATGAAAATTTGGCAAGAATATGGTGGATACGCCGCTGGTACTTCCTATATATAAGTATTCTTGCCAAAGGATCAGAGGCATTATCAGGCGGTTATGAGAAGTTCTATGTAGGATTTAGTAGTTTCTTGGTAACTAATCATAACTTGTGGATAAAACCAATGAAAATTTGGCAAGAATATGGTGGATACGCCGCTGGTATTTCCTATATATAAGTATTCTTGCCAAAGGATCAGAGTCATTATCAGGCGGTTATGAGAAGTTCCATGTAGGATTTAGTATTGCCTTGGTTGAAATTTGTGTTACATTTATATCATCTTGCTATTTAAAGAGATTGGATTGTGTTCCATTTCTACATAAACTAACCTCTCCATCATAACAAACGAGAGAGGAACTGCCACCATTCAAACATATATGCTATCAGAATGTGGATTCAAATGTTAGCTGTTGTGTTTATTTATGTTCAAATATTAACTATTGTGTTTATTTATGTTCCATGTAGGTTGTAGTATTAGAAGTTTTGCCTTAGGATATAACCATACCCTTCCAAACATATCCAAACTCTTATGCATGATATCATAGTTAGCGAATCAATTCTGCTTATCAATTCTTTTACAGTAGGCAACAAAAAGCGATTCCTGTAATAGGGTACTTAACCCTTACAAGGAACGTTACCGCCTCAAACAAAAACTTAAACCCTTACTTTTTCTAAGCATGTAACTGTCAAACTAAACAGCATCATTCTTTTTGTCAAATATATCACTATTTAAATTTCGGGACGAAATTTCTAAAAAGCAGGGGATGCTGTAACATCCGTCAAAAACGGATTTTACCAAACCCGCTCCATTTATTAACCGAACAGTCAGTTAAAAATTTCGTTACGAATTAAATGCCTAAAATAATTTTAAACAATACATAATCAATTATTATATGGGAATATATAAGTTGTTTTTGAAAAACTGTTGAAAATCGCAAAAAAAAATAAATTGTTTCTGCCGGGTTTCGAACCCGGGTCAGTCACGGTTCAGCAAAGACTTAACACACAACACACAAACCACTGCGCCACTGATGTTCTCTGTTAATTATTAAGATCATTAAATTCATATCATGACTTTCCGAATTCAAAACCGGCGCCCAAAGTTCAGTCGTCGGAAATCCCGGTAATCTCGCCAATAATTTAACGAATCCTTCCGTTATAACGTAAACTTTAAACCTATATCGGTTATAACCGACGTCTGAGTCCGCGACACAAACCATAACCGCCGGAGAAATTCAAAACGACGAATCAAGTCGGAAATCAGGCCAAGTTCATCGATAATTTGCCCTATAAATACCCCCTCGAACCTCTGCAAACATTTTCGCTCAAAACCGCACCCTTTCTCGGCGAAAACTCACTCGCCGGAATATTTCTGCTCATCACCGGAAAACCGGGTTCTTCACTTCTAAGCTTTACTTCACCCCCTGAGCTTATACCGAAGTCACCCACGTCATTTGTAAGCTTTCTGAAGACTCGCTGCTGCAAGACACCCGACGCCGGAGCCTGTTGCTGTCGCCGGAGTTCTGCCGGAAAACAGAGGAAGCCAGTCGGTATATCTCACGCCTAATTTCTTCATTCTTTTTATTTATATCTCACCTATGATTAATCATAAAACGCTAAAGAAACCTGAATAAAACTCCGAAACCAGTCAGTCATCATTTCTGGATAAAACTCAACGAAGAAGACGAAGTTACGGAACATATAAGTATAATTTAAATCAAGAAATAACTCGGGTTAGACACACAGTCCAGCGGTGGACTGTGTGCACAATAAACACACTAACGTCTCGAGTTCGAATCTTGTTCCACACACGCTGCCTTAATAAAAACGTTTTTTGTTGTTAACCGAACCGGAGTCACACTGTTATATGTTAAGTATATTAATAACCGGAATAATAACCAAGTTAGACACACAGTCCAGCGGTGGACTGTGTGTATGTTTAAATCGCACGTCACGAGTTCGAGTCCGGTCTACTGCACCGACTCGGACAATTATCTAACTTTTTAAAGTAAGACAGAAATGAAAATACTTAATTTGTATTTAAGTATAATAAAAATCAGATTAGTTAACAAGTTGGACACACAGTCCAGCGGTGGACTGTGTGTTACGCAACCCACAGGTCCCGGTTCGAGACCTGTGGAGCGCACCGGTCCGATTCAATTAAATCGTTTTTAAAATAAAAGGATTTTCTGTTTAACTTAATTAATATATAAATATAATTAAAACAGATATATGACGGGTTAGACACGTAGCTCAGTTGGTAGAGCTGCGTGCACGCGTACGGGAGGTCTCGGGTTCGAGCCTCACTCAGCGCACAATTACACGATTCGAACCGGTCAAGTCAACGGTCAACGGTCAAAGTCAACGGTCAACTGTAGCAAAAAAATCAATTTTTTTTATTATTTTTATTTATTTATTTTAATTAAAAATCAATTAAAAATACTTAAAAATAACATTTTTAAGGTTAGAAAATAGCCTTAAACTCACAAAAATACACCCAACAATCCTACTAAAATGGATTAATAAAATCCGTTTACTTACCGAACCATAATGCTATTTATCTAGGTTAATTTCACTCGTGGTTAAAACCACTTCGCGTGCATTCAATATCATCAACCGAACGCACCCACTGTGAGTGAATCTTACAACTCCCCTCTTTTAATTACACGTTTTGAGGTGTGTCATGTGTCACAAAATAATTAACTAGTTTATTTAAACTTGTGCCATACCATATCGTGATCTAAACTTAGATTGTTTATATTGTTGTGATTACTTATTTCATTTTGTCAAATTATATGAAATTCATTCATTAAGCCCATCAGTTCCTCGTGGGAGACGAGTTGAACAACGCGTGCCTCAAAACCAATTCATCATTGTTCATGTGTATATCATTGAGTTTATATTGTTTGTAGTTTTGTCTTTCATATTATCATGTTTATGCAATTCATTCATTAGGCCCATCAGTTCCTCGTGAGAGACGAGTTGAGCAACGCGTGCCTCTAAATGTTCCATTATTGTTCATGTGTGCTTTATTTAATATCTAATATCGGTTCGGGTGTGACACAGCGAAGTTTATTATGCTTTTTTTAACAATGTTGTTGCATGCTATATGGGGGCTAGTAACGTACCAGTACCGTGACGGATTGATTTGATTCCGACCAAAAACGACAATATCGGTATTTGTATTATTAGAACATTATCGGTATCGCTTTCATGGTTTCGATCAATGTAAAAGGTCTGGATGTGCTTTTAGGCATATCATATCCTTATTATTTTAGTTTCTCTTTATTGATTGCTATACCAAGTGTTTGTATCGTAACAAACATAACCAATGTCGGCCGAATTTCCTGTGCATCACGCGGATAATCCCACTAGTAATACATTATAGACACTCATCATTATTTCTTCTATGTAACATCCGTCGAAAAACGGGTTTTCCAAACCCGCTTCGTTTATTAATCAAATAATCAGTTTCATATTTTTGTTGCTCATTTAATGCTTATTTTAATTTTAAACAATACATAACTAATAAACATTTTAGAATATGGAAATTAAAATTGTTAGAAAATAAAAATAAGGCAATTAAAAATAAAAAGGGGCTGCCGGGTTTCGAACCCGGGTCAGCCGGAAGACCTTAACACCAAGCACTTAACCACTCCGCCACTTGATGTCTTTGTGTAATCTAGGAAAACAAATAAAACATAGGTTCACCCGTGAATCACCTGTTTGCGCCAAAACTGAAACCGATATCGGCTTTCAGCGTTTCAGACGTTTGAGTGATCCTGAATATCTGATTATAACCGATGTAACCATTATGACCCGCGTTCTTAATCAAATTCAGTCTTTATTGTTTCGGTTCATATGATTTGGGAGTTAGAAACCGAAATCTTTTACTTCCTTAATTACTCCAACAATATCATCATCTCGCGACTCAAAAACACTCACAGAACCTCTAATTTCACTTTTACTCTAATTTCTGATCGTCGGAATCGCTTTCTGAATTCGACGGACTTTCGCCGGAAAACCGTGTCTTTCATCAAAACGGTAAATTTCTAAATTCTTTCATATTCTATCTGTTGTTAGACCTTTACTAACTCAAACCCTCCAATCAGAATCGGTCCCAGACGACGATATCGGATAATCTGCAGTCGCCGGAAAACTTCTGAAAATTTCTAAATCACGCTGTGAATCGGTATGAGCATCTAAACTCTCTGATAACTCTTGTTTAGTCATTCAATTCCACAATTAGTTAATCAAAACTATTAATTGGCCCGTTCAGACGGAGTTCATAAAACAGAGCCGACGATTTCGCCGGAGTTCTGAGAAAGATCATCTTTCCGGTACATTCACTTCCAAAACCTTCTTTATCCATTTCATTTTAATCAGTCATATGTCCGTTAATTGAATTGAACAAGATCAGTAGAATAATCGTTGTCTGTGTTGTTTAACGGAGAAGATGAAGTCTAGTTTGTATATAAATTTAATATATATCGGGTTATATCTCGGGTTAGACACACAGTCCAGCAGTGGACTGTGTGCATTTGAATCATAGAGTCCCGGGTTCGAGTCTGTCCTTGTTTCCGATTCGTCACAATATTCAGACTTTTTATAAAACCCAAATACGGAGACTTCCATATAGTATATAAGAGAAATAAAAACAAGTGTTTTAACCAGGTTAGACACACAGTCCAGCGGTGGACTGTGTGCAACGTTGAACGACAGGTCCCGGGTTCGAGACCTGTTATACACACCGGTTCGATGATTAAAATCTTTTTTAAAAAATAAATGAATTTTGAATAAATTAAAATAGTATATATATATATAATTAAAAACAGAAATATTTCGGGTTAGACACGTAGCTCAGTTGGTAGAGCTGCGTGCGCGCGTACGGGAGGTCACAAGTTCGAACCTCACTCAGTGCAAACAATATACACGACCGAACCGGTCAACAAGTCAAAGTCAATAGTCAACGGTCAACCCAAAAAGTCAACATTTTTTATATATTTTTATTTATTTATTTAATTTAAAAATCAATTAAAAATACTTAAAAATAATGTTTTTAAAATTACAAAATAGCCTTAAACTCACAAAAATATATCAAAAAATCCTATTAAAAATTGTCAATAAAATCCACTTATTTACCGTACCTTTTCGTTATTATTTAGGTTAGTTATTCCTCGTCGATCAATCCTCTAAACTCGTGCGCATTCAGCATCATCAAACGAACGCACCCAATGTGAGTGAATCTCTACAAATTCCCCGTTTTAATCACGTTTTGGGGTGTATCACGTGTCTTATTATTTATTACATTTAAACACTTGTGCATCCATCATATCCATGATCAAATGTGTATTCAATATGTATCAACTGTTTGTGTGGTTAATGTTTAGATTAAATTTATCATTTTCAGTACATACATTATCATAGGCCGCCGCTCCCCATTACCTATGAGCGTGAGCCGTTCCCCATTACCTATGAGCGTGAACAAGGCGTTGCCAACATACGATCGGCTCCGTTTGATTGAGCCTTGATCGCACATACATTTCATCATAGGCCGTCTGTTCCCCATTACCTATGAGCGGAACCGTTCCCCATTACCTATGAGCGTGAACGTGACGTTGCCAACATTTACATTATCATTCATGTCACATATTCATGCAAGGTTGTTTGTTATTGTATGTTATTGTTTGTTATGGTTATTGTTATTGTATGTTATTGTTTGTTATGGTTATTGTTATTGTATGTTAATTTACGTTTGCTCACATATGATGATTGCACAATTTTCCATAATAAATATAACAAGAAATCAATAATAAATGTTTTCTTACAAGGTTCACTCGCCAACTTTTGTTGACCCAAAAACCCCCATTTTTACACTTGATACAGGTGATCCAGTTGCAGCAAGAAACATATAGGATGGCTTAGAAGAATAAATCGGTTTAGACTTTGGATTGTTGATTTAGTTACTTTTCTTTGTAATTGTATGAACTTGTTTGGAATATTGAGGATGTAATTTTGAATTTAATAAATATGAAACATATTAGTAAACATCATGAGCTTTGGTGATAACCCAATTATGCCCCGACTCTTATTCCGCTGCGGGTCGGGGTGTGACAGATTGGTATCAGAGCCATGACTATAGGGATATATGATAGGTTATTAGACCTTTAGAGCCTATACTATAGTTGATTAGAATTTTTAAATTGTTTGTGTGTTACATACAAAATTCATGATGTTTTTATGCTTTATGTTTATTGTTACATTCAATGTTATGCAAGCATGTTCGTAAGTACATATTATTATACAATGCCTATCATGAATCATATTCTCATAACATATCATATCCATGAGAGCACACACCACACAATTTCCATGACTTTTGCAACGATTTTTGTATTTTCAAATCACATCAAAGTGAGTTCTCATGACGGGCATGTAGTAACTGGAAGGGTACAAGTACCGGTAGTCGGAACGTCCTGTCTAGGCTTGGCATTCGTATAAATCCAAGTAAAGGACCAGTTTGCCTACCTGGGGACTAACGATGAGAGTACGAAGGACCTTAGGCCAAAGCATGCTATACCAAACGTCGTGTGAGCTAACCCCACTTTGAGTTGTCATTTGTCTACACTGGACACCTTCGACATACATCTCGCAAACATATTTCATGGTTTTCATTCGGGTGATGCGAGTGTTAAACCGCCAATACAATGTGAATCTACTAAGCCAATAGTCATGGAGGCCACATGACTATACAGGTGAAGGTATGGGGACATTTGAGGCCCAAACATGAGCAAACCCAAGACATCCTTTGGATGTAGTTGCATTATTGATGTTTATGACATTTTATTTTTTTTAAGACACATGACACCTAAAAAGACTCCTTAAACTCACAATCTTCTTATGTATATTCCCGTAGATGTCGGCTAGGCAACAACGTGGGGGTAGAAGGTCAGGAAGGTCAAACGAACGCTTGGCCACCCAAATCGCAAAACAAATGGCCGCGGTGCTTCCAGACATCGTAGTTCAAGTCCAACAAGCTCTCGCCGCAAATCCATCAATCCTCCCCAGCAAGAAGACCAAAACATCGACAACCTTCCCTCCAAAAGTGCTCATACAAACATTTCAAGTCTTGCGATCCCCCGAAATTTGAAGGGACCGAAGGTGTCACTGCTCTCCTCCACTGGTTTGAGGAAATGGAAAACACCTTCCTCAATTGCGATTGTCCCGAGGATCGCAAGGTACGTTACGCAACCGGGAGACTATTTGGAGTAGCTCTTACCTGGTGGAATACTGAAAAGGGTAAGAGAGGAATCGAAGAGGCAATGGCCTTAACGTGGAAGGAGTTAAGGGAAATCATGACGAGACGCTTCTGTCCAAGAAGCGAGATCAAAAAGTTAGAGGATGAATTTCATTCGTTGAAGCAAAATTAGGGAGATCATACTTCCTACAACAAGAGGTTTTTAGAGTTGAACCAAATGGTCCCTAACTTGTTCACCCCAGTTTACCGCTTAGTCGAACACTATATTGGAGGCCTCCCCCCGAAAATTCAAGACTCGGTTCTCAGTACTTCGCCTGCAACACTCAAAGCTGCTATGGAACTAACTACCGAGCTTACCGAGAATCGTATTCGCAACGGCAAATTTAAGGACGAGAAAAAGAAAGCCCCCGTTGAGGGCCAAACTTCAAACCATTCCACCTCCTCCTCAAAGTTTGCTAATAAGAGGAAACGAAACACCAGAAACTTTGCTGTCACACAAACAAATTTCCCTATCCCTGCTGCACCCATTACCCAAGTTGCCCCCTCACCTGCACCATATAAAAGGCCATACTCCGGCCCATACCCAAAATGCAACCGTTGCCAATACCATCACTTTCCTGATCATCCCTGCCAACATTGCACCGGCTGTGGTCGCGCAGGTCACACCATTCAAACCTGTCGCGTACTTCAGCGAACGAACCGCCATCAGCCCTCAACCCAAACCCACCATCAGATAGTGGGTCAAGCCCAACAACCTTTACTACTACCACCTACCCAACATGTAGCCCAATCCTACCACCAACCCAACTATCCCATGGTGCAACCTATGCGGGCTTGTTACAACTGTGGAGACCCGAACCATTTCAGGAACACCTGTCCACGCTTGGTGAACATTATCCATGCCCAAGCTCAAGCTAATCCAGTAAACCAGGCTAACCAAGCTCCTCCACCTGCAAGAGGAAGAGCTTTCAACATCAACGCTAATCAAGCTAGGGCTGACAACAATGTGGTTAACGGTACGTTTCTCGTCAACGGTAGTTATGCATCCATGTTATTTGATACTGGCGCGGATAGGAGTTTTGTGTCCTTAGAATTTGAACCCATCCTCAACCAAACTCGTGATAAACTCATGGACTCCATAACGGTAGAAATTGCTGACGGAAAACCGGTCTCATTAAACTCTATTATACGCAATTGTACTCTCACTCTAAACGATCACGATTTTCCAGTTGACCTCATTCCTATGAAGTTGGGAAGTTTCGACATTATAATCGGTATGGACTGGCTCAGCCAACATCATGCTGAAGTTGTATGCCGCGAAAAGTTTATACGCATTCCTCTTACAAACGGTCAGACTCTACGAATCTTTAGAGAAACCCCTTTGAAAGGACTCAAATTAATGTCCTGTCTTCAAGCCCGAAAATATCTCCGCAAAAATTATGTCGCGTTCCTAACTCATGTCATCAAAAAGGGAATCAAGGAGAAGAAACTCGAAGACATCCCGTAGTAAAAGATTTTCCGCAAGTTTTTCCTGACGACATTTTAGGACTTCCTCCTGTGAGAGAAGTCGAATTCGCATTGATCTTATACCTGGAGCTACACCAGTTGCAAAATATCCTTATAGGTTAGCCCCATCCAAGATGCAAGAGTTGGCCGGTCAATTGCAAGAGCTGACTGACAAAGGATTCATACGTCCTAGCTCATCGCCTTGGGGTGCACCTGTCCTTTTTGTGAAGAAGAAAGATGGAACGTTTCGCATGTGTATCGACTACAGAGAACTCAACAAGTTAACGGTCAAGAACCGCTACCCATTACCTCGCATCGATGATCTTCTTGACCAACTTCAAGGCGCCAGCTGTTTTTCAAAAATCGACCTTCGTTCTGGTTATCATCAACTCAGAGTACATGAAGAAGACGTCCCAAAGACCGCCTTCCGAACTCATTATGGTCATTATGAATTCATGGTCATGCCATTTGGTCCAACCAATGCTCCAGCTGTCTTCATGGATCTAATGAACAGAGTCTGCAAACCCTATCTTGATCGCTTTGTTATAGTTTTCATCGACGACATCCTCATTTACTCAAAGTCTAAGTCTGATCATGAACGACACCTTCGACTCATCCTTACACTCTTAGGGAATGAAAAGCTCTACGCCAAATTCTCCAAATGCGAATTCTGGTTAAAAGAGGTACAATTCCTTGGACATGTCGTCAATGACAAGGGAATACATGTCGACCCCTCAAAGATCAAAGCAGTACAAGAATGGCAAGCGCCACGTACACCAACCGAAGTAAGATCATTCCTTGGTTTGGCTGGTTATTATCGCTGTTTCATTGCAAATTTCTCCCGCATCGCTGTACCACTCACGGCTTTAACACATAAAGGAAAACCCTTCATATGGGGACCCAAACAAGAAGAAGCTTCCAAACCCTTAAACAGAAACTCTGTGACGCACCTATTCTCACTCTTCCTGAAGGTTGTGATGACTTCGTGGTTTATTGCGACGCGTCAGGCAAGGACTAGGCTGTGTTCTAATGCAAAGAGGAAAAGTGATAGCTTATGCTTCTAGACAACTCAAAACTCATGAGAAGAACTACAATACCCACGACCTAGAACTTGGAGCCGTTGTGTTCGCTCTTAAGATATGGAGACATTACCTCTACGGTACTAAGTGTGAAATATACACTGACCACAAGAGTCTCCAACATATCTTCAACCAAAAGGAGTTAAACCTGAGGCAACGGAGATGGGTCGAACTTCTTAATGACTACGACTGTGAAATTCGGTATCATCCTGGCAAGGCAAATGTGGTGGCCGATGCGCTCAGTCGAAAGGGTTATGCGAACTCCATTTGTCTTCTATGTTCGCAAATCATAACCGACATCAAAGATCAAATTCGAGAAGCCCAACATGTTTCAGTAACGGAAAACGAAGTACGAAAGGAGCTGTCTTGTGGAGCTGAACTTAAAATTGAAACTAAATCCGACGGAATTCTGTACTATCTAGATCGCATATGGATTCCCGATCACAACAACCTTCGTGATTTTCTTATGAATGAGGCGCACAAAACACGATATTCTGTACACCCAGGGGCCGACAAGATGTATCAAGACCTTCGATACACCTACTGGTGGCCTGGCATGAAGAAGGATATCGTTGTTTTCGTTTCCAAGTGCCTTACATGTTCCAAAGTAAAAGCTGAACATCAAAGACCCTCAGGACTTCTGGTCCAACCTGAAATACCTGTATGGAAGTGGGAAAACATAACCATGAACTTCATTACCGGGTTACCTCGCACTTCTGGTGGGTATGACACTATATGGGTAATCATTGATCGTCTTACAAAATCAGCTCACTTCATTCCGATCCGCGAAGATTTCAAGAACGAGAAGTTAGCTCGTATCTACATCAGCGAAATCGCAAGTCGTCATGGTGTACCGTTAAGCATTATTTCCGATCGTGATGGTCGTTTCACTTCACGAACATGGCAAGCCATACAAGCCGCTTTGGGTACACGATTAGACCTCAGTACCGCCTATCATCCTCAAACTGATGGACAATCTGAACGCACCATCCACACTCTTGAAGATATGCTTCGAGCATGTGTCATAGACTTCAAGGGAAATTGGGACGCTCATCTACCATTGAATTTTCGTACAACAACAGCTATCATTCAAGTATCGGCATGGCACCTTTCGAAGCTTTGTATGGTCGTAAGTGCCGATCTCCGGTATGTTGGCACGAAATTGGAGAAGCTCAAATCACCGGTCCAGAATTGATTCAAGAAACCACAGACAAGATCCATCAAATTCGAAACAATCTTCTAGCGGCACAAAGTCGTCAAAAGAGTTATGCAGACAAACGACGAAAGCCTTTGGAGTTTAACATTGGTGATCATGTACTTTTAAAAGTATCACCGTGGAAGGGAGTAGTTCGTTTTGCCCAGAAGGGCAAGCTAGCACCACGCTACGTAGGACCTTTCAAGATACTCGAAAGAGTAGGACCTGTAGCATACAAGCTTGATCTACCAGAAGAACTCAACAGAATTCACCCCACATTCCACGTATCAAACTTAAAGAAGTGTCTCGCCGATGAAAACCTCCATATTCCTCTAGAAGATATTCAGATCGATGAATCTATGCACTTCATTGAAAGACCAGTAGAGATCATGGACTTCGGAGAAAAACGTTTAAGACGGAGTCGTATTCCAATTGTTAGGGTACGCTGGGAGTCGAAACGAGGACCTGAGTTTACTTGGGAACGTAAAGACTCAATGCGCGAAAAATACCCGCATCTTTTTCCTGTTACCACTACAACTTAAATTTCGGGACGAAATTTCTAAAAGTAGGGGATACTGTAACATCCGTCGAAAAACGGGTTTTCCAAACCCGCTTCGTTTATTAATCGAATAATCAGTTTCATATTTTTGTTGCTCATTTAATGCTTATTTTAATTTTAAACAATACATAACTAATAAACATTTTAGAATATGGAAATTAAAATTGTTAGAAAAATAAAATAAGGCAATTAAAAATAAAAAGGGGCTGCCGGGTTTCGAACCCGGGTCAGCCGGAAGACCTTAACACCAAGCACTTAACCACTCCGCCACTTGATGTCTTTGTGTAATCTTGGAAAACAAATAAAACATAGGTTCACCCGTGAATCACCTGTTTGCGCCAAAACTGAAACCGATATCGGCTTTCAGCGTTTCAGACGTTTGAGTGATCCTGAATATCTGATTATAACCGATGCAACCATTACGACCCACGTTCTTAATCAAATTCAGTCTTTATTGTTTCGATTCATATGATTTGGGAGTTAGAAACCGAAATCTTTTACTTCCCGAATTACTCCAACAATATCATCATCTCGCGACTCAAAAACACTCACAGAACCTCTAATTTCACTTTTACTCTAATTTCTGATCGTCGGAATCGCTTTCTGAATTCGACGGACTTTCGCCGGAAAACCGTGTCTTTCATCAAAACGGTAAATTTCTAAATTCTTTCATATTCTATCTGTTGTTAGACCTTTACTAACTCAAACCCTCCAATCAGAATCGGTCCCAGTCGACGATATCGGATAATCTGCAGTCGCCGGAAAACTTCTGAAAATTTCTAAATCACGCTGTGAATCGGTATGAGCATCTAAACTCTCTGATAACTCTTGTTTAGTCATTCAATTCCACAATTAGTTAATCAAAACTATTAATTGGCCCGTTCAGACGGAGTTCATAAAACAGAGCCGACGATTTCGCCGGAGTTCTGAGAAAGATCATATTTCCGGTACATTCACTTCCAAAACCTTCTTTATCCATTTCATTTTAATCAGTCATATGTCCGTTAATTGAATTGAACAAGATCAGTAGAATAATCGTTGTCTGTGTTGTTTAACGGAGAAGATGAAGTCTAGTTTGTATATAAATTTAATATATATCGGGTTATATCTCGGGTTAGACACACAGTCCAGCGGTGGACTGTGTGCATTTGAATCATAGAGTCCCGGGTTCGAGTCTGTCCTTGTTTCCGATTCGTCACAATATTCAGACTTTTTATAAAACCCAAATACGGAGACTTCCAGATAGTATATAAGAGAAATAAAAACAAGTGTTTTAACCAGGTTAGACACACAGTCCAGCGGTGGAAAGTGTGCAACGTTCAACGACAGGTCCCGGGTTCGAGACCTGTTATACACACCGGTTCGATGATTAAAATCCTTTTTAAAAAATAAATGAATTTTGAATAAATTAAAATAGTATATAAATATAATTAAAAACAGAAATATTTCGGGTTAGACACGTAGCTCAGTTGGTAGAGCTGCGTGCACGCGTACGGGAGGTCACAAGTTCGAACCTCACTCAGTGCAAACAATATACACGACCGAACCGGTCAACAAGTCAAAGTCAATAGTCAACGGTCAACCCAAAAAGTCAACATTTTTTTATATATTTTTATTTATTTATTTAATTTAAAAATCAATTAAAAATACTTTAAAATAATGTTTTTAAAATTAGAAAATAGCCTTAAACTCACAAAAATATATCAAAAAATCCTATTAAAAATTGTCAATAAAATCCACTTATTTACCGTACATTTTCGTTATTATTTAGGTTAGTTATTCCTCGTCGATCAATCCTCTAAACTCGTGCGCATTCAGCATCATCAAACGAACGCACCCAATGTGAGTGAATCTCTACAAATTCCCCGTTTTAATCACGTTTTGGGGGTGTATCATGTGTCTTATTATTTATTACATTTAAACACTTGTGCATCCATCATATCCATGATCAAATGTGTATTCAATATGTATCAACTGTTTGTGTGGTTAATGTTTAGATTAAATTTATCATTTTCAGTACATACATTATCATAGGCCGCCGCTCCCCATTACCTATGAGCGTGAGCCGTTCCCCATTACCTATGAGCGTGAACGAGGCGTTGCCAACATACGATCGGCTCCGTTTGATTGAGCCTTGATCGCACATACATTTCATCATAGGCCGTCTGTTCCCCATTACCTATGAGCGTGAACGTGACGTTGCCAACATTTACATTATCATTCATGTCATATATTCATGCAAGGTGGTTTGTTATTGTATGTTATTGTTTGTTATGGTTATTGTTATTGTATGTTATTGTTTGTTATGGTTATTGTTATTGTATGTTAATTTACGTTTGCTCACATATGATGATTGCACAATTTTCCATAATAAATATAACAAGAAATCAATAATAAATGTTTTCTTACAAGGTTCACTCGCCAACTTTTGTTGACCCAAAAACCCCCATTTTTACACATGATACAGGTGATCCAGTTGCAGCAAGAATCATATAGGATGGCTTAGAAGAATAAATCGGTTTAGACTTTGGATTGTTGATTTAGTTACTTTTCTTTGTAATTGTATGAACTTGTTTGGAATATTGGGGATGTAATTTTGAATTTAATAAATACGAAACATATTAGTAAACATCATGAGCTTTGGTGATAACCCAATTATGCCCCGACTTTTATTCCGCTGCGAGTCGGGGTGTGACATTCTATTGTTCTATGAACCATATGTCAACAATGAACCGACAATCAATCAATCATAGTTTATCCTCTCTGTTAATCAAGAGCGCAAATTCTAGGCCATTGCGTGCCGTGGCCGCAGAGTAACAAAGCACACGTTGCTCATGGTGTTACGTGCAAAACTTAGATGACATGTTTTCCTCTACCTAATAAAACGTTTCTGATCAGTCTCCAACTTTCCATTAATACCATCATCATCAACCACTAATAACAACACTTCGTACTTTATTTCCTTTCATCATACATTTTCATAAACCATATCTAATTACAAAATTTATTATATACAATTCAATCACCCTACTTGTTGCAAATGTTCATCAACACATGGTTAACAAAACCTTAACATCACAAACCATATTTTATTACCAACAATGAAAAAAGAGTGCAAACAATAATATTTTGAGGGGGGTAGATAAAGACAAGCCGCCTCTCCCACAAAGTGAGCTAAACATATGACTCATCCTAATCCAACGGTCAATGTTTACTAGAATATTCTGCTTTATCCCATACATACATACATACATAGAGATGTACAATTCAATCACGCCAACTGTAATCGAATCAGGTACAACGTCATGCGGACAACTAACACTACGACTACATCATGTAATGTTTTTTAATCCTAAGGTAAAATGTCCAATAGGAACTCATGGTTATGTGGTGGCGGAATAGCAGCCACCCACATTTTGTTTTGGACCTTTTACACGATCCTTATCCATTAAGTGACTAATATCCAAGTTATCTACATGATCGATAGAGATTGAAAAAAAATAGCTCGAGTTTGACTGGTATATTCGAAATCCGAAGAATTTTACGGGTATGGCATGGGACCGGTTGGCTGAAATATATGGTTGAAATTATATTGTTTTGTAATGTTTTGTTCTATAGTTGGTAATGAAAAATAAACTTTTTTTTTGTGAGATATATTTTAATGATATTATTTATATTTAATTTATATTATTTGAAATGCGAATATATTTCTTGAGATTAATAAAAATTTATTTACCTTTTTCGATGTTTTAAATGTTTGTATGGTTGTGATGATAGGTATTGCTATTTATATTTAGATATAGTGTATAGATTTTATAAACATGAAACTGTAAAGGAAAGTAAAAAAATATATATGTATATGAAAATCTTAAAGGGTATACTCGATATCTACGGTATGTCTGATACTTGATGGGTAATGGGCTAAGTATGAGATATATTTTACAACCGGGTATGAGACTGGGATTAGCCATATCTGACCCATTGCTATCAATTGAGATTTGTTGATAATATCTAAAACATGTTGGTGTATTTAGAAAACGAAGATTTATAGATAATGAATCGGCTATCATCTCTAAAACAATGGATGAGATTAAGTCGGTATCTTCAGGTAAATGCAACTAAATGTTTTAGGTACCTTATGTGGGAGATAAATAGTTTTTAACTAATTTACCTATTTTCGTGTATCTTATAGTAGATATGGTTTTCTTGTGATGGTTTATTTTCTCACACACATTTAATAAAAAATAACAAAGAAGTACAAGAACTGTGTAATACATTTATGTACAGTGTTAGAAATATAATGCGAGCTAGAAAAAACTATATTTATTAAATTATTACATAAACACAATACAAATACATACAGTGTTAGTTTTATACCGAACATTCTCCTTTTTCTCCTTTTGAAAGTAAAATTTGTATGATTGCATTAGTCACAAAATAAATGTAGTAACGTCATACATATATGGAGTAAATTGCTAAAATGGTCATTGGGATTTTTGTCACTGTATTTCAACACTCAAACCTTTTGAATCTGAGTTTCTGTGATTTCAATTTTGTTGCTATTTTCATCCAAAATCAAATCTAGTTAGATTTTTCAGTTAACATTCAGCTTTTTGGTCTTTTTTTCTCCTTTTTAATGTAGCTACAAAATATCGTGAATATATATAATAATAGTTACATAAAGGCTTGCCTTTCCTATTTTATTTAGTACTAGCTAAACATTTTGTATATAACAAACTAGTAAAGCTTGTTCGTAATGTAAGTAATTTGAATTTAGACCATCTAACGAAAACGTATTATATGTAATCCGAATTATTTCCGAACAAAATTTATGTCAAAACGTAGATCAACTGAAAACGTACATAAAAATAAGCATAAAAACTTATTATATTTTACCCGACTTATTTGCAAAAAAATTTATGTCGAAAAGTCACCAACTTGAATTTATAGTAGCACGTGCATAAAAATAAGCACGTAAGAAAAGTAATTTTTTATGTTAAAGAATGGTACGGCGCGTTGCGGCGCGACAAAATGTAAAGTAACTCGAATTTATACCATCTAATGAAAACATATTATATTTGATCTAACTCATTTTAGAACAAAATTTATGTCCAAAAGTATAACTGAAAACGTACATTAAAAACAAAAAAAACCGTATTATATCTTAGCATACTCATTTCCAAAAAAATTCTGTTAAAACTAATTCAACCTGAATTTATATCGACACGTACATAAAGTATTAACACGTAAAATCGGTTACAAAATCTTTAGAAAATTGAGGGGTTATAAATGTTAATGAAAAAAGTTGAAGGGTAAGGGTAAAAAAAACAAAGTGGTAACATAAACAAAAAAAAAGTTGACCAATCAACAAAATGGTGAAGCTTGAACAAAAATTTTGCAAAGACCGGACTCTTAGACAATAGAATGTGGTTCCCCCTTTCCCCATGGCCATATAGGCGCCACCTACACACCTTATCTCCATCTCATCATCTCCCCATCAAGGGGGTGTGTACCCCTTCCCCTTCCCTTTCAACAAATCACCATACAAGATCCACGAGAAAAGTGCTCGGGCGAACCAGAGTTATTCACCGATGGTCCTGATTTCAGTCGGGAGAGGCGATGGTCCCGACCGGGGAAAGCCTCCACCTCAGCTCCTCGAGCTACTTGCCGACACCACACCCCATCGCTTTATAATCCAAATTAGTAGGGGTTAGCCTCTTAAAAATCCAATATTTTATATTACAAAAATATGTTTTTTAATTTTTTTAGTAAAATTTAACATAGTGAAAAACCTACAAAGACCTGAAAGCTCTGCCAGTGAATCACACCAAACTTTCAATTGTAGTTGTATATTAATGTTTTATTCATCGACAGTTGTAGCCATACCAACATATAGTAATAACTTGTGTAGGTTCATACGAGGAATTTTGTTAAAAAGTTTCAATGTTTCTATATATATATATATATATATCACGTGTCACCTTTGCTTTTACAGATAAGCCTTGGGACTTAAACTTGATCTTGATAAGCATAAAAGTCTAAATAAACCACTTAAAATATACAATTACTTATTCAACATTGGAATAAGCTTAATCTATATCTCAATTGTTTATAAAGATTATTAAAAGGTTGTCAAAACTTTTTAATCGTTAAAAGACTTCCAAATATTAAATGGCATAATTTTTAATATGCATCATGGAAAATATGACAACTTTTTTATAGGACTTCAACTGTAAGTAAATGCTTCGTTTTCTATAACATCATTTGTGTTAAGAATAATTCAGGCTGTTAAACCAACTTTCCAAGGAATGATAAGACCCAATGACATTTTGTTGATAAGACCCAACTAATAAATAAATTAATCAAAATAACAAATTCATATATTAATAAAATAGAAAAACATGTTAATTACTGAATAAAAAATGTTGATATGTTGTTGGTAATTATTTCAAAGTGTGTAGGTAATTTAACTAACACTTGTTAATTATGTCCATACAAAAGGAGTTTGTTAAAGCACCACATACTAATATTATATGTGTATGTATGTATATATATATGAGAGATGTTTATTACAAAAGATTAAATTTTCATGGATAGAAAAAATTGAACGAAAAGAACAAATCGCAATTGTTTAATTTTTTTTTCTATCAAAATGTCTATAAAATGTTATGTACATAAAAAGTATTAAACTAATTTGTTTATATATTATTTTTATTTTAAAAGTTTGCCTGCATATACGTAGGTTATATGTAGAAACTATATAATTTACACATAAGTAAGTTATAAAAATAAACAAACTTTGTTTATATATCTTTTTAGGATCTTAAAAGAGATTAACAAGTATTGCATTTCAACTAATTTTTGTATCGTATTTTTTTTTCTACTGACTTTTGTATCGTATTTTTTTGATTGACAAAAGTAATGATTTTTTTTTTTTCTGGTGTCGCAAAATCTCCTCTTTCTCTCATTATATATATATATATATATATATAATATATATATATATATATATTATATATATATATATATAATATTCTCCATATGGGTTTGTATGGTATGGATAATTCCAATTAAATTTAATAATTTTTCGTGTGGTGTGTGTGACCTAATCTTGCCAAGTATGGGCACACGCCAAGTCCCCATTGGAATGCAACTACAAAGTCAAAAGTCAAACCAACCAATAAAAATCAAGAATGATGTCAATCTTTTCACAAATGGACAAAAAAAGCTCACAAATAAATTCACATCCCTTCTCCTTGCAAACATTTCAAACACTCTCCCTTCTCTTCTCCATCTTTTTAAACTCTTGATACCTTCTATCTAATCTATTTGGCTAACACCCTTTCATAACTACTAATTAACATGGTTGGAAGGGATAACTCTAGTCTCCCTCCGGGTTTTCGGTTTCATCCTACCGATGAAGAATTGATCATGTTCTACTTAAAAAACCAAGCGTTATCAAAACCGTGTCCTGTTTCTATCATACCCGAGGTTGATATCTACAAGTTTGATCCTTGGGAGTTACCTGGTTAGTATTTTGTATAAAGTTTTATCTTTTTATCTTTGTAGTCGTATTTGTTGTGAAGAATATATATACACACACATACATACATGTATATGCTAATTGTATTAAACTTATGACATGTAGAGAAAACCGAATTTGGTGAAAAGGAGTGGTATTTTTTTACTCCGCGTGATAGAAAATATCCTAATGGGATTCGGCCCAATAGGGCAGCTGTATCAGGATATTGGAAGGCGACCGGGACGGATAAAGTAATCTTAGTGGATCAAAATATGTTGGTGTAAAGAAAGCCTTGGTGTTCTACAAAGGTAGGCCTCTAAAGGGTACTAAGACCGATTGGATTATGCATGAATATCGACTGAACGAGTCAAGATCACAACCGACTAAGAAAATCGGGTCCATGAGGGTAAGCCCGATAATCCACTATGAGTTTATTGTTATTGAATTAGTTAGATTCCGATAAGATTTATCTAACTATACATTTTTTTCAGTTGGATGATTGGGTTTTATGTCGAATCTACAAGAAAAAGAGTGCGGAAAGAACTTTGGAACAAAGAGAAGAAAATATAAATACCCAAACTACCCCTAGTGATGAAAATAACACCAAAAGAGATACTATCAATGAAAATACCAAGGACATTTTCACTAGCTCATTTATGGGAATTGGAATCTCTTGGCTCAATTTCTCATCTTCTAGATGATCACGACACAAACTTTGGCAATGATACCGGAATCGAAACCGGAGCTACCGTGCCACAATCTTCCACTTTTACCCCTGAAACAAGACTATGGGAACATCATTTCATCAAGTTTGAAGACAACCATCAAAATGCTAACTTCAATCAAACAAGTTTTTATAATCCAATGCTTCGATTCCAATGATTCATTGACGAAATCAAAATGACATAGGAAGACAATGTTGAAATAGTGGGCTTGATCCTGGGACAATGTTGAAATAGTGATAATTGTAAAATAGGTCATAAATGGGAGGTGAAATAGGGGTAATATCTCTTTATTATCAATTATTATGTCCAATTTGGATATTTTTGTAAAAATCTTTGAATTTCTTTTAAGTATTTTCGATTTAGCAACAATTTTCTTCTCCAAATGATGAAATTGACAATTTTTTCATTATTTATTGTGTTTGAACCGGATTAACATTACTGATTTTTTATGTATAAGAAAATTGATTAGCCATGTAATCGAATCGAACGTTCAGTTAATCTTTCGCCAACAAATTCGTTTATCTAATAAATAGACAAACACAGACAAAATTAGTAATTATTAGGCCCAATATTTTATTAAGTATACTACTAATTTGGCCAACAAATTAATAATGATTAGGCCCATTTTATAAGTGTGATACATGTTGGTTGGGTGATACCAAATACCAATGAAGAAAACTAGAGAAGTTAAACGTTTGAAATAAACAACGTTTTGACATTTGATGAGTTGTATATTTTGGACTTTAAAGGCTCACTTAATTTTAAACAAACCCATTTTGTATCCATCAATCTACATGTAAGAAACTTAACAAATAATATTTAGGTTATCTTAATTGAACTTTAATGGATTAGCATACAAACAATGTTCTATTATAATAATCCTTTTTTTTTTTTGCAAAAAGCAATTTGAGTTGCTATTAACTAATATATTTTGTAATATTATTTGTAGATGGTAGATGCACTTTCTTACACCACATAAGCATGATATGTAATATACATACGAATATATAAAACATCTAATACCAGTGGCGGATCCAGAAACTTCTTTCGATGGGTTCGTTTTAATAGATTCTCACTATTTTTTTTCCAAATTATACAAATTTCTCACTATTTTTTTTTTCATTTTTTCCAAACAGTGGGTTCATATGAACCCACAAAACAGGCTGGATCCGCCACTTTCTAATACCACTATCAACCATACGTTTTCCATGTTTCTTGTTTGTTTTGAATTGAGTTTGATTAATATAAAGATTTTGAAATAGACCAAAATGGAAAGCTGGAATGGAATTTTATGGTGGATTGGTGTGGTAGGTATTGACCAATTAAATAAATAATAATTGTTAAGTGTCAATTTTTAATTGTGATCGAGTCTTGGAAAGAGTTCATATTATCTTGTATTATTGTTCTAAAATGTTCTTATTGGACTTAAAATAGGATATTGTTGTGCATGTGACATATAGTCTAATATGTATATAATTGCATTTAATACAAAACAAATGTTGAGTAAAAGTTATGTGAATTGCATTTACACAACTATATATTGTTTAAACTGTAATAAATAAGACAATTATGTAACAGTACCAACAATTTTTATCCTCTTTTAGTACATTTAGAAAAATCATGTATAAATTTTTGTGTCGTTATTATGATTTGATAGGGGTGTTAATTGTCTTGAGTTGGGGGTTACGGTTTAGTGGGTTGACGGGTACCCAAACCGACCCATATTGTTATTCGTGTCAAAATCACATCTCTAACCTGCGCACACATAAATTTGGGTTAACTCAAACACGACCCGTCTAACCAATTTTTTAAAATGGGTCATACATGTTGACGAGTTATAAGCGAGTTATTGGGTTGTAAGTGGTTATCCACAATGTGTTTAATGATGAGCGTAAGCGAGACAAGTAGATAATATGGTGTGACAAAACTAACATTATTATGACTAACAATATATAACAGAAAACGGGAAAACAAAAAACAAGAACATAAATTTTTTTTTCCTAATACTTAAATGGGTTAACTGGTCAACCCGTTTCTATACGGGTAAAACCAAACCCCACCTGTTTTTAATATAGATCAACTCGAACCTGATTTGTTTTTAAACGTGTCATATTAGTTGACCAAAAATCTATTTTTTCATGTCAATTTAAGTCAGCTATATCAGATCGTGTCAAAATTTGTTGCACTAACCTTTGCCACACCATGATTTAAAATATCTAGAAATGACTAAAAGTTAAGATAATAATTTGAAGATGCATATAATAAAGTAATAATTTCTATGGCTGAAAAACAGATTCCAAGAATCTTGGTGCAATTCATGGCCCAAAAGGTTGTTATCAATGACGTTGGACAAACCAATTATTTATGGTCACTTCATGCTCAATTACGTGCTAGTTTATTTTTGGTTTGAAAGCGGTAACAAATACTATTATAACATATAGTGGTTGTTTTATATACTTTTCTTTTACTAGATGAACAAAAATATATTTTAAATAAAATTAGAGGCTCAAACTCGAGATGTATGAACGAGGTTCCTAACTCAACTGAAACACGTATATCACAGAATAGTCTAAACGAGTTAAGGTTTATATGAAAGACGAGTTTACGATATACAATGTAGTAAAAGACAAATCAATTGATTGTTAAGTTTATTGGACAGGAACTAGAAGCACGACATTTGGATGTAACTTGTTCAAAGATTAACATCAAAGGCTTTAAACTCGTAAAGAGGATTGTGACTCACCAATACTCCAAAGGTGGGAGGAACACCAAACTTTGAATATAACTTTAAGCTTAAGTCTATTTCTCATGATTCTTTAATTAACAAACTCAACTCTTTCATTTATAGCCACCCATCTTTTTTGTTTGCTCCAAACTAATCACACTTTGAAAGGCCAGGAACAATTAACTCTTAGAAAGATAGTGCAAAAACAACTTAAACTAGTTCTAGTCAAGAAAATGATTGTGTTAACCACTTACTTTACTTTGATAACAAATTATTATATACCTATGAATAAATCATTTAAATTGTATTCTTATCACAAGCTAAATATATCAAACGAATTACTATTCAACCATCCAAATTTCAAGATGTATGTAAAATTTGATATTTCTTGGAAGCTTCACGGCTTCTTGTTCATGTGAATAAGTGTTAGGGACCAGGGGCGGACATATCCTATGTTAAGGGATAGCCCCCGCTGTCCCTTGACTCGCCGGCGATAGTGTAAAAAGTTTTTTTTCGGATTTCGTTGCTCCTTAAGAATTATTATGTTACCCCTTTTCAAAGCCCAAATAATTTTTGTATTACCCAACTAAATATCCATTATTTATAAGCCTAACCATTATAGCCCAAATCTCAACACCCAACCCAACATTTGAACAAAAAAGAAAAGAAAGCAACGAGCAGCAGCAATCAGCGAGCAGGAGCATAAGAGAGCAGCACCAGTTCCAACCCTCACTTCCTCGGAAAAGAACGAGCAGGAGCAGAGCAGTCACTAGTTCATTGCCGACCTCGCCTTCCCTTTGCGGCTCCACCCTTTGCCGCCGCAGTCTGGCCCACTCTAGTCCATCCTCAAGTAAGTGTTTTTCCAATTTGGTATTTTCTAGTCTAATTGTTTTTTTCCTATTGTTTATGCTTTATTCCTTCTAAAAAATTGAATAATTTATGATTGTTTAATTGCAAATTACAATGTTTTAATCTAGTATTCTAGTTATAGTTAGTGCAATTGTTATAGCATTTTAGGGTTTATATGAAATTGATTTAGGGCTTATTGTTTAATTTTATTTGTCTTATAAAATTAGGGAATTTGGAAGTTGAAAGATGAAAAAATGTAACACCCCAAAAACGGGTTTGGTAATCAAACCACATTAATATTAAAGAACAGGTAAAAGACCGTTAGCGGTGAAAGTTAAACTATAAACAAAATAACTAGGAACAAATAAACCTAGTTAAAAACACGCATATAAGTAACCAAACAATGAGTTGTAGTCTCATGTTAATCAAAACTAAACTTGAGAGACCAAGACTGCCAAAAAGGGAACTTATGTTATAAAATCTCAAAAATTAAAACACAAAACACATAGTTAGTGTATGTGTGTGTGTGTTCTACGGCTGGAGAACAAGGGAAGCCCTAGTTCAAGCTAAATCCATCAAATTGAAGATCAATTCGAGACCCAAATCAGTGCATGAACATAAATTATTGATCACCTCGATTAGGAGATCATAAGGTATGTCTTAAAACCTAGATTTGGTGAAAGTGGTAAATTAGTACAAGTAGATTACTTGCAATTAATGTCACACCCCGACCCCAGCGGAATAGAAGTTGGGGCATGATTGAGTTATCACCAAACCTCATGATATTTACTAAGAAGTTTCATATTTATCAAATTCAAATTACAATTTAAATATCCAACAAAATTTCATACAAAACAAATAATAATCTAAATGCTTGTTCCAACGAAATAACTTGTTTATTCTTCTAGGCCATCCTGGTGTTTCTTTCCTCAACTTGATCACCTGTATCATGCGTAAAACATAGGAAATTTGGGTCAACAAAAGTTGGCGAGTGAACCTTGATAAAACATTTAAGTAAATCAATTTTATCGTTGTTTAAATAAGATTGTGCATAATCACATGTGAACAAATGTATAATGTAACACAAATCACATGAATGAATATCATGACATGAATGATGATGTATCTGAGATCAAGGCTCAATCAAAGGGAGCCGATCTAATGAGGCACCTGATGCTCAACCCGTATCCCACGAGGAAATGTGGGCCTAATGAAATGAGTGCACTGAAATGATAAAATGTATCCACATATAAACCACACTACAAGCAATACACATTTGATCATGAAATGATATTAGCACAAATGTTAAATAAAATAAAGAAATGATACGACACATGATACACCCCAAAACGTGATTAAAACGGGGAATTTGTAGAGATTCACTCACATTGGGTGCGTATTCTTGAGTGGAAATGAGAGCGCATGAGTTGCGGATTTTAACCGATGAAGAAGTACTAACCTAAAATAATAACGCGATAACTCGATAAATAAATAAACTGATATTTTGGTTAAAAACCTTTGTTTAGATTTTTAAGTTAATTTTATGATTTTTATTGATATAATTAAGCCCTTTGAAAGTATATATTTTTAGGCATTTAATAACTTTTCTTTTTAATATAAACCATAGAATAAGTTAATGAATTAAAATAAATAAAATAAAGTAAAAGTAGAATAAAATAAAAAAAATTTGTCAGTCTGACAGGCTTTTTGTCAGACCGGTTCGACTAGTTTTTGGCATGCGTGTGTTGAGTCTCGAACCCGGGACCTCTCGGTTGCGTGCACGCAGCTCTTCCAACTGAGCTACGTGTCTAACCCGAAAGAAACCCGATTTTAATTATATTAATACACTACTTAGCTTATTTCATAAATTAATTTATTTAAAAAGTTTGGGACGGACGTTGAACCGGAGCGTGCCATAGGTCTCGAACCCGCGACCTGTTATGCTTTTCGCACCCCCAGCTGTTCTAACCCAACATGATTTGGTTTTTAATTAACTTTATACACACATAATCTTAGTACAGAATGGTTAATTTAAAAAGTTTCTAAAATGGTCAGGCTGGCGTGTATGCTCAGATTCGAACCGGCGACCTTGTGTTTGGTTTGCACCCGCCCAACCAGTTGGGCTGGGTGCTTAACCCGGTTGTAAACCGATTCATAATATACAAAACCACACGCTGCACTTCATCTTCTTCATTCTAAATTTCACCCGAACTTTTTCACGCCCGAACCAAACCACTTCCTCCTACTCTAATAGCATGAACATAAAGCTTAACTGAATAGGACTAAAAGAAAGGATCTAGAGGTCTACCGTAGAACAGAGATGAAGAACCACGATTTTCGGTGACTGAATTCCGATGACTGCCTCTTTTTTCCGGTGAGCAGGGGGAAAGTATTGAGTAGAGGGACGAATGCAAGTAGTGTAGATGGTAGCGAGCGATTTCTGGAAGGGGGTTGCATTCGATATTTATAGAGGTGAGTTGGGTTTCGATTTTTGGAAATCACATTCAGTGATTGGTAATTGACAGCCGGCGAGATTAGAGTCTGCCGAAAATACACGCTGCCAGTTTGTCACGGAGATTTGAAAGAAAAAGGAAAGGCGCGTCTTTGATTGCGGTCATGGTTGCAGGTTTCGTTTAGTCTCAGTATTAGTGTAATAATAATTTAAACTTAACACAACTCGTGTGTGTATCGCAGTGGTGTTTGTGGTGTGTGTGTTACCCGGGGAACCCGGGTTCGATCCGGTTCACCCTTTTTTTGAATTTTTATTTATTTTGCCTATTTTAAATTAAATCACTTATTTGATATAAATATTTGATATTTAACTCATTAATTATTACATTATTTCATTAAACTTTAATTATTATCTTATTTTTAAACATTGATTTTTATTATTATATGTATATTAAATATTGAAATATTGTAAACAATAAAAGAATAACCGAACGTCGTAAAAGAATATACTTGGATTGATAAATTGGGGCGGGTTTTTGAAACCCGATTTACACAAATGTTACAATATCCCCTACTTTTAGAAATTTCGTCCCGAAATTTAAGTAGTAGTTGTAACCAGAAAAAGATGTGGGTACTTTTCGCGTATTGAGTCTTCACGTTCCCAAGTAAACTCGGGCCCTCGTTTTGACTCCCAACACACCATGACGATTGGAATACGACTTCGCCTTAAACGCTTCTTACGAAATCCATGATTTCCACTGGTCTTTCAACAAAGTGCATTGATTCATCGACTTGAATGTCTTCTAGAGGGATATGGAGGTTTTCGTCGGCGATGGCACTTTTTCAAGTTTGATACGTGGAACGTGGGATGTATTCTGTTGAGTTCTTCTGGTAGGTCAAGCTTGTAGGCTACAGTCCTACTCTTTCGAGTATCTTGAAAGGTCCTACGTAACGTGGTGCTAGCTTGCCCTTTTGGCCAAAACGAACCACTCCCTTCCACGGTGATACTTTCAAAAGTAGTTGATCACCAACACAAAACTCCAAGGGTTTTCGTCGTTTGTCAGCATAACTCTTTTGACGACTTTGGGCCGCTAGAAGATTGTTCCGAATTTGAAGGATTTTGTCGGTTGTTTCTTGAATCAATTCAGGTCCGGTGATTTGCGCTTCACCAATTTCGTGCCAACATACTGGAGATCGGCATTTACGACCATATAAAGCTTCGAAAGGAGCCATGCCGGTACTTGAATGATAGCTATTGTTGTACGAAAACTCGACTAACGGTAGATGAGCGTCCCAGTTCCCTTTGAAGTCTATGACACATGCTCGAAGCATGTCTTCAAGGGTTTGGATGGTGCGTTCAGATTGACCATCAGTTTGAGGGTGAAAGGCGGTGCTAAGGCCTAACCGTGTACACAAAGCGGTTTGTACGGCTCGCCATGTTCGTGAAGTGAAACGACCATCACGGTCTGAAATGATGCTTAACGGTACACCATGACGGCTTACGATCTCGTTGATGTAGATACGAGCTAACTTCTCCTTCTTGAAGTCCTCGCGAATTGGAATGAAGTGAGCTGATTTTGTAAAACGATCAATGATTACCCATATGGTGTCATACCACTGGGGGTGCGAGGTAACCCGGTAATGAAGTCCATGGTTATGTTTTCCCACTTCCATACAGGTATTTTGGGTTGGACTAGAAGTCCTGAAGGTCTTTGATGTTCACTTTCACTTTGGAACATGTATGGCACTTGGAAACAAAAACAGCGATATCTTTTTTCATCCCAGGCCACCAGTAGGTGTATCGTAGGTCTTGATACATCTTATCGGCTCCTGGATGTACAAGTATCGTGTTTTGTGTGCCTCATTCATGAGGAAATCACGAAGGTTGTCGCGATCGGGAATCCATATGCGGTTTAAATAATATAGAATACCGTCGGATTTGGTTTCAATTTTGAGTTCAGCTCCACATGACAGCTTATCGCGTACGTCATTTTCCGTTACAGAGATATGTTGAGCTGCCTGTATTTGATCTTTGATGTCGGTTATGATTTGCGAACATAGAAGACGAATAGAGTTCGCATATCCCTTTCGACTGAGCGCATCAGCCACCACGTTTGCCTTGCCAGGATGATACCGAATCTCGCAGTCGTAATCGTTGAGCAGTTCGACCCATCTTCGTTGCCTCATATTCAACTCTTTTTGATTGAAGATATGCTGGAGACTCTTATGGTCAGTGTATATTTCACACTTGGTACCGTAAAGATAATGTCTCCATATCTTGAGAGCGAACACAACGGCTCCAAGTTCCAGGTCGTGGGTGGTGTAATTTTTCTCATGAACTTTGAGTTGCCTAGAGGCATAGGCTATCACCTTTCCTCTTTGCATCAGTACACAGCCTAGACCTTGCCCTGATGCGTCGCAATAAACCACAAAGTCATCGCAACCCTCAGGGAGTGTAAGGATAGGTGCGTCACAAAGCATTTGCTTTAAAGTTTGGAAGGCCTCCTCTTGCTTAGGTCCCCAAATGAAGGGTTTTCCCTTGTGGGTAAGGCCGTGAGCGGAATAGCGATACGGGAAAAATTGGCAATGAAGCGTCGGTAATAACCAGCCAAGCCAAGAAATGACCTAACTTCGGTAGGGGTGCGTGGCGCTTGTAGTTTTTCCACTGCCTTGATTTTCGAAGGATCGACATGAATCCCTTTGTCATTGACGACATGACCAAGGAATTGTACTTCTCCTAACCAGAATTCGCATTTTGAGAACTTAGCGTAAAGCTTTTCAGTCCTTAAGAGTGTAAGAATGAGTCGAAGGTGTCGCTCATGATCGGATTTTGACTTGGAGTAGATAAGAATGTCGTCGATGAAGACTATGACGAAACGGTCGAGATAGGGTTTGCATACCCTATTCATCAAATCCATGAAGACAGCGGGGGCGTTGGTTAAACCGAAGGGCATAACCATGAACTCGTAATGACCATAACGAGTTCGGAAGGCAGTTTTTGGAATATCTTCTTCGCGCACTCTAAGCTGTGATAACCAGAACGAAGGTCGATTTTGGAAAAACAGGTGGCGCCTTGAAGTTGGTCTAGAAGGTCATCAATACGAGGTAGTGGATAGCGATTCTTAACCGTCAACTTGTTGAGTTCTCTATAATCAATGCACATGTGAAACGTTCCATCTTTCTTCCTCACAAAAAGAACGGGCGCACCCCAAGGCGATGAGCTAGGACGTATGAATCCTTTGTCAGTCAGCTCTTGCAGTTGACTGGCCAACTCTTGCATCTCGGATGGGGCTAACCTATAGGGAGATTTTGCGACCGGTGTAGCGCCAGGCACAAGATCGATTTGAAATTCCACTTCTCGCACAGGAGGAAGTCCTGAAACGTCGTCGGGAAAAACTTGCGGGAATTCTTTCACAATTGGAATATCTTCGAGCTTCCTCTTTCCTTGCCTTCCTTCTTGACGACGTGAGCTAGAAATGCAACGTAATTCTTGCGAAGATAACTTCGGGCTTGAAGGCAGGACATCAATTTGAGCCCTTTCGAAGGAGTTTCCCCAAAGATACGTAGTGTCTGACCGTCGGCGAGAGGAATACGAATGAACTTTTCATGGCACACCACTTCAGCGTGATGCTGGCTTAGCCAGTCCATACCGATGATAACATCGAAACTTCCCAATTTCATAGGAATGAGATCAATTGAAAAATCGTGATCATTTAGGGTGAGAGTACAATCGCGTATAATATAATTTAATGAAGTGGGTTTTCCGTCAGCAACTTCCACCGTCAGAGATTCAACGAGATTATCACGAGGTTGGTCGAGAATAGATTCAATTCTAAAGACACAAAGCTCTTATCCGCACCAGTATCGAATAATATGGATGCATAACTACCATTTACGAGAAACGTACCGTTGACCACATTGTTGTCAGCCCTGGCTTGGTTGGTGTTGATATTGAAAGCTCTTCCTCTAGAGGTGGAGGAGCTTTGTTAGCTTGGTTTACCAGCTTTGCTTGAGCTTGGGCATGGATGATGTTCACCAAGCGTGGGCAAGTATTCCTGAAGTGGTTTGGGTCCCCACAATTGAAACAGGCTCGTATGGATTGCATCATGGGGTAGTTGGGTTGGTTAGTAAGGTTGGGCTGCGAGTTGTGCAGGTGGTAGAAGTAAGGGTTGTTGGGCTTGGCCCACCATTTGATTTTGGGTTTGGGTTGGAGGTTGACCGCGGTTCGATCGCTGAAGGGTACGGCAGGTTTGGATAGTGTGACCACCACGGCCACAACTTGTGCAATGTTGGCAAGGGTTTTCAGGAGGGTGATGGTATTGGCAACGGTTACACTTTGGGTGTGGGCCAGTGTATGGCCTTTTGAATGGTGTGGCTGGAGGGGCAACTTGGGTGATTGGAGCAGCAGTGATGGGAGGGTTGGTTTGGGTGACAACAAAGTTCTTGCCATTTCGCTTCCTCTTACCAGTAAACTTCGAGGATGAACCTGAGTGGTTTGGAATTGGGGTCTCAATGGGTGTTTTCTTCTTCTCATCTTTAAAATTGCCATTTCGAATGCGATTTCAGTGAGTTCCGTAGCTAACTCCATTGCGGCTTCGAGTGTTGCAGGCGAAGTGCTTAAAACCGAATCTTGGATTTTCGAGGGGAGGCCTCGAATGTAGTGTTCAATTAAGCGGTATAATGGGGTGAACAGATTGGGAACCATTTGGTTCAACTCAAGAAACCTCTTGTTGTAAGAGGTGTGATCCCCTTCTTTTTGCTTTAGAGCATAGAATTCATCTTCAAGCTTCTTGATCTCGCTTCTAGGGCAGAAACGTCTTGTCATGATCTCTCTTAATTCTTCCCATGATAAGCCATGGCATCATCTACACCTCGCTTACCTTTTTCCGTGTTCCACCAGGTAAAGGCTACCCCAAACAAACTTCCAGTCGCGTAACGTACCTTACGGTCCTCAGGACAGTCGCAATTGAGAAAGGTGTTTTCCATCTCCTCAAACCAGTGGAGGAGAGCGGTGACACCTTCAGTCCCTTCATATTTTGGGGGATCGCTAGACTTGAAGTGTTTGTAGGTGCATTTAGGGGTTTTGGGAGGAGGGTTGGCGACGCTTTGGTCTTCTTGGTTGGGAGGGTTAATGGGATTAGCGGTGAGAGCTTGCTGAACTTGTAACACGATGTCAGGAAGCACTGCGGCCATTTGTTTAGCAATTTGCATGGCCAAGCGTTCGTTTGACTTTCCTGACCTTCTACCTCCACGTAATTGCCTAGCGGACATCTACAGGAGTATATGTGAGTTCAAGGATTTCCTAGGTGTCATGTGTCGTAAAAGGAATGAAAACAACATAACTGAAAATAATTTAACTACATCCATAGGATGTCTTGGGTTTGCTCATGTTTGGGCCTCCAAATGCCCCCCATACCATTGCCTGTATAGTCATGTGGGCCCCCATGACTATTGGGCTTGGTAGGGTTCACATTGGTGTCGGCTGGTTAACACTCGCATCACCCGAATGAAAATCGTAAAACATGATTGCGAGATGTAAGGTCGGAGGGTGTCCAGGTGTAGACACAATGACAACTCAAAGTGGGGTTAGCTCACACGACGTTTGGTATAGCATGCTTTGGCCTAATAGGTCCTTCGTACTCTCATCGTTAGTCCCCAGGTAGGCAAACTGGTCCTTTATTTTGGATTTATATGAATGCCATGCCTAGACAGAACGTTCCGACTACCGGTACTCGTACTCTTCCAGTTACTACATGCCCGTCGTGAAAACTCACTTTGATGTGATTTGAAAAACATGAAAACATTGCAAAAAGCTTTGAAAAGAAAACATGGAAATTGTGAAATCGTGAGGTGTGTGCTTTCATAGATATGAGATGTTATGAGGATATGAACTATGATGAGCATTGCATATTAACATGTACTTGTGATAGTGCTTGCATAATATTGTGTGTGAAAATAAACATGAAACATATAACATCATGAATTTTGCATGTAACACATAAACAATTAAAAGTTCTAATCAACTATAGTATAGGCTCTAAGGATCTAATAACCTATCCTATATCCCTATAGTCACAAGCTCTTATACCAATCTGTCACACCCCGACCCGCAGCGGAATAGAAGTTGGGGCATGATTGGGTTATCACCAAAGCTCATGATATTTACTAAGAAGTTTCATATTTATTAATTTCAAATTAAAATTTAAATATCCAACAAAATTTCATACAAACACAAATAATAATCTAAATGCTTGTTCCAACGAAATAACTTGTTCATTCTTCTAGGGCATCCTAGGTGTTTCTTTCCTCAACTTGATCACCTGTATCATGCGTAAAACATAGGAAATTTTGGGTCAACAAAAGTTGGCGAGTGAACCTTGATAAAACATTTAAGTAAATCAATTTTATCGTTGTTTAAATAAGATTGTGCATAATCACATGTGAACAAATGTATAATGTAAAAATCACAAATCACATAGAATGAATATAGACATGAATGATGATGTATCTGAGATCAAGGCTCAATCAAACGGAGCCGATCTAATGAGGCACCTGATGCTCAACCCGTATCCCATGAGGAACTGATGGGCCTAATGAAATGAGTGCACTGAAATGATAAAATGTATCCACATATAAACCAACTACAAGCAATACACATTTGATCACGAAAAAAGCACAAATGTTAAATAAAATAAAGAAATGATACGACACATGATACACCCCAAAACGCGATTAAAACAGGAATTTGTAGAGATTCACTCACATTGGGTGCGTATTCTTGAGTGGAAATGAGAGCCACGAGTTGCGGATTTTAACCGTTGAAGAAGTACTAACCTAAAATAATAACGCGATAACTCGATAAATAAATAAACTGATATTTTGGTTAAAAACCTTTGTTTAGATTTTTAAGTTAATTTTATGATTTTTATTGATATAATTAAGCCCTTTGAAAGTATATATTTTAGGCATTTAATAACTTTTCTTTTTAATATAAACCATAGAATAAGTTAATGAATTAAATAAATAAAATAAAGTAAAAGTAGAATAAAAAAAAAAAAACTATCAGTCTGACAGGCTTTATGTCAGACCGGTTCGACTAGTTTTTGGCATGCGTATGTTGAGTATCGAACCCGGAACCTCTCGTTTGCGTGCACGTAGCTCTTCCAACTGAGCTACGTGTCTAACCCGAAAGAAACCTGATTTTAATTATATTAATACACTACTTAGCTTATTTCAGAAATTTATTTATTTAAAAAGTTTTGGACGGATGTTGAACCGGAGCGTGCCAGAGGTCTCGAACCCGCGACCTGTTTGCTTTTTGCACCCAGCCCAACCGGTTGGGCTTGGTGTCTAACCCAACATGATTTGGTTTTTAATTAACTTTATATACACATAAGCTTAGTACAGAATGGTTATTTTAAAAAGTTTCTAAAATGGTCAGGCTGGCGTGTATGCTCAGATTCGAACCGGCGACCTTGTGTTTGGTTTGCACCCGGCCCAACCAGTTGGGCTGGGTGCTTAACCCGGTTGTAAACCGATTCATAATATACAAAACCACACGCTGCACTTCATCTTCTTCATTCTAAATTTCACCCGAACTTGTTCCCGCCCGAACCAAACCACTTCCTCCTACTCTATAGCATGAACATAAAGCTTAATTGAATAGAACTAAAAGAAAGGATGTAGAGGTCTACGTAGAACAGAGATGAAGAACCACGATATTCGGTGACTGAATTCGATGACTGCCTCTTTTTTTCCGGTGAGCAGGGGGAAAGTATTGAGTAGAGGGACGAATGCAGGTAGTGTAGATGGTAGCGAGCGATTTTGGAAGGGGGTTGCATTCGATATTTATAGAGGTGAGTTGGTTTCGATTTTTGGAAATCACATTCAGTGATTGGTAATTGACAGCCGGGAGATTAGAGTCTGCGAAAATACGCGATGCTAGTTGTCACGGAGATTCGAAAGAAAAGGAAAGGCGCGTCTTTGATTGCGGTCATGGTTGCAGGTTTCATCTTAGTCTCAGTATTAGTGTAATAATAATCCAAACTTAACACAACTCGTGTGTGTATCGCAGTGGTGTTTGTAGTGTGTGTGTTACCTGGGGAACCCGGGTTCGATCCTGGTTCACCCTTTTTTTTGAATTTTTATTTATTTTGCCTATTTTAAATTAAATCACTTATTGGATATAAATATTTAATATTTAACTCATTAATTATTACATTATTTCATTAAACTTTAATTATTATCTTATTTTTAAACATTGATTTTTATTATTATATGTATATAAAATATTGAAATATTGTAACAATAAAAGAATAACCGAACGTCGTAAAAGAATATACTTTGATTGATAAATTGGGGCGGGTTTTCGAAACCCGATTTACACAAATGTTACAATTAAATTGTTGGATGATGATCCAAAGATGAAATTTAGTGTATGTGTATGCTTGATTTCGTTAGATATAAAGAAATTATGCACTAGTTGATGTAAGATCACTTGTAAGAATCAACAAGTAGATTTTGAAGTGGTTTTGATAATATGATGAAGATTGATGAGATACCTATGTTTAGGATCATCATGCACAGTAATAATAAGAAAGGTACTTGAACAATTGATGAGTTTGAGTACATATTCATACTTGCTATGAAATGGTTTTATACAAAATGATGAAATAGATGTAGAGATAATGTTAGCAAGTATTTGAGATCAAGTTGTATGCTAGTTGTATATAAAACTTGATTATACTAAGTATTCGGATGAATATCTAAGCAATATGGTGGAATGGGTTTTTACATAAAGATGAAAACTCTTAGTCCTAGTACAATGAAGGGATAAATTAGTATTGATAATCGAAAGCTAAGTTAACCTTATGTTAACAATTGCTCGAACTTGTTTAAGTGAAAGAAATTGACATAACTTAGTTGAGAAAAGTAGTTAAAATGGTAGCTTACGAATAATGACTACCGGGAATTTGACAAGTTGTTTAAATGAGTAGTTAAACTTAATTGCGTATTCGTGTATGTTAATAGGTAGTTGACTTTCAAAAGTCAAACCGACCTATAATAAGATCAAATGGTGATTTTGATATAAAATCCATAAGATGGAATGGTCTTGATTAATAATGACAATCTAACCATCTTGCGAAATGATAAAGGTAGTTTGACGCTTGACAAGCTAGGAGGAAGCTTGGAGAGAATCGGGTCAAACGGATCGAGTACGCGAAAAAGGCATAATCGGACTTCAAGATAAGTAAAGCTTACATATTTAAAATAGTAGAATTACTTTGTAGTTGAATAAAGCGTTTTGAGTATTCGGAATAAGATTCCGAAATATAAAGTTCCAATACGGACAGATACGAGTTGAGACAAGTGAAGATGGTATTAAACCATGATTCATGGTAAAAAGGGTAAAACGGTAAATTAGTCATGTGATGACGAATAAATAAGGAGTACTGAAACATTACCTTATAGTGTAAACCATAATAGATAATAGGGGGTAAAATGGTAATCCAGTCACAAATTGCCGAATAAGTAAAGAGTTCTGAAAAAGACACCATATAACGTAAGTCATAATGGGTTAAACGAATTAAGAAACGATATTTAATGTATCATGATTACATAGTAAAATGAAATGGGCTAAAGGGTGAGATGACAAATAAATGCCATCTTATAATGATACGTAGTCATTTTGGCCAAATGGATCAAATGGTGATGATATCGTCATTTGACAATAATATCTAATGAACGTTGTTGAGTTTTGTAATCACAGGGAAATGGCGTTTGGTTCGCATCGCTATTAATTGGTAATTAGTAGTACAAGATATTTAAACGGGTCAATGCTATGACCCGAGCCAGGTATGTGTTAGGGGTCAAACTCTCATTTAGGAATTCAAGATCCGATGAGAGTTAAACGAGTCATGAATGAATATCAGATTACCCAAAGCAAGGTAAACCGCATAATCTAAATGGTAGATATCGGGTTCATAGGAACCTATTCGTTTTAAATAAGATTACAATTTAAATGTGCTCTTTTGGTCAAATTATGCGATCGAATGTCCTTCACCGTAAAAGAGAGGTCTAAGTTGACCAAAATGCCCTCAAGTAATAAAACAAGTAAACAACCTTGAGGGTAGTTTAAAAATGAGTTTTATAAGAAGGTTTACCCTTGCGATAGTGTAATAGCCAATGGCATAAACCGTTTTGGCTTAATGCCTCATATGGTCTTTTTCGTAAAATGTCAACCGAATGGTAGAATTTGAAAATTCATATTTTCTATAACCAATCCACATCAAGTATAGTTGTGGTAGAAGATAAATAGATATTTAAGTATTAAAAACAGAAATAAGGTAAGAGAGAGTGCGATTTAGGCTTATGCGCTTAAATCTCTTAATGGGTCAAAATGAACATGCGCATAAACCAAGAGTGAATGCGTAATTCATAAGAATTAAGAATCCGGGTTAAGGAATTCAAGCTAAATATGTAGATAAACAATTTATGGATATTTAGAAACAAGTTTCGAGTAAAAATGATGAAAAACGAGTGAGTTACGGAAATTGTCATAACTAAAATGGCAAACAAGAGAAAAGCTGCAGCTGCCTACCGTAAGCTACGGTAGGACACCGTGGCCAGCTGCTGATTGAATTTTGAAAGTCTTAGCCGTAAGACAGTGAGCTAGGACCGTAATGCTGGACCGTAAGCTACGATGGCCACCGTAGCTTACGGTGGGGTCTGAATTAAAGTTTTTGTTTTTGTTGTTTTAAGACTTCATGTTTATTCGGTTATGTTATAATTTATTTATAACTAATGTATTTCATGAATTATGAAATATAGGTGATGTTTGGGAGCACCGGAGGTGGATCAAGCTATATGAAGAACCGAACACGATCAAAGTCAAGCTTCCGCACTTGGTTTTGGTTATAATAAAACTAACCAACGATAACATGTCATATTGTTTAAAGATGTTGAAAAAGTTTTAATAAATTAGTAATTATGAGTGACATGTATTCGCATTCACAGATAAAATGGTCAAATTTTAATAGAAATTCAATAAATCTTAGATAGGGTCTTACAAAAAAATAAACTCTCATTAGTAGTCTTTTTAAACGAAAATTCCAAGAAAATGATGATTTGGATCCAACTCCTAGTTCAAATATTGTTGATGATAAGTAAGAAAATGAAGATATTGGTTCAAGTTCAAATAATGATATTGATATGCAAGAAAATAAAGATATCAGCCCAACTCCAAGTCCAATTATTACTTCGGCTTCAACACTAAACAAAATCGAATTGAATGATCTTCCTTCGGATCCCTCCGATAGACGACTTATTACTAGTTATCATCCAAATCAAATAGATGACATAAGAAGAGTGTATCTTCTTAAAAAGGCTTTTCAACCACGAGGTCATGACTTTAAATGGACAAACTATTCCAGTGGCCGGAGACGTTTTAATGTTAAAAGATTTGATAAATATCATTGGTTGGAGTATAGAACTAAACAAGAAAAACATATTGTTTATGTTGTTACTTGTTTAATGAAAGTGTTGGTAATAAAGGTGGAAGAGGGACTTTTGTAAGTGGAGGATTTTGTAATTGGAGTAAACCGGGTGTCTTAAAAGAACATGTTGGGTTAGTTAATAGTATACATAATAAGGCGGCGCAAAAATGTGAAATCTCTTGAACCAAAAGTGATCCTATGATGCGAATGAAAAAAGGCTTAACAAGGAAAGAAGGATCGGAAATCGGTGTCGATTAATGGGTTCTGTTCGTAGTGCTAGATTTTGTTTAGAAAATAGTTTACCGTTTCGGGGTCATGACGAATTTGAAAAGTCTCTTTATAAAGGTATATTTCTTTCGGTTTTAAAGTTGATTAGTGTGAACAACCAAAATATTTGTAAGTACACTTTAGGGAAGGCCAAAAAGAATAATAAGTTGACGACTCCATCGATTCAAAAGAGATTGTCGATTGCTATGCAAAAGAAGTAACAAAAATGCTTAGTTAAGAAATTAAAGACAATGTTTTTGGGTTGTTAGTAGACGAGTCTAGCGACGTATCTTTAAAGGAACAAATGGGCGTAGTGGTGAGATATGTCGATAGGGTCGGAGTTGTTAAAGAGAGTTTAATTGGAGTTGCTCATGTGAAGAATACATATTCTTTAACTCTTGAAGAAGCCATTGTGTCTTTATTAGCCGAGAACCAGTTGAGCATAGATTAAGTAAGTTATATGTTTTATAATTTCATTACATAAACTATAATAAAGATCATATGTCGTATCATTGTATTTTATTGTTTGTTTTTGTTTAAATAGATCAGGGGTCAAGGTTATGATGGTGCAAGCAACATGCGGGAAAGTTTAATGGATTAAAAGCTTTAATTCTGAAAGACAATCCATCAGTACATTACATACATTGCTTTGCTCATCAACTTCAGTTAGTGATTGTGGCTATAGCAAAAAAGCATGATGGTGTTAAAGAATTTTATGAAACTCTTGGCATCACTGTTAATACGTTGGTGCTTCTTGCAAAAGAAAAGATATGATGTTGGAGCAAAAAAAGAGAGAGTGGAAAACAAAATTCTAGAGGGTGAAATTAACACAAGAAAATGATTAAACCAAGAGGTTTCCCTTGCCCGACCCGGAGACACACATAGGGTTCTCATCATAGAACCATCAAAAGTTTGTTGAAATTATTTTCGAAAATTATTGAGGTACTTACTTTTATTAAACAAGATGGAGAAACCTTTCAACAACGATCCAATGCGTCAGGTATTCTATCATATTTTGAGAGTCTTGAATTTGTGTTTTACATACACTTGTTGAACGATATCTTAGGCCTAAAAATGCTTTATCTAAACATCTTCAAAAAAAGAGTCAAGACTTGTTAGAAGCATCTCATTTGATAAGCGGGACAAAACGAGCTTTGAATCATCTAAGACAAAATGGGTTTGAAAAGATGTTGGAAAAGTGACATCTTTTTGTGAAAAAAACGACATTAAGATGTTAGATATGGCGGAAAGTTATGGTAATCAAATAAACCGAAAGTATGTCATTACTAACCGACATCATTTGAAGTTGAGGTTTTTAATACGGTTTTGGATATGCAACTTCAAGAACTTGGAAGCCGATTTAGTGAGGTCTCAACTAGTTTGATAGAAAATATGTCGGGTTTAAATCCTTGTAATTCGTTTTGCTAAATTTGACATATCTAAGATAGTGAAGTTTTCTGAGATGTATCCGAATGACTTTAACAAAGAAGAAAGAGGGTGTCTTGCGGGTGATCTTTCGATCTTTTATTACACTTCAAAGGAAGATGATAAATTTGCAAATTTGATTGGATTGAGTGACCTTGCTCGTGTAATGGTGGAAACCCGAAAAAATGAAACTTTTCCTTTGGTTTATCGAACATTGAAGCTAGCACTGATTTTACCGGTTGCAACCGCAACCGTTGAAAGATGTTTTTCTAAAATGAAGCTTATCAAGACGGATTTGGATCGGATGGGTGATGAGTATTTGAATAATGCTCTATTTGTGTTGTTGAAAAAGAAAGTTTTTGTAAATGTAAAAGAAGAGGATGTCATGGCCCGGTTTCAAGCTTTCAAAACCGAAGAGGAGAATTCATTTAGGTACATGTTTAAATTTATTTATTATTGCCCTACTATCGTTGTTTCGTTTATATTGTATGAATTACATTATATAAATTTTTGAAACGTTGCCCCTTTAATAATTTTCTAAATCCGCCACTGTTAGGGACTCATGATTTTTGGGAAATAAATCTTTTGGAAAACACCTACTTTTTGAAATAATTTTCTAAGAAAGAAAACCAAGTTTGTTACAAAGACGTAAAGTTTTTTCAAGTCTAAGATTCCCTTATATCACACTTCTTTCAATTTTCATCCTTCCTTACACTTTCAAGTTATTTGTTCAACTGAATATCGGCTAAGTTGTTAATCGACGGATGGGTTTGAATCAAAGTGAAGTGATGGATGATGAGTAGCCCCTAAATCAACACGTTTGGAGCCATGAGCTCGGAAATAGACATGATATGCATTCCGAGCTGCATGTGAAGTATAATTTCAGTAGTATAAGCTCCAGACTGCCTTAACTTGTTAAAGCTCCATCTACAACAGTGCGGACCTACCACTGATCTACAATAGCTCGACAGTGGGGTGACCCCGTTGCCCCTTGATGTCACACCCCGGTTTTTTGACGAATGTTACACTTGATGCTTCAAAGTAGTATAAATTTGGAAAAATTTGAAGTTTTTTCGATTTCGTTACCCCTTTCCAAACGTTGCCCTTATAAGGCTTTTCTAGATCCACCACTGATCTACAATAGCTGAGACATCCATTTCATCTCTAGCTAGCTCTAGACAGCTCATGTCCTCATGAACTGGCACGGACATGGCATGTCCCAACCTTGACATCTACGATCTAACATATAGCAAAGAGAGATAATACGGACGCGAGTACCAACGACAATACATTGAACACATAGCTAGCAATATGCAACATGGAATGAAATCAAGCACTATATAATCTCATGTATGGTACTCAAGTTTTTGAGACCCCATATGCCACCTTTACATAGCGATCTAAACACATTAATTCCTCGGTATAAATTTGCACCTCCTTAAAGTCGGTATTCTCACAACTCACAACTTGCCACTCATCATATGCTTATTTTCGCTAATGTTTTCCCAATACTCACTCTTACTTTGAAGTCGGGTATACTCACAACTTACAACTAGCTAGTCATTATACGCTTATTTTCGCTAATATTTCCCAATACTTACTCTTACTTTGAAGTCGGGTCATAAAGAGAACTTCCTCTCACTTTGACGAGACTATTGATTGCTACATATTCAGCGCTTGAAGTAAAAAATCCTAGCTTAACCTTCACATCCTCCAATATTGTTACTAAAATCCCAATCTAATACCAAGAACTTGTAGCAACGGTGGAAAAACGAGTGAGTAATATTGTGAAACAGGTTATTACACATGTTTTGTAATTTATAACAAAAAGAGAGTAACTTTAAAAATACATGAGTAAAGTAGTAAACCTCAAGGTCCTTTATGAAATTCATCAAAGAAGATAACGAATGCCAAGTCATCAAAAGCAAAGGCCCATGTTGAATCAACGGGCAGCAACACAACCCTGCCCGTAAAACCCTACTCATGCATTACCAAGTGTTTCATCATACTCATCTCCCACCATATCCTAAAACCATGTCCACCATTACAAACCACACCACCTTCTTCCACCTCCATATCACCACCTCCCACCACCGTCATCGCCGCCCTATTCCACCAATACGAGCCACATTATCCAATGATGAAACCCAATCCACCCGCCGGAGACTCATCATAGCCACCTCCATCTCACTATTAGGTTTAAAAACCCTTAATTCTGATGTAGCATTAGCCGAAAACTGGGGCACTAGATCGTTCATTAAGGAGCGGTTTTTCGAGCCAGGGTTGTCACCAGAAGATGCGGTGGCTCGAATTCGCCAGACGAGGGAGGGTTTGCATAGCATTAGGAACATGTTGGAGACAATGTCATGGAGGTATGTCTTGTTTTATATAAGATTAAAGGCGGCGTATCTTTCGCAGGATTTGAAGAATGCCATGTCGATGGTACCGGAATCCAAGAAAAGTTCGTACGTTAAAACTGCTAATGAGTTGGTTGATAACATGTCTGAGGTACCAATCATATGACTATGTTGATTAACTATAATGATTTGAAATGTTATAGATAAGTTTGTTGCGTAACCAGAATGGGGGTTAAGAGGGTTTACTGACCACGGTCAACATGACTCAGTGGAATTTTTATATATAAAATAAATAGAAGTAGATTAATTTCAACTGAAAAGTTATGGTTCCGCACTGACTATGTATCAATATGTTGGTGACATGGTGATTTCTTGTGTTGCAGTTTGATTATTATGTTCGGACTCCGAAGGTGTATGAATCTTATCTGTACTACGAGAAGACGTTGAAATCGCTTGATGATCTTGTGGAGGTACTAGCTTAGTACCATGTATAAATAATGTCAAATGATGTTGTTTTTTGATGTAAAATGAACATAAAGTACAAGAAAGTTTAAACTGCGTTACACATCATTCAAATATGTAACCCACATCATAAGATTTGGGAAGAAATCAAAGCACACGTCTTGCTTGTCGAGATAACGCTATGGCACCAAGCAATATAGTTAATATAAGCATGACGATTCCTCCAAACGACCCAATGAGGGAACCGGATGCACCTTGACAAAAGTCCCCGTATTGTTGGCACACCGGTAACCAGTTTGTGGAACTGTTTCCGTTGTGAGCTAGATACACAATTGATGCGGCGGCAGATGCCCCAGCGGTCAGAAGAGCTAGCATGATCTTCAATAAAATGATAAATGTTAAATTAAAGTTACTTAAATATTTTACAATTTTGAAACATGTATCATGGTATTCCTACCTTAGTCTAGTACAAAACATAGACAAGGTAGGGATACAACAATTATGCATTAAAGATAAATGTTTTATTACCGTGTCGAGGATAATCAAGAGTATCCTGCTTCCTCTTGCCGCACTCCTCATAACGTGAACGATGGATAACGGAATAGTGAGAACAAAATACGCAGCCAGAATCGCGTTCACAATCACAAACAACCTGAATCAAAGAAGGATGCTTTTAAAGTTCATATATATGTATACATTAAATTTGATACAAGTGGTAACTATTTGGTAAAACTAACCTGAAAGACCTAAAGTCGTCATATTGTGCATTAAACTGCACAAACCGAGTGAAGAACGGTAGAGTTTGTTCATTGGTTCCCATAGCAATGGCGGCACCTAAAGTACCCGCGATACCCACAAGACGCAAAATAAGATCAATGATCGAGATCCCTCTGTTTGCACCAACGGGAACCGGGAGCTTGGATGCATCACCCTTTTCCAACCCTCCTGCCTTATCCATTTTCGGTTTTCGACTCTTGAAAACTTTCAACAAGCCTATGCAGCCGGTTAAGTAGATATGTTGTAAGATGGTGTTGAAATGTTTTGATGAAAAAATAAAGCATAGTGTGAGAAATTATATAACATGATTAAGCATAGTTGAGTTGGTACAAGATTTATTAAAACATGGTGTGTTAGCTAACTTAACCTGCTCAACTTTGGGTACCAACTTTCTAGTTCCTACTCCATCAAATCATCCATTTCTTGAACTTTTTTGCTGGATTTTCAAGAAATACTCTTTTATCTTTCACTTTATAGGTTTTTATAATTTTCTTTTTAATTCAAATTAAATTAAATTTTAAAAAAACTGAAAACAAGTATAAACTATAAACTAAACTTCATGATTGTTGTGTATCAAATTTGTCAATGTTTGACTATGGTTTGACCTCACATAATTCGGAACATGTTATGGCACAAGGCCCATTTCAATGATGGGCTAAAGCTAAACAAAAAGAAAAAAAATCTCTCAGATCTCAACTCCAATGACAATAACAGATAACTTATTATTAAATTAATAAGTAAAATTTAATATTTTTTTTTTATCTTTTCTTCTTGGGAATGAAAATCTAAAAAAATCCACCCTTGTCTGAAATCTTGATTTATCTTTAAAAAGAGAGGAAAAAAAAAAAAGAAATCTTGATTTCCCTTCACGAAGTTCCTTCATCCCATCGATTCAGGTAAAAAAAAATCAAATCTTGATCTTCAAATCAACTCTTTTTCAAGATTTCTTGTATGGATTATAGTTAATTTCACTTCAGTTTTTACCCATGTAGTTGAATTAGGTTTTGTTTTAATCTTCAAGTTAGTGAAGCAATTATGACTATACTTGTTTAATCTCTGCAATCAATGAAGTGGGATCTTCATTTCTTGAATTATTAGCAGCTGAATTCACTTAAAGATTCGAACTTTGGAATCTCAGTTTGATTGTTTTTACTGGGTGTTCAAATTTATGTTAATATTCATCTTCAAATTTGCACAAAGTTTTGGATTATATCTAGATCTGACAGTTTAGGGTATAGTCAAAATGACAAATTATGTGCGATCCAGTTGATCCATCCATTTTATGGTCAAAATGACAAATTATGTGGTATATATATGCATCACTCTTGTATCTATATTCACAAATTTGGCACAAGTTTGGTTTTGGATGATGTTTTCTTGCTTGTAATCTTGTAACCCTAAAGATTGGTATTGAGGATCTGGGATCATGTTAGATCTTTGTTTTTTGTACGACTAATCATCGGATTTTAACACGTGTGTTCATTTATAACTTGCAATCAGGATTATATCGTAATTTCGTAGTCTTTACTGTTAATCAATGCTAAAGGTGTGTGTTCTTTATAGGTGTTGGTCAAACTCGATAAGATCCTAATGTCGGAAACAAATGATGGCAACCCCATGCCCTCAAAGGAGCAAGAGGTATACACATGAACATTTGTTATCATTTGTCAAATATAATCTTAAGATTGAAAATAGTGTTATACTTTCTTGATGTGTTTGTGTGTGTAGGAAGCCGTGATCAAGAAAAAGTATGGAGGGTTGTTACCGAAGAAAAACCCGTTGATCTCTAAGGTAAAAGTTCGCATCCTTTTGTTTTGTTTGTATCGGGAAGAAGACGGGTCATATAGTTTATGTTTTGACACCTTTTTCACCAATCTTGTGCAGGACCATGATCGGGCGTTTTTTGATTCGGCTGATTGGGCACTGGGAAAGGTAATTAGTTGATCTGTACACTGTAAATGTATATATCGTTATGATTTATTGCATACGGAACCTAATTTATATTGAAAGTTAGATACCAAGTCACCAATTAGATCTTGAAGATTCATATTATAATAAGATCATGAATGACACTAATGGAAGATTTTAATGGTTTAAAGAGATTAACATTTTTATACGTGCGCCATAGTTGTCAATAGCAATCGCTACGCTTGCTAGAGTGAATAGCGTAGCGTATAGCCATATAGGTCTAGTCTCGCTATAGCCACTATAGTGATAGATAGCGATGGTAGCGACCTTTAATTTTTTTTTTTTTTTTTTTTGAATATATATGGAAAGTATATATTGCTATAAAATAGTTGGATTTTAGGTTTTTGTTAAATACACATATAAAACAGCGTATATACAGGGTATTGATATAACATACATGTAAAAAAATTCAATTTTTTTCTATAGTATATCCTTATTTATAAAATAGCATCCGCTATTTATCGCTATTCGTTATGTAGCATATAGGTACCTTATCGCAGTTTGTCGCTATTCGCCATTAACAATTATGACGTGCGCTTGTTGATACTAAGCATGGTTATTTATTGCACTACAGCAAGGATCACAGAAGAGTAAAGGACCATTAGAGGCGCTCCGCCCTAAATTACAGGTAATTTATACGTTCTTCATTTGCATATGATGGAATTATGTATTTTAACTGTTCATAAAATACTGTCAAAATATGTCGATAACACCAACCGAAACGACACTTGATTCCTATGTATAGATGAAATACTTATGAACTTTTATTCATTTATCAGCCAACGCCACAACAACAATCGCGTTCAAGGCGCTCAGCTTACGCTCCAGCAGGTGAAGGAGAAGGTATCTCTTTCAACATCTAAAAAAGAAAGTTCTAATTTTTTCTATCAAATTTCTAATCTTTTTGGTATGTATTTTGTTTATCTACAGTGGATGGTGGTACTGCTGACATGGATAATGATGAAAAAGATCTTTCAAAAGATCAAGAAACAAACCCGTCTCAGTGATTTGTTGTTTCAAGGATTGATCTTATGATGAATAACATTACTGCATGTGGTACTTTGGGACCATTGGTCTTGTTGATTGTTTCCATAAAGCATATTGTTGCATCTTTGAAAGTTTTACTATTGGGTAATAATAAAGTAAATTGTGTTGCTTGTTTAATCGTGTTATATGTATTGAAGAGTTGAAAGGTTTACCTATTTATTAAACGGAGAAGAAAAGTAGTAAGCCATACAGGAACGGAAGCAATCAAATGCTCAATAAGCAACTGATAATCGTAGGTCCCAAAGGTTCATGAACAAAGTTTTTATCGATTCAAATTCATCAAAAACTAACTAGATAAAAAAGCATAAAACAATATTTAACCAGAACCTAACCATTGTAGAGATAAAAATGAATAAACCAAATAAATAAAAGATACTACTGTAATTAATAAAAGACTCGATAGTTATGAAATAATATATTATTATTATTTATCATACAAATCTTCAGATAATCTCCAACCTGGATCCCATTCTAGAACGGATCACCCGCATTGTTCTCCCTCTCTTCGAAAAAAAACTCATCCTCGAGAACAGTAATCCCAGTAAAATCAGTTTGCAAAAACATGCATTGTTCTTCATCAAAATCAATCTCGTGTTCATCGAATATGGGTTTGTCTTTGATAAACATTCTTGATAGATCGGCTCGTGGAACCGAGGGTGGGGATGGTGGAAGGATGCTCCTCTTCCTCGTTCACATCGTCCCAAACGATAGTTCTAATTCGGTTTCCTTAACCCGCATCTCCCGTTGTAGTTCAAGATCTCAGACTCGTTGACAAGCCGTCTGATCTCTTGTGGTATTTCAAAATCTTGGCCTCGTTTTTGGAGCCCTCTAATATCAAGATCCTGTGGGTCGGGATAGACTCCATCGTTGCCTCGGTTGGCGGTTTAGCGAGTAGGGCGTCTTCCACGAGCAATCATTCGATACAACCAAGAACTTTGATCCCAAATAATGCAACGAACGTAAGCAATCAAATAGCTAGAAACTCAAAGATTAACCATAGAAACTCAAGATTAACCAAACACTTCAAGAAACCTCAAAGATTGTTGATAGAACTCAAAAGTTAAATTAATTATAATCAAACTTAAAAGTTAACCAAGAAACAATATTTATATTACTCTTAACAACTTTAAAGATTAAACACTAATATATGACCAACCATAACCTATGCATATTTGACCAATCTCAAAATTTTATCATTTTTCGGTTGATTTTGACCATCTGATTTTAGTATAACCTTAACAGGACTTTTATTACACGAGTTAGTTAAGTCAACCCGAACACAATCTATTCATGTTACACAAACCATCTCAAAATATTAATAATTTCCATATTATTGCATCATGTTACACAAATAATCAAATATTTCAAGAACCATGCTCACATACATTAATAAAACTGGCTTTAAAGTGTTTTAAGAACACAAATTACCTTTCCCAAACTACCTGTATTTATCATAGGACAAAGGTAGTACATTATAATACAAAAAACTGACAGATAATACGTCCGACGAAGGAAAACAACCACAGTCGATTGCCGTTCTCTGAAAATTTTAAACAAAAAACACACATAATTTAAACATTTTTTTCAAAACTAAACGATTATGGCTTCATACGCCCGGTGTACGCGCCATATGCTCCATAACCACTTCCACCGATCTGTAAACACGTAATTTGTAATCACAATTTAAACCGAAAGTACGCTTTATAAAAGATTACAACTTGCATCACGTTACGTGATTTATAAATTTACCTGTGAACCACCATAGCTACCATAACCGTCAAACTCTGGTTCATACCTACCCGACAAGATGCGTATCCGCTAGTTTCAAACATATTAGCTCTTAACCTTGTGGTCACTTGTAGCAGAGCACTGCTCACAACATTAATATCTCCGGTAATCTACCAAAACATTACATTAAACAAGCCATAATCAGCATATTCAAACTTTAAACCATAATAATCACAATATAATATTATTATGAGTTAACTGTCATTTTCGTCCTTGTGGTTTATCCAGTTATACCAGTCCAGGCCAAATTTCAAATTTGTACCATTTCTGTCCCTGCCATTCTTGAAACATGCCAGTTCCGTCCAAAAACTTAACATCTATTAAAATCTACCGTTTTGAAGGGGTAAAAACGCCATTTTTCTTTTTCTTTTTTTTTCTTAAACCCTATTAATAGGGTTTAGAAAAGGGGGGAATAAAAAAGGGAAAATGGTGGTTTTACCCTTCATTAGATAGTAGGTTTTAACAGACGCCAGTTTTTTGGACGGAACTGGCATGTTTCACGAATGTCAGGGATGAAAATGGTACAAATTCGAAATTTGGCCTGGACTGGCATAATTGGACAAACCACAAGGACGAAAATGGCAGTTAACTGATAATAATATTATATATATACCTGAACCATCTCTTCATCTTCAGATGCAACTTTGGGAAGATTTTCTTTACTTAAAATACGAATACTTGCTCTAGTTAAACTTCTCATCTCTGAAATAATCGCACCACCTTTACCAATCAAACAACCGATTCGTGAAGCTGGTACCAACAGACGCGTCGTGAACACAGCATCCCCTGAATCCCTTTCGGTTTTTTCACTGCACCGTGGCTGCAATCGCAAAACCGCATCAATTGTTGGTGACGGTTCTTCAAACGCCTCTTTCGCAGATACCGTTATCAGACAATCATCACCCTCGGATGCTGAGCTGTCGACTTTAATCATCGCACCAGATTCTTGCCTGATTTGTTTTATGATTACGCCGCCTTTACCAATCACACTCCCGATGTTTTCAGTTGGACAAACTAACCGAAGTGAGAATTCCTGTGCAGGGCCCATTAAACCAGAATTGGGCCCCGCGAAGCCCGTGTAACCAGCGCTGGTTTTGTAAAGATTGGATGAGGATGACAGAAGTAGGTGTTGGGATCTCGACGGATTATCGTGTAGCCGACACGCTAATTGAAACAGGGCTTTTCTAACCACTATTGCATCACCACTTATCTATAAAATCATTAACCACCGATAAATTACAGTAAATCAAGTAATTAACAATTAACAAGTGATTTGTAACCATTATACTTCATATATTATAACTAGCGGGTTATACCCCCCCTCTGAGGCGGGCAGCGAACCTATTTTTTGATAAAAATTCAATGTAAAAAAAAGGTTCAACGGTATATTCAAAGGATAAATTCACTTCCTATTTGTAGTTAACATATTTAGAAACATAAAGGCTTACAAATTGATAAGAAAGTATTTAGTTAAATGAAGTATAGATGTCATATTACAGACTAGTTAGATTTAAATAGTTTGATATGATTTTTTTATCAAACCAAAAAAAATAAGTTAAAAGATTTAGAAAAGTGGGTACAAAATATCGTACCGAATTTATATCATCTAGTGAAAACGTATTATATTTGACCCTACTGGTTTCCAAAAAAAATTACGTCAAAACGTACATAAAAATAAGCACGAAAATGTATCCTGACATAATTCCGAAGAAAAATTACGTCGAAACGTAAACCAACTTGAATTTATACCGACACGTGCATAAAAATAAGCACGTAAGAAAATAGCGTCTTTTAAGTTAAAGAATGGTACCGCATGTTGTGGCGGTGTCAAAACGTAAAGCGACTCGAATCTGATGAAAACGTATTATATTTGACCCGACTTATTTCCGAAAAAAATAAAAGTTACGTCAAAACGTAGACCAACTGAAAACGTACATAATAATAAGCATAAGAACATATTATATTTGACCCGACCCATTTCCGGGAAACATTTACTTCGTAAATCAACTTGAATTTATACCAATACGTGCATAAAAATAAACATGTAAAACTCGATTACAAAGTCTTTAAAAAGTTAAGGGGTTGTAAGTGCCAATGCTAAAAGTTGAGGGGCTAAAACTTAAAAAGGTATACAAAAAATCAAAAAACACAAAAATGACAAAAAAAAAGTCAAAAGTACCATTCGCTAATTAATACCTGGAGAAGCTCATCAGAAGTTAATGCACAACGTGGCAAATGATCATCACCCAAAATCCGAATCTGAGCGCATGTTTCATTGCGTATGTTCTGAACAACTTGTCCACCTTTTCCAATCACACAACCGATCTGATCAGAAGGAACCAACAACCTAACAGTAACTATTTGCAATTCATCAAACTGATCATCAACCGGTTCTTCCGCAATAATTCTATCATGAACCTTAAACAAAGCATCAAGCGCAGGTGCAACAAGATCATCATTCTCTCCAAACCTATTAGTTTCCTCACTCGAACTATAAATTATGACAACACGCTCCTCACACCCAAGAACCGTGTCGTTAATTCTAATCTTGGCTTGTGTTTCGGACCTTAACTGCTTCACGATATCACCACCTCTGCCTATAATACTTCCGATTTTCCTATTTGGGCATAGATAACGGTATACCGTATCTTCCGGTCCTATAGCGTTTGATTCCCGTTCATCTTCGGGATTTCTTCTTTTACCTCCACCGTTAAGAGGATTATCAGATTGATAATGAGATCTTTTCCCATAATCATTTTTCTGGCCAGACATGAGGACTCACTCTCAATCAAAGGTCTGAAAATTAGGTCAAAATTCCATCTGAAAAGGTATCTAATAACATGAATTCAAGCATTCAGCAATACTATTCATACACTATAAATCAAAGTTCTGAAATTAGGTCAAAATTTCATGCCAAAAATGAAATGAAAGTGTATCTAATAACTTGAATTCAAGCATCAGTCATTTCATCTAGGGCTGCAAACGAACACGAACAAGGCGTTGTTCGTGTTCGTTCGTTAAGGAAATAAATGTGTTCACGAACTGTTCATGAACACTTACCGAATGAGATTCTTTGTTCATGGTCGTTCATTAAGGAAATGAACGTGTTCGTGTAAGCTGGTTAATTTTAGGTAACGAACACAAACAAACGTTCATGAATAGGAACGAACACAAATGAACGTATATTAAATTTCAAAAAAGGTATGTGATATACAATACACTAAATATGTATTAGATATCTTATCAAATGATGTATAGCTGAAATTTTGAACTACTTCAAAAAGATATGGTAATTAAAATCCCTAATGAACTATCATACACAAACAAACATAACAAACACAAACGACATGTTACCGAACGTTCACGAACATAAACAAACTTCTGTTCACGAACATAAACAAAACTCCGTTCATGCTAGTTCATTTAGCTAAACAAAAAAACTTTTGTGTTCGTGTTCGTTCATTTATTAAACAAACAAACACAAACGCACGTCCCGCCGAACGGTTCACAAATCGTTCGGTTCAAATGCAGCCTTACATTCATCAATCATATCCATACACTATAACATCAAAGTTCTAAAATTAGGTCAAAATTTCATCTCAGAAATGGAATAAAATTTTATCTAATAACTTGAATTCAAGCATTCATCAATCATATTCCTACACTATAACATCAAATTAACAAAATCACTGGTGTTAACCAACAAATTCAATAACTCACACACCAAAAAAAAAACTCTAATTTGACCTCAATGTGCATATCACGAATTGAGTGTATGAATGATTCAATTCAATTGCTCAGTTCACCGAAATAACACTCAAATTGCGAACAATACCTCAAATTTTCTATAGAAATTGAAGAATCATTATATGTTGAAATGAATATGAAATTGTACGCCTATAGAGGATATATGGATGAATTGAAGTTTGTAATAATGATTATATAAGATTTGAATGTTAAATTGCAGTGATATAATGAGTAAATTGTATAAAATAAGGAGAATTATGGTGAATCTTACTTTAGGGTTTGAAGGGAGCTGAAGAAGAAATGGGATAAATTGTGGTGAGTGGGGTTTAGACGTTACCGGCACCGGTAGCCGATATTATTTTCTTCACTTGGCTTATTACACGTGCCCAAAATAATATTATCATAACTATGTTTTTTTAGTTTTAGTTTTAGTTTTTTATTTACGACGACTTTCTTGTGGTTACCGCACTCTCTAAATTGAAGAGACTCGTTACCCCACTTTTGGCTTCAGAGTTTGGCTTTGGCTTCCCCGTGAAATCATACCACCGTCACCACAAGAGTATAACTCTCTGACGTAAATATGGTGGGACGAAAACCCAGGTGGGCTCGGGATTCGAACTAAAACTCTATGAAATTTGTGTCATTTATTTTGTAATTTATGTTAACTTAGTCTCAGAGTTTCATTTTGTAGCTCATTTGCAAGATCGGATGTATCTAGAAAATGGGTGTTGTCGAAAACTTTTTCGGTGGCATTGACGAGGACTTTTAGTGGTTGAATAGATTAGGCATGAGGTAGAGACGAACAACGATGGATGTTTGGTAGTTAATAAGTAATAAATGAGTCAGCGTAAACTTGAAATACTGCTCATGAATTGAGCTCAAGCTATAAAAATAGAACTTGAAACGAGCCACACTCGAGATCTCGATTCTGTAAGCTAAACGAGTCGAGTTTGGCTCGATTCATTTACACTAGGGATGGACATTTGGTACTTGGCACCGGTAGCGAATTTCCTTACCGATTTATTGGTAGCGAATCGGTACCCACTTTTTGACGTTTTCGGTAACGATACTTTCGATTCGGCACGGTATTCGCCTTTTACTAAAATTTACCTTCAAATACCAGTACCCAACTTTAATGATTTTCCGTACCAGTACCGAACTCATTCCTAATTTACACCCCTACATAAAACTTCATTAAGTATAAAATAAACTAATAATAAGTGATAAATGATGAGTGCACTTCATATGACCATTAATAAGCCGTCACACATGGTTGTTATCCAACCAAAGACTTGTAAAATATACTTGTGTGCGTCAACCACCAAAGTATTCCATTTGACACACATAGGTAACACATGAAAATTAAAAAAAAAATACAAATAAAACAGAGTTACATGATAGGTGATAGTGTTCATATAACCACCATCATTAACTGTTTGAATAATATTTTTAGCCAACCTCCTTGCCAAATTTTCATTGTTAAATTGTTAAGAAGCAAATTGATTAACTCTAATTATTAAATTGGCATAGACTTGCTTAAGTTCACTACAACAATGCAAAGCATATTAGTTACTTCACACTATCCTATTAAGTTACATCAGCTTGTCTGTCACATTATATAGATTGTATAAAATCAAATCAAGTTAACATATAACATCATATGAACCAAAATACGGTGAATAAAGTCCAATGACCCGTATGACTTTGTCGATGGTCACATCACATAAATCATATAACTTCTTTTTCATCGCCCATTTACCATTTTTATCCTATCAGATAACTCATATGACTATCAAACGACTTGTTTAGTTGTTTTACCCACTACACTTCATAATATATGACCAGTATGACATGTTACAGTAATACATGTAGTAGTTTTGTAAATAAATATATAATTACAATTATAATTATCAATCTATTAAATAAGAAAGCTTCTTAAAAATAAACCGCCAACGACCACCAACACTGAAGTTGCGGCGTGTTAATGCGAAGAAATTAGACCGAAACGTAAAAATAGAAAATAATAACTAAGTCGATTTAGGACATGCGTGTTGTTGCAACGAACCTGCCGAACGAGAAAAATGGACAAAGTAAAAACGTTGAACCACACACGCACGTTGCGCCATGTTAACTCCAAAATTTAGAACAAAGTGTAAAACAAAACGTAAAAACGTTGAGCCACACACGCACGTTGCGCCGTGTTAACTCACAAAATTTAGAACAAAACATAAAACCGAAAATTTGCTAAATATGAAAAGTTTAGGGGCCAGTGTTGAAAGTAAAAGTTTTATGAGGTTAAATTAGAAAAGATAACAACTTTTGGGTTAAAAGTTATAAACCAAGTAGTTTTGGGTTAGAAATGCAATATCAAAAGCTTTTCGAAACCCTCCCTAAGACCGTGGTATGGGCGTTGGTTGGGGGCGGGGTTGCCTTCAACGCGAGCTTTTCCACCGAGATTGGCGTTGGGAATGTCGTTGCCCCTTTGGTGTGGTAATTGAATCTGGCGTGGGGCGGAGGCAGGGTGACTTGGCTGGCTTTGGTTAGCTGGTCCAATATGGCTAGCTTTGGTTGACTATTTTAATTAAGAAAATCCATATGATTGACCACGTCACACCACACCCTCGTTTTTTTACCATAAGCTTGTGGATCTCACATCACCACGTGTCGAGCAATGCTCTTAACCCAAGCTCCCTACACCCCACAATAATATAAAACATCTCTATGCGTCAACATGTTGATAATTTAAAGTATGTAAATATAAATAGTAATTAGTATTGAATATACAATTGAAAATAAGGAATTTTAATGAAGGATATTTATAAAGTAGAAAGAAAAAAAGTGAAAAAGGTAGGTAGAGACGGAAAAAAGGGGGCAATTGAGATAACAGTGGCACTTTCTCCGTTAAATTAGGGTTTCTGCATTTCAACAACATTCCATCAATTCATCATCAATTCATCTTCCAAACTCCACAATCATCACCGTAAGTACACTCACTAATCATTAGCTTATCATTCTTCATGTTTCAACCATTCTTAACCCCTAAACATACCTACCTATTAATCGTATTCATTAGTTTATCGTTTTCGTTTGCATTGTCAATTTTGTAGTTAGTTTACTTTAATCCGTAATTAACCTCTGTTCTGTCAATTGATTGAGTTGATAAACAGTGTATGTTTTAAAAAAAAAAAAAATTTTAATTACAAATTCTGTTGGAAAAGCAAAAAAGGGTACCAAAAAGTGGTCAAAGTTTTCATCTTTAAACTAAAAATGAACTTGAATTTATTAAAGGTTTGATGGATTATTATGTCTTTTGAATGATTGCTTTTGATTGTAGTGAATATCATTTTTTATGCTCAAACAGATAGTAAAAGTCATACTTTAGTTTGGTTAGAAAATAGTTAGGTTATTCATGATTAAAGTTTTTTCTTGAACTTTGCTTAAAGTTTTATGTTTCCTTTAAAGTTTCATTGAAGCATTTCATTGTTTCTGTTTGAAGCCTGCTTACATGAGTAAAAACTGTAGTGTTACCGATTATGTCTACGACAAGTAACTAATAGTACACGCCTTGAAGATATGTGTCGTCTGCGTTGAAAAGGCTTAAGTTTTTATAATCAAGTTTAGTGAGATAATTAAAGATTCAAGAAGTAACTAATAGTACACGCGTTGAAGATACGTGGCGTCTGCGTTGAAAAGGCTTAAGTTTGTATGATCAAGTTTATTCAGATAGTTAAAGATTCAAGAAAGCCGTGAAAGAACAATCTTTATCTAGTATTCTAAACGATAGCTAAAACGGGGTCGCTGTGTTGTGTGGCTGCAAGGCCACATGGGTCAAACGCAGCTAGCGCTGACTGGTCCATGGTCCCACACGAGCCGTACTGGAGGACCAACACGAGCTTCTCGCCTCCCCCACCGAGATGGGATATCAGGTATCATTCCGAAGGTCAATCATTCGGTTCTCAAGAGGGTAGTCAGTTGTATGGGTCTTCTACATCGTCGAATAGTAGAGAAACTAGAAGCTGGTTAAGAGGTGGTTATGCTCCTAATCATCAACATTCGGTTTCTGATGGAGTTGGGCTGTATGTTAGTAGCCCATCTGACTTTTCGCCAGCTCAGCAGTTGACCCACCCAGCAATTCAAGAAATCGGTATTGACGAATTTGGAAATTCATCTACGAGAGGTAATTTTTTATTCACTGTAAGCTGAAGCTTTGAGTGTTCTACCATCTTATTGTAGGAAAAGTCTACGTTTATTCCTGGTTTTTTGACTGATTTGTATTGATTATAGTTGGCAGTTTAAACTATTTACGTATGGATGGGTTGATTTAATTGTTTTTATCTACTAACACATCAAATAAGTAAGTATGTAAAAGAATGTATTGTATTTGTGTTATCTTATACGACTCACTAAAAGTTTTGGATGAAACTTGTTTTAGATCAACCCAACTTAGCTTGAATCCAAAACTACCTGTTTTGAGTTTTGACCCCAACCTTAGTGTTAGGGCTGCAAAAGAACCAAACGTTCAGCGAACAGTTCGTGAACCGTTTGGCGGGAAGTTTGTTTGTGTTCGTTCATTTAATAAATGAACCACACGAACAAAAGATTTCGTTCGTTTACTTAAATGAACGAACATGAATAGGGGTCGCGTTCGTTCATTTATGTTCATGAATATTCGGTAACGTATTCGTTTATGTTCGTTTGTGTTCTATAGTTCATTAGTGTTTTTAATTTTTATATTTTATTCAATTACTGCAAAATTACGACAAAGAAAATATTTAATAAGTATCAGTGTATTATATATTTTGTTCATGAACACTTGTTAGTGTTCGTTTGTTTCCATTTGTGTTCATGAACGTTCGTTTGTGTTCATGAACGTTCGTTTGTGTTCGTTGCCTAAATTAACCAACAGACACAAATGAACACGGACACGTTCATTTCTCTAACGAACGAACTAGAAACATAAAATCTCATTCAGTAAGTGTTAATGAACACATATATTTCCTTGACAATTGAACCCGAACATGTTACTATTATTGTTATTATTCTTCTTATTAATATTTTTGAGTTCACATTATTCTCCACCTGTTATTTTCCTTTAAATTCCTCTCATCCTCACCTTTTCACAAGGCATATATTCTTCAACCATATTTTTGTGTGTTGTTTTATCAAAAGAACATCTTATATGATTCTATATCTCTTTATTTCTGCATAACTAATATGTTTTATTTTCCCATTTATTTATTTTTGCAGTTTTAGGGTCTATATCCTTCTCACCAATCATCGAGGTACATTACTATATTAAATATTATCATTTACATTTATCCGGTTTTCGTAACACAATTCAGTCTTCAGGGAATTTCATTTTCAGCCCCTCAGGATAGCCGACCTTCAGTTTCTTCTCTTTCCGACGGTAGCGATTACGAACCAATAGCCAAATCACAATCCTCGCACCGAAACTTTACAACGCGGCGTTGCTTCATGTCTAAACCTGTCCACCCGTTGACTTTTCCACCAAAAGAAAACGCAACCGTATGTCCAGAACAGCGGTTCAGCACAGCTAGTTGTGATCTTGATTTTACTGATGTTTCCGAACCAATTGAACCTGATTCACTTAGCCGACCATCGGTTAACCAATCATACGTTTACAAATGCGTTCTATGTGAAAGATTTCTCTCCCAACGATCACCATATAGCTCTCACCGGATCGTTAAAAGCGAGACTTTCCGGTCACCGGAGTTCTTCCATGCCGCCATGTCTTCCATGCCGAATGTTTAGACCAAACAACACCCAAAACCTGTAAAAACGACCCTCTTGTCCCATATGTGGCAAATCCGATGACGAAATTACGTCTCCCGAACAACAACGGGTTTGTTCGAAACTGAAAAACGCGTTTCCGAAACTTAAACCATTTTGTGAAGACGGACCGTCTAGACCGTGGGGATGCACCCAGGCTGGTAATTGTGTTGAAGGGGCGCTAACTGCACCGTCGAAGAACACCATGTTGTTACTTAGCCGCAACCGGGTTAAAAAGAGCCTGTCGTTGAAGAGTAACTCTGATAAGAAAAATGGGTCTAGCGGGTCGCCTGACCCAAGTGCAGTTGGGTCTTCAAAGACAGCATCTGGTTCTGGTAAGAAGTTATAGAATCGGTATCCTGTTAATTCATGAATGCTATGTGGTTTTAAGTTTTAACATTAGTAGAAGAAGTGCATATGAATAGTTTATCCCTTTGTGTAGGATGTAAATCATCCATAATGATATTCTAATTGCTGACGTGTCAATGCAAAGTAGTTGGATCTAAAAGCCCGTTGCGCTAAAGTTTGTTGGGCTCAAGCTCTTTGAGTTGGATCTAAAAGCCCGTTGGGCTCAGGTTTGTTCTACTCAGAGTGTTGAGATGATTTGAGAATTGAAACTAGACAACTACGAATAGTACATTTGATAGCGAGATTTTTTAACGTGATATACATGTCGTTTATCGTTACATCAATATTTACGTTAAGTTGTAATCAGCCGCATTAGATATTTTTGGTGTAATTGTACCATCACATAATGGCTTATCATTATAAGTGCTTGATAGTGATAAGTGTTTCTTTTTCTTCTAACAAGCCGATGAACGCAACAAACTTAGCATGCGGTGGTAATCATCTGGTGTTGAGACGATACAACTTCTGCCCCTGGGTAAACAATGGCTAATATAGCTCGATCGATAAAATAAAAACTCGAGTCCAAGTACTTTGTGCCTAGTATAAATCGTCTAGCAAACGGCGATTGATTCAATTTACGATCACCACATAATATTTTGTAAATGTGTGATTTAAGGTTGCAATATATATGAAACCTTTATACACTAATTGATGTGATCATCTTATTTGAAAACTCACGTATAAACCGTCTCAATGGTCTCTTTTCAAGTCAATAAATTAACATAAAAACGAAAATCAATAAAGTTGAACAAAAATATATCAACTTATGATAAGTGACATTCGAGTGTATATATTAAGAGGAAAGAACAAAAATCAATAAATTGTTATGAAAATTGCAATTGAACCAGTCATGAAAGTTGCTCTACATCTTAGGGGCTATTTATTTAGTTATAACTGAGCTTTTAATGATTCAGACCATTTATTACTTTAGAATTTAATGGTTTAGACTATTTATTTGTTTTGGGAATGGATGTTTGAATAGTTGAGGTATTTGCCTCTTAATGGTTAAGCATTATTATGAGTCTGAATAGTTAAGACCTATAATCTGAATTGGTCAGACATTTGCCTTTGAACGATTAAGCATTATACTGGCTCTTAATGGTTCAAACTTCTTTCTGGTTCAACACTTAATGGTTCAGACCTCTTACTGGTTCAGCACTTAATCATTCAAAAGTTATCAAACAACCCCTTAATAGTAAAAGTTCAAAAACAAGTTGAATTATTGATATATCCATTGTGAAAATAATTATATTACAACCCCTCGGTTAAAAAGTACTGATTCTGTCACTGTGGGTGGCTAGCTTATGCTAGCATTGTAAAGGTTGCTAGCGCCTCACTCGTTTATAATATAACACATTGGCCTTTAAAAGAAATTCATCTTTAATGTGTTACAAAAACCGTTATCGATTTGGTGTTAATATTCACACATCTCTTCCCTCTATCTCTCTCTATAGATACATAGATATATATATAGAGTGAGATAGAGAGAAAAGGATGTGGAAATAAGAATTTAGGAATGCGAGAATAGAACGAGCATTTAAAAATAATTTAAAACAATCATGAAAGTGCTAAAAAGGTATGGATTTTGTGATTTTACAAAAATGGAGTCAAAAGGAGCACTTAGGTCTAAACGATAGATGAGTGCACCAAGTTTGCTAATGCAAGTCCATGTGAGGTAAGGACCCATTTGTAAAAGCAGTTTGGCTTTTTAGTAGTCGATTGTTTGATTTCCCGTCGATTAAGCGTGTCGATAATGCGTACCGACACATTTACTTGACTCAAAAGTATGTATCGAAACTTGGCCATAACTCATAAAGTTAATACAATATGAACACTTATGTAGAGTTTTATATACTCAAATATGAACTCTAACAAGATATAACTTTTAATCATTCAAGTTTAAACTATTGAATTAAATCCTAATTTATTTAAAACTACTCAAATAGAACTCTTTCATTTTATGATTAAATATAAAATAAATTGGTCCAACTTTTTTTTCAAAGAAAAACAAAAAAGAGTATTGATCCATTGAAAAAAAGGTGAAACAAAATAAATATGTTTGTAAGAACAAATTGGACCAACCATGTGAGTTTGTCAACCAAGAAAGACCTAACTTCCTCTTTCATCATTCTTTGATCCATTGGTTTTTGAGTTGTCACACCATTCAAATTTCACACAAGACAACTTGTTCATTGGATAGTTGAACCATTAGTGCACTCTACATCATGCCCTTGTCATTTAGGAACACATGCATAACAAATTAGGGCATCCCTTCTTGTGAAAAAATGTTCATTATAATAGTTTATTTGTTAACATGCATATGTTATTTCCATTCCCATTTAAAATTAGGAGTGCCAATACAATACGAAGGTAACACGATATCTGCGACTTTGAGTTTATTCTAGACATATTCAAATCATTATTGAATCGAACTTGCTACTATGTGTAGCTAAACTGGTGGTGTTTGGGTCATCCTAACGGATTTGCACATCGACCCGCTTATGTTTATATGTATTTTTTTTTAAAATGTATTATAAGTCATAGCTTAAATTGCTTAAGTATATTAGGTCATAGTTTAGTTGTTAAACAAGAAATAAAGTTCATTTCAAACAAGTTGTGTCGTGCCAAACTCTGAACACACATGTGGTGTCCAGGTTAACGTGTTTAACTCAAATTTTCTATTGTGTTTAGTTTATATAAAATTTCCGGATTCAAATCAGGTTTGAATCACCAACTTGATCACCCGTTTAACGCTTTAGCTCCAATATTTATAATACATGTATGGTTTTTGCATAATAACAAATATTAACTTGTAGATTGTGAAAACCTCTCCCCGCTTCACACCAAGAAACACATACATGTGAAAGCACTATTCTATTATACTTATTATTATTATACTTATTATTATTATTATTATTATTATTATTATTATTATATTATTATTTATTATTATTATTATTATTATTATTTTATTTCAATAAATTTTCCTAAAATATGTCAATTCAAGTAATAATTTGAAACTTGATGTTAGATTTCTTTTTTATCTTTTTATGTTGTTACATCAACCAAAACGTTAGAGCCCATGTGAGATGCGGCCAAGACTACTAGAGACACTTTAACCACTACCACATGCTTTCTACCATACACTAATTTGCTTCTTTTTTTTCCTGTACATGATTACATCTCACAATCATAATCCCTCCTCTAATTATATAACTCATAAAAATGGACCTTTGTATAAAACATCCGATTTAGAACGGGCCAAAATAAGCTTACAACCACCTACCACCACTGTTTACTGGGGTTGCCATTGTGATAACTTATAACTACCTTCACCGCACCACCACCATAGTCGATCTTGACGCCTACACTGTTGCCATTGTCGTCACCTCTCCACCACTGCTACTTTCACCACCTACAACATTTCCACCGCCACCACATCAACCCCCACCTCCACTGCCACCACATCATTGTCTCTAGTAGTCATCACAAGAACAGATATAGTCAGTGAACTGTTCTAACCGAACCTGTTTTTATAACATGTTATTATATTTTTTTTGTTTTGACTTGAACTCGTGTCGACCCATTACAAATCTAACCCGACCAACTTACCACTCATATACATGACACATTTGACTAAGTGAACTACTTATTTTTAGTTTTAGGGGTGTGAATTTCTGACACAGATCCGAAAACACGATACGAATCTAACACAAAATTCAAGGGTTTAGGTTTAGTCTAAACGGGTTCGGGTCAGTTCAGGTTGAACCTGCGAACCCGTTTAGGTTAACCGGTTGGGTTCAGGTCAACCTGGTCGGGTCGGCGGGTTGACCTGTTTAACACATTATATTATATTAATTTTTTACAATATGTTTTATTTATAAATTAAATGGATGTGTACTTTATGCCATAATTATAACTTAAAAAGAGAAATTAAGATAAGATTTTATAATATACATATAACTGTATTATATACATTTATGTTTTTAAGTAAATTTTAACTTTAATTTATTAATTTCAGAAAAAAATTAATTAGGTTGAACGGGTCGTGTTCGGGTTCAGGTTGAACCCGTCAATCCGCGAACACGGCCCGTTTAGCACCCCTAGCTTATTTTGTGTAAAAATGTGAAGGGTTTTTTTTTAAATTTTCTCTTGTATTTTTTATTTTTGTAAAATGGGTTGTTATAAAAATTTCAAAACCCTAAATGTAGAGAAAATAATAGAGAAAACAAACTAAAACATTTTTCTATTAATGGGTAGGATAGAGATGGTGGTGGAGAATCGAATGTGGAAAGTTTTTTTTATTAAATACACAAAGTTTGGAATAATTTTTTTTTTCTGTTAAAATACTAGATGAAGATGGAGATTCTTTTGAGAATGTTGTAAGAGTGTACAACATGATTAAAAACAAAACATCACTCCGGGTCCTATAAAAAAATCTGGTTGGTATTACATTTTAATTTTAATAATTAAATAAATAAATTATTGTGTAATTAGGTTTCATTAAATGTCCTGTTTTTTGAACCTAACGAGACAGTGTCCTCTAGTTCAAACAAACCACCACAGTCAAGCCAGAGAACATTGAATTGTCCAACCACAAACTATGAGCCATCCTGACTCTTGTCAGCCTTAAACGGACGGTTGCGGTTCCATACAACACAATAACATTAAATGGAGTATTTTTCATGTATTATTATTAATTTTTATGTAGGATGAACTTTCATTATTAATCTTGCATGGAGCTAGAAACCAAAGTGAGTAAAAGAACATTATAAAAGTTACACCAATTACTACAATTATTTGATGGAGGATTTAATACATTCCTCATCCTTACTCTATAGGAAACCCAAAGTTTTAATTTCTTCACATACCGTGAATTACACCAATATAGATGAGCAAAAGATTCAGATGTTTATTGACTCAAGCTAACATTAACGAATATATATATATATATATATATATATATATATAGAGAGTTAAATAAGAAGAAAAATTTTGTAAAATAAAAAGAATAACTTTTAAACCAATAGAAATTCTTCTATTTACTTCATTTAATGTGTGTATTTAATATCATGAAAAATGGTATATAGTGAATCTATAATTGTCATTAATTAGCTAATTAATTAAACTTGTAGCTCATTTTTTAATATACTTTTTCAAGATAAAATAATCTATGGTGAAGGACAATTTTCAAATGTGTAGGATAAATTTTAGTATGTGTAGGATAAATTTTGAAATATGTAGGGTATTTTTACATGTGTGTATGGTAAATTCGATAAGTATGAGATATATATAGGATAAATTTTGAAATATGTAGGATATAATGTTTTTGTTTTATTAATGAGAGATAACATAATTAATGAGAGAAGTTATAAACTATTTAATGTTTTACCATTATGATCTTCTTCTTTTTCTTCTCACATTAAATTTCTTCTCAAATGAAAATTAACTCACACACACCCATATATATATATATATTAAAAATCTTATATGACAACATTGTAACTTATTTATTTGTTAGGTTAATTGTTTAAAAATGGTATGGGTTAATGAACTAATGGAATTAATTATTAAAATTATTAATTCTTTTATTTGAATTAAGAGAATACTGGGTGTTGGTGAAATTCAATAATTAGTTTATAACTCTATTAACGTATGTTGATGTCATGTCTCATTATTACAGAAGAATCAGGACTGAGTATATTTTCTATGTTACTGAATCAGAAGCTTCAAGGGGATTGGGTTTGTTGATCAACCTTTACCCAAAGAATTATACCTGACTTGAATTTCCAACACCACTTGGTTAAATAATGCTAAACTTTGTAGCCTTTAGGCTGCCAGCTCCAAAGCCTTCAACATCCTTTGGAGCTAGCATGTTACTCGATAATTTCCTCAAGTTCATCAAGGACATGAATTGGAGCCTTAAACAGGGAGAGAGATTTGGAATGCTACCCATGACCGACTCGATAACCATAAGAAGACTACAAACGCCTGCCTTCGACATTGAGAGTTTACATTAAAAAAAAACAGTCAATAAGTGACTTCCAATGTTGAATCAAGTTCATAATGAATCCAACGAAAGACCCATATATATATAAAAGAAGCCAATTTGAATTTTAGTATGTTCACCATGCTATCCAAAACAAGGGTTTCAACCCTTCCACCAGAGCGTTTACTTTTATAAAAGTTTACCTTCAAACAGTGGCGGATCCAGAAACTTTTTTCAGTGGGTTCGTTTTGGTATATTCTCACTAACTTTTTTCAAATCATACAAGATTGTGAGCAATTTATAAATCCCATTGCATAAGAAAATAATTTTATCGGCATAGAATATGTGTAAACGATGAGGGACTTGGGGGGTTTGAATATCATGGAATATACCCATTGAGCATGTTTTGTTTATCAAAACGTTTAGGGCTTTCATGGCCATAATGAATAGAAACGGAGAGAGGGCTTCACCTTGCCGTACCCTCACTCCTCGGTTAGGATTGAAACTCTCTGGTTGGTGAACCATTAATTGACATTGACAACCTAGACGAGGATAAACAATATGTTATCCAAACTCTCATCTCATTGGGAAATCCATAAGTTCAAGGATCAAGTGAAGAAAATTTTTTATAAATCAAGCCAAGCCATAGTTTCACTAATGATAAACGATCCCTCTAGTGTGTTACGCCCATAAAGAAACTTGTATGAGTCATCGATGATGGACAAGTTGGCTATCTTTAATCTATTGGCAAGGATCTTAGCGATAACCTTGTATAAACATCCAATCGATTGATTGGGAGATAGTCAGAGAGAGATCTGGATCTTTCATTTTAGGAATCAAGGTTATGAACGAATAATTACATGCACTATTTATCTTGCCCTTCAAATAGAAATACTCCATCTTATTTGTAAAGTTGGTTCGAGGATTTCCCATATTGTTGCAATTATCTTTACTATAAAAGCCAAAAAAGTATTTAAAATTTACTTATAAAAATAATAATAGAAAACTGTTCTAAGATAATAATAAAATACTAGTACCTTGTCGAATCTATACCGACCAAAGAACATCGATTCCAACATCTATTTTTATGGGTTTTTTTTTGTTTCAATACGAGTCACTTTCAGTAATTTTTCGATATCTTCTAAACTAACAGTAACGAACCAATACATAACTTTATTATTTTGTGCATATATCATATTTTCGCCGCAATACAACAGGAATTCACTAGTTATAAACAAATTGGTTGAACCATTTACGTCACACATAAAAATGAAGTAATAGAAATCTATGTTATATATAAACTTAATTATTCTTATTACATAGCTATAATTTTGGTGATGTCATGAAAATATGTCTTAATATCATGCTTTATATGAAAAAAAAAACTAAATATCCATTCCAACTAGTTTAATACATTTCTTTTTCTTAATGTTCCATGCATCAAACTAGTAATCTACACGTTTTCCCTCTAAACTATATCTTGCTCAGATTTGAACCTGCGTCTTCGTCAAAAAGGTTTTGAATAACTAATAATTATTTATTTACGGTTGAATTTTATATAAAAAATAATTTTTAAACGGCTATTTAATCCATTTTGTAGGTTCGTTATTTCACAAAGTAAGAAAGAAAACATGCTTAAATGAAAGGTGACACCCATTGAAAAGTGCCTAGATTTTGGCTGCTTTTAACTGTTCTGAGTTTTGTCTGTATAAAAGATTGTGTTTTGGAGTCAAGTGTATGCATGTGCTCTTGCAACGTTACCGGCGTTATAACCGGCTCAACCGTCACATTCAATAGAGAATTATAATAAATGAAATATTACATGTATACCTACAACAATAAAAATATATGACTAATAAAATTAAGAGATACAACAATTATTAAAAAAATATAGTCAATAGAATATGTTAACATTGTTTTAAACATGAGAATCAAGAGAAAATCACCAAAATCATATATCCTCCAATTATTCCCTCAATTTGTTATATATATATATATATATATATATATATATATATATATAATTATAATGACTCAAGCCACTTAGACAGGATAATAGAGAAAACAACAAAAACATCATCACATTGGAATTCCAATAATAAAGAAAAATATATAGAAAGTAAAGTACACCTCTATATTTAGAGGTTATATTTAATTGTCTATATTTCTATTGTGAGTGTATAGGAAAGAGAAAATAATAATAAAATAATTATTTGTGAGTAAGAAATGGATAGAGATAGAGAATTGAATGTGAGATGTTGTTAAAAAATTAACAAAATTAGAGAAAGGTGCGTTTTTATATAGATTGAATATGAAGGCTTCAATGTGAATGCTCTTACGCATATAATCTATGTGATAATTCATGCGGGTAGCCTATTTGCTAGGGACAATGCCTCTAAAGAGGTCTCAGTTTCAAACCTGAACAAGTGAAATAATTTGGAATTATAAACCTTGGTGTAAAGGGGTAACATTTGTCATTAAAAAACGCTAATCATGATTATACGTTTACTTCGGTTACCCAATTTAACTATGTATTCCAATCAATACTGGATAAAACTTTTGACGTACCAGACTACGGGTAAAGTTATTTACAAAGTCTCATAAAAATAAGAAGTGTAGAAAGACACAATGGATCGCAAAAAAAAAATACAATGTCGAGCAAAATGTAACACAGTGTCGAAAAATATAACATAATGTCGAAGAAAAAAGACACAATGAGTCACAAAAAACACAATTACGCAAATATAAAAAGACACAAATATAAATAAAAACACAATGATATAAACAAATAGTCTAAAATCTACAAGCTAAACATCTAAAAACAAAAACCTAAAATTTTACATGGTAGAGTTCGATGAGACGGTTTCAATGTTGCTTCAATGAGGTCAATTGTAGTCCGTTGAATACCCTTCTTGCAGACTTCTTATTTTAGAAGATTTGTATTTTATTCTAACTCACCAAACTACTACTCACATATAAACTTTTCACTCATTTAAGGAAACACACTACTCTTTGTTACATAAATCCATTAAATATAAACATATAGAGTAAATTGCATAAAACATTCTTTATGTTTCCTCAAACTTGCAGATTCCAGCCTTAATGTTTAAAAGTTGCTAAAAACAGCCTTTAAGCTTATTTTTGTTGCGGGTTCAATCCTTTACAGCTAACCACGTTATTTTCTTCAGTTAAGTTCCCTCACCTGCATAACATGTGAGGGTATATTCATTTTGGTTGATCTTCCACCCACGTCAATTATAAGAAAAAAGAATATTTAAGGTTTAACCTATTTTAAAAAAAATTCTAACCACAGGGACTAACCAAACTTTTAAAAACCAAACACCCTCTTTTCCGGTCTTCTTCTCCGGCGACTTCGCCGGATTCCGGCGAACCCGAAATTAAGATAGGAATCTTGTTAAGCTAGCCCACTAAGTTGTAAAGATTAACACAGATTTTGATCATGCCAATCAAACTCTTCAGGATTATCATCAGTTGGAAGAATCGGCGCCTTATTCGCATTAGACGGAAACGACAAATGACTCTTCAACCCTAGATACCTCTCACGGAACTCCGATGCCGTCAAATCAGAGAACTTTGTAACACCGTGTTCAGTAGTCGGATCCAGCAACTGGTGACGCTTAGGACGCCGCAAGTTAGACTTAAACACTATCAAACGGTAATCGTGCTCCTCTGTAGTCGCGTACGTTTTACCAAACTTTGTTTAAACTAGGTTAAAACTTAAATATTCTTTTTTTTTTTATAATTGAAGTGGGTGGAAGATCAACCAAAATGACGAATATACCCTCACATGTTATGCATGTGAGGGAACTTAACTGAAGAAAATAACGTGGTTAGCTGTAAAGGATTGAACCCGCAACAAAAATAAACTTAAAGGCCGTTTTTAGCAACTTTTAAACATTAAGGCTGGAACCTGCAAGTTTTAGGAAACATAAAGGATGTTTTGTGCAATTTACTCAAACATATATGAAATTAAATATCAAAGTCGGTTGTAAGAATTTAGGTGTCATGTTTAAAACCTAAAAAAACGTGCTTTTACGACCTTAATGAAATAGATAATGTAAACTTTTTTAAACAAACGATTAAAGCTATAGCAATAAACATTCACAATTACCAAAATGACAAAATTATAGTATTCAAATGAGAGAATAACGTATATAGACTTCTAGCTAACCGATAATTTGTGAAGCTCTTCTTGCATTCTTGACCATTTCTTCAACTCATCTTCTCTTTTTAAGTTTTAGACAACCGGATGGTTTTTTAGAAGCCATTATTTCTAAAAATTAACAAACCAACAAGTAACAATTAACAAGATTAACAATTTGTCAATTAACAAAGTCTAACAGTTCTATTTCAATCAACAAAACCCCCCAATTTCTAAAAAGTTTCTAAAAATTAACATGTAACAATCGCACGATTAGGGCTTAACATTCACTTAATTCTAACAAATAACACCCAAATGATCAATTAGGGCTAAAATTGTAGAAAACACACATGCATGATCACTTAAGAGGCTAAGGCTCGTCTTGCGAGTTGCGTGGTGGTGGACTGGTGGTGATTGACGGGTAGCAACGGTGTGGTGGTAAGTGGACAATACTGACTAGTGCACGGTGGTGGTGAGTGGTGATTGAAGAACTTCGACGATCAAAGACTTCATATTGTCGATTACGTCGTTTGATGTTTGCCGCTTCATTGTTACTATTTTATTTGTTTTTGAAAATAAAATGAGTACGGGCTAATACCTAATGAGCTTAACTTGATCCTCCCCGCCCACCCTAGGCCGCAGGTGGACACAGTGATACAATAAGCTTTATAAAAAAAGCTACGATTTTAGAACTTTAAAACTAGTGGACCTATTATACCAAGAGAATAATTACTTATTTTTTTGTGTTTTAATTTAGCTAGGATCGGGAGGTGAGAACTGAAGACATGCAAGAAGTCAAGTACGAAGATCAAGAAATCTTATGATCGGTGATTCCCTTTCGATAACCAAATCGTCATTCCTGTTCATGATTTGATGGTTTAATTAATACAAATGACAAGACCATGATTGATCACAAAGATCTTGTTTTTAATTGCTATTTCGATTCACTGATTAAGGTATGATTAAGGTACCGTAGTTTTTATTTCGAAAGAGAGGGTGCACTCTGAAATGATCCTGTATTGTTGTTGAAATCTATTGTCCTCCTTGGCAATGATTTTTTGTTTACGACAATTGCATTGTGTTGTAATTGTCTAGTGGGCTCGTTTCTGAATTCGTATTGATCTATTGAACCGTTCTGAGAATAACATTTTCATTCTACCTTTTGTGTTATAAAAGTTTTGTTGTTTGGATTCTAGTAATCTTTTTTAATTGCTTATTAGTAATTGCTCATAGCCTTAGAATTTTTTTTTGTCAAATTAGAATCGGCGATACAAATTTGGTCATTCATATCTTGACGAACTAAAATCTTATGAACTTACAAGCCCGGATTAAAATAAAACTTTATAACATAATCTTCAAGCGTCGTAAATACTATTTCGCTTTTGTTCTTAAAAAAATCAAGTCCATGTGAAATGCTAAGTTTGTCACACCCTCAAATTCCACATGCGGGGTTTTTACCGCGAGGCGTGTGACCGACCAGGATCTAGCCATAAATTTTGTTGAACCAACCATTTAAAATAAGAAAAGTATCACTATTAACATGATTAGTGATAAGGACTAAATTTGTTCAAAGACAGTTTGTGTTGCAGCGGAAAACAAAGTTAAAAACCCAACAGGAAACTAAAACCACAAGTTAAATAGATGTTCAAAACAATAAGTTTAAATGAACCACCCACTCAAGCCGATTGCAATGCCCGTCCATAGCTGTACCTATTTACCTGCAAGCATGCAACTACGTGCCAACAATAAAGTTGGCGATTTCACAAAATTTGAGTTTAGTAAAAGTAAAGTTCACAATGTTTTAATTTAAGTATGACTCGGGTAGCTAACCCTCATCATGTCACACCCCGACCCGCAGCGGAATATGAGTCGGGGCATAATGATTTGAAAACACAAAAATCATTGTAAAAGCAATCATGATAATGATGTGGTGTGTGCTTTCATGGATATGTTGTGTTATGAGAATATGATTCATGATAGGCATTGTATGATAATATATACTTATGAACATGCTTGCATAACATTGAATGTAACATTTAACATAAAACATATAAGCATCATGAAATTTGGCATGTAACACACAAAAATCTTAAAAATTTCTAAACAACTATAGTATAGGCTCTAAGGGTCTAATAACCTATCCTATATCCCTATAGTCATGGCTCTGATACCAATCTGTCACACACCGACCTGCAGCGGAATATGAGTCGGGGCATAATTGGGTTATCATCAAAGCTCATGATATTTACTAATATGTTTCATATTTATTAAAGTCAAAATTACATTCCCAAATATCCAAACATGTCCATACAATACAAAGAGAATAAACCAAACAAAACAATCCCAAACTTTAAATCATTTTATTCTTCTAGTCCAATCCTAAGTGTTTCTTGCTGCAGCTGGTTCACCTGTATCATGTGTAAAAATGGGGGTTTTTGGGTCAACATAAGTTGGCGAGTGAACCTTGTTAGATAAACATTTATTATTGATTTACTTATTAGTTTATCAATGAAAAATTGTGCATAATCATAAATAAGCAAATGTAAATACCCAAGCAGTAGCAATAGCAATCACAACTATAACATACAATAACATATGATAGCATACATTAACATACCAACATCATACGATAAATAACATGAATGAAACTGTGCGATCAAGGCTCAATCAAACGGAGCCGATCGTATTGCATGTACTGAAAATGATAAATGTCTGTGCAATCAAGGCTCAATCAAACGGAGCCGATCGTATGTGGGCACGCCAGGTTCACGCTCATAATGTAATGGGGAACATGCTCAACGCTCATAATGTAATGGGGAGCGGCGGCCTATGAGATTGCATGTACTGAAATAATAAATTGAATCTAACAATAACCACACAAACAGTTGAAACAAGCTGAATACACAAGTTCATGATATGATGTATGCACAATGGTTTAAATATAATATATAGCAAGACACATGATACACCCCAAAACGTGATTAAAACGGGGAATTTGTAAAGATTCACTCACATTAGGTGCGTTTGATTTGAGATGGTGAGATGCGCACGAGTCGGGAGAGTTGAACAACGAGAATTACTAACCTAAATAATAACGGAAAAATATAGTAAATGAGTGGATTTTATTAAGGATTTTAATGGAATTTTTTAGATATATTTTTGTAAGTTTAAGGCTATTTTCTATCTTTAAAAATATTATTTTTAAGTATTTTTAATTGATTTTTAAATTAAATTAAATAAATAAAAATATAAAAAAAATTGTTTATTTTTGCGTTGACCGTTGACTTGTTGACCTGTTGACCGGTTCGGTCAGTGTGCATGTATGCGCTGGGTGAGACTCGAACCCGAGACCTCCCGTACGCGTGCACGCAGCTCTACCAACTGAGCTACGTGTCTAACCCGAAATAATCTTGTTTTTAATTATATTTATATACTAATTCGATTTATTCAAAATTCATTTGTTTTAAGAAAAAGATTTTAAATCATCGAACCGGTGTCGTTAACCAGACTCGAACGCGTGACGTGTGAGTTAGTATTGCACACAGTCCACCGCTGGACTGTGTGTCTAACCTGGTTAATATCTCGGTTTTTATTATACTTAACAACTAACGGGGTTAACCCGGTTCAGCTTTAATCAAAAAGGCATTTTATTACATAGAGGGTGCGGGTATCAGGGATCGAACTCGTGACGTGTGCGTATTATTTGCACACAGTCCACCGCTGGACTGTGTGTCTAACCCGTTTAAAATACCAATTTTAATTATACTTATAGTGTTATCACAGTTCATCTTCTTCGTTGGATTTTACCGACAGCAGATTACACCATTAAATCTTGTTAATTCGATTGTTAAACATTGCACAGACTAATATGAGATAGCAGAGATGATAATCAGAGGAAAACATACCGGTGAACGATTGACTACAGAGTTCCGGCAAGGCGTCGGTCTCTATTTTTAAGAACTTCAACTGAGCAAATCAATTAATTGTTTTGATTAGCTAATCATGAAATTGAAGTGCTAAACAAACGTTATCAGTGTGTTTTAAGGTCCTTACCGTTTCACAGACGAAGATAAAGATTTCCAGAAATTTTCCGGCGAACTGGAATTATCTTATAACAGTGCCTGAATTCGATCTCAAGTGGAAGGTTTGAGTTAGAAATAGCTTAACAACTGTTAGACTACAATGGTATTGAAGAACTTACCGATTTGAGGAAAAATACGGTTTTCCGGCGAAACTTGCAGAATTTTCCGGCGAGTTGATTTAAGCTTTCTGATGGACCGAATATGTGATGAAATTGAAATGGAAAGTTTGTATGATGTTTCTGAGTCGCGAGAGGGGTCTTGATTGAAGTAATTCGGATTGTTGAATAGTTTCGGTTATAACACTCATCATTCTCAGAATTGAAGTCAATTCAAGTCTAAATTGATTAAAATCGTCGGTGCATCGGTTATAAACCTGAAGTCGCGATTATTCAAACGTTTAGACGGTTGAATAGCCGATTTCAGTTTTTCAGTTAGCGAAACCCGGGTTTAACTAGGTTTGTGTATAAGACTTATTTGTTTCCTAAAGTCGACAGAAAACAAACAAGTGGCGGAGTGGTTATGCGTGTGAGTGTTAAGTCTTTGGATTTCAATTCCGGCTGACCCGGGTTCGAGCCCCGGCAGCAACATTTTATTTTTATTTATTTTGTTTTCACTTTTTATCAAATATAATTTTTATAGTTTAGTTTGTTTATTAATTATGTATCATTAAAAATCAAAATAACCATAAATACACAACGTGACATTTATAACTTGATATTCGATTACAAAACGGAGCGGGTGTTGGAAACCCGTTTTTGACAAATGTTACACATCATATGACTAAACTGTGTACCGAATGCTGACGTTTCGTTCGTGCCCTCAATAATGTCTATCAACATTAAAGCAAGAGTGAAGGTTAGAAGTTCACGCCCGGCCTCCAGCACGGTGTGAGGTTTGTCAAACCTAATAGTGCTATCAACTAATACCCCGCGTATGCCCACCCAACAATCTAATCGGTAAAATGTAGGGACTTTCATGATAGAGTTTTCGTTTAGTCTGAGTGTACTATCCACCTCCAGTTGATAGCATGTTTCAGTGGTCCACACAAGGGACGCGCGCGTAGTCCAAACCAGGGATACCGTAAAAAGTGTTGTCCCAAACCAGGGACGCATGCTTTTAGAAAATAGTTGTGAACTCATCTTAGTTTGCTCGATTTTTAACTTGAAAGGTAATCAGGAAGGTCAACTTTGTCCTGATATGTTTACCGTTTCAATTAGTTCACTTCATGAATTTCTACACGTAGTCTAATCCATAATCACCGAATCACGTTGTCGTACAAAGTACATGTTTAAGTAAGTTAAAGTAGGTGATCGCCTAATTCCATATAATGCATTCATAGACACCCGCTAACGTTTCTAATAACATTCAACACTTTGTTGCAACATATAATCATATTTAACACGCTCACAAATATTTTTAGCTTAATGGAGTTTCATGTCCGTTTTAATGCAGTTTTCCGGAATTTATTTAAAATACTAAACGGACTCATAAAATTATGATATTTTAACAAAACGTGCCTTTTAGTTCCCGAATACTTGTGTATTTTTTTCACAACCTGAATCTTTACACAAAAATCAATAAAAATCATTCTCTACACCTAAGTCTAATCTATAACTTTCTGATGATAGTTTACGCCAAAAATGATCTAAAAATCCTCGTTTATTCTTTTTACGAAATTCCAGTTGGAGATTTTCATTACCTCCTGGAACTTCCTACAGTAAAAATTTGAGATCATAACTCAATTCCTATATTGAGTTATGACACTCGTAATAGGCTACAAATTCTGACGGAAAACGCAGCCTGAACCTTCAATACGGAAAAATTCATAAAACATTCATTTTTCGTCGAAAAAACGTCACTCCAATGTGATTTGAAAGTTATTTCCTTGAAGTTCAGCATAGACTCAAGAAACATCAGTTTTTGATAAATTTTGACCCAGTTACAGCCGATTAAAGTCGGCTGTAATGTTCTGGGCAGAACCTGTTTAATCACCTAAACCTCATAAAAGACTAGTTTATGAACTCAATAGCTTATATCATCACAGCATGTTTTTATCATAAATTATATCATGTAGCAACTAGTTTATCACTAACCATAGGTTAAACCTATAAACAACACCCGAGAGACCTACCCGAACCCGTGATCAACCATAACAGCCAAGAATCATCATTTAATCCTAAGTCGCAGCCAAGATGTACAATAAAATGATGCGTTAACATGTAACAATATTACAAAGCACAGGATTTAACCTGTAAACAAAACTCTAGCGACACGACCAAACTCATGTTCAATTATAACATCAACAACGATTTTAACTTGTAACATTATACTACAAGTATCATCAAGCACACTCGTAAACATCACGAAATCCGGAAAACACAGCCATGCTACGAGGGATTAATCATAATTAATGAAACTAAAACAATGATTAATGTGTTCCCTGGGATTAGAAGGTGGTGTAAGACCAATGGAAGCTTGAATCGATGGCTCGAGGCCTTGTATAGCGTCGATCTAGAAGGGTAGAAGTATGGCAGCAGTTGGAGTCGTGAGTTAGGGTTTTGGAGATTAGGCGTAGTATAAAAAAAACATGCAAAAACACTTATTAATGAAATAGAGTCTTGAGGCGGTTGGGTAAATGCTTGGGCCGAAAGAAAACAAATGAGGTTTAGGCCGTATGCAAAGAAAAGTGGTACATGGGGCTCTGTAATTTGATGGGCTAAGAATAATGTACGTTTAATCTAATGTTTTCCTTTATATTAATCAAAATATTAAATACCCCTATGATTACATAACCAAATTCAATTTTTTTTGTTAGACTTTACATCATTATTATTATATTCAAATATTTTGAATATTACAATGATCTGAACAATTGTTGTTTTATTATTATTATTATATTATTTTATAAAAACAACTAATATACTAGCATAAGATTTAATCTATGGTTCGAACCTTATGAGTTTCGAGTTACGCGAGTGGGTTGAATTGACACGCGAACATATGCTTTGGTTCAAACGGTTCAACACGATATGGATTTGGTTTCGACTATACGCTTTCACACTATAGATTAAATAAGTATACGATTAATTCGCTGAAGAAGATAATATATATATATATTATATATTGATTTATAAAAGCGAAACTAACGATTTTTACCTCGAGAATTCGAGTTGTCACAAAGTTGCTAACTAAACATAAATTATGGCAATTTTAGTTATAAGTTTCTCATCTCTAATTTCTTTTTTTTTCTTTTCTTGAATAACCAACAAATACTAAACAAGCCCGGCCACTTGGGCAAATCCATTGACGAAAGGCCATTCATATCATCCAAACACAAACAACGTTATTGACCAGACCACTAATTCAAAGAAAACCCACCACCTAAACAACCGCTACGAAAAAACTCTACGATCATCTCTAACTTCTTAAAAGTTAAAAGCACCATATTCTTCTATTTCGTGTTACATATGAAAAGTGACATTATTGGATAAGTTTCTTTAATGGAATTGAGTTATACCCATTTTGTAATATTTTAGTGGTGCTTTGGTAAAAGCCTATTCCTTGTTTTTCTACTACGAAAGCCATCTTAACGTTCCTTAATCCGTGAGGAAGACATTACTCCCGATAATCTCGGGATTGCTAGTTGTTACCACTAACCAAATCTTCATTATTGTAAAGACTTTTAGCACTATGACGTATATCCACGTGGCCCATTGAACTAACAATTACATGATTACAGCTAATTATTTACGTATCATTTGTCCATGAGTGATTCTTTTCGACAAATTCTCTCTGCAACATCTCCGATTATTTTTCAGTTCAAGCCCGGCAGTGCGCTGTTGCTGCTTCAGACCGGTGTCAAACACAAGCCCGGTTCACTGTTTCTTATTTCTGTTTCAATTTTCTTTTACATTATTAGCAGTATTACTTACATCGGTCGGGTTCCTTTGGTATAATTGTAGATCGAAAATAGGAATGTTTCTTGGAAAATTGTGTAAGTTTGTAAATATGTAAATAGTGTTTTGTTTGGTTGCCTCGATTTGAGGTTGGCTTGGCGTTGTCTTCATAAAGTATACCTTAAAGAAAAGTAGATTGGATGGCATCAATGGATTTACAAAATTTGATTAAAAGTTGGTAAATTTGATGAAAAGTTGTTGGTAGATACTCATAAATGAGTGAATATAAATCATTTAACGTTAGATACGTGTTTTAATAAATATGCATCAACTTATAATTGATTATCAAGGGACACATTTATTACAGAAGTATTTTAAGCAGATAACACATGAATTAAACAAATACTTATATATACGAAGTGTATTAAAGATAATCACAAATAGTAAGACGGTTAAAAAGCGTCCTATATTTCACATTTAAAGTAATAAGTAAAAACTCATGGGATTCTTTAGTTAAAACTAATTTACGTCTTGAATCTCTCTTTAATAATTTGTTATTCATAAAAGAGCGAATCTGCATTTATCTACTTAGAATCGTTTAACCTGAACATGAATTGTTTACTCCATTTATGTTAATACATTAACATAGCTTAATAAGTCGTAATCAAGTTGTAAACATGTTAATCAAGTTGATGGATTGCAATAGATGGTTTAATTTAATGGGTTGAGTGGTTGACAGGTTGATATGTCCAATTAAACATGCTAAATAGGTTAACATGTTCCTATTTATTGATCGAATAATATATAACAAAAAAAATTGATTATTTACATGTTGTCTTGATGTGTGTTGGAAATTGTCACCACTATTAGCAACTCATGATTCATAACCTTGTGATCTAGTCAGTGGCGGATCTAGAAAATCTTCGTAGGGGTAACGTTTTATAGAAAAGGGTAACGAAATTGAAAAAATGTCAAATTTTTAAAAAATTTACACTACTGTCGAAGCGCCAAGGGGTAGCGGAGTCTACCCCTTCCCCTAAGGTAGGTCCGCCCCTGGATCTAGTGATATATATATATATATATATATATATATATATATATATATATATATATATATATTTATAAGAAAATAAAAAAAATCAATCTATTGTTCAATCATCAACTTGATTATAGGAGGTATACGAGGGATGGATGAGTTACAGGAACCTTTTCATAGGCGTTGGCCAAAAGCTATTGTCCAACTTTATTTCTCTTTCATGTATGTTTGGCTGTTTATATAATTTAATAAATTCATATTTATTCATTTATATAATTTAATAAACTCATATTTATTCATTTTTATCATTATTTGTCGTTATTTACCCGCCTATTTTTTTCATAACTATTTTTTGTCATCTATGACAGAATTTCTGGACCAGTCATAATTTGATCACCTATTTAAATAAGCTTTCATATTTATTTTTCTTTTTATTATGTGGTATATCATAATTTCTCTTCTTAATATGTTACAATACATATTTATTAAATTATTAGAAAAGTATATTTTTGAATGTCGCTTTATATTGCACACTTTTCATGTACGGATTTTATTTGTAAAGCATGTGCCTCTTGAGCCGCTTATATGGACTTTCATTGAAAGTTAATGTCGAATTTATTAAAATCGTTGGGGCATTTATTTGACTTAACTATTATCTTAAATGTCCTAATATAAAATGCAGTGTCTGAATTAGATGATTCACTACGACACTATGCACAAATTTTATAACTATGTACATCATACTAGGGATAAGCATGATACTGAAAATCAGGAAAAATCGATATGATCTCATAATACTCACAAATTTTGTATCTATACACATGCTAGGGATCAGACTGAAAAGGCTAGGGTTAGGTCAATAGGCTGAGCGCTAGCCTTTTCCTTTGGCTCAAACGACTTCCATGGCTCATATAGCTTAGTCATTTCCTCCCCCTAAACCGTCTAACGCCTAGCCGAGTTTTTTTAAATAATGGAAATGAAGTGTTGGGAGTGGCACTATACTGAATGGAAAGAAGGACGATAACAAACAATGTGTTAGAAGCGACAACTAGCTATATTGTATAGGAAAATGACGATTAAAGACAATGTAAGATAATCTATGTATTTCTTACTAAAATCTGTAGTCTTTCACATGCAATCACCTAAACGAAGATTCTTTTTTTTTTTTTTTGAACGATAAATTTGGATTACTGACGGATACATTACCACCCTACCATATCCATCTCTACTAGTCAATTATGTCTATACACCAATTCAGGAGGAAACCCAACAAAGCTGAGAAAAATCCCCTCGTGAAATCGAACACATAACCTAATCGTTCCTAAGACTTATCTCACCTCAAAATGCCACTAATCACTTAAGATGACAAATCTTACATATCTCAACTTCTCAATCACACTATTGTTTGTTGTTTTACCTTTTCAGGTTTTATACAATTTGTTCATATGTAAATTGTAACTTCCTTATCCAAACTGTATTTTAAACTATAAAAATACAAGGAATACAAAAGAATAGAAAGTGTAAATGGTGGCCCAAGAAACGGACGTTTGGTGGTTAATGTGCATGTGGGATTGTGGCTATAGTCACCGGTGGGAACCACTCAAGATACACCCCAGATCTCCACAGTCCCAGTCCTGCTATAGGCTATAACCAATTTTTAAATTATAATTCATTTTATGTTAAATTCTATAAATTTTAAGAAAAAAATAGGTTTAATATCAATGAAGGCCATCAAAATTGAGTTTTATCTTAATCTTTTATGTCATATTTGATTTTTAGTTTCTTTTTTGAATAATGAATGATAATTAAACGAATTTTAACTAAAAAAAGAAATACTTAGTAAAAAGACTTTTTGTTATAGTTTTTAAATTATATGATATATCCCTAAGTGTATCTCTAAGAATATCTTTATTGGATTCCTTATGTAAAGCTGAAGGGTGTGTGGGTAATGGTTGAGACACCACTCCTTGTCTGATCCTCATGGTTCGTATAGATTAAACCATGGCAACCGTGGTCTTCTTTTCCATTTTCCAAGATTTCATTTCCTTTTTCTTTAGACAAAAATATATTAAAATAAATAAGGGGATAGTGGTTTGGGTAATGACCACACTTTTAGAGTAGTGGTTTTGGATGATAGATTAGAGATGAGTGACATAACACTGACGTGAAGGCTCATGAGGGTCGTGACCACACCATATAACCTAAACAGTATCTTTGTATTTGGAAAATATTAGGGTTTTTTCCTTGATTTGCATTCCATTATATTTCACAAGATAAGGATAGAAATTGAGACCTCACTTCTCATGTGAACCCACTTTTTATTCTATATCCTCAAACCACATATTTTTGTGAGTGAAAAAAAATGAAACACATGAAGATGATATTTAATCTTTTTTAACGGCAAAAGGATGAATATATTAAAAAAAATTAGCAAGAAGTTAGAACAAAAGATACAACAGGAATTGATAGCTAAATTTCTACTAAGAACTCCAATGTAACATATGCATATTCGTCCTATGTTTAATCTATATGAAAGAGTTTGTTTAATCCATATAAATAGTATTTAACTAAATAGATATAGATATATGGATTAATGTGTAGAAAATCTCTAAAATATGAACAAAATTTATAGCTAAATATGTATTTTAGCTAATTAAAAGGATGATAAAACAAAAACCAATATGAATGCTCTAATTCAACTATAAGTTATCATGTAACTTGAAAAATATTTTCTAGTTATAAAGAAGAAATAAGATATTCTTTTCCTGAAAACTAAATATCCTGTAATAGATCTATAACTCAATGGGAATATTGCTCATATATAGTCATATATAACAATTTACATGAAATTTAATATATTTTTTTAATGATAACTGTTACTCATACTCTATTATATTAATAATCTTAAATTATTCTCTTTACCTAGGTTTAAGTCCGATACCTCCTCTCTAAAAGATACATGTCTCTACAAAGTGAATAGCCCCACATTGACAAATTTAATATTTCTAAATTCCAATATCGCTCATATATAAGGTGCTTCCTTACCATAATGACATAATTTGCTTGCAGTGAGCACCAAATCCATTTGGGAATAGCCTAGTAATGTTGATGGGAATAGCCTAGTACTAGGAGTCAGGCTTCAATCCCCATGACATACAAGTTTAACTGATTAAAATAAGAACACTGGAATCTCGCAATCTTGGTAATTATTGTTATTTTTTTAAGAATCAAGCATGATTTGAGTTTACATATTTTTTTGAACGGCTTAAATTACACAAAATCCGATTTAAGTTTACTTGTGATTTAGTTATTTCTTTTGAACGATTTAAATTACACCAAATCCAATTTAAGTTTACTTGCGATTTAGTTATTTCACCAATAACTAACACCTTATATTACTTGTTGATATCATCATCAATTATTTAACAAATCAATATTCGTTACGAGGATGAATATAATATATTCCACAACAGTTTTAGAACCACAGAAATTTGACTTTTTATGATGAAAAGCCTTTTTGTCTTAAAATATATAAAAAAAATATGTTACCTAACTTTAAGTTATCACGACTTAGATCACCAATATAAAATTTTAATATATCAATTATTGCTTTAGTTCCATAATATGAAAATTATATATATTTTTGTTATCTCTAGCAAAATAAGAAGAAAAAAAAAACTTAACTTCAAACTTTAACCTTGAAGTTAAGGTTAAAACGTATATATATACTTTTAACATCTAATTTCTTTTAATATCTGATGTTAGTAAGACTTAAACTTAAGATTTCCCCCTTCCAAACCCAAATGTTTTAAGGGTGAACGGGGTGGGTGGGTGAAGTGGAGTGATTGAGTGAGTTTACCTCGCGGTAACACCACCGCCAACACTTGGGTGAGTGAGGTGATTACGTGTAAGCGTTGAGCAGTCACCGAAGAGGGAAGAGGAGGGAGAGTTGGATAAGGTGAGGCCTACCTTTTCAACCAATCACAATTTTTTTTTGTATTTTATGTTTAAAAAAAATAGTTTACCTTTTCTTAATAGAGGTGACTACCCCTTATGTTTTAGTGCAAGAGAAGACTTAGAGCGAGAAATTAACATGACAAGATGTGATTGAATGAATAGAGAGATTAACTCTCCTCAAGATTGACCACCCTCTCACCCTAAAAATTTTGTCTTTGCAATAAACCATCACACCACAAACTAAACCTAATGATTAAATAAGAAAACATACCAAAATAAAAGCATCACCGTAAAACCCTCAAATAAATATAGTGCTATTTATAGACAAACATCTTAAATACGGAAAATTAAAATTGTTTGAGAAATGTGACATTTCTTTTTCCTGATTATACTTTATAATTTACACCTATCAAATTTGACTTTATTTAAATAATTTATTTTTAAAAATAAAGCAATGAAAACAAACAAATCAACCCACTATCATCGTCAAGTCATTAACTAAACATGTTTAACCTGTTAACTTATCAATAATACCTGTTTCGAGTAAACTCAAACCTTCAAATTTCATATTCGGTTGATATAATATTTCGATGGTTGCGTCATAAATGACACTAAGTCAAGAGTGACGAGGGGAATTACGGTCTGTGTTAGTTACAACCGTTCTGTGTGCCCCAACTTCTTTAATTCCTCTATATATACGCCCCCACCCCTTTGCAAATTTCTTCACCACAATTCACAAATTCAAACTTCTTATTATTCAAACACATGGCCCATTTTGGTATTTTCCTTTTGGGTCTTCTGGCATTGTTATCCCATGTTTATGTAGCAGCCGGTAATGGTGGTTGGTCTAATGCTCATGCCACCTTCTAAGCCGGCGGTGACGCTTCCGGAACAATGGGTACGTATTCACCATTCACCTTTTTTTCAAAAACTTTAACTACTTTCAGAACGACAAACTCAAACACTTACTAATTTTTTTTCTTTCTAATACATCAATGTCTGCTATGTGATTAGAATTTGTGCCACTTAAACAACGCCTTACGTACAACCAATGTTTTAAAAACGGTTTCTAAATCATACTGGGTTGGGCTTTGAAATGGTTCAACTGGTTATACCGGGCGGTTGGACCGGGTTACTAGTTAACCCATAAATTTCATAAAATACAATTTCATCTAAAAAAACAATCCAGTCTCAATTAAGATTTATATAACTGATCATGGTTTTATATAAAAAAACAACTATTTTATTGTAAAATTTTAAGCATTTTTATTACTTATAAACAATAGTGCATTGTATGAGGTGGCTAACAGTTTAAACATCGATGGAATATTGAAATGAAAGACGCTAGGCTAATTACCGGAAATATGAAATCTTAATTTTACCTTAATATCATATTTTATTAATATTAAAAAATCAACTTTTAAGATAATGCAACCGGTTCAAACCATTGAACCGGTAGAACTTGATTTACCGCTGGTAGATAAGTCATAAGAGATACCGTATTCAACTTTTACCGTTTTCATTATACCGGATCCGTGTCTGGTATCCAGTTTAAAACATTGGTTACAACACTCTTTGACTCCACCACCGTGCAAGCCGTCAATAAAAAGATATGTACTGTTTGATTGAATTTTAACAGGTGGAGCTTGTGGGTATGGTAATCTATATAGTCAAGGGTACGGTACAAACACCACGGCTATAAGTCCAGCTTTGTTCAACAAAGGTTTAAGCTGTGGGTCTTGCTATGAAATTAGATGCGTTAACGACCGTCAATGGTGTTTACCGGCCGCCATTATGGTCACAGCCACCAACTTCTGCCCATCGAACAGCAACGGTGGGTGGTGTGACCCTCCACGACAACACTTTGACCTCTCTCAACCTATCTTCCAACACATTGCACAATACAAAGCTGGAGTTGTCCCTGTTGCTTACAGAAGGTATTGGTTAATGTTTAAATTTTAACTAACTTCAGGGGTATTTTGGTAATTTAAGTGAAAACATAAGGGTAGTTTTGTAACATGGGTTGGACCGGTTCAACCGCGAACCAGACAAGCGTCAGACAGAAATTTCAAATTTCAATTTCTTATCTCTCAAAATCTCATTTAGTAATACATTTTAGTCTGTATATTTTATTATATATTTATATTTTGTTAGCATTACAAATTCACATCGCGTGCTATTTTGTTTTAAATTATTTTTTAATTTGTCCAATTTTAAAACTATTACGACTAGTAGATTTATTAATTTAAGGTTTGTTCTGTACCTACTTACACCAATGTAACTCCACCTATTAATTAATCATTTTATGTATCCACTTTTACTCGATAACGAGTATGTGTTGATACTTTAACCACCCGTGAAGGTATCATTGTAATTTAATTTGTTTCAACATGTCTATTTTTGTAGGTACCCTGTCGGAGAAGGGTGGAATTAGGTTCCAAATCAATGGACACTCTTACTTTAACCTTGTATTGATTACAAACGTGGGTGGTGCGGGTGATGTACATGCGGTTTCAATCAAAGGGTCAAGGACCGGATGGCAACAAATGTCACGAAACTGGGGGCAAAATTGGCAATCCAACTCTTACCTCAACGGGCAGTCCCTATCTTTCAAGGTCACCACTAGCGACGGTAGGACTGTAGTGTCCTACAATGTTGCCCCGGCTAGGTGGTTCTTCGGTCAGACCTTCACTGGTGGCCAATTCCGTTGAAAAGACATCTATGTCCTCTGTGCATACTCTTAATTACCGGAGGACTTATTTTGAAGAGGTCATTTTGGTGGTCGTTTTGGTCCTTTTTTTCTAAAGGCATGGGCGGTGGTGGACTTTAACCACCCGCTAGTAGTAGGACTAGTTTAAGATGTCCTTATTTGTAATGTTTTTATTTTTGAGGTGCTAAGTTGTAAATTTTCTCGTTTTATATTTGCGTTTGTGTGCAACTTAAGATGCACATCGTACAATGTTTCTAAGCATGTGGAAGGATTGGCTAGGTTTGTAATGGATTTATGATTTATGGGTATAAAATAAATATATGATCTTGGGGGAATTTATAAAAATCATTCCAACTTTACTTGAAAATATAATTCTTCATTTCTTGCAAATTATTCTTTTTTGTTACTCTGTAACTACATAAATAAAAGAGAGTATGGCTTCATTAATTATTATCAATATGTGATTCAACCAAAGGTGTAATTTAAATGGTCATAATTTCTCAAAATCAATTTACTAAAATCTTAAATCGTATCTCACTTAAACAACCTCAAGGCTGAACTGGAGACTAAATTGCAACTCTTTAACAAGCTTGAGCCCAAACTTTTAACATATTTGGACTAGGCTCCTCAGCCTAACTACAACTATTATTTATCTAAATACAATATTATTTCTTTTAACTGATATATAATAAGTATTAATTTATATAGATTATGATACTATTAGTTAAAATAATATATTAAAAGATATATATATATATATATATATATAATATATATATACTAATAATTAAATAAAATCAAGTATATATGTATATACATACAATAATATATATATATAAGGCAATTCCTTCTTTTCCCTCAAAAAGATTTTCTTATCATTAAAACAATTATCGGATTATTATTTAAAGGCTGTTTAAATATAATTAAAATGGATATTTATCATAAACAAAAGATAATGATGGAAGCAATTTGAAGAGTTAATTACACAAATAGTCTTTATGGTTTATTTAAGGTAATACTATGAGGTGTTATCTTCGATAAACCACTATAGCTATTTGTAAAATATAAAAATTCATTATGTTTGTAAAAATAATATTATAAATTATAATACATAAAATATTTAATAACAATGATATAATCTAGAATTAATAAACGTCTATTATGAGATAAAACTCTAGAGTAAGGATCAGTGGCGAAACTTGAGATTTCCGATCGTGCGGTCAAAAACGTATGTACCAAAAAATTTCTATAAATTCGGAGGATCGAAAACGTACATGCCCAAAAATTTCTATACAAAAATACATACTCTCCCCTACTAAGCGAAAAGTTCGGGGGTCGGCCACCCCCTCCCGCCCCTTGTAACCTACGCCCCTAATAGGGACAACGTTTAGTTTTTATATAACTAATTTAAAAGAATTATGACAAATATAAAACTTATGCATATTATCTTCGGTATAATATAACACACACATTTTTTTTAATCTTTTATTATCTTCCAATCTATAAATTTTGATTACGATTCTTTTTTAATTTGGTTAATATTATATTATTTAGTATTATACTTTGTTTAGTTTATTTAATAATATATTATATTAATATTATGTTATTTGTTATATTATATTATGTTGTGTTATAATATATTATATTATATTTTACCATATCATGTTATATTATAACATGTGTTATATTCTTTATTTAGTTTAAGTTACATGATATTCACATAATATAATATAATGTAATGTTACCTAAAGCAAACAAATATAATATAATGCTATATGGTAAACAAGAATATAATAATATAATATAATATTAATTAATAAAACAAAGAATCGTAATAAAAATTTGTTGGTATATGTTATATTGAGATAATACATATAAGTTTTATATATATCATAATTCTTTTTGAAAATACTTATATAAAAAATATTTTTAAAAACTAAACATTGTCCATAATATAGTATTTCCTTTTATAATAGATGTTTGGTAATTGTATGTATATTAATAATTTTAGATATATAATTTTAAATATTTTTATGTAGCATATTTTATAACTAGAACTTTGACCCGCCACACGTTGAGGCAGGGCTGAAACTTAAATTAACTCAAATTTGTAGCGTCAAATATCTGTTCCGACTCGCTTCCAAACAAAACTTATGTCAAATCGTAGACCAACTAATAACATACATAAAATAAGCAAGAAAACGTATTATATTTTACCTGATTCATTACCGAGAAAGAATGACCTCAAAACATAAACCAACTTAGATTTATACCGAACATATTTAAAAAAAGCACGTAAAAATAGTATTTTTTTAGTTAAATAATGATACCGTGCGAAAAAAAAAGCACATAAGAAAATAGGTTTTTAAGTTAAATAATGGTACCATGCATTACGACAGCGTTGAAACATAAAGTAACTTGAACTTACATACTGCTTAGTGAAAACGTATTATATTTGACCCGTCTCGTTTTTTTAATGACAAGATTTACGGAAAAACGTAAACCAACTTAGAGTTATAGTACACATACTTTTTTTGAACGATAAATTTGGATCACTGACGAACCACTAGAGTATCATCGTGCCACCAGCGAAACCATCCGATCATATTCATCTCCACTAGGCAATAATGCATATACACCAATTCAGGAGGAAACCCAATAAATCTGGAAAAAACCCTCTTGTGTAATTGACCCATGACCTAATGGTCATAAATATTATCCCACTCCAAAGATGCCACTAAGGTATATTGCCATGGGTGTAACATTATGTAAAAACGGGTTTCGAAAACCCGCGCCAAATTATTAATCAAGTGTATATTTTTATGTCGTTTGGTTTTAACTTTGTTTATTGTTTAATATATTAGAATGTTATATATATAAATAATAATCATAATAATAAATAATTTAAAATGATCTTTATAATATAAAAAATGATTAATCAATCTATAATTAATAATAAGCATAACTTAAAAGAGATCTGATAAAATAAATAAAATCCAAAAAAAAGGGTAAACAGGGAATCGAACCCGGGTCCCTCGGGTAAACACACACCACAAACACCACCGAGACACACTGCACTATTTGGTTAGAATTTGAAATCAATTTATATATATACACGAATCCGAATGAATGTCGACAAGTTCGAATCAGCGAACCCGTCAATCTCGCCCTGTCTCTGGAATCCGGCTGTCATCTCCACGTTAATCCTTTCCAAATTAGTATTCAATCCATTTTAATTGCAAATAAATCAATCAATTCGGTTTCTAAAACCGAAATCAAACCCACCCCTGTTTCAATCTATAAATACCGATCAAAATCTCACAAACAAACTCGCTCGTTACCTCGAAATCCCCCTGCTCATACTCTTAAATCTCTCCGTCGCCGGAATCTCCCCCTCACCGGAACCGTGTCACCGCCGACTCTGTCATTCGGTAGATCTCTTTGTCTTTTCTTTTGAGTTTTATCCAATTAACATTATGTTCAGACGATTAATAACAAAATCAGAATGAATCAGATTGATTCAGGCGGGTATAAGTCTTGGTTTAATTTCAAAATAAAGAAGACGAAGTGGGCTAAGGGTTTTATGTAATTAAATTCTAAGTTTTAACCGGGTTAGACACACAGTCCAGTGGTGGACTGTGTGCAAACACGACATTCACGTCCCCGGTTCGAGTCTGGTTCATGGCCGCATAACTGTTATATAACAGTTTTATTTTTCTGAATTATATCAATTAGCAGTATGTATATAAATATAATTAAAATTTCAAGTCTTATCGGGTTAGACACCCAGCCTAGTTGGTTGGGCAGGGTGCAGATCACATCTAAGGTCCCGAGTTCGAGACCCCCTGCGCACAGCGGTTCGATCCTGTTAATCCTTTTTAAATTTAATTAATTTATGAAATAGTCTAAGGAGTGTATAAATATAATTAAAATCAGGATTCTTTCGGGTTAGACACGTAGCTTCATTGGAAGAGCTGCGTGCACGCAACCGAGAGGTCACGGGTTCGAGTCTCAACACACGCATGCCAATACCCTTATCAAACCGGTCTGACAAGGCTTGTCAGACTGACAAGTTTTTTTTAATATTATTTATTTTTTTATTTATTTTATTCTATGGATTTATATTAAAAGAAAAATCAATTAAAAATGCTTAAAAATATATAATTTCAAAGGGTTTAACAATAATAATCATAAAATAACTTAAAAATCTAAACAAAGGTTTTTAACCAAATATTAATTTATTTATTTATCGAGTTATCGCGTTATTTTAGATTAGTACTCTTTCATCGATTACATTCTCAACTCGTGCGCTCTCCTCATCAACCAAGAATACGCACCCACTGTGAGTGAATCTCTACGAATTCCCCTTTTTAATCATGTTTTGGGTGTATCATGTGTCGTATATGTTTATTATTTATTTAAACACTTGTGCTAATATCATCTCGTGTCAAATGTGTATAGTTGTTGTGTGATTATGTGTGGTTACATTTTATCATTTCAGTGCAATCATTTCATTAGGCCCATCAGTTCCTCGTGGGATACGGGTTGAGCATCAGGTGCCTCATTAGACCGGCTCCGTTTGATTGAGCATTGATCTCAAGTTCATCACTCATCATGTCATGTGTTCATTGTGGATATAATGTGGTTTGTGATTTTGGTTATATATATACATCTGCTCACATATGATTTACGCACAATTTCTATTTTAAACAACAAATACAATTCAACTGTTTAAATGTTTTACTAAGGTTCACTCGCCAACTTTTGTTGACCAAATCTTTTGTTTTACGCATGATACAGGTGAACAAGCTGAAGAAAGAAATACAAAGGAATGGCCTTAGAACATTAAAGAAAGTTATTACGTTTTGAACAATCTTTTGATTATGTTTGTGTTTGTATGAATTTTGTGTTGACTATTTGAAGTTTTAATTTCAATTTAATAAATATGAAACTTATTAGTAAATATCATGAACTTTGGTGATACCCAATTATGCCCCGACTTTTATTCCGCTGCGGGTCGGGGTGTGACAATGGGCATACCAACACTAGGGCTGTTTAAAAAGCCCGTAGCTTGAGTCTCGCTCGAAGTTCGCTCGAAAAAAAGTTCAAAAAAAGCTCGGCTCGAAGTCAGCTCGATTTTAAACGAGTTGGCTTGGCTTGGCTTGGCTCGATTTGTAAACGAGCCGAGCCCGAGCGAAGGTAGGTTCAGTTCGTGGCTCGTTCATTAGTTGGCCCGTAGGCTCGCTCGTTTGTCACGTTTAAATTAAACCTCAAATTATGTGTGTGAGTGTGTGTTTATATACATATATTCTATAATTTAATTATTAATGTTGATTTAAAAGATATAGATTAAAGTAAGTAACAATAATATTTTCTTGTTCGTTTTACACTTCGGCCAAAATTAGTATTCTGTTTAAAAAGTTAGTGGCTCGAGGCTCGCTCGAAGTTCACTCGAAAAAAGTTCGAAGTCAGCCCAGTTTTAAACGAGCCAGTTCAGCTCGATTCAATTTTTAAACGAGCCGAGCCTGAATACCCTCATTCAGGTTGGCCCGGCTCGTTTACAGCCCTAACCAACACATAACTAAAAGAAAAAAAGCAAATCACTTAGCTACAGTGATTTTGCTTTTAAGAATTAAAGGTAACACATTTTAATACTAACAAAAAAACTATATATGGGTATTTCAGTTATTTTACACTGATTTAACAGAAAAGTTAACTGGCAATTAGTCTTAATAATCAAAGGTGTTACAAAATTAAAACTAGAACCTGAACCTGTTAAAAAATAAGCTAGTACTCAAATGAGTTATTTTTATAAACCACAAGGACCATTTGTGTAATTAACTCCAATTTAAAAATTTGTCATATCTTTTGTTTTACTTTTAGATGGGATGTTTTATCGAATCTAACTTATAATTAATATTTTCAAATAGTGCCACGTGATAATTCTCTCCTTTTCCCTCAAAAATATTTTCTTAATATTTAAATAATTATCTGATTATTATTTAAATACTGCTTAAATACAATTAAAGTCGATATTTAATTTTTTTGAACGGCAAATTTATCATAATACCTGTCGTCTGTGGGACTTGAACCCAAGACTATCCCTTCCCAAACCCAGTTGTTTAAAAATTTTGCCTTTAATAATAGACCACCGTATTCGTAAAAATAGAAGTAGATATTTATTATAACAAAATATAATCATGTAAGCAATTTGAATAATCCATCATATTTTTTGTTTTACTTTTTGAGAAGATATTGTATCATGTTCTACTTTATTGAATTAGCTAACTAACTATATGAGTTAAATAGTTAGACCCCGAGTAGACACTATATTTCAATAAATATTATTTAAATATAATTATATTGTATATTTGGATTAAAAGATTTATTGAATAAACAGTTAGATGTAATAAGCAATTTGTAATACTTTAATTTCAATAGTTTAAAATAAATTCATCAATTTCAATAATTCAAATGATGTGATATACTTAAGTACTCATGTTCGCAATTTTGGTTATTGAGGGGTTTATCAGTCGGAGAACATCTTCACTTTTTTTATCGATGACTCTAATTTCAGGATCTATTATCAAAAGGCATATCAAAATTTCAAATTTCAAAAAATATTTAATCTCAAGGTGTCATGTTCCTCGAAATGACAATTTAAAAAAAGTGACGAATCCAAGAATTTTACAATGAGTTCTTTTTGGTAAATGCTCTAATTTCATATGACCGAACATAAAGGTTCACACTAATGATTTCAAACCTAGTGGATACCTAGGGACCCAGTTTTGACATACCGGACCCATCCCTGTTTATAAAACATTACCGCTAATAACAATTTTCACTTTACCAAAGCATAGTACTTTACGCTTTCTATTAACATACCATAACACGCTAATATTCTTCAATATTTAAAAAAACTCGAATATTTTCAGTACAAAGCCATACTTGCACATACGAATGAAGTTGTACAAAAAGTAAATGATCGGCTGCTTTCATTGTTTCCCGACAAAGAAAAAGAATACCTAAATTATGTAAATTATTGTAAATATAAAAATAATTCACCTATGTAAATTTGTACAGACATTATAAAGTTACATGATTTTTATCTTTAAATTCGTGTAACCCCGGGGTTATAACCTAGCATATAACAAAGAAATGGAGCTTAAACTTAAAGGTATTAACCAATCGAATTTTAACCTTAAAAATATAGCTAAGTTTAGAAAAAAAGATTACTTTAACCTTTTTATAATAAAACTAAAAGCGCTGAATAGCTAATTCTAGTTCTAAATACTTGAAGATAAATTATTATTTATGGTCTTCAAATAACTATATAATCATTATCGAACTGACTTTGTGTTAGTTCTTGGTAGGGGTGTTTAAGATCGGATTTCGGATTTCGGTTTTCGGATATCCGATATTCTCAGATAGTAAATACTAATATCCGAATCTGTATCCGAAATTTCGGATATGAACTCGGATATTTAAACGGATATCCGAATTTATAAAAATAATTAAAATATCCTTTGGGTTCTTATAGGTCTTTTTGATGACCAGCCAAGTCCTTCTGGGCATGGGGATATTTGAGAATGTCTTTTTGTTGGCCATGGGCCTTCTTGTAAATTGGATCCATTTAATTATCGTCATTTATTTCCCTATATTTCAGCCTTGTTTTAGAATTCATTTTAGTAAATGGAGTCTTGGGTTTGTTGTTTCTTTTTAACCGGATTCAGTATGTGGAAATACGATTTGTAGAAAAAGATTACAACATAATATATTGTCTTATAATTTATGATGGTTACTGTGCAGAAGTTACCATTTTAAACCGACCCGACCCAACCAAACCTGAAACCCGTTCTGATCTGAACCCATTTGAACCCTGACCCGTCCCGACTCGCACTTGTTCCAACCCGGACCAAACAAATCCCTTTTTGAATCGACCCGTTTCGGCCCGAACCCGTTTTGACCCGCCACCGACCGTCTGTTTTGCTAGGGATAGTTAAAACTCATTATGCATTCGATTATCCAAATTTCCAACATTGAAAACAAAAATCATAAATCCACATTCAAATCCAATTTACTAATTTTACTATTTTTCGTATATTTAAACAAAACATAGTACTTATATAATATATAGATATATATAAACGTATATTTATTTATTTACTAGTTCTTTTTCGTTTTTGGATATCGTATAATCCGATTACATGATATTTTAGAAACCCATATCCGATCCGAAAATTCAGATTATCCGGCTTTTGGATATCTAAATTTTCTTATATCCAAAATTTCGAATATTTTGGATACGCATTTTCGGATATTTCGGATTCGGTTTTGGATCCGGATATCTTTTAACACCCCTAGTCCTTGGGTCTAGACGGTTTCAAAAATTGTATGACGTTGATTTACACTCTTATTTTTAGTGTAGCTTTGTAACGTTAACAAAATTTAAAGTCTTAAATAAATCAGTAAATTAGATTTTGAAAGGAAAATATATTAATAAAAAAAAAATTTGAAAATAAGTATAACCATCGATATAGTTCCTCGGTTTAACTGGTCGGCGCCATAATCACCAGTCCCAAATGGAAGCAGTTCTTAGTCTCACTGTTGGCACTTGCAAAGCTTTATTGAGGCCGATGCGTGCCCCGGTCCTTACTGATTTTTCGTTCGTAGTGTTAATTTTACTGAAAATTTTCAAATTTTTTTTGTTGTGTAAAAGATTGAATTTTTAAGAGTATAGACCCCACTGAGTTTTCGTTCAAGTTACGTCACTAATTGTCGGTTCGGTTGAGTTATGCTCATAGTCAATTTAACTTAGTGGGCTGTTGACAGGAGGATCCCGACAATATGGGGATATTGGGCACTATGTGTTCGGTGTGTCCAACGACCAACAGAAGCAAAAGCTATTATTCTATTAGATTGCCTGGGCCGCTGGGCTGAGATTTAATGGGCCTTATTTCACCCACAGTGCCATAGTCAATCACCAGCAATTGGGCCTATTGAGCATTGGTTGGAGACTTGGATAGTTGAATCACTTGTTTGATTTGTCTATTGAAATTAAAGTTCTTCCTATTATAAATATATTGATATTATGGTTATCAATAGGGCTGCAAACAAATCGAACGAATACGAACAAGACCTTGTTCGTGTTCGTTTGTTAAGAAATATATGTGTTCACGAATCGTTCACAAACACTTATCGAGCGAGACTGATTGTTCGTGTTCGTTTGTTAAGGAAATGAACTTGTTCGTGTTCGTTTGTGTTTGTTTGTTAATTTTAGGCAACGAACAAAAATGAATGTTGAACACAAATGAGCACAAACTAATGTTCATGAACACAAATGAAAACAAACGAATAGAACAATGGTCCATAAACAGAATCTATAATACACTGACACTTACTTGATATTTAATTTGTCGGAATTTTGAAGTATTTAAATAAATGTAAAAACTAAAAAACATTAATGAACTATAGAACACAAACAGACACGTTACCGAACGTTCACGGACATAAACGCACGAACACGACCTATGTTCATGTTTGTTCATTTAACTAAACGAATGAAATTTCTTGTTAATGTTTGTTTGTTTAATAAACGAACAAACGCAAACGAATTTCCCGCCGAACGGTTCACGAACTGTTCATCGAACGTTTGGTTCATTTGCAGCCCTAGTTATCAAGGTCTAAAATAGATTAGGCTTATTCTTTAAGTTTCTTTACTCTATATATACTCCATTGTATCTATTGTATGAATACATCTGATCAATAAAATATTAGTTCTTTCTTCTATATTTCTTCTCATATTTATGTGTTAATAGGTTAGTTTCACAACACGTTATCAGCACGAGTTGCTGTTGAAGTTGGATCAGACCGTACTACTACAAGTAAGTGAATCAATCTCCTTGTCACTTATAATTGTTACATGTTGATATTTCAGTGTTAGTATAACTTTGAAATACTTTCGTAAATTGTGGAGACTAAGTTTTAACGGTGAATTAAAAAAAACATATGACGACTGTGATCCGGCTGTTAATTTTGTATTGAGCCCAAAAGAAAAAAAAATATATTAACAGCCCACGTTATAATAAAATTTATAAATTGGTCCTTTAACCAGTATATAGAGCAATTCTAGAATACATCGTTTGGTAGAATAAATTATTTGCTTAAAAATCAAATATTTGTGTTAATCGTTTTAGTGTATGTGTTGTACATTTTATTATATTATTATCATATCTATCCTTAATTGGTAAATGTGTTTAAGAACTCTTGATAAGGATAAACAAAAAGAAAAAAAATACTTGTACGTAAATTGTATTCATAACGATTATATCATGTATGTGTGTAGTTGCATTATGATTATAACATTTATCCTTTCATGTCATGAAAATCGAAAAAATTAGGTCAAACCAGTATGGGATTTTGATTACATTTCATCAAAGTATGAATAGCATATCTGTATATGTTTATATAACTGTAATTTATGATTCAAGATGTAGCATTTTGTGGTGTCTTTCTTCATATATCAATGTTGTCTTTTTATAGAACAAAAATTTTTATGCAGCATGCTTAATGTTGATAAAATAGAGAATGGTATCTAATCTTTTTGTTGTAAGATTATCGGTGTTGCCATTTTACTAATGTCATTAAGATAAATATAACTTGTAAAATGGTAGAAATTTTAATGATATGCTTATTTATATAGGTAAGTGGAGACAAATATGTGATAAGAAAAATTGTTGTGCTATATATATGTGCATTTATGTATGCATATTTGCCAGTTGTTATAGATGTATTTAGCACAGTTGTTTTATATAGTGACATTTCATAACGTTAGATGTTAGATTTTGCATAATTAATTTTGTGTATATTATCACTATTGCATTTATATATGTCTTTTATATGCAATCATTTATTTATATAGATAATATTAAACATAACAACTAAAGTTGTCGTTTATCACCATATTATGAAAGATGTTTAGATATCATACCCAAAGTGTCATACTCTCCTAAATCTTATTATCAGTTTATAGAAGGTCATAAGATGTAGATTGAAAAATCTAATATGACTTAGTCATGTAACTATATCTCAATTTTATTATATGAAAAGAAGATTCTTTGTTAGGAAAAGTTGGATAAAACTCTATCCATTGGTCACACTTGAGATATGACCCTGAAGTAGCAATATCATTTAAAGAGTATGAATAATTTAAAATGATTTCATACTGTGTGACTGAGTAAATAATGAAAATCCATAAAACTTTTCGATTATATCTCATTTCTTGAAGTGAATGTAATTACGTATTGATGGTCATCATAGACATAATTGAGAAAGTTGTATGATGAGATCGACTATTTAGAATTGTAATGATGGTCATGTTAATGATGAGATGGACCACTAAAAGTGGCAAACTAAGGACTATTATATAACATCATGGTTGAACTTTAAAGTTACAAGACAGTCTTTCGTATCTAACATTTTGTATTACATAAGTGCAGGATTACCTATAAGTTTATGAATCATAATATTTATTTAGTTGGTATGACCAGTTAGACCACACCGAGTCAATGATGATGTGAAACATAATGAAGAACAGGAAGATTCTTGAAGCTGATAATTAGCATGTAATATTTACTTTCAAGAAAAATTATATATTTTTCAAATAAAGGAGGGTGTGTATCTCTAAATAATTTGGAAATGATTAAAGGATATGTATATCCCAACATGATACCATTTATTGTTTTAAATTGATGCATCGTCTAAATGGTTATTAAATCCGCAGCCTAAAGTTTGTTTTTATAGCTTAGCTAATGTGATAGCAAACATATTATCCCAGATTGGCATATTTGTTTTGGTTGTAATGGTGAATTTGATTCCCAAATTATGATGATCATTGGAATAAGTGTTTTGTTGAGAAGATTGCCGAACGTCTAGGATTAGTGGCAAAACCAATGATCATGAGATAGAAGTTCATATGTCATGAGCATATTATATTACATGCAACATTAAGCCAACAAAGTTGTAGGTCTTCCTCCCCCTTACGGTTGGTTTTGGTCAGTAACCTAATATGTCCTTTGTAATATATTTGGTTATGCAATATATATTGAAATTAATCCACCCTAACGCACAACAATGGAACCTCAAAGTTGGTTGAGAATATATGTTGATGAGTTGAGTCATTAACAAAAGATTTGTTTACGGCTCATTGGTTTTTCACTTTAATGAAATGTTCCCAACATTAGGGGGGGATAAAAAGTAGTTGATAAGTGAAAAATGGAATGATTTATCATGTCATCTTGATCCTCATACTATAAACTGTGAACCAGGAGTTCAAAGGTTAATTTATTTACCAATATTAAAGAATAAATTACCAGACGAGTTCACTGACCTAAACAGAGTTACTAAGTAAGTCGCATTATCAACTGCTTATGCTCCAATTATATTTGTGTCTTAGAAGGACAACCACATATTTTGTAATGAGTTTATTGCATGCTTAAAGCGGATAGACTAGACTAGTCGATCTAATAATAAAATTCCTCTAAAATTGGAGCAAGTAATTAAGATGGTTAAGTCGAGGTCATATTAATAAGCTCTCTCCGAAGAGATATTAGACATGATGGTTCTAGAAGAATCACAGGTACCTGAAAATAAGAGATCTCAATAAGTTATATCATGTCTAGAGATGCATGGAATCGAAATTAAAATCGACGTCCTTATACTTTTTATATAATGTATCACTTGAATTGGTTAAATGATAAGGATCACGATTTAACATCTGCTTAAGAACGTAAACATAGAAATGGCCAAAATTTTAAGACGAAATAAAGAAGAGTTGAATTCTTTAATGAAGTAGAAAGTTTATGGATCAACAGTCCATACAATTGAAGTTATATATGTTGGATACAAATGAGTCTTTATGCGAATCATGTTAAAATCAAATTACGTGATAAAGCAAAATTGGTGGCACGAGAATTTTCGCAAAGACCTACGACTGATTATGAGGAGAAGTATTCTCCAATGGTGGATGCATTGACTTTCCATTTTCTTATTAGTCTGGTAATATATAAAGAGAGAATTGACACGCGCCTTATGAATGTTATCTATCACGTGATACTAAAAGTTTACATGCAAGTCTCTCAAGGATTTATATTATCAAAATCATGTAAAATAAGTTTCGATAACAATATGATCATCGTATAAATATTCATATTTGCATAAGTTGAATATAATTAGAACTCTTGATGAGTATCCTAAAGAATTTGAATGCATAAAAAGTTAATTGAAATATCTTACAGATGTAAATCTTGTGCACCAATATACATAGAATAAATTGTACCCGGCGAGTGAATATTAACCTATAAGCATGGTACAATATATATTTTTGAAATAAAGTAAGCTAGTGTTCAAGACTCTTTTCATATGATGTAGAAATCAATGAGTTAAATGATGAAGTTTATGAAAACAGAACTTCTGAAGAGTGCACGTACATACATAGTTGGTCAAAGTGGAAAAGGTATGTGCATGATTGTAAATGCTTGAAACATTGATGTCAAAACCTCGAGAATGTATCTTATAAAGTTACCAAAATATGCATGGACTAAAATAGTCGAACAAGTGTTGTACAACTCATGAGATACTTTGATTAAGATGGTATGGTTTGATAAATTAGTCATATTTTATTATAAGTTCTCTCTTAAAAGTTCATTATAATCACATACTAAAGTGATGATGTTTAGGCATCAGTGAGAGATGTTGTCGAACTTTTAGAGGAGAAATTTTTGAAAGTCCTTGACACACTGTAATTATTGCCCGACTGAAGTTTGAGTATGTGTAATTATATTTTTAACAATCCATCAAAGTACATCCAAAAGATGTTGGGACATTTACCATTGATAAGGCACATCTTTAATGTAAATTAAAGGTTGCCCAATTACTTGATATAGAAAATGATCGTTATCATCTCCTATCAAACGCATTAAAATATTTGGTCTAGATGTACCTTAGCTAAGTGCAATTGTCTGATATTTCTTAAAGCTATGTATGGTTATATATCTTTCATCTAAATTTATCGGTATGATATTTCTTGTCCAACGAGGATACTTTGAAAGGGGTTAAAACAATTATTAAGATATATCTAAGGTATGTAAGCTATGCGTTTATATTTTAATAACCCATAAAAACAAGTTTTGCTAGTGTTATAGATGCATGAATGTAGAACAACATAAGTGTGGATCTTATGGTATTTATTTATGGAGGAGGCAATAGAATTCTTACATGAAGGTCATACATAAAGAAATATACATAAAGAGATTAAGCATCAAATTAGTAAATAAAAAGTTTGGGCACTTTTCACTGAAGACCAACACGAATCACTAAGAAGATACATGTAAAAATAAGGGGGAGTATCATACATGTTGTACTCTTTTTCCTTTAACCAAGTTTTATCCCATTGGTTTTCTTAGTAAGTTTTTTAAATAAGGCAACGTACCCGATCCAAAAGTATCAAGGGGAGACAATATGCGCTGCACTCTTTTTCCCTTAGTTGAGGTTTTGTCCCACTGTGTTTTTCTAGCAAGATTTTTAATAAGACAAAATCTCTAAGCATATGAAGTTGATAACCAAGGGGGAGTGTTATAAATATATTGATATTGTGGCTGTCAAGGCCTAAAATAGATTAGGTTTATACTCTAAGTTTCTTTATCCTATATATACTCTATTGTATCTATTGTATAAATAAATCTGATCAATAAAATGTTAGTTCTTTCTTCCTACATTTCTTCTCATATTTATGTTATAGTTTACTTTCACAACACTTCCTTATTTTTGGTGGACCAAGTAACCCCACATCGCTAGACAAATTTTTAACATATTTTAATGTTCTTATTAATTACACAATGTCTCAATATACTAACCAACATAAAATAACGTGTGTAGAATTTCTATCACTGTAGCAATGTTGTCGTGACAAGACTATATAAAGTTAAACACGACGACTACACATTATAACAGGTCGGTTTAAATATAAATAAAAAACACATTTTAATGGTGTATTTAGATATGAGCATTAAATGTTTAAAAAACCTTAAAAACAACCAATTGGTCTAAAATCAACGTTATGAAAATTCATGTGAAACGTAAATAAACGTAACTCGCGTGTAGCGTTGACTAAAAAAAAATAATGAAACCCATAAAAACCACGTAAAGTTTTGTTAAAAACTCAAAATAATAACTTAACTCACATGTAAATGAAACTTTGATTAAAAGGTGAAAACACTAATGATAAATGTAACCCACATGTAAATGAAACTTTGACTAAAAGTGAAAACACTAAAAGACAAAAAAGAACATTGAGCTAGTGTTCCTTAAATTATAATACTAATTAATAATAAAGAGAGATTAAGTTTCTTTTGAATAATTTATCTTTCTTTCTTTCATTCAAATATTCATTACGAGGACTTAAGTTAACTCCGCCCAGAAAACATAGTGATACAAAGTTGCATCTTACGCCATATATAAAAGAAAAAAAGATCAGTAGTCCACTCCCATTGGTCCACTTTGGTTTGATAGGGGTTGCTTTACTTTGTTGCGTGCCATAAAACTATTTTATCTTTTTATCAAAATATATGTTCTCATGTTTAAACCATCTCGGTTGGTCATGGGTGCTTCTTTTCCGACGATGGCTTGAGTTCGACCCATGTTTTGTGCACGTAT